>CATORF010000936.1:141400-1341400 GCA_951804975.1 Anthophora plumipes | reverse complement strand
AGAAAACGTGTTCCTCGCATTAAATAGCTCGAAAAGAGCGATCCCGATGATTCTGCATACTTCGGACAGAAGTCTCACCAAGATTATCGCAGAAAATGCATATCTCAGCTTGAAAACCCAGGAAAACCAAGATATCTCCGGTTCTGCATATCCGACGAACAGAGGTGTGGTGAAAACCCCAGAAAACGTGTTTCTCGCATTAAATAGCTCGAAAAGAGCGCTCTCGATTTTTCTGCATACTTCTGACTGAAGTCTCACCAAGATTATCGCAGAAAATGCATATCCCAGCTGGAAACACCACGAAAATCAAGATGTCGCCGGTTCTGCATATCAAACGCACTGTGGAGTGGTGAAAACACCAGATAACGTGTTTCTCGCATTAAATAGCTCCAAACTAGCGATCTAGATGATTCTGCATACTTCTGACTGACGTCTCACCAATATTATCGCAGAAAATGCATATCTCATCTAGAAACCTCACGAAAATCAAGATGTCGCCGGTTCTGCATATCAAACGCACTATGGAGTGGTGAAAACAACCAGATAACGGGTTTCTCGCATTAAATAGCTCGAAACGAGCGATCTAGATGATTCTGCGTACTTCTGACTGAAGTCTCACCAAGATTATCTCAGAAAATGCATATCTCAGCTGGAAACACCACGAAAATCAAGATATCGCCGGTTCTGCATATCAGACGCACTGTGGAGTGGTGAAAACACCAGAAAACGTGTTTCTCGCATTAACTAGCTCGAAAGGAGCGTTCTCGATGATTCTGCATACTTCTCATAGATGAAACACCAAGATTATCGCAGAAAATGCATATTTCAGCTGGAAACCCCACGAAAACCAAGGTATCGGCGGCTCTACATATCAAACGCGCTGTGGAGTGGTCAAAACACCAGACAACGTGTTTCTCGCATTAAATAGCTCGAAAAGAGCGATATCGATGATTCTGCATACTTCGGACAGAAGTTTCACCAATATTATCGCAGAAAATGCATATCTCAGCTTGAAACCCGACGAAAACCACGATGTCGCCGGTTCTGCATATCAAACGCACTGTGGAGTGGTGAAAACACCGGATATCGTTTTTCTCGCATTAAATAGCTCGAAAAGAGCGATCCCGATGATTCTGCATACTTCTGACTGAAGTCTCACCAAGATTATCGCAGAAAATGCATATCCCAGCTGGAAACACCACGAAAATCAAGATATCGCCGGTTCTGCATATCAGGCGCACTGTGGAGTGGTGAAAACACCAGAAAACGTGTTTCTCGCATTAACTAGCTCGAAAGGAGCGTTCTCGATGATTCTGCATACTTCTCATAGATGAAACACCAAGATTATCGCAGAAAATGCATATTTCAGCTGGAAACCCCACGAAAACCAAGGTATCGGCGGCTCTACATATCAAACGCGCTGTGGAGTGGTCAAAACACCAGACAACGTGTTTCTCGCATTAAATAGCTCGAAAAGAGCGATATCGATGATTCTGCATACTTCGGACAGAAGTTTCACCAATATTATCGCAGAAAATGCATATCTCAGCTTGAAACCCGACGAAAACCACGATGTCGCCGGTTCTGCATATCAAACGCACTGTGGAGTGGTGAAAACACCGGATATCGTTTTTCTCGCATTAAATAGCTCGAAAAGAGCGATCCCGATGATTCTGCATACTTCTGACTGAAGTCTCACCAAGATTATCGCAGAAAATGCATATCCCAGCTGGAAACACCACGAAAATCAAGATGTCGCCGGTTCTGCATATCAAACGCACTGTGGAGTGGTGAATACACCAGAAAACGTGTTTCCCGCATTAAATAGCTCGAAAAGAGCGATCTAGATGATTCTGCATACTTATGGGAGAAGACTCACCAAGCTTATCGCAGAAAATGCATATCTCAGCTGGAAACACCACGAAAATCAAGATATCGCCGGTTCTGCATATCAGACGCACTGTGGAGTGGTGAAAACACCAGAAAACGTGTTTCTCGCATTAACTAGCTCGAAAAGAGCGTTCTCGATGATTCTGCATACTTCTCATAGAGGAAACACCAAGATTATCGCAGAAAATGCATATTTCAGCTGGAAACCCCACGAAAACCAAGTTATCGGCGGCTCTACATATCAAACGCGCTGTGGAGTGGTCAAAACACCAGACAACGTGTTTCTCGCGTTAAATAGCTCGAAAAGAGCGATATCGATGATTCTGCATACTTCGGACAGAAGTTTCACCAATATTATCGCAGAAAATGCATATCTCAGCTTGAAACCCGACGAAAACCACGATGTCGCCGGTTCTGCATATCAAACGCACTGAGGGGTGGTGAAAACACCAGAAAACGTGTTTCTCGCATTAAGTAGCTCGAAAAGAGCGTTCTCGAAGGTTCTGCATACTTCTGACAGAGGTCTCACCAATATTGTCGTAGAAAATGCATACCTCAGCTTGAAACCCGACCGAAACGAAGATACCTCCGGTTCTGCATGTCTAACGTACTGTGGAGTGGTGAATACACCACATAACGTGTTGCTCGCATTAAATAGCTCTAAAAGAGCGATATCGATGATTCTGCATACTTCGGACAGAAGTCTCACCAATATTATCGCAGAAAATGCATATCTCCGCTTGAAACCTCACGAACATCAAGATGTCGCCGGTTCTGGTATATCAAACGCACTGTGGAGTGCTGAAAACACCAGATAACGTGTTTCTCGCATTAAATAGCTCGATAAGAGCGCTCTCGATTTTTCTGCATACTTCTGACTGAAGTCTCACCAAGATTATCGCAGAAAATGCATATCCCAGCTGGAAACACCACGAAAATCAAGATGTCGCCGGTTCTGCATATCAGACGCACTGTGGAGTGGTGAAAACACCAGAAAACTTGTTTTTTCGCATTAAATATCTCGAAACGAGCGATCTAGATGATTCTGCATACTTCGGACAGAAGTCTCACCAATATTATCGCAGAAAATGCATATCTCAGCTTGAAACCTCACGAACATCAAGATGTCGCCGGTTCTGCATATCAAACGCACTGTGGAGTGCTGAAAACACCAGATAACGTGTTTCTCGCATTAAATAGCTCGAAAAGTGTGATCTCGATGATTCTGCATACTTCTGTCTGAAGTCTCCCCAATATTATCGCACAAAATGCATATCTGAGCTTGAAACCCCACGAAAAGCAGGATATCGTTGGTTCTGCACATCATACGCACTGTGGAGTGGAGAAAACACCAGATAACGTGTTTCTCGCAATAAATAGCTCGAAACGAGCGATCTCGATGATTCAGCATACTTCGGACAGAAGTCTCACCAAGATTATCGCAGGAATTGCATATCTCAGCTTGAACCCCGACGAAAACCAAGATGTCGCCGGTTCTGCATATCAAACGCACTGTGGAGTGGTGAAAACACCAGAAAACTTGTTTTTTCGCATTAAATAGCTCGAAAAGGGCGATCTTGATGATTCTGCATACTTCGGACAGATGTTTCACCAAGATTATCGTAGAAAATGCATATCTCAACTTGAAACCCGACGAAAACCAAACATCGCCGGTTCTGCATATCAAAGCAACTGTGGAGTGGTGAAAACCCCAGAAAACGTGTTTCTCGCATTAAATAGCTCGAAAAGTACGATCTCGATGACTCTGCATACTACGGACAGAAGTCTCACCAATATTTTCGCAGAAAATGCATATCTCAGCTAGAAACCCCACGAAAATCAAGATGTCGCCGGTTCTGCATATCAAACGCACTGTGGAGTGGTGAAAACAACCAGATAACGTGTTTCTCGCATTAAATAGCTCGAATAGAGCGATCTCGAAGATTCTGCATACTTCTGACAGAAGACTCACCAAGATTATCGCAGAAAATGTATGTCTCAGCTGGAAACCCCACGAAAACCAAGATATCGCCGGTTCTGCATATCAGACGCACTGTGGAGTGGTGAAAATACCAGAAAACTTGTTTTTTCGCATTAAATATCTCGAAACGAGCGATCTAGATGATTCTGCAAACTTCTGACAGAAGTCTCACCAAGATTATCGTAGAAAATGCATATCTCAGCTTGAAACCCGACGAAATCGAAGATGTCGCCAGTTCTGCATATCAAACCCACTGTGGAGTGGTGAAAACACCGGATAACGTGTTTCTCGCATTAAATAGCTCGAAAAGAGTGATCTAGATGATTCTGCATACTTCTGTCTGAAGTCTCACCAATATTATTGCAGAAAATGCATATCTGAGCTTGAAACCCCACGAAAACCAGGATATCGTCGGTTCTGCACATCATACGCACTGTGGAGTGGTGAAAACACCAGTTAACGTGTCTCTCGCATTAAATAGTATCGAAAAGAGCGATCTCGATGATTCTGCATACATCGGACAGAAGTCTCACCAAGATTATCGCAGAAAATGCATATTTCAGCTTGAAACCCCACGAAAACCAAGATATCTCCGGTTCTGCATATCCAACGAACAGTGGTGTGGTGAAAACCCCAGAAAACGTGTTTCTCGCATTAAATAGCTCGAAAAGAGCGCTCTCGATTTTTCTGCATACTTCGGACAGAAGTCTCAACAAGATTATTGCAGAAAATGCATATCTCAGCTTGAAACCCCACGAAAACCAAGATATCTCCGGTTCTGCATATCCAACGAACTGTGGTGTGGTGAAAACCCCAGAAAACGTGTTTCTCGCATTAAATAGCTCGAAAAGAGCGCTCTCGATGTTTCTGCATACTTCGGACAGAAGTCACACCAAGATTATCGCAGAAAATGCATATCTCAGCTTGAAACCCCACGAAAACCCAGATATCGCTGGTTCTACATATCAAAAGGACTGCGGAGTGGTGAAAACACCAGATAACGTGTTTCTCGCATTAGATATCTCGGAAAAAGCGATCCCGATGATTCTGCATACTTCTGACAGAAGTCTCACCAAGATTATCGTAGAAAATGCATATCTCAGCTTGAACCCCGACGAAATCCAAGATGTCGCCGGTTCTGCATATCAAACGCACTGTGGAGTGGTGGAAACACCAGTTAACGTGTTTCTCGCATCAAATAGCTCGAAAAGAGCGATCTCGATGATTCTGCATACTTCGGACAGAAGTCTCACCAAGATTATCGTAAAAAATGCATATCTCAGCTTGAAACCCAAAGAAAGCCAAGATATCGCTGGTTCTGCATATCAAACGCACCGTGGAGTGGTGAAAACCCCTGACAAGGTTTTTCTCGCATTAACTAGCTCGAAAAGAGCGATCTCGATGATTCAGCCTAATTCGGACAGAAGTCTCTCCATGATTATCGCAGAAAATGCATATCTCTGCTAGAAACCCCGCGAAAACCAAGATATCTCCGGTTCTGCACATCCAACGAACTGTGGAGTGGTGAAAACACCAGATAACGTGTTTCTCGCATTAAATAGCTGGAAACGAGCGATCTCGATGATTAAGCATACTTCGGACAGATTTCTCACCAAGATTATCGCAGGAATTGCATATCTCAGCTTGAACCCCGACGAAATCCAAGATGTCGCCGGTTCTGCATATCAAACGCACTGTGGAGTGGTGAAAACACCAGAAAACTTGTTTTTTCGCATTAAATAGCTCGAAAAGAGCGATCTTGATGATTCTGCATACTTCGGACAGAAGTTTCTCCAAGATTATCGTAGAAAATGCATATCTCAACTTGGGAACCCGACGAAAACCAAACATCGCCGGTTCTGCATATCAAACCAACTGTGGAGTGGTGAAAACCCCAGAAAACGTGTTTCTCGCATTAAATAGCTCGAAAAGTACGATCTCGATGACTCTGCATACTTCGGACAGAAGTCTCCCCAATATTTTCGCAGAAAATGCATATCTCAGCTAGAAACCCCACGAAAATCAAGATGTCGCCGGTTCTGCATATCAAACCCACTGTGGAGTGGTGAAAACACCGGATAACGTGTTTCTCGCATTAAATAGCTCGAAAAGATCGATCTCGATGATTCTGCATACATCGGACAGAAGTCTCACCAAGATTATCGCAGAAAATGCATATTTCAGCTTGACACCCCACGAAAACCAAGATATCTCCGGTTCTGCATATCCAACGAACAGTGGTGTGGTGAAATCGCCAGAAAACGTGTTTCTCGCATTAAATAGCTCGATAAGAGCGATCCCGATGATTCTGCATACTTCGGACAGAAGTCTCACCAAGATTGTCGCAGAAAATGCAGATCTCAGCTTGAAACCCCAGGAAAACCAAGATATCTCCGGTTCTGCATATCCAACGAACAGAGGTGTGGTGAAAACCCCAGAAAACGTGTTTCTCGCATTAAATAGCTCGAAAAGAGCGCTCTCGAAGGTTCTGCATACTTCTGACAGAGGTCTCACCAATATTGTCGTAGAAAATGCATACCTCAGCTTGAAACACGACCGAAACGAAGATACCTCCGGTTCTGCATGTCTAACGTACTGTGGAGTGGTGAATACACCACATAACGTGTTGCTCGCATTAAATAGCTCTAAAAGAGCGATATCGATGATTCTGCATACTTCGGACAGAAGTCTCACCAATATTATCGCAGAAAAAGCATATCTCAGCTTGAAACCTCACGAACATCAAGATGTCGCCGGTTCTGCATATCAAACGCACTGTGGAGTGCTGAAAACACCAGATAACGTGTTTCTCGCATTAAATAGCTCGATAAGAGCGATCGCGATGATTCTGCATACTACGGACAGAAGTCTCACCAAGATTATCGCAGAAAATGCATATCTCAGCTTGAAACCCCACGAAAACCAAATTATCTCCGGTTCTGCATATCAAACCAACTGTGGAGTAGTGAAAACACCAGATAACGTGTTTCTCGCATTAAATAGCTCGAAAAGTGTGATCTCGATGATTCTGCATACTTCTGTCTGAAGTCTCCCCAATATTATCGCACAAAATGCATATCTGAGCTTGAAACCCCACGAAAAGCAGGATATCGTTGGTTCTGCACATCATACGCACTGTGGAGTGGAGAAAACACCAGATAACGTGTTTCTCGCATTAAATAGCTCGAAACGAGCGATCTCGATGATTCAGCATACTTCGGACAGAAGTCTCACCAAGATTATCGCAGGAATTGCATATCTCAGCTTGAACCCCGACGAAAACCAAACATCGCCGGTTCTGCATATCAAACCAACTGTGGAGTGGTGAAAACCCCAGAAAACGTGTTTCTCGCATTAAATAGCTCGAAAAGTACGATCTCGATGACTCTGCATACTTGGGACAGAAGTCTCACCAATATTTTCGCAGAAAATGCATATCTCAGCTAGAAACCCCACGAAAATCAAGATGTCGCCGGTTCTGCATATCAAACGCACTGTGGAATGGTGAAAACAACCAGATAACGTGTTTCTCGCATTAAATAGCTCGAATAGAGCGATCTCGAAGATTCTGCATACTTCTGACAGAAGACTCACCAAGATTATCGCAGAAAATGTATGTCTCAGCTGGAAACCCCACGAAAACCAAGATATCGCCGGTTCTGCATATCAGACGCACTGTGGAGTGGTGAAAACACCAGAAAACGTGTTTCTCGCATTAAATAGCTCGAAAAGAGCGCTCTCGATTTTTCTGCATACTTCGGACAGAAGTCTCAACAAGATTATTGCAGAAAATGCATATCTCAGCTTGAAACCCCACGAAAACCAAGATATCGCTGGTTCTACATATCAAACGGACTGCGGAGTGGTGAAAACACCAGATAACGTGTTTCTCGCATTAGATATCTCGAAAAAAGCGATCCCGATGATTCTGCATACTTCTGACAGAAGTCTCACCAAGATTATCGTAGAAAATGCATATCTCAGCTTGAACCCCGACGAAATCCAAGATGTCGCCGGTTCTGCATATCAAACGCACTGTGGAGTGGTGGAAACACCAGTTAACGTGTTTCTCGCATCAAATAGCTCGAAAAGAGCGATCTCGATGATTCTGCATACTTCGGACAGAAGTCTCACCAAGATTATCGTAAAAAATGCATATCTCAGCTTGAAACCCAACGAAAGCCAAGATATCGCTGGTTCTGCATATCAAACGCACTGTGGAGTGGTGAAAACCCCTGACAAGGTTTTTCTCGCATTAACTAGCTCGAAAAGAGCGATCTCGATGATTCAGCCTAATTCGGACAGAAGTCTCTCCATGATTATCGCAGAAAATGCATATCTCTGCTAGAAACCCCGCGAAAACCAAGATATCTCCGGTTCTGCACATCCAACGAACTGTGGAGTGGTGAAAACACCAGATAACGTGTTTCTCGCATTAAATAGCTGGAAACGAGCGATCTCGATGATTAAGCATACTTCGGACAGATTTCTCACCAAGATTATCGCAGGAATTGCATATCTCAGCTTGAACCCCGACGAAATCCAAGATGTCGCCGGTTCTGCATATCAAACGCACTGTGGAGTGGTGAAAACACCAGAAAACTTGTTTTTTCGCATTAAGTAGCTCGAAAAGAGCGATCTTGATGATTCTGCATACTTCGGACAGATGTTTCTCCAAGATTATCGTAGAAAATGCATATCTCAACTTGGGAACCCGACGAAAACCAAACATCGCCGGTTCTGCATATCAAACCAACTGTGGAGTGGTGAAAACCCCAGAAAACGTGTTTCTCGCATTAAATAGCTCGAAAAGTACGATCTCGATGACTCTGCATACTTCGGACAGAAGTCTCCCCAATATTTTCGCAGAAAATGCATATCTCAGCTAGAAACCCCACGAAAATCAAGATGTCGCCGGTTCTGCATATCAAACCCACTGTGGAGTGGTGAAAACACCGGATAACGTGTTTCTCGCATAAAATAGCTCGAAAAGATCGATCTCGATGATTCTGCATACATCGGACAGAAGTCTCACCAAGATTATCGCAGAAAATGCATATTTCAGCTTGACACCCCACGAAAACCAAGATATCTCCGGTTCTGCATATCCAACGAACAGTGGTGTGGTGAAATCGCCAGAAAACGTGTTTCTCGCATTAAATAGCTCGATAAGAGCGATCCCGATGATTCTGCATACTTCGGACAGAAGTCTCACCAAGATTGTCGCAGAAAATGCAGATCTCAGCTTGAAACCCCAGGAAAACCAAGATATCACCGGTTCTGCATATCCAACGAACAGAGGTGTGGTGAAAACCCCAGAAAACGTGTTTCTCGCATTAAATAGCTCGAAAAGAGCGCTCTCGATTTTTCTGCATACTTCGGACAGAAGTCTCAACAAGATTATTGCAGAAAATGCATATCTCAGCTTGAAACCCCACGAAAACCAAGATATCTCCGGTTTTGCATATCAAACGCACTGTGGGGTGGTGAAAACACCAGAAAACGTGATTCTCGCATTAAGTAGCTCGAAAAGAGCGTTCTCGAAGGTTCTGCATACTTCTGACAGTGGTCTCACCAATATTGTCGTAGAAAATGCATACCTCAGCTTGAAACCCGACCGAAACGAAGATACCTCCGGTTCTGCATGTCTAACGTACTGTGGAGTGGTGAATACACCACATAACGTGTTGCTCGCATTAAATAGCTCTAAAAGAGCGATATCGATGATTCTGCATACTTCGGACAGAAGTCTCACCAATATTATCGCAGAAAAAGCATATCTCAGCTTGAAACCTCACGAACATCAAGATGTCGCCGGTTCTGCATATCAAACGCACTGTGGAGTGCTGAAAACACCAGATAACGTGTTTCTCGCATTAAATAGCTCGATAAGAGCGATTGCGATGATTCTGCATACTACGGACAGAAGTCTCACCAAGATTATCGCAGAAAATGCATATCTCAGCTTGAAACCCCACGAAAACCAAATTATCTCCGGTTCTGCATATCAAACCAACTGTGGAGTAGTGAAAACACCAGATAACGTGTTTCTCGCATTAAATAGCTCGAAAAGTGTGATCTTGATGATTCTGCATACTTCGGACAGATGTTTCACCAAGATTATCGTAGAAAATGCATATCTCAACTTGAAACCCGACGAAAACCAAACATCGCCGGTTCTGCATATCAAACCAACTGTGGAGTGGTGAAAACCCCAGAAAACGTGTTTCTCGCATTAAATAGCTCTAAAAGAGCGATATCGATGATTCTGCATACTTCGGACAGAAGTCTCACCAATATTATCGCAGAAAAAGCATATCTCAGCTTGAAACCTCACGAACATCAAGATGTCGCCGGTTCTGCACATCATACGCACTGTGGAGTGGAGAAGACACCAGATAACGTGTTTCTCGCATTAAATAGCTCGAAACGAGCGATCTCGATGATTCAGCATACTTCGGACAGAAGTCTCACAAAGATTATCGCAGGAATTGCATATCTCAGCTTGAACCCCGACGAAATCCAAGATGTCGCCGGTTCTGCATATCAAACGCACTGTGGAGTGGTGAAAACACCAGAAAACTTGTTTTTTCGCATTGAATAGCTCGAAAAGAGCGATCTTGATGATTCTGCATACTTCGGACAGATGTTTCACCAAGATTATCGTAGAAAATGCATATCTCAACTTGAAACCCGACGAAAACCAAACATCGCCGGTTCTGCATATCAAACCAACTGTGGAGTGGTGAAAACCCCAGAAAACGTGTTTCTCGCATTAAATAGCTCGAAAAGTACGATTTCGATGACTCTGCATACTTCGGACAGAAGTCTCACCAATATTTTCGCAGAAAATGCATATCTCAGCTACAAACCCCACGAAAATCAAGATGTCGCCGGTTCTGCATATCAAACGCACTGTGGAGTGGTGAAAACAACCAGATAACGTGTTTCTCGCATTAAATAGCTCGAATAGAGCGATCTCGAAGATTCTGCATACTTCTGACAGAAGACTCACCAAGATTATCGCAGAAAATGCATATCTCAGCTTGAAACCCCACGAAAACCAAGATATCGCCGGTTCTGCATATCAGACGCACTGTGGAGTGGTGAAAACACCAGAAAACTTGTTTTTTCGCATTAAATATCTCGAAACGAGCGATCTAGATGATTCTGCAAACTTCTGGCAGAAGTCTCACCAAGATTATCGTAGAAAATGCATATCTCAGCTTGAACCCCGACGAAATCCAAGATGTCGCCGGTTCTGCATATCAAACGCACTGTGGAGTGGTGGAAACACCAGTTAACGTGTATCTCGCATCAAATAGCTCGAAAAGAGCGATCTCGATGATTCTGCATACTTCGGACAGAAGTCTCACCAAGATTATCGTAAAAAATGCATATCTCAGCTTGAAACCCAACGAAAGCCAAGATATCGCTGGTTCTGCATATCAAACGCACTGTGGAGTGGTGAAAACCCCTGACAAGGTTTTTCTCGCATTAACTAGCTCGAAAAGAGCGATCTCGATGATTCAGCCTAATTCGGACAGAAGTCTCTCCATGTTTATCGGAGAAAATGCATATCTCAGCTTGAAACCCCACGAAAACCAAGATATCGCTGGTTCTGCATATCAAACGCACTGTGGAGTGGTGAAAACCCCTGACAAGGTTTTTCTCGCATTAACTAGCTCGAAAAGAGCGATCTCGATCTATTCAGCCTAATTCGGACAGAAGTCTCTCCATGTTTATCGGAGAAAATGCATATCTCAGCTTGAAACCCCACGAAAACCAAGATATCGCTGGTTCTGCATATCAAACGCACTGTGGAGTGCTGAAAACACCAGATAACGTTTTGTCGCGTTAAATAGCTCGAATAGAGCGATCTCGATGATTCTGCATACTTCGGACAGAACTCTCACCAAGATTATCGCTGAAAATGCACATCTGAGCTTGAAACCCCACGAAAACCAGGATATCGTCGGTTCTGCATATCACACGCACTGTGGAGTGATGAAAACACCAGATAACGTGTTTCTCGCATTAAATAGCTGGAAACGAGCGATCTCGATGATTAAGCATACTTCGGACAGATTTCTCACCAAGATTATCGCAGGAATTGCATATCTCAGCTTGAACCCCGACGAAATCCAAGATGTCGCCGGTTCTGCATATCAAACGCACTGTGGAGTGGTGAAAACACCAGAAAACTTGTTTTTTCGCATTAAAAAGCTCGAAAAGAGCGATCTTGATGATTCTGCATACTTCGGACAGATGTTTCTCCAAGATTATCGCAGAAAATGCATATCTCAGCTTGATACCCCTCGAAACCCAAGATATCACCTGTTCTGCATATCCAACGAACTGTGGTGTGGTGAAAACACCAGATATCGTGTTTCTCGCATTAAATAGCTCGAAAAGAGCGATCTCGATGATTCTGCATACTACGGACAGAAGTCTCACCAAGATTATCGCAGAAAATGCATATCTCAGCTTGAAACCCCACGAAAACCAAATTATCTCCGGTTCTGCATATCAAACCCACTGTGGAGTGGTGAAAACACCGGATAACGTGTTTCTCGCATTAAATAGCTCGAAAAGAGCGATCTCGATGATTCTGCATACATCGGACAGAAGTCTCACCAAGATTATCGCAGAAAATGCATATTTCAGCTTGAAACCCCACGAAAACCAAGATATCTCCGGTTCTGCATATCCAACGAACAGTGGTGTGGTGAAATCGCCAGAAAACGTGTTTCTCGCATTAAATAGCTCGAAAAGAGCGATCCCGATGATTCTGCATACTTCGGACAGAAGTCTCACCAAGATTGTCGCAGAAAATGCATATCTCAACTTGAAACCCGACGAAAACCAAACATCGCCGGTTCTGCATATCAAACCAACTGTGGAGTGGTGAAAACACCAGACAACGTGTTTCTCGCATTAAATTGCTCGAAAAGAGCGATCCCGATGATTCTGCATACTTCTGACAGAAGTCTCACCATGATTATCGCAGAAAATGCATATCTCAACTTGATACCCTACGACAGCCAAGATGTAGCCGGTTCTGCATATTAAACGCACTGTGGAGTGGTGAAAACACCGGATAACGTGTTTCTCGCATTAAATAGATCGAAATGTGCGATCTCGATGATTCTGCATATTTCTGACTGAAGTCTCACCAAGATTATCGCAGAAAATGCATATCTCAGCTTGAAACCTCACGAAAATCAAGATGTCGCCCGTTCTGCATATCAAACGCACTGTGGAGTGGTGAAAACAACCAGATATCGTGTTTCTCGCATTAAGTAGCTCGAAAAGAACGATCTCGAAGATTCTGCATACTTCTGACAGACGTCTCACCAAGATTATCGTAGAAAATGCATATTTCAGCTGGAAACACCACGAAAATCAAGATATCGCCGGTTCTGCATATCAAACGCACTGTGGAATGTTGAAAACACCAGAAAACTTGTTTTTTCGCATTAAATAGCTCGAAAAGAGCGATATAGAAGATTCTGCTTATTTCTGACATGATGTCTCACCAAGATTATCGCAGAAAATGCATATCTCAGCTTGAAACCTCACGAAAATCAAGATGTCGCCCGTTCTGCATATCAAACGCACTGTGGAGTGGTGAAAACAACCAGATATCGTGTTTCTCGCATTAAGTTGCTCGAAAAGAACGATCTCGAAGATTCTGCATACTTCTGGCAGAAGACTCACCTAGATTATCGCAGAAAATGCATATCTCTGCTAGAAACCCCACGAAAACCAAGATATCTCCTGTTCTGCATATACAGCGAACTGTGGAGTGGTGAAAACACCAGATAACGTGTTTCTCGCATTAACTAGCTCGAAATGAGCGATCTCGAAGATTCTGCATACTTCTGACTGAAGTCTGACCAAGATTATCGCAGAAAATGCATATTTCAGCTTGAAACCCCACGAAAACCAAGATATCGCCGGTTCTGCGTATCATACGCACTGTGGAGTGCTGAAAACACCAGATATCGTGTTTCTCGCATTAAATAGCTCGAAAAGAGCGATCTAGATGATTCTGCATACTTCTGGCAGAAGACTCACCTAGATTATCGCAGAAAATGCATATCTCTGCTAGAAACCCCACGCAAACCAAGATATCTCCTGTTCTGCATATACAACGAACTGTGGAGTGGTGAAAACACCAGATAACGTGTTTCTTGCATTAACTAGCTCGAAATGAGCGATCTCGTAGATTCTGCATACCTCTGACTGAAGTCTCACCAAGATTATCGCAGAAAATGCATATCTCTGCTAGAAACCCCACGAAAACCAAGATATCTCCTGTTCTGCATATACAACGAACTGTGGAGTGGTGAAAACACCAGATAACGTGTTTCTCGCATTAACTAGCTCGAAATGAGCGATCTCGAAGATTCTGCATACTTCTGACTGAAGTCTCACCAAGATTATCGCAGAAAATGCATATCTCAGCTACAAACCCCACGAAAAACAAGATATCATCGGTTCTGCATGTCAAACGCACTGTGGAATGTTGAAAACACCAGAAAACTTGTTTTTTCGCATTAAATAGCACGAAAAGAGCGATCTAGAAGATTCTGCATATTTCTGACTGAAGTCTCACCAAGATTATCGCAGAAAATGCATATCTCAGCTTGAAACCTCACGAAAATCAAGATGTCGCCCGTTCTGCATATCGAACGCACTGTGGAGTGGTGAAAACAACCATATATCGTGTTTCTCGCATTAAGTTGCTCGAAAAGAACGATCTCGAAGATTCTGCATACTTCTGGCAGAAGACTCACCAAGATTATCGCAGAAAATGCATATCTCAGCTACAAACCCCACGAAAACCAATTTATCGGTGGCTCTACATATCAAACGCACTGTGGAGCGGTCAAAACACCAGAAATCTTGTTTTTTCACATTAAATAGCTCGAAACGAGCGATCTCGATGATTCTGCATACTTCGGACAGAAGGCTCACCAAGATTGCCGCAGAAAATGCATATCTCAGCTTGAAACCCGACGAAATCCAAGATGTCGCCGGTTCTGCATGTCAAACGTACTGTGGAGTGGTCAATACACCAGAAAACGTGTTTGTCGAATTAAATAGCTCGAGAAGAGCGATCTAGATGATTCTGCATACTTCTGACTGAAGTCTCACCAATATTATCGCAGAAAATGCATATCTCAGCTTGAAACCCGACGAAAACCAAGATGTCGCCGGTTCTGCATATCAAACGCACTGTGGGGTGGTGAAAACACCAGAAAACGTGTTACTCGCATTAACTAGCTCGAAAAGAGCGTTCTGGATGATTCTGCATACTTCTCATAGATGAAACACAAAGATTATCGCAGAAAATGCATATTTCAGCTGGAAACCCCACGAAAACCAATTTATCGGTGGCTCTACATATCAAACGCACTGTGGAGTGGTGAAAACACCAGATAACGTGTTTCTCGCATTAAATAGCTCGAAAAGAGCGATCTCGATGAATCTGCATACTTCGGACAGAAGTCTCACCAAGATTATCGTAAAAAATGCATATCTCGGCTTGAAACCCCACGAAAACCAAGATATCGCTGGTACTGCATATCAAACGCACTGTGGAGTGGTGAAAACACCAGATAACGTGTTTCTCGCATTAAACAGCTCGAAAAGAGCGATCGCGATGAATCTGCATACTTCGGACAGTAGTCTCACCAAGATTATCGTAAAAAATGCATATCTCAGCTTGAAACCCAACGAAAGCCAAGATATCGCTGGTTCTGCATATCAAACGCACTGTGGAGTGGTAAAAACACCAGACAAGGTTTTTCTCGCATTAACTAGCTCGAAAAGAGCGATCTCGATGATTCTGCATACTTCTGACAGAAGACTCACCTAGATTATCGCAGAAAATGCATATCTCTGCTAGAAACCCCACGAAAACCAAGATATCTCCTGTTCTGCATATACAACGAACTGTGTAGTGGTGAAAACACCAGATAACGTGTTACTAGCATTAACTAGCTCGAAATGAGCGATCTCGAAGATTCTGCATACTTCTGACAGAAGACTCACCAAGATAATCGCTGAAAATGCATATCTCAGCAGGAAAAACCACGAAAATCAAGATATCGCCGGTTCTGCATATCAAACGTACTGTGGAGTGTTGAAAACACAAGAAAACGTGTTTCTCGCATTAAATAGCTCGAAAAGAGCGATCTAGATGATTCTGCATACTTCTGACAGAAGACTCACCAAGATTATCGCAGAAAATGCATATCTCAGCTACAAACCCCACGAAAACCAAGATATCTCCGGTTCTGCATATCAAACGCACTGTGGGGTGGTGAAAACACAAGAAAACGTGTTTCTCGCATTAAATAGCTCGAAAAGAGCGATCTAGATGATTCTGCATACTTCTGACAGAAGACTCACCAAGATTATCGCAGAAAATGCATATCTCAGCTACAAACCCCACGAAAACCAAGATATCTCCGGTTCTGCATATCAAACGCACTGTGGGGTGGTGAAAACACAAGAAAACGTGTTTCTCGCATTAAATAGCTCGAGAAGAGAGATCTAGATGGTTCTGCATACTTCTGACAGAAGACTCACCAAGATTATCGCAGAAAATGCATATCTCATCTACAAACCCCACGAAAACCAAGATATCGCCGGTTCTGCATTTCAGACGCACTGTGGAGTGGTGAAACACCAGAAAACGTGTTTCTCGCATTAAGTATCTCGAAAAGAGCGTTCTCGAAGATTCTGCATACTTCTGACAGAAGTATCGCCTAGATTATCGTAGAAAATGCATATCTCAGCTTGAATCCCGACCGTAACCAAGATATCTCCGGTTCTGCATGTCAAACGCACTGTGGAGTGCCGAAAACACCAGATAACGTGTTTCTAGCATTAAGTAGCTCGAAAAGAGCGATCTCGATTATTCTGCATACTTCTGACTGAAGTCTCACCAAGATTGCCGCAGAAAATGCATATCTCAGCTTGAAAACCCACGAAAACCCAGATATCGCCGGTTCTGCATATCAAACGCACTGTGGGGTGGTGAAAACACCAGAAAACGTGTTACTCGCATTAACTAGCTCGAAAAGAGCGTTCTGGATGATTCTGCATACTTCTCGTAGATGAAACACAAAGATTATCGCAGAAAATGCATATTTCAGCTGGAAACCCCACGAAAACCAATTTATCGGTGGCTCTACATATCAAACGCACTGTGGAGTGGTGAAAACACCAGATAACGTGTTTCTCGCATTAAATAGCTCGAAAAGAGCGATCTCGATGAATCTGCATACTTCGGACAGAAGTCTCACCAAGATTATCGTAAAAAATGCATATCTCGGCTTGAAACCCCACGAAAACCAAGATATCGCTGGTACTGCATATCAAACGCAATGTGGAGTGGTGAAAACACCAGATAACGTGTTTCTCGCATTAAACAGCTCGAAAAGAGCGATCGCGATGAATCTGCATACTTCGGACAGTAGTCTCACCAAGATTATCGTAAAAAATGCATATCTCAGCTTGAAACCCAACGAAAGCCAAGATATCGCTGGTTCTGCATATCAAACGCACTGTGGAGTGGTAAAAACACCAGACAAGGTTTTTCTCGCATTAACTAGCTCGAAAAGAGCGATCTCGATGAATCTGCATACTTCGGACAGAAGTCTCACCAAGATTATCGTAAAAAATGCATATCTCGGCTTGAAACCCCACGAAAACCAAGATATCGCTGGTACTGCATATCAAACGCACTGTGGGGTGGTGAAAACACAAGAAAACGTGTTTCTCGCATTAAATAGCTCGAACAGAGCGATCTAGATGATTCTGCATACTTCTGACAGAAGACTCACCAAGATTATCTCAGAAAATGCATATCTCAGCTACAAACCCCACGAAAACCAAGATATCTCCGGTTCTGCATATCGAACGCACTGTGGGGTGGTGAAAACACAAGAAAACGTGTTTCTCGCATTAAATAGCTCGAGAAGAGAGATCTAGATGGTTCTGCATACTTCTGACAGAAGACTCACCAAGATTATCGCAGAAAATGCATATCTCATCTACAAACCCCACGAAAACCAAGATATCGCCGGTTCTGCATTTCAGACGCACTGTGGAGTGGTGAAACACCAGAAAACGTGTTTCTCGCATTAAGTACCTCGAAAAGAGCGTTCTCGAAGATTCTGCATACTTCTGACAGAAGTATCGCCTAGATTATCGTAGAAAATGCATATCTCAGCTTGAATCCCGACCGTAACCAAGATATCTCCGGTTCTGCATGTCAAACGCACTGTGGAGTGCCGAAAACACCAGATAACGTGTTTCTAGCATTAAGTAGCTCGAAAAGAGCGATCTCGATTATTCTGCATACTTCTGACTGAAGTCTCACCAAGATTGCCGCAGAAAATGCATATCTCAGCTTGAAAACCCACGAAAACCCAGATATCGCCGGTTCTGCATATCAAACGCACTGTGGGGTGGTGAAAACACCAGAAAACGTGTTACTCGCATTAACTAGCTCGAAAAGAGCGTTCTGGATGATTCTGCATACTTCTCATAGATGAAACACAAAGATTATCGCAGAAAATGCATATTTCAGCTGGAAACCCCACGAAAACCAATTTATCGGTGGCTCTACATATCAAACGCACTGTGGAGTGGTGAAAACACCAGATAACGTGTTTCTCGCATTAAATAGCTCGAAAAGAGCGATCTCGATGAATCTGCATACTTCGGACAGAAGTCTCACCAAGATTATCGTAAAAAATGCATATCTCGGCTTGAAACCCCACGAAAACCAAGATATCGCTGGTACTGCATATCAAACGCACTGTGGAGTGGTGAAAACACCAGATAACGTGTTTCTCGCATTAAACAGCTCGAAAAGAGCGATCGCGATGAATCTGCATACTTCGGACAGTAGTCTCACCAAGATTATCGTAAAAAATGCATATCTCAGCTTGAAACCCAACGAAAGCCAAGATATCGCTGGTTCTTCATATCAAACGCACTGTGGAGTGGTAGAAACACCAGACAAGGTTTTTCTCGCATTAACTAGCTCGAAAAGAGCGATCTCGATGATTCTGCATACTTCTGACAGAAGACTAACCTAGATTATCGCAGAAAATGCATATCTCACCTGGAAACACCACGAAAATCAAGATATCGCCGGTTCTGCATATCAAACGCACTGTGGGGTGGTGAAAACACAAGAAAACGTGTTTCTCGCATTAAATAGCTCGAAAAGAGCGATCTAGATGATTCTGCATACTTCTGACAGAAGACTCACCAAGATTATCGCAGAAAATGCATATCTCAGCTACAAACCCCACGAAAACCAAGATATCTCCGGTTCTGCATATCAATCGCACTGTGGGGTGGTGAAAACACAAGAAAACGTGTTTCTCGCATTAAATAGCTCGAGAAGAGAGATCTAGATGGTTCTGCATACTTCTGACAGAAGACTCACCAAGATTATCGCAGAAAATGCATATCTCATCTACAAACCCCACGAAAACCAAGATATCGCCGGTTCTGCATTTCAGACGCACTGTGGAGTGGTGAAACACCAGAAAACGTGTTTCTCGCATTAAGTATCTCGAAAAGAGCGTTCTCGAAGATTCTGCATACTTCTGACAGAAGTATCGCCTAGATTATCGTAGAAAATGAATATCTCAGCTTGAATCCCGACCGTAACCAAGATATCTCCGGTTCTGCATGTCAAACGCACTGTGGAGTGCCGAAAACACCAGATAACGTGTTTCTAGCATTAAGTAGCTCGAAAAGAGCGATCTCGATTATTCTGCATACTTCTGACTGAAGTCTCACCAAGATTGCCGCAGAAAATGCATATCTCAGCTTGAAAACCCACGAAAACCCAGATATCGCCGGTTCTGCATATCAAACCAACTGTGGAGTGGTGAAAACACCAGACAACGTGTTTCTCGCATTAAATAGATCGAAAAGAGCGTTCTGGATAATTCTGCATACTTCTCATAGATGAAACACAAAGATTATCGCAGAAAATGCATATTTCAGCTGGAAACCCCACGAAAACCAATTTATCGGTGGCTCTACATATCAAACGCACTGTGGAGCGGTCAAAACACCAGAAATCTTGTTTTTTCACATTAAATAGCTCGAAACGACCGATCTCGATGATTCTGCATACTTCGGACAGAAGGCTCACCAAGATTGCCGCAGAAAATGCATATCTCAGCTTGAAACCCGACGAAATCCAAGATGTCGCCGGTTCTGCATGTCAAACGTACTGTGGAGTGGTCAATACACCAGAAAACGTGTTTGTCGAATTAAATAGCTCGAGAAGAGCGATCTAGATGATTCTGCATACTTCTGACTGAAGTCTCACCAATATTATCGCAGAAAATGCATATCTCAGCTTGAAACCCGACGAAAACAAAGATGTCGCCGGTTCTGCATATCAAACGCACTGTGGGGTGGTGAAAACACCAGAAAACGTGTTACTCGCATTAACTAGCTCGAAAAGAGCGTTCTGGATGATTCTGCATACTTCTCATAGATGAAACACAAAGATTATCGCAGAAAATGCATATTTCAGCTGGAAACCCCACGAAAACCAATTTATCGGTGGCTCTACATATCAAACGCACTGTGGAGTGGTGAAAACACCAGATAACGTGTTTCTCGCATTAAATAGCTCGAAAAGAGCGATCTCGATGAATCTGCATACTTCGGACAGAAGTCTCACCAAGATTATCGTAAAAAATGCATATCTCGGCTTGAAACCCCACGAAAACCAAGATATCGCTGGTACTGCATATCAAACGCACTGTGGAGTGGTGAAAACACCAGATAACGTGTTTCTCGCATTAAACAGCTCGAAAAGAGCGATCGCGATGAATCTGCATACTTCGGACAGTAGTCTCACCAAGATTATCGTAAAAAATGCATATCTCAGCTTGAAACCCAACGAAAGCCAAGATATCGCTGGTTCTGCATATCAAACGCACTGTGGAGTGGTAAAAACACCAGACAAGGTTTTTCTCGCATTAACTAGCTCGAAAAGAGCGATCTCGATGATTCTGCATACTTCTGACAGAAGACTCACCTAGATTATCGCAGAAAATGCATATCTCACCTGGAAACCCCACGAAAACCAAGATATCGCTGGTACTGCATATCAAACGCACTGTGGAGTGGTGAAAACACCAGATAACGTGTTTCTCGCATTAAACAGCTCGAAAAGAGCGATCGCGATGAATCTGCATACTTCGGACAGTAGTCTCACCAAGATTATCGTAAAAAATGCATATCTCAGCTTGAAACCCAACGAAAGCCAAGATATCGCTGGTTCTGCATATCAAACGCACTGTGGAGTGGTAAAAACACCAGACAAGGTTTTTCTCGCATTAACTAGCTCGAAAAGAGCGATCTCGATGATTCTGCATACTTCTGACAGAAGACTCACCTAGATTATCGCAGAAAATGCATATCTCACCTGGAAACACCACGAAAATCAAGATATCGCCGGTTCTGCATATCAAACGCACTGTGGGGTGGTGAAAACACAAGAAAACGTGTTTCTCGCATTAAATAGCTCGAAAAGAGCGATCTAGATGATTCTGCATACTTCTGACAGAAGACTCACCAAGATTATCGCAGAAAATGCATATCTCAGCTACAAACCCCACGAAAACCAAGATATCTCCGGTTCTGCATATCAAACGCACTGTGGGGTGGTGAAAACACAAGAAAACGTGTTTCTCGCATTAAATAGCTCGAGAAGAGAGATCTAGATGGTTCTGCATACTTCTGACAGAAGACTCACCAAGATTATCGCAGAAAATGCATATCTCATCTACAAACCCCACGAAAACCAAGATATCGCCGGTTCTGCATTTCAGACGCACTGTGGAGTGGTGAAACACCAGAAAACGTGTTTCTCGCATTAAGTATCTCGAAAAGAGCGTTCTCGAAGATTCTGCATACTTCTGACAGAAGTATCGCCTAGATTATCGTAGAAAATGAATATCTCAGCTTGAATCCCGACCGTAACCAAGATATCTCCGGTTCTGCATGTCAAACGCACTGTGGAGTGCCGAAAACACCAGATAACGTGTTTCTAGCATTAAGTAGCTCGAAAAGAGCGATCTCGATTATTCTGCATACTTCTGACTGAAGTCTCACCAAGATTGCCGCAGAAAATGCATATCTCAGCTTGAAAACCCACGAAAACCCAGATATCGCCGGTTCTGCATATCAAACCAACTGTGGAGTGGTGAAAACACCAGACAACGTGTTTCTCGCATTAAATAGATCGAAAAGAGCGTTCTGGATGATTCTGCATACTTCTCATAGATGAAACACAAAGATTATCGCAGAAAATGCATATTTCAGCTGGAAACCCCACGAAAACCAATTTATCGGTGGCTCTACATATCAAACGCACTGTGGAGCGGTCAAAACACCAGAAATCTTGTTTTTTCACATTAAATAGCTCGAAACGAGCGATCTCGATGATTCTGCATACTTCGGACAGAAGGCTCACCAAGATTGCCGCAGAAAATGCATATCTCAGCTTGAAACCCGACGAAATCCAAGATGTCGCCGGTTCTGCATGTCAAACGTACTGTGGAGTGGTCAATACACCAGAAAACGTGTTTGTCGAATTAAATAGCTCGAGAAGAGCGATCTAGATGATTCTGCATACTTCTGACTGAAGTCTCACCAATATTATCGCTGAAAATGCATATCTCAGCTTGAAACCCGACGAAAACAAAGATGTCGCCGGTTCTGCATATCAAACGCACTGTGGGGTGGTGAAAACACCAGAAAACGTGTTACTCGCATTAACTAGCTCGAAAAGAGCGTTCTGGATGATTCTGCATACTTCTCATAGATGAAACACAAAGATTATCGCAGAAAATGCATATTTCAGCTGGAAACCCCACGAAAACCAATTTATCGGTGGCTCTACATATCAAACGCACTGTGGAGTGGTGAAAACACCAGATAACGTGTTTCTCGCATTAAATAGCTCGAAAAGAGCGATCTCGATGAATCTGCATACTTCGGACAGAAGTCTCACCAAGATTATCGTAAAAAATGCATATCTCGGCTTGAAACCCCACGAAAACCAAGATATCGCTGGTACTGCATATCAAACGCACTGTGGAGTGGTGAAAACACCAGATAACGTGTTTCTCGCATTAAATAGCTCGAAAAGAGCGATCCCGATGATTCTGCATACGTCTGACAGAAGTCTCACCAAGATTATCGTAGAAAATGCATATCTCAGCTTGAAACCCGACCGAAACCAAGATATATCCGATTCTGCATGTCAAACGTACTGTGGGGTGGTGAATACACCAGAAAACGTGTTTCTCACATTAAATAGCTCGAAGAGAGCGATCTAGATGATTCTGCATACTTCTGACAGAAGACTCACCATGGTTATCGTAGAAAATGCATATCGCAGCTTGAAATCTCACGAAAATTAAGATGTCGCCTGTTCTGCATATCAAACGCACTGTGGAGTGGTGAAAACACCAGATAACGTGTCTCTCGCATTAAATAGCTCGAAAAGAGGGGTCTCGATGATTCTGCATAGTACTGACAGAAGACTCACCAAGATTATCGACGAAAATGCATATCTCAGGTTGAAATCTCACGAAAATCAAGATGTCGCCGGTTCTGCATATCAAACGCACTGTGGAGTGGTGAAAACACCAGATAACGTGTTTCTCGCATTAAAGAGCTCGAAAAGAGGGATCTCGATGATTCTGCATACTTCTGACAGAAGACTCACCAAGATTATCACAGAAATTGCATATCTCAGCTGGAAACCCCACGAAAACCAAGATATCGCCGGTTCTGCATATCAGTCGCACTATGGAGTGGTGAAAACATCAGAAAACGTGTATCTCGCATTAACTAGCTCGAAAAGAGCGTTCTCGATGATTCTGCATACTTCTCATAGATGAAACACCAAGATTATCGCAGAAAATGCATATTTCAGCTGGAAACCCCACGAAAACCAAGTTATCGGCGGCTCTACATATCAAACGCACTGTGGAGTGGTCAAAACAACCAGATAACGTGTTTCTCGCTTTAAATAGCTCGAAACGAGCGATCTAGATGATTCTGCATACTTCTGACTGAAGTCTCACCAAGATTATCGCAGGAATTGCAAATCTCAGCTTGAACCCCGACGAAATCCAAGATGTCGCCGGATCTGCATATCAAACGCACTGTGGAGTGGTGAAAACACCAGTTAACGTGTTTCTCGCATAAAATAGCTCGAAAAGTTCGATCTTGATGATTCTGCATACTTATGTCTGAAGTCTCTCCAATATTATCGCACAAAATGCATATCTGAGCTTGAAACCCCACGAAAACCAGGATATCGTCGGTTCTGCACATCATACGCACTGTGGAGTGGTCAAAACACCAGATAACGTGTTTCTCGCATTATATAGCTCTAAAAGAGCGATCTCGATGATTCTGCATACTTCTAAATGAATTCTCACCAAGATTATCGCAGAAAATGCATATCTCAGGTTGATACCCGACGAAAGCCAAGATGTCGCCGGTTCTGCATATCTAACGCACTGTGGAGAGGTGAAAACACAAGATAACGTGTTTCTCGCATTAAAGAGCTGGAAAAGAGGGATCTCGATGTTTCCGCTTACTTCTGATAGAAGTCTCACCAAGATTATCGCAGAAAACGCATATCTCAGCTTGAAACCCCACGAAAACCAAGATATCGCCGGTTCTGCATATCAAACCAACTGTGGAGTGGTGAAAACCCCAGATAACGTGTTTCTCGCATTAAATAGCTCGAAAAGTGCGATCTCGATGATTCTGCATACTTCGAACAGAAGTCTCAACAAGATTATCGCAGAAAATGCATATTTCAGCTTGAAACCCCACGAAAACCAAGATATCTACTGTTCTGCATATCAAACGCACTGTGGTGTGGTGAAAACACCAGATAACGTGTTTCTCGCACTAACTAGCTCGCAAAGAGCGATCTCGATGATTCAGCATACTTCGGACAGAAGTCTCACCAAGATTATCGCAAAAAATGCATATCTCAGCTTGAAACCCCACGAAAGGCAAGATATCGCTGGTTCTGCATATCAAACGAATTGTGGAGTGGTGAAAACACCGGATAAGGTTTTTCTCGCATTAACTAGCTCGAAAAGAGCGATCTCGATGTTTCAGCATACTTCGGACAGAAGTCTCACCAAGATTACCGCAGAAAATGTATATCTCAGCTTGAAACCCCACGAAAACCAAGATATCGCCGGTTCTGCATATCATACGCACTGTGGAGTGGTGAAAACACCAGATAACGTGTTTCTCGCATTAAATAGCTAGAAAAGAGGGGTCTCGATGATTCTGCATCCTACTGACAGAAGACTCACCAATATTATAGCAGAAAATGCATATCTCAGCTTGAAACCTCACGAAAATCAAGATGTCGCCGGTTCTGCATATCAAACGCACTGTGGAGTCGTGAAACCAACCAGACAACGTGTTTCTCGCATTAAATAGCTCGAAAAGAGCGATCCCGATGATTCTGCATACTTCTGACAGAAGTCTCACCAAGATTATCGTTGTAAATGCATATCTCAGCTTGATACCCGACCTAAACCAAGATATCTCCTGTTCTGCATGTCAAACGTACTGTGGAGTGGTGAATACACCAGAAAACGTGTTTCTCGCATTAAATAGCTCGAAAAGAGCAATCCCGATGATTCTGCATACTTCTGACAGAAGTCTCACCAAGATTAACGTAGAAAATGCATATCTCAGCTTGAAACCCGACCGAAACCAAGATATATCCGGTTCTGCATGTCAAACGTACTGTGGGGAGGTGAATACACCAGAAAACGTGTTTCTCACATTAAATAGCTCGAAGAGAGCGATCTAGATGTTTCTGCATACTTCTGACAGAAGACTCACCATGGTTATCGTAGAAAATGCATATCGCAGCTTGAAATCTCACGAAAATTAAGATGTCGCCTGTTCTGCATATCAAACGCACTGTGGAGTGGTGAAAACACCAGATAACGTGTCTCTCGCATTAAATAGCTCGAAAAGAGGGGTCTCGATGATTCTGCATAGTACTGACAGAAGACTCACCAAGATTATCGACGAAAATGCATATCTCAGGTTGAAATCTCACGAAAATCAAGATGTCGCCGGTTCTGCATATCAAACGCACTGTGGAGTGGTGAAAACACCAGATAACGTGTTTCTCGCATTAAAGAGCTCGAAAAGAGGGATCTCGATGATTCTGCATACTTCTGACAGAAGACTCACCAAGATTATCACAGAAATTGCATATCTCAGCTGGAAACCCCACGAAAACCAAGATATCGCCGGATCTGCATATCAGACGCACTATGGAGTGGTGAAAACATCAGAAAACGTGTATCTCGCATTAACTAGCTCGAAAAGAGCGTTCTCGATGATTCTGCATACTTCTCATAGATGAAACACCAAGATTATCGCAGAAAATGCATATTTCAGCTGGAAACCCCACGAAAACCAAGTTATCGGCGGCTCTACATATCAAACGCACTGTGGAGTGGTCAAAACAACCAGATAACGTGTTTCTCGCTTTAAATAGCTCGAAACGAGCGATCTAGATGATTCTGCATACTTCTGACTGAAGTCTCACCAATATGATCGCAGAAAATGCATATCTCAGCTTGAAACCCGACGAAAACCACGATGTCGCCGGTTCTGCATATCAAACGCACTGTGGCGTGGTGAAAACACCAGAAAACGTGTTTCTCGCATCAAATAGCTCGAAAAGAGCGATCTAGATGATTCTGCATACTTCTGACAGAAGACTCACAAAGATTATCGCAGAAAATGCATATTTCAGCTGGAAACCCCACGAAAACCAAGATATCGCCGGTTCTGCATATCAACGCACTGTGGCGTGGTGAAAACACCAGAAAACCTGTTTCTCGCATTAAATAGCTCGAAAAGAGCGATCTAGATGATTCTGCATACTTCTGACAGAAGACTCACCAACATTATCACAGAAAATGCATATCTCAGCTGGAAACCCCAGGAAAACCAAGATATCGCCGGTTCTGCATATCAAACGCCCTGTGGAGTGATGAAAACACCAGATAACGTGTTTCTCGCATTAAATAGCTCGAAAAGAGCGATCCCGATGATTCTGCATACTTCTGACAGAAGTCTCACCAAGATTATCGTTGTAAATGCATATCTCAGCTTGATACCCGACCTAAACCAAGATATCTCCTGTTCTGCATGTCAAACGTACTGTGGAGTGGTGAATACACCAGAAAACGTGTTTCTCGCATTAAATAGCTCGAAAAGAGCAATCCCGATGATTCTGCATACTTCTGACAGAAGTCTCACCAAGATTAACGTAGAAAATGCATATCTCAGCTTGAAACCCGACCGAAACCAAGATATATCCGGTTCTGCATGTCAAACGTACTGTGGGGAGGTGAATACACCAGAAAACGTGTTTCTCACATTAAATAGCTCGAAGAGAGCGATCTAGATGTTTCTGCATACTTCTGACAGAAGACTCACCATGGTTATCGTAGAAAATGCATATCGCAGCTTGAAATCTCACGAAAATTAAGATGTCGCCTGTTCTGCATATCAAACGCACTGTGGAGTGGTGAAAACACCAGATAACGTGTCTCTCGCATTAAATAGCTCGAAAAGAGGGGTCTCGATGATTCTGCATAGTACTGACAGAAGACTCACCAAGATTATCGACGAAAATGCATATCTCAGGTTGAAATCTCACGAAAATCAAGATGTCGCCGGTTCTGCATATCAAACGCACTGTGGAGTGGTGAAAACACCAGATAACGTGTTTCTCGCATTAAAGAGCTCGAAAAGAGGGATCTCGATGATTCTGCATACTTCTGACAGAAGACTCACCAAGATTATCACAGAAATTGCATATCTCAGCTGGAAACCCCACGAAAACCAAGATATCGCCGGATCTGCATATCAGACGCACTATGGAGTGGTGAAAACATCAGAAAACGTGTATCTCGCATTAACTAGCTCGAAAAGAGCGTTCTCGATGGTTCTGCATACTTCTCATAGATGAAACACCAAGATTATCGCAGAAAATGCATATTTCAGCTGGAAACCCCACGAAAACCAAGTTATCGGCGGCTCTACATATCAAACGCACTGTGGAGTGGTCAAAACAACCAGATAACGTGTTTCTCGCTTTAAATAGCTCGAAACGAGCGATCTAGATGATTCTGCATACTTCTGACTGAAGTCTCACCAATATGATCGCAGAAAATGCATATCTCAGCTTGAAACCCGACGAAAACCACGATGTCGCCGGTTCTGCATATCAAACGCACTGTGGCGTGGTGAAAACACCAGAAAACGTGTTTCTCGCATCAAATAGCTCGAAAAGAGCGATCTAGATGATTCTGCATACTTCTGACAGAAGACTCACAAAGATTATCGCAGAAAATGCATATTTCAGCTGGAAACCCCACGAAAACCAAGATATCGCCGGTTCTGCATATCAAACGCACTGTGGCGTGGTGATAACACCAGAAAACCTGTTTCTCGCATTAAATAGCTCGAAAAGAGCGATCTAGATGATTCTGCATACTTCTGACAGAAGACTCACCAACATTATCACAGAAAATGCATATCTCAGCTGGAAACCCCAGGAAAACCAAGATATCGCCGGTTCTGCATATCAAACGCCCTGTGGAGTGATGAAAACACCAGATAACGTGTTTCTCGCATTAAATAGCTCGAATAGAGCGATCGCGATGATTCTGCATAATTCTGACAGAAGTCTCACCAAGATTATCGCAGAAAATGCATATCTCAGCTTGAAACCTCACGAAAATCAAGATGTCGCCGGTTCTGCATATCAAACGCACTGTGGAGTGGTGAAAACAACCAGATAACGTGTTTCTCGCATTAAATATCTCGAAACGAGCGATCTAGGTGATTCTGCATACTTCTGACTGAAGTCTCACCAATATGATCGCAGAAAATGCATATCTCAGCTTGAAACCCGACGAAAACCACGATGTCGACTGTTCTGCATATCAAACGCACTGTGGAGTGGTGAAAACACCAGAAAACGTGTTTCTCGCATCAAATAGCTCGAAAAGAGCGATCTAGATGATTCTGCATACTTCTGACAGAAGACTCACCAAGATTATCGCAGAAAATGCATATCTCAGCTTGAAACCTCACGAAAATCAAGATGTCGCCGGTTCTGCATATCAAACGCACTGTGGAGTGGTGAAAACAACCAGATAACGTGTTTCTCGCATTAAATAACTCGAAACGAGCGATCTAGATGATTCTGCATACTTCTGACAGAAGACTCACCAAGATTATCGCAGAAAATGCATATCTCAGCTTGAAACCCGACCGAAACCAAGATATCTCCGTTTCTGCATATCAAACGCACTGTGGAGTGGTGAAAACAACCAGATAACGTGTTTCTCGCATTAACTAGCTCGAATAGAGCGATCTCGATGATTCTGCATACTTCTGACAGAAGACTCACCAAGATTATCGCAGAAAATGCATATCTCAGCTGGAAAACCCACGAAAACCAAGATATCGCCGGTTCTGCATATCAAACGCACTGTGGAGTGGTGAAAACAACCAGATAACGTGTTTCTCGCATTAAATAGCTCGAATAGAGCGATCTCGATGATTCTGCATACTTCTGACAGAAGACTCACCAAGATTATCGCAGAAAATGCATATCTCAGCTGGAAACCCCACGAAAACCAAGATATCGCCGGTTCTGCATATCAAACGCACTGTGGAGTGGGGAAAACAACCAGATAACGTGTTTCTCGCTTTAAATAGCTCGAAACGAGCGATCTAGATGATTCTGCATACTTCTGACTGAAGTCTCACCAATATTATTGCAGAAAATGCTATATCTCAGCTTGAAACCCGACGAAAACCACGATGTCGCCGGTTCTGCATATCAAACGCACTGTGGCGTGGTGAAAACACCAGAAAACGTGTTTCTCGCATTAAATAGCTCGAAAAGAGCGATCTAGATGATTCTGCATACTTCTGACAGAAGACTCACCAAGATTATCACAGAAATTGCATATCTCAGCTGGAAACCCCACGAAAACCAAGATATCGCCGGTTCTGCATATCAGACGCACTACGGAGTGGTGAAAACATCAGAAAACGTGTATCTCCCATTAACTAGCTCGAAAAGAGCGTTCTCGATGATTCTGCATACTTCTCATAGATGAAACACCAAGATTATCGCAGAAAATGCATATTTCAGCTGGAAACCCCACGAAAACCAAGTTATCGGCGGCTCTACATATCAAACGCACTGTGGAGTGGTCAAAACAACCAGATAAAGTGTATCTCGCTTTAAATAGCTCGAAACGAGCGATCTAGATGATTCTGCATACTTCTGACTGATGTCTCACCAATATGATCGCAGAAAATGCATATCTCAGCTTGAAACCCGACGAAAACCACGATGTCGCCGGTTCTGCATATCAAACGCACTGTGGCGTGGTGAAAACACCAGAAACCGTGTTTCTCGCATCAAATAGCTCGAAAAGAGCGATCTAGATGATTCTGCATACTTCTGACAGAAGACTCACCAAGATTATCGCAGAAAATGCATATCTCAGCTGGAAACCCCACGAAAACCAAGATATCGCCGGTTCTGCATATCAAACGCACTGTGGAGTGCTGAAAACACCAGATAACGTGTTTCTCGCATTAACCAGCTCGAAAAGAGCGTTCTCGATGATTAAGCATACTTCGGACAGAAGTCTCACCAATATGATCGCAGAAAATGCATATCTCAGCTTGAAACCCGGCGAAAACCACGATGTCGCCGGTTCTGCATATCAAACGCACTGTGGCGTGGTGAAAACACCAGAAAACGTGTATCTCGCATCAAATAGCTCGAAAAGAGCGATCTAGATGATTCTGCATACTTCTGACAGAAGTCTCACCAAGATTATCGTAAAAAATGCATATCTCAGCTTGAAACCCCACGAAAGCCAAGATATCGCTGGTTCTGCATATCAAACGAACTGTGGAGTGGTGAAAACACCGGATAAGGTTTTTCTCGCATTAACTAGCTCGAACAGAGCGATCTCGATGTTTCAGCATACTTCGGACAGAAGTCTCACCAAGATTACCGCAGAAAATGTATATCTCAGCTTGAAACCCCACGAAAACCAAGATATCGCCGGTTCTGCATATCATACGCACTGTGGAGTGGTGAAAACACCAGATAACGTGTTTCGCGCATTAAATAGCTCGAAAAGAGGGGTCTCGATGATTCTGCATCCTACTGACAGAAGACTCACCAATATTATAGCAGAAAATGCATATCGCAGCTTGAAATCTCACGAAAATTAAGATGTCGCCTGTTCTGCATATCAAACGCACTGTGGAGTGGTGAAAACACCAGAAAACGTGTTTCTCGCATCAAATAGCTCGAATAGAGCGATCTAGATGATTCTGCATACTTCTGACAGAAGACTCACCAAGATTATCGCAGAAAATGCATATCTCAGCTTGAAACCTCACGAAAATCAAGATGTCGCCGGTTCTGCCTATCAAACGCACTGTGGAGTGGTCAAAACACCAGATAACGTGTTTCTCGCATTATATAGCTCTAAAAGAGCGATCTCGATGATTCTGCATACTTCTAAATGAATTCTCACCAAGATTATCGCAGAAAATGCATATCTCAGGTTGATACCCGACGAAAGCGAAGATGTCGCCGGTTCTGCATATCTAACGCACTGTGGAGAGGTGAAAACACCAGATAACGTGTTTCTCGCATTAAAGAGCTGGAAAAGAGGGATCTCGATGTTTCCGCTTACTTCTGATAGAAGTCTCACCAAGATTATCGCAGAAAACGCATATCTCAGCTTGAAACCCCACGAAAACCAAGATATCGCCGGTTCTGCATATCAAACCAACTGTGGAGTGGTGAAAACCCCAGATAACGTGTTTCTCGCATTAAATAGCTCGAAAAGTGCGATCTCGATGATTCTGCATACTTCGAACAGAAGTCTCAACAAGATTATCGCAGAAAATGCATATTTCAGCTTGAAACCCCACGAAAACCAAGATATCTACTGTTCTGCATATCAAACGCACTGTGGTGTGGTGAAAACACCAGATAACGTGTTTCTCGCACTAACTAGCTCGCAAAGAGCGATCTCGATGATTCAGCATACTTCGGACAGAAGTCTCACCAAGATTATCGTAAAAAATGCATATCTCAGCTTGAAACCCCACGAAAGGCAAGATATCGCTGGTTCTGCATATCAAACGAATTGTGGAGTGGTGAAAACACCGGATAAGGTTTTTCTCGCATTAACTAGCTCGAAAAGAGCGATCTCGATGTTTCAGCATACTTCGGACAGAAGTCTCACCAAGATTACCGCAGAAAATGTATATCTCAGCTTGAAACCCCACGAAAACCAAGATATCGCCGGTTCTGCATATCATACGCACTGTGGAGTGGTGAAAACACCAGATAACGTGTTTCTCGCATTAAATAGCTCGAAAAGAGGGGTCTCGATGATTCTGCATCCTACTGACAGAAGACTCACCAATATTATAGCAGAAAATGCATATCTCAGCTTGAAACCTCACGAAAATCAAGATGTCGCCGGTTCTGCATATCAAACGCACTGTGGAGTCGTGAAACCAACCAGACAACGTGTTTCTCGCATTAAATAGCTCGAAAAGAGCGATCCCGATGATTCTGCATACTTCTGACAGAAGTCTCACCAAGATTATCGTTGTAAATGCATATCTCAGCTTGATACCCGACCTAAACCAAGATATCTCCTGTTCTGCATGTCAAACGTACTGTGGAGTGGTGAATACACCAGAAAACGTGTTTCTCGCATTAAATAGCTCGAAAAGAGCAATCCCGATGATTCTGCATACTTCTGACAGAAGTCTCACCAAGATTATCGTAGAAAATGCATATCTCAGCTTGAAACCCGACCGAAACCAAGATATATCCGGTTCTGCATGTCAAACGTACTGTGGGGAGGTGAATACACCAGAAAACGTGTTTCTCACATTAAATAGCTCGAAGAGAGCGATCTAGATGTTTCTGCATACTTCTGACAGAAGACTCACCATGGTTATCGCAGAAAATGCATATCGCAGCTTGAAATCTCACGAAAATTAAGATGTCGCCTGTTCTGCATATCAAACGCACTGTGGAGTGGTGAAAACACCAGATAACGTGTCTCTCGCATTAAATAGCTCGAAAAGAGGGGTCTCGATGATTCTGCATAGTACTGACAGAAGACTCACCAAGATTATCGACGAAAATGCATATCTCAGGTTGAAATCTCACGAAAATCAAGATGTCGCCGGTTCTGCATATCAAACGCACTGTGGAGTGGTGAAAACACCAGATAACGTGTTTCTCGCATTAAAGAGCTCGAAAAGAGGGATCTCGATGTTTCTGCATACTTCTGACAGAAGACTCACCAAGATTATCACAGAAATTGCATATCTCAGCTGGAAACCCCACGAAAACCAAGATATCGCCGGATCTGCATATCAGACGCACTATGGAGTGGTGAAAACATCAGAAAACGTGTATCTCGCATTAACTAGCTCGAAAAGAGCGTTCTCGATGATTCTGCATACTTCTCATAGATGAAACACCAAGATTATCGCAGAAAATGCATATTTCAGCTGGAAACCCCACGAAAACCAAGTTATCGGCGGCTCTACATATCAAACGCACTGTGGAGTGGTCAAAACAACCAGATAACGTGTTTCTCGCTTTAAATAGCTCGAAACGAGCGATCTAGATGATTCTGCATACTTCTGACTGAAGTCTCACCAATATGATCGCAGAAAATGCATATCTCAGCTTGAAACCCGACGAAAACCACGATGTCGCCGGTTCTGCATATCAAACGCACTGTGGCGTGGTGAAAACACCAGAAAACGTGTTTCTCGCATCAAATAGCTCGAAAAGAGCGATCTAGATGATTCTGCATACTTCTGACAGAAGACTCACAAAGATTATCGCAGAAAATGCATATTTCAGCTGGAAACCCCACGAAAACCAAGATATCGCCGGTTCTGCATATCAAACGCACTGTGGCGTGGTGAAAACACCAGAAAACCTGTTTCTCGCATTAAATAGCTCGAAAAGAGCGATCTAGATGATTCTGCATACTTCTGACAGAAGACTCACCAACATAATCACAGAAAATGCATATCTCAGCTGGAAACCCCAGGAAAACCAAGATATCGCCGGTTCTGCATATCAAACGCCCTGTGGAGTGATGAAAACACCAGATAACGTGTTTCTCGCATTAAATAGCTCGAATAGAGCGATCGCGATGATTCTGCATAATTCTGACAGAAGTCTCACCAAGATTATCGCAGAAAATGCATATCTCAGCTTGAAACCTCACGAAAATCAAGATGTCGCCGGTTCTGCATATCAAACGCACTGTGGAGTGGTGAAAACAACCAGATAACGTGTTTCTCGCATTAAATAGCTCGAAACGAGCGATCTAGGTGATTCTGCATACTTCTGACTGAAGTCTCACCAATATGATCGCAGAAAATGCATATCTCAGCTTGAAACCCGGCGAAAACCACGATGTCGCCGGTTCTGCATATCAAACGCACTGTGGCGTGGTGAAAACACCAGAAAACGTGTATCTCGCATCAAATAGCTCGAAAAGAGCGATCTAGATGATTCTGCATACTTCTGACAGAAGTCTCACCAAGATTATCGTAAAAAATGCATATCTCAGCTTGAAACCCCACGAAAGCCAAGATATCGCTGGTTCTGCATATCAAACGAACTGTGGAGTGGTGAAAACACCGGATAAGGTTTTTCTCGCATTAACTAGCTCGAACAGAGCGATCTCGATGTTTCAGCATACTTCGGACAGAAGTCTCACCAAGATTACCGCAGAAAATGTATATCTCAGCTTGAAACCCCACGAAAACCAAGATATCGCCGGTTCTGCATATCATACGCACTGTGGAGTGGTGAAAACACCAGATAACGTGTTTCGCGCATTAAATAGCTCGAAAAGAGGGGTCTCGATGATTCTGCATCCTACTGACAGAAGACTCACCAATATTATAGCAGAAAATGCATATCGCAGCTTGAAATCTCACGAAAATTAAGATGTCGCCTGTTCTGCATATCAAACGCACTGTGGAGTGGTGAAAACACCAGAAAACGTGTTTCTCGCATCAAATAGCTCGAATAGAGCGATCTAGATGATTCTGCATACTTCTGACAGAAGACTCACCAAGATTATCGCAGAAAATGCATATCTCAGCTTGAAACCTCACGAAAATCAAGATGTCGCCGGTTCTGCCTATCAAACGCACTGTGGAGTGGTCAAAACACCAGATAACGTGTTTCTCGCATTATATAGCTCTAAAAGAGCGATCTCGATGATTCTGCATACTTCTAAATGAATTCTCACCAAGATTATCGCAGAAAATGCATATCTCAGGTTGATACCCGACGAAAGCGAAGATGTCGCCGGTTCTGCATATCTAACGCACTGTGGAGAGGTGAAAACACCAGATAACGTGTTTCTCGCATTAAAGAGCTGGAAAAGAGGGATCTCGATGTTTCCGCTTACTTCTGATAGAAGTCTCACCAAGATTATCGCAGAAAACGCATATCTCAGCTTGAAACCCCACGAAAACCAAGATATCGCCGGTTCTGCATATCAAACCAACTGTGGAGTGGAGAAAACCCCAGATAACGTGTTTCTCGCATTAAATAGCTCGAAAAGTGCGATCTCGATGATTCTGCATACTTCGAACAGAAGTCTCAACAAGATTATCGCAGAAAATGCATATTTCAGCTTGAAACCCCACGAAAACCAAGATATCTACTGTTCTGCATATCAAACGCACTGTGGTGTGGTGAAAACACCAGATAACGTGTTTCTCGCACTAACTAGCTCGCAAAGAGCGATCTCGATGATTCAGCATACTTCGGACAGAAGTCTCACCAAGATTATCGTAAAAAATGCATATCTCAGCTTGAAACCCCACGAAAGGCAAGATATCGCTGGTTCTGCATATCAAACGAATTGTGGAGTGGTGAAAACACCGGATAAGGTTTTTCTCGCATTAACTAGCTCGAAAAGAGCGATCTCGATGTTTCAGCATACTTCGGACAGAAGTCTCACCAAGATTACCGCAGAAAATGTATATCTCAGCTTGAAACCCCACGAAAACCAAGATATCGCCGGTTCTGCATATCATACGCACTGTGGAGTGGTGAAAACACCAGATAACGTGTTTCTCGCATTAAATAGCTCGAAAAGAGCGATCCCGATGATTCTGCATACTTCTGACAGAAGTCTCACCAAGATTATCGTTGTAAATGCATATCTCAGCTTGATACCCGACCTAAACCAAGATATCTCCTGTTCTGCATGTCAAACGTACTGTGGAGTGGTGAATACACCAGAAAACGTGTTTCTCGCATTAAATAGCTCGAAAAGAGCAATCCCGATGATTCTGCATACTTCTGACAGAAGTCTCACCAAGATTATCGTAGAAAATGCATATCTCAGCTTGAAACCCGACCGAAACCAAGATATATCCGGTTCTGCATGTCAAACGTACTGTGGGGAGGTGAATACACCAGAAAACGTGTTTCTCACATTAAATAGCTCGAAGAGAGCGATCTAGATGTTTCTGCATACTTCTGACAGAAGACTCACCATGGTTATCGTAGAAAATGCATATCGCAGCTTGAAATCTCACGAAAATTAAGATGTCGCCTGTTCTGCATATCAAACGCACTGTGGAGTGGTGAAAACACCAGATAACGTGTCTCTCGCATTAAATAGCTCGAAAAGAGGGGTCTCGATGATTCTGCATAGTACTGACAGAAGACTCACCAAGATTATCGACGAAAATGCATATCTCAGGTTGAAATCTCACGAAAATCAAGATGTCGCCGGTTCTGCATATCAAACGCACTGTGGAGTGGTGAAAACACCAGATAACGTGTTTCTCGCATTAAAGAGCTCGAAAAGAGGGATCTCGATGTTTCTGCATACTTCTGACAGAAGACTCACCAAGATTATCACAGAAATTGCATATCTCAGCTGGAAACCCCACGAAAACCAAGATATCGCCGGATCTGCATATCAGACGCACTATGGAGTGGTGAAAACATCAGAAAACGTGTATCTCGCATTAACTAGCTCGAAAAGAGCGTTCTCGATGATTCTGCATACTTCTCATAGATGAAACACCAAGATTATCGCAGAAAATGCATATTTCAGCTGGAAACCCCACGAAAACCAAGTTATCGGCGGCTCTACATATCAAACGCACTGTGGAGTGGTCAAAACAACCAGATAACGTGTTTCTCGCTTTAAATAGCTCGAAACGAGCGATCTAGATGATTCTGCATACTTCTGACTGAAGTCTCACCAATATGATCGCAGAAAATGCATATCTCAGCTTGAAACCCGACGAAAACCACGATGTCGCCGGTTCTGCATATCAAACGCACTGTGGCGTGGTGAAAACACCAGAAAACGTGTTTCTCGCATCAAATAGCTCGAAAAGAGCGATCTAGATGATTCTGCATACTTCTGACAGAAGACTCACAAAGATTATCGCAGAAAATGCATATTTCAGCTGGAAACCCCACGAAAACCAAGATATCGCCGGTTCTGCATATCAAACGCACTGTGGCGTGGTGAAAACACCAGAAAACCTGTTTCTCGCATTAAATAGCTCGAAAAGAGCGATCTAGATGATTCTGCATACTTCTGACAGAAGACTCACCAACATAATCACAGAAAATGCATATCTCAGCTGGAAACCCCAGGAAAACCAAGATATCGCCGGTTCTGCATATCAAACGCCCTGTGGAGTGATGAAAACACCAGATAACGTGTTTCTCGCATTAAATAGCTCGAATAGAGCGATCGCGATGATTCTGCATAATTCTGACAGAAGTCTCACCAAGATTATCGCAGAAAATGCATATCTCAGCTTGAAACCTCACGAAAATCAAGATGTCGCCGGTTCTGCATATCAAACGCACTGTGGAGTGGTGAAAACAACCAGATAACGTGTTTCTCGCATTAAATAGCTCGAAACGAGCGATCTAGGTGATTCTGCATACTTCTGACTGAAGTCTCACCAATATGATCGCAGAAAATGCATATCTCAGCTTGAAACCCGACGAAAACCACGATGTCGACTGTTCTGCATATCAAACGCACTGTGGAGTGGTGAAAACACCAGAAAACGTGTTTCTCGCATCAAATAGCTCGAAAAGAGCGATCTAGATGATTCTGCATACTTCTGACAGAAGACTCACCAAGATTATCGCAGAAAATGCATATCTCAGCTTGAAACCTCACGAAAATCAAGATGTCGCCGGTTCTGCATATCAAACGCACTGTGGAGTGGTGAAAACAACCAGATAACGTGTTTCTCGCATTAAATAACTCGAAACGAGCGATCTAGATGATTCTGCATACTTCTGACAGAAGACTCACCAAGATTATCGCAGAAAATGCATATCTCAGGTTGATACCCGACGAAAGCCAAGATGTCGCCGGTTCTGCATATCTAACGCACTGTGGAGAGGTGAAAACACCAGATAACGTGTTTCTCGCATTAAAGAGCTGGAAAAGAGGGATCTCGATGTTTCCGCTTACTTCTGATAGAAGTCTCACCAAGATTATCGCAGAAAACGCATATCTCAGCTTGAAACCCCACGAAAACCAAGATATCGCCGGTTCTGCATATCAAACCAACTGTGGAGTGGTGAAAACCCCAGATAACGTGTTTCTCGCATTAAATAGCTCGAAAAGTGCGATCTCGATGATTCTGCATACTTCGAACAGAAGTCTCAACAAGATTATCGCAGAAAATGCATATTTCAGCTTGAAACCCCACGAAAACCAAGATATCTACTGTTCTGCATATCAAACGCACTGTGGTGTGGTGAAAACACCAGATAACGTGTTTCTCGCACTAACTAGCTCGCAAAGAGCGATCTCGATGATTCAGCATACTTCGGACAGAAGTCTCACCAAGATTATCGTAAAAAATGCATATCTCAGCTTGAAACCCCACGAAAGCCAAGATATCGCTGGTTCTGCATATCGAACGAATTGTGGAGTGGTGAAAACACCGGATAAGGTTTTTCTCGCATTAACTAGCTCGAAAAGAGCGATCTCGATGTTTCAGCATACTTCGGACAGAAGTCTCACCAAGATTACCGCAGAAAATGTATATCTCAGCTTGAAACCCCACGAAAACCAAGATATCGCCGGTTCTGCATATCATACGCACTGTGGAGTGGTGAAAACACCAGATAACGTGTTTCGCGCATTAAATAGCACGAAACGAGCGATCTCGATGATTAAGCATACTTCGAACAGAAGTCTCACCAAGATTATCGTAAAAAATGCATATCTCAGCTTGAAACCCCACGAAAACCAAGATATCGCTGGTTCTGCATATCAAACGCACTGTGGAGTGGTGGAAACAACCATATAACGTGTTTCTCGCATTAAATAGCTCGGAAAGAGCGATCTAGATGATTCTGCATACTCCTGACAGAAGACTCACCATGGTTATCGTAGAAAATGCATATTTCAGCTTGAAACCCCACGAAAACCAAGATATCTACTGTTCTGTTTATCAAACGCACTGTGGTGTGGTGAAAACACCAGATAACGTGTTTCTCGCACTAACTAGCTCGAAAAGAGCGATCTCGATGATTCAGCATACTTCGGACAGAAGTCTCACCAAGACTACCGCAGAAAATGTATATCTCAGCTTGAAACCCCACGAAAACCAAGATATCGCCGGTTCTGCATATCATACGCACTGTGGAGTGGTGAAAACACCAGATAACGTGTTTCTCGCATTAAATAGCTCGAAACGAGCGATCTCGATGATTAAGCATACTTCGAACAGAAGTCTCACCAAGATTATCGTAAAAAATGCATATCTCAGCTTGAAACCCCACGAAAACCAAGATATCGCTGGTTCTGCATATCAAACGCACTGTGGAGTGGTGAAAACAACCATATAACGTGTTTCTCGCATTAAATAGCTCGAAAAGAGCGATCAAGATGATTCTGCATACTCCTGACAGAAGACTCACCATGGTTATCGTAGAAAATGCATATCTCAGCTTGAAATCTCACGAAAATCAAGATGTCGCCTGTTCTGCATATCAAACGCACTGTGGAGTGGTGAAAACACCAGATAACGTGTTTCTCGCATTAAATAGCTCGAAAAGAGGGGTCTCGATGATTCTGCATCCTACTGACAGAAGACTCACCAATATTATAGCAGAAAATGCATATCTCATCTTGAAACCTCACGAAAATCAAGATGTCGCCGGTTCTGCATATCAAACGCATTGTGGAGTCGTGAAACCAACCAGACAACGTGTTTCTCGCATTAAATAGCTCGAAAAGAGCGATCCCGATGATTCTGCACACTTCTGACAGAAGTCTCACCAAGATTATCGTTGAAAATGCATATCTCAGCTTGATACCCGACCTAAACCAAGATATCTCCTGTTCTGCATGTCAAACGTACTGTGGAGTGGTGAATACACCAGAAAACGTGTTTCTCGCATTAAATAGCTCGAAAAGAGCGATCTAGATGATTCTACATACTTCTGACAGAAGACTCACCAAGATTATCGCAGAAAATGCATATCTCAGCTGGAAACACCACGAAAATCAAGATATCGCCGGTTCTGCATATAAAACGCGCTGTGGAATGTTGACAACACCAGCAAACTTGTTTTTTCGCATTAAATAGCTCGAAACGAGCGATCTCGATGATTCTGCATACTTCTGACTGAAGTCTCACCAAGAGTATCGCAGAGAATGCATATCTCAGCTGGAAACACCACGAAAATCTAGATATCGCCGGTTATGCATATCAAACGCACTGTGGAGTGGTGAAAACAACCATATAATGTGTTTCTCGCATTAAATAGCTCGAAAAGAGCGATCCCGATGATTCTGCATACTTCTGACAGAAGTCTCACCAAGATTATCGTAGAAAATGCATATCTCAGCTTGAAACCCGACCGAAACCAAGATATATCCGGTTCTGCATGTCAAACGTACTGTGGGGTGGTGAATACACCAGAAAACGTGTTTCTCACATTAAATAGCTCGAAGAGAGCGATCTAGATGATTCTGCATACTTCTGACAGAAGACTCACCATGGTTATCGTAGAAAATGCATATCGCAGCTTGAAATCTCACGAAAATTAAGATGTCGCCTGTTCTGCATATCAAACGCACTGTGGAGTGGTGAAAACACAAGATAACGTGTCTCTCGCATTAAATAGCTCGAAAAGAGGGGTCTCGATGATTCTGCATAGTACTGACAGAAGACTCACCAAGATTATCGACGAAAATGCATATCTCAGGTTGAAATCTCACGAAAATCAAGATGTCGCCGGTTCTGCATATCAAACGCACTGTGGAGTGGTGAAAACACCAGATAACGTGTTTCTCGCATTAAAGAGCTCGAAAAGAGGGATCTCGATGATTCTGCTTACTTCTGATAGAAGTCTCACCAATATTATCGCAGAAAACGCATATCTCAGCTTGAAACCCCACGAAAACCAAGATATCGCCGGTTCTGCATATCAAACCAACTGTGGAGTGGTGAAAACTCCAGATAACGTGTTTCTCGCAGTAACTAGCTCGAAAAGAGCGATCTCGATGATTCAGCATACTTCGGACAGAAGTCTCACCAAGATTATCGTAAAAAATGCATATCTCAGCTTGAAACCCCACGAAAGCCAAGATATCGCTGGTTCTGCATATCAAACGCACTGTGGAGTGGTGAAAACACCGGATAAGGTTTTTCTCGCATTAACTAGCTCGAAAAGAGCGATCTCGATGATTCTGCATACTTCTGACTGAAGTCTCACCAAGATTATCGCAGAAAATGCATATCTCAGGTTGATACCCGACGAAAGCCAAGATATCGCCGGTTCTGCATATCATACGCACTGTGGAGTGGTGAAAACACCAGATAACGTGTTTCTCGCATTAAATAGCTCGAAACGAGCGATCTCGATGATTAAGCATACTTCGAACAGAAGTCTCACCAAGATTATCGTAAAAAATGCATATCTCAGCTTGAAACCCCACGAAAACCAAGATATCGCTGGTTCTGCATATCAAACGCACTGTGGAGTGGTGAAAACAACCATATAACGTGTTTCTCGCATTAAATAGCTCGAAAAGAGCGATCTAGATGATTCTGCATACTCCTGACAGAAGACTCACCATGGTTATCGTAGAAAATGCATATCTCAGCTTGAAATCTCACGAAAATCAAGATGTCGCCTGTTCTGCATATCAAACGCACTGTGGAGTGGTGAAAACACCAGATAACGTGTTTCTCGCATTAAATAGCTCGAAAAGAGGGGTCTCGATGATTCTGCATCCTACTGACACAAGACTCACCAATATTATAGCAGAAAATGCATATCTCATCTTGAAACCTCACGAAAATCAAGATGTCGCCGGTTCTGCATATCAAACGCACTGTGGAGTCTTGAAACCAACCAGACAACGTGTTTCTCGCATCAAATAGCTCGAAAAGAGCGATCCCGATTATTCTGCACACTTCTGACAGAAGTCTCACCAAGATTATCGTTGAAAATGCATATCTCAGCTTGATACCCGACCTAAACCAAGATATCTCCTGTTCTGCATGTCAAACGTACTGTGGAGTGGTGAATACACCAGAAAACGTGTTTCTCGCATTAAATAGCTCGAAAAGAGCGATCTAGATGATTCTACATACTTCTGACAGAAGACTCACCAAGATTATCGCAGAAAATGCATATCTCAGCTGGAAACACCACGAAAATCAAGATATCGCCGGTTCTGCATATAAAACGCGCTGTGGAATGTTGACAACACCAGAAAACTTGTTTTTTCGCATTAAATAGCTCGAAACGAGCGATCTCGATGATTCTGCATACTTCTGACTGAAGTCTCACCAAGAGTATCGCAGAGAATGCATATCTCAGCTGGAAACACCACGAAAATCTAGATATCGCCGGTTATGCATATCAAACGCACTGTGGAGTGGTGAAAACAACCATATAATGCGTTTCTCGCATTAAATAGCTCGAAAAGAGCGATCCCGATGATTCTGCATACTTCTGACAGAAGTCTCACCAAGATTATCGTAGAAAATGCATATCTCAGCTTGAAACCCGACCGAAACCAAGATATATCCGGTTCTGCATGTGAAACGTACTGTGGGGTGGTGAATACACCAGAAAACGTGTTTCTCACATTAAATAGCTCGAAGAGAGCGATCTAGATGATTCTGCATACTTCTGACAGAAGACTCACCATGGTTATCGTAGAAAATGCATATCGCAGCTTGAAATCTCACGAAAATTAAGATGTCGCCTGTTCTGCATATCAAACGCACTGTGGAGTGGTGAAAACACCAGATAACGTGTCACTCGCATTAAATAGCTCGAAAAGAGGGGTCTCGATGATTCTGCATAGTACTGACAGAAGACTCACCAAGATTATCGACGAAAATGCATATCTCAGGTTGAAATCTCACGAAAATCAAGATGTCGCCGGTTCTGCATATCAAACGCACTGTGGAGTGGTGAAAACACCAGATAACGTGTTTCTCGCATTAAAGAGCTCGAAAAGAGGGATCTCGATGATTCTGCTTACTTCTGATAGAAGTCTCACCAAGATTATCGCAGAAAACGCATATCTCAGCTTGAAACCCCACGAAAACCAAGATATCGCCGGTTCTGCATATCAAACCAACTGTGGAGTGGTGAAAACTCCAGATAACGTGTTTCTCGAAGTAACTAGCTCGAAAAGAGCGATCTCGATGATTCAGCATACTTCGGACAGAAGTCTCACCAAGATTATCGTAAAAAATGCATATCTCAGCTTGAAACCCCACGAAAGCCAAGATATCGCTGGTTCTGCATATCAAACGCACTGTGGAGTGGTGAAAACACCGGATAAGGTTTTTCTCGCATTAACTAGCTCGAAAAGAGCGATCTCGATGATTCTGCATACTTCTGACTGAAGTCTCACCAAGATTATCGCAGAAAATGCATATCTCAGGTTGATACCCGACGAAAGCCAAGATGTCGCCGGTTCTGCGTATCAAACGCACTGTGGAGAGGTGAAAACACCAGATAACGTGTTTCTCGCATTAAAGAGCTCGAAAAGAGGGATCTCGATGTTTCCGCTTACTTCTGATAGAATTCTCACCAAGATTATCGCAGAAAACGCATATCTCAGCTTGAAACCCCACGAAAACCAAGATATCGCCGGTTCTGCATATCAAACCAACTGTGGAGTGGTGAAAACCCCAGATAACGTGTTTCTCGCATTAAATAGCTCGAAAAGTGCGTTCTCGATGATTCTGCATACTTCTCATAGATGAAACACCAAGATTATCGCAGAAAATGCATATTTCAGCTGGAAACCCCACGAAAACCAAGTTATCGGCGGCTCTACATATCAAACGCACTGTGGAGTGGTCAAAACAACCAGATAACGTGTTTCTCGCTTTAAATAGCTCGAAACGAGCGATCTAGATGATTCTGCATACTTCTGACTGAAGTCTCACCAATATGATCGCAGAAAATGCATATCTCAGCTTGAAACCCGACGAAAACCACGATGTCGCCGGTTCTGCATATCAAACGCACTGTGGCGTGGTGAAAACACCAGAAAACGAGTTTCTCGCATCAAATAGCTCGAAAAGAGCGATCTAGATGATTCTGCATCCTACTGACAGAAGACTCACCAATATTATAGCAGAAAATGCATATCTCAGCTTGAAACCTCACGAAAATCAAGATGTCGCCGGTTCTGCATATCAAACGCACTGTGGAGTCGTGAAACCAACCAGACAACGTGTTTCTCGCATTAAATAGCTCGAAAAGAGCGATCCCGATGATTCTGCATACTTCTGACAGAAGTCTCACCAAGATTATCGTTGAAAATGCATATCTCAGCTTGATACCCGACCTAAACCAAGATATCTCCTGTTCTGCATGTCAAACGTACTGTGGAGTGGTGAATACACCAGAAAACGTGTTTCTCGCATTAAATTGCTCGAAAAGAGCGATCCCGATGATTCTGCATACGTCTGACAGAAGTCTCACCAAGATTATCGTAGAAAATGCATATCTCAGCTTGAAACCCGACCGAAACCAAGATATATCCGGTTCTGCATGTCAAACGTACTGTGGGGTGGTGAATACACCAGAAAACGTGTTTCTCACATTAAATAGCTCGAAGAGAGCGATCTAGATGATTCTGCATACTTCTGACAGAAGACTCACCATGGTTATCGTAGAAAATGCATATCGCAGCTTGAAATCTCACGAAAATAAAGATGTCGCCTGTTCTGCATATCAAACGCACTGTGGAGTGGTGAAAACACCAGATAACGTGTTTCGCGCATTAAATAGCTCCAAACGAGCGATCTCGATGATTAAGCATACTTCGAACAGAAGTCTCACCAAGATTATCGTAAAAAATGCATATCTCAGCTTGAAACCCCACGAAAACCAAGATATCGCCGGTTCTGCATATCATACGCACTGTGGAGTGTTGAAAACACCAGATAACGTGTTTCTCGCATTAAATAGCTCGAAAAGAGGGGTCTCGATGATTCTGCATCCTACTGACAGAAGACTCACCAATATTATAGCAGAAAATGCATATCTCAGCTTGAAACCTCACGAAAATCAAGATGTCGCCGGTTCTGCATATCAAACGCACTGTGGAGTCGTGAAACCAACCAGACAACGTGTTTCTCGCATTAAATAGCTCGAAAAGAGCGATCCCGATGATTCTGCATACTTCTGACAGAAGTCTCACCAAGATTATCGTAGAAAATGCATATCTCAGCTTGAAACCCGACCGAAACCAAGATATATCCGGTTCTGCATGTCAAACGTACTGTGGGGTGGTGAATACACCAGAAAACGTGTTTCTCACATTAAATAGCTCGAAGAGAGCGATCTAGATGATTCTGCATACTTCTGACAGAAGACTCACCATGGTTATCGTAGAAAATGCATATCGCAGCTTGAAATCTCACGAAAATTAAGATGTCGCCTGTTCTGCATATCAAACGCACTGTGGAGTGGTGAAAACACCAGATAACGTGTCTCTCGCATTAAATAGCTCGAAAAGAGGGGTCTCGATGATTCTGCATAGTACTGACAGAAGACTCACCAAGATTATCGACGAAAATGCATATCTCAGGTTGAAATCTCACGAAAATCAAGATGTCGCCGGTTCTGCATATCAAACGCACTGTGGAGTGGTGAAAACACCAGATAACGTGTTTCTCGCATTAAAGAGCTCGAAAAGAGGGATCTCGATGATTCTGCAGACTTCTGACAGAAGACTCACCAAGATTATCACAGAAATTGCATATCTCAGCTGGAAACCCCACGAAAACCAAGATATCGCCGGTTCTGCATATCAGACGCACTATGGAGTGGTGAAAACACCAGATAACGTGTTCCTCGCATTAAATAGCTCGAAAAGAGGGGTCTCGATGATTCTGCATCCTACTGACAGAAGACTCACCAATATTATAGCAGAAAATGCATATCTCAGCTGGAAACACCACGAAAATCAAGATATCGCCGGTTCTGCATATAAAACGCACTGTGGAATGTTGACAACACCAGAAAACTTGTTTTTTCGCATTAAATAGCTCGAAACGAGCGATCTCGATGATTCTGCATACTTCTGACTGAAGTCTCACCAAGAGTATCGCAGAGAATGCATATCTCAGCTGGAAACACCACGAAAATCTAGATATCGCCGGTTATGCATATCAAACGCACTGTGGAGTGGTGAAAACAACCATATAATGTGTTTCTCGCATTAAATAGCTCGAAAAGAGCGATCCCGATGATTCTGCATACTTCTGACAGAAGTCTCACCAAGATTATCGCAGAAAATGCATATCTCAGGTTGATACCCGACGAAAGCCAAGATGTCGCCGGTTCTGCGTATCAAACGCACTGTGGAGAGGTGAAAACACCAGATAACGTGTTTCTCACATTAAATAGCTCGAAGAGAGCGATCTAGATGATTCTGCATACTTCTGACAGAAGACTCACCATGGTTATCGTAGAAAATGCATATCGCAGCTTGAAATCTCACGAAAATTAAGATGTCGCCTGTTCTGCATATCAAACGCACTGTGGAGTGGTGAAAACACCAGATAACGTGTTTCTCGCATTAAAGAGCTCGAAAAGAGGGATCTCGATGATTCTGCTTACTTCTGACAGAAGTCTCAACAAGATTATCGCAGAAAACGCATATCTCAGCTTGAAACCCCACGAAAACCAAGATATCGCCGGTTCTGCATATCAAACCAACTGTGGAGTGGTGAAAACTCCAGATATCGTGTTTCTCGCATTAAATAGCTCGAAACGAGCGATCTCGATGAATAAGCATACTTCGAACAGAAGTCTCACCAAGATTATCGTAAAAAATGCATATCTCAGCTTGAAACCCCACGAAAACCAAGATATCGCTGGTTCTGCATATCAAACGCACTGTGGAGTGGTGGAAACAACCATATAACGTGTTTCTCGCATTAAATAGCTCGGAAAGAGCGATCTAGATGATTCTGCATACTCCTGACAGAAGACTCACCATGGTTATCGTAGAAAATGCATATCTCAGCTTGAAACCTCACGAAAATCAAGATGTCGCCGGTTCTGCATATCAAACGCACTGTGGAGTCGTGAAACCAACCAGACAACGTGTTTCTCGCATTAAATAGCTCGAAAAGAGCGATCCCGATGATTCTGCATACTTCTGACAGAAGTCTCACCAAGATTATCGTTGTAAATGCATATCTCAGCTTGATACCCGACCTAAACCAAGATATCTCCTGTTCTGCATGTCAAACGTACTGTGGAGTGGTGAATACACCAGAAAACGTGTTTCTCGCATTAAATAGCTCGAAAAGAGCGATCCCGATGATTCTGCATACTTCTGACAGAAGTCTCACCAAGATTATCGTAGAAAATGCATATCTCAGCTTGAAACCCGACCGAAACCAAGATATATCCGGTTCTGCATGTCAAACGTACTGTGGGGTGGTGAATACACCAGAAAACGTGTTTCTCACATTAAATAGCTCGAAGAGAGCGATCTAGATGTTTCTGCATACTTCTGACAGAAGACTCACCATGGTTATCGTAGAAAATGCATATCGCAGCTTGAAATCTCACGAAAATTAAGATGTCGCCTGTTCTGCATATCAAACGCACTGTGGAGTGGTGAAAACACCAGATAACGTGTTTCTCGCATTAAAGAGCTCGAAAAGAGGGATCTCGATGATTCTGCATACTTCTGACAGAAGACTCACCAAGATTATCACAGAAATTGCATATCTCAGCTGGAAACCCCACGAAAACCAAGATATCGCCGGTTCTGCATATCAGACGCACTATGGAGTGGTGAAAACATCAGAAAACGTGTATCTCGCATTAACTAGCTCGAAAAGAGCGTTCTCGATGATTCTGCATACTTCTCATAGATGAACACAACAAGATTATCGCAGAAAATGCATATTTCAGCTGGAAACCCCACGAAAACCAAGTTATCGGCGGCTCTACATATCAAACGCACTGTGGAGTGGTCAAAACAACCAGATAACGTGTTTCTCGCTTTAAATAGCTCGAAACGAGCGATCTAGATGATTCTGCTTACTTCTGACTGAAGTCTCACCAATATGATCGCAGAAAATGCATATCTCAGCTTGAAACCCGACGAAAACCACGATGTCGCCGGTTCTGCATATCAAACGCACTGTGGCGTGGTGAAAACACCAGAAAACGTGTTTCTCGCATCAAATAGCTCGAAAAGAGCGATCTAGATGATTCTGCATACTTCTGACAGAAGACTCACCAAGATTATCGCAGAAAATGCATATCTCAGCTGGAAACCCCACGAAAACCAAGATATCGCCGGTTCTGCATATCAAACGCACTGTGGAGTGGTGAAAACACCAGATAACGTGTTTCTCGCATTAAAGAGCTCGAAAAGAGGGATCTCGATGATTCTGCATACTTCTGACAGAAGACTCACCAAGATTATCACAGAAATTGCATATCTCAGCTGGAAACCCCACGAAAACCAAGATATCGCCGGTTCTGCATATCAGACGCACTATGGAGTGGTGAAAACATCAGAAAACGTGTATCTCGCATTAACTAGCTCGAAAAGAGCGTTCTCGATGATTCTGCATACTTCTCATAGATGAACACAACAAGATTATCGCAGAAAATGCATATTTCAGCTGGAAACCCCACGAAAACCAAGTTATCGGCGGCTCTACATATCAAACGCACTGTGGAGTGGTCAAAACAACCAGATAACGTGTTTCTCGCTTTAAATAGCTCGAAACGAGCGATCTAGATGATTCTGCTTACTTCTGACTGAAGTCTCACCAATATGATCGCAGAAAATGCATATCTCAGCTTGAAACCCGACGAAAACCACGATGTCGCCGGTTCTGCATATCAAACGCACTGTGGCGTGGTGAAAACACCAGAAAACGTGTTTCTCGCATCAAATAGCTCGAAAAGAGCGATCTAGATGATTCTGCATACTTCTGACAGAAGACTCACCAAGATTATCGCAGAAAATGCATATCTCAGCTGGAAACCCCACGAAAACCAAGATATCGCCGGTTCTGCATATCAAACGCACTGTGGAGTGCTGAAAACACCAGATAACGTGTTTCTCGCATTAAAGAGCTCGAAAAGAGGGATCTCGATGATTAAGGATACTTCGGACAGAAGTCTCACCAAGATTATCGCAGGAATTGCAAATCTCAGCTTGAACCCCGACGAAATCTAAGATGTTGCCGGATCTGCATATCAAACGCACTGTGGAGTGGTGAAAACACCAGTTAACGTGTTTCTCGCATAAAATAGCTCGAAAAGTGCGATCTTGATGATTCTGCATACTTCTGTCTGAAGTCTCTCCAATATTATCGCACAAAATGCATATCTGAGCTTGAAACCCCACGAAAACCAGGATATCGTCGGTTCTGCACATCATACGCACTGTGGAATGGTCAAAACACCAGATAACGTGTTTCTCGCATTATATAGCTCTAAAAGAGCGATCTCGATGATTCTGCATACTTCTAAATGAATTCTCACCAAGGTTATCGCAGAAAATGCATATCTCAGGTTGATACCCGACGAAAGCCAAGACGTCGCCGGTTCTGCATATCAAACGCACTGTGGAGAGGTGAAAACACCAGATAACGTGTTTCTCGCATTAAAGAGCTCGAAAAGAGGGATCTCGATGTTTCCGCTTACTTGTGATAGAAGTCTCACCAAGATTATCGCAGAAAACGCATATCTCAGCTTGAAACCCCACGAAAACCAAGATATCGCCGGTTCTGCATATCAAACCAACTGTGGAGTGGTGAAAACCCCAGATAACGTGTTTCTCGCATTATATAGCTCGAAAAGTGCGATCTCGATGATTAAGCATACTTCGGACAGAAGTCTCACCAAGATTATCGTAAAAAATGCATATCTCAGCTTGAAACCCCACGAAAACCAAGATATCTACTGTTCTGTTTATCAAACGCACTGTGGTGTGGTGAAAACACCAGATAACGTGTTTCTCGCACTAACTAGCTCGAAAAGAGCGATCTCGATGATTCAGCATACTTCGGACAGAAGTCTCACCAAGACTACCGCAGAAAATGTATATCTCAGCTTGAAACCCCACGAAAACCAAGATATCGCCGGTTCTGCATATCATACGCACTGTGGAGTGGTGAAAACACCAGATAACGTGTTTCTCGCATTAAATAGCTCGAAACGAGCGATCTCGATGATTAAGCATACTTCGAACAGAAGTCTCACCAAGATTATCGTAAAAAATGCATATCTCAGCTTGAAACCCCACGAAAACCAAGATATCGCTGGTTCTGCATATCAAACCAACTGTGGAGTGGTGAAAACCCCAGATAACGTGTTTCTCGCATTAAATAGTTCGAAAAGTGCGATCTCGATGATTCTGCATACTTCGAACGGAAGTCTCAACAAGATTATCGCAGAAAATGCATATTTCAGCTTGAAACCCCACGAAAACCAAGATATCTACTGTTCTGCATATCAAACGCACTGTGGTGTGGTGAAAACACCAGATAACGTGTTTCTCGCACTAACTAGCTCGAAAAGAGCGATCTCGATGATTCAGCATACTTCGGACAGAAGTCTCACCAAGATTATCGTAAAAAATGCATATCTCAGCTTGAAACCCCACGAAAGCCAAGATATCGCTGGTTCTGCATATCAAACGAACTGTGGAGTGGTGAAAACACCGGATAAGGTTTTTCTCGCATTAACTAGCTCGAAAAGAGCGATCTCGATGTTTCAGCATACTTCGGACAGAAGTCTCACCAAGATTATCGCAGAAAATGTATATCTCAGCTTGAAACCCCACGAAAACCAAGATATCGCCGGTTCTGCATATCATACGCACTGTGGAGTGCTGAAAACACCAGATAACGTGTTTCTCGCATTAAATAGCTCGAAACGAGCGATCTCGATGAATAAGCATACTTCGAACAGAAGTCTCACCAAGATTATCGTAAAAAATGCATATCTCAGCTTGAAACCCCACGAAAACCAAGATATCGCTGGTTCTGCATATCAAACGCACTGTGGAGTGGTGGAAACAACCATATAACGTGTTTCTCGCATTAAATAGCTCGGAAAGAGCGATCTAGATGATTCTGCATACTCCTGACAGAAGACTCACCATGGTTATCGTAGAAAATGCATATCTCAGCTTGAAACCTCACGAAAATCAAGATGTCGCCGGTTCTGCATATCAAACGCACTGTGGAGTCGTGAAACCAACCAGACAACGTGTTTCTCGCATTAAATAGCTCGAAAAGAGCGATCCCGATGATTCTGCATACTTCTGACAGAAGTCTCACCAAGATTATCGTTGTAAATGCATATCTCAGCTTGATACCCGACCTAAACCAAGATATCTCCTGTTCTGCATGTCAAACGTACTGTGGAGTGGTGAATACACCAGAAAACGTGTTTCTCGCATTAAATAGCTCGAAAAGAGCGATCCCGATGATTCTGCATACTTCTGACAGAAGTCTCACCAAGATTATCGTAGAAAATGCATATCTCAGCTTGAAACCCGACCGAAACCAAGATATATCCGGTTCTGCATGTCAAACGTACTGTGGGGTGGTGAATACACCTGAAAACGTGTTTCTCACATTAAATAGCTCGAAGAGAGCGATCTAGATGTTTCTGCATACTTCTGACAGAAGACTCACCATGGTTATCGTAGAAAATGCATATCGCAGCTTGAAATCTCACGAAAATTAAGATGTCGCCTGTTCTGCATATCAAACGCACTGTGGAGTGGTGAAAACACCAGATAACGTGTTTCTCGCATTAAAGAGCTCGAAAAGAGGGATCTCGATGATTCTGCATACTTCTGACAGAAGACTCACCAAGATTATCACAGAAATTGCATATCTCAGCTGGAAACCCCACGAAAACCAAGATATCGCCGGTTCTGCATATCAGACGCACTATGGAGTGGTGAAAACATCAGAAAACGTGTATCTCGCATTAACTAGCTCGAAAAGAGCGTTCTCGATGATTCTGCATACTTCTCATAGATGAACACAACAAGATTATCGCAGAAAATGCATATTTCAGCTGGAAACCCCACGAAAACCAAGTTATCGGCGGCTCTACATATCAAACGCACTGTGGAGTGGTCAAAACAACCAGATAACGTGTTTGTCGCTTTAAATAGCTCGAAACGAGCGATCTAGATGATTCTGCTTACTTCTGACTGAAGTCTCACCAATATGATCGCAGAAAATGCATATCTCAGCTTGAAACCCGACGAAAACCACGATGTCGCCGGTTCTGCATATCAAACGCACTGTGGCGTGGTGAAAACACCAGAAAACGTGTTTCTCGCATCAAATAGCTCGAAAAGAGCGATCTAGATGATTCTGCATACTTCTGACAGAAGACTCACCAAGATTATCGCAGAAAATGCATATCTCAGCTGGAAACCCCACGAAAACCAAGATATCGCCGGTTCTGCATATCAAACGCACTGTGGAGTGCTGAAAACACCAGATAACGTGTTTCTCGCATTAAAGAGCTCGAAAAGAGGGATCTCGATGATTAAGCATACTTCGGACAGAAGTCTCACCAAGATTATCGCAGGAATTGCAAATCTCAGCTTGAACCCCGACGAAATCTAAGATGTTGCCGGATCTGCATATCAAACGCACTGTGGAGTGGTGAAAACACCAGTTAACGTGTTTCTCGCATAAAATAGCTCGAAAAGTGCGATCTTGATGATTCTGCATACTTCTGTCTGAAGTCTCTCCAATATTATCGCACAAAATGCATATCTGAGCTTGAAACCCCACGAAAACCAGGATATCGTCGGTTCTGCACATCATACGCACTGTGGAATGGTCAAAACACCAGATAACGTGTTTCTCGCATTATATAGCTCTAAAAGAGCGATCTCGATGATTCTGCATACTTCTAAATGAATTCTCACCAAGGTTATCGCAGAAAATGCATATCTCAGGTTGATACCCGACGAAAGCCAAGACGTCGCCGGTTCTGCATATCAAACGCACTGTGGAGAGGTGAAAACACCAGATAACGTGTTTCTCGCATTAAAGAGCTCGAAAAGAGGGATCTCGATGTTTCCGCTTACTTGTGATAGAAGTCTCACCAAGATTATCGCAGAAAACGCATATCTCAGCTTGAAACCCCACGAAAACCATGATATCGCCGGTTCTGCATATCAAACCAACTGTGGAGTGGTGAAAACCCCAGATAACGTGTTTCTCGCATTATATAGCTCGAAAAGTGCGATCTCGATGATTCTGCATACTTCGAACAGAAGTCTCAACAAGATTATCGCAGAAAATGCATATTTCAGCTTGAAACCCCACGAAAACCAAGATATCTACTGTTCTGTTTATCAAACGCACTGTGGTGTGGTGAAAACACCAGATAACGTGTTTCTCGCACTAACTAGCTCGAAAAGAGCGATCTCGATGATTCAGCATACTTCGGACAGAAGTCTCACCAAGACTACCGCAGAAAATGTATATCTCAGCTTGAAACCCCACGAAAACCAAGATATCGCCGGTTCTGCATATCATACGCACTGTGGAGTGGTGAAAACACCAGATAACGTGTTTCTCGCATTAAATAGCTCGAAACGAGCGATCTCGATGATTAAGCATACTTCGAACAGAAGTCTCACCAAGATTATCGTAAAAAATGCATATCTCAGCTTGAAACCCCACGAAAACCAAGATATCGCTGGTTCTGCATATCAAACGCACTGTGGAGTCGTGAAACCAACCAGACAACGTGTTTCTCGCATTAAATAGCTCGAAAAGAGCGATCCCGATGATTCTGCACACTTCTGACAGAAGTCTCACCAAGTTTATCGTTGAAAATGCATATCTCAGCTTGATACCCGACCTAAACCAAGATATCTACTGTTCTGTTTATCAAACGCACTGTGGTGTGGTGAAAACACCAGATAACGTGTTTCTCGCACTAACTAGCTCGAAAAGAGCGATCTCGATGATTCAGCATACTTCGGACAGAAGTCTCACCAAGACTACCGCAGAAAATGTATATCTCAGCTTGAAACCCCACGAAAACCAAGATATCGCCGGTTCTGCATATCATACGCACTGTGGAGTGGTGAAAACACCAGATAACGTGTTTCTCGCATTAAATAGCTCGAAAAGAGCGATCCCGATGATTCTGCATACTTCTGACAGAAGTCTCACCAAGATTATCGTAGAAAATGCATATCTCAGCTTGAAACCCGACCGAAACCAAGATATATCCGGTTCTGCATGTCAAACGTACTGTGGGGTGGTGAATACACCAGAAAACGTGTTTCTCACATTAAATAGCTCGAAGAGAGCGATCTAGATGATTCTGCATACTTCTGACAGAAGACTCACCATGGTTATCGTAGAAAATGCATATCGCAGCTTGAAATCTCACGAAAATTAAGATGTCGCCTGTTCTGCATATCAAACGCACTGTGGAGTGGTGAAAACACAAGATAACGTGTCTCTCGCATTAAATAGCTCGAAAAGAGGGGTCTCGATGATTCTGCATAGTACTGACAGAAGACTCACCAAGATTATCGACGAAAATGCATATCTCAGGTTGAAATCTCACGAAAATCAAGATGTCGCCGGTTCTGCATATCAAACGCACTGTGGAGTGGTGAAAACACCAGATAACGTGTTTCTCGCATTAAAGAGCTCGAAAAGAGGGATCTCGATGATTCTGCTTACTTCTGATAGAAGTCTCACCAAGATTATCGCAGAAAACGCATATCTCAGCTTGAAACCCCACGAAAACCAAGATATCGCCGGTTCTGCATATCAAACCAACTGTGGAGTGGTGAAAACTCCAGATAACGTGTTTCTCGCAGTAACTAGCTCGAAAAGAGCGATCTCGATGATTCAGCATACTTCGGACAGAAGTCTCACCAAGATTATCGTAAAAAATGCATATCTCAGCTTGAAACCCCACGAAAGCCAAGATTTCGCTGGTTCTGCATATCAAACGCACTGTGGAGTGGTGAAAACACCGGATAAGGTTTTTCTCGCATTAACTAGCTCGAAAAGAGCGATCTCGATGATTCTGCATACTTCTGACTGAAGTCTCACCAAGATTATCGCAGAAAATGCATATCTCAGGTTGATACCCGACGAAAGCCAAGATATCGCCGGTTCTGCATATCATACGCACTGTGGAGTGGTGAAAACACCAGATAACGTGTTTCTCGCATTAAATAGCTCGAAACGAGCGATCTCGATGATTAAGCATACTTCGAACAGAAGTCTCACCAAGAGTATCGCAGAGAATGCATATCTCAGCTGGAAACACCACGAAAATCTAGATATCGCCGGTTATGCATATCAAACGCACTGTGGAGCGGTGAAAACAACCATATAATGTGTTTCTCGCATTAAATAGCTCGAAAAGAGCGATCCCGATGATTCTGCATACTTCTGACAGAAGTCTCACCAAGATTATCGCAGAAAATGCATATCTCAGGTTGATACCCGACGAAAGCCAAGATGTCGCCGGTTCTGCGTATCAAACGCACTGTGGAGAGGTGAAAACACCAGATAACGTGTTTCTCACATTAAATAGCTCGAAGAGAGCGATCTAGATGATTCTGCATACTTCTGACAGAAGACTCACCAAGATTATCGACGAAAATGCATATCTCAGGTTGAAATCTCACGAAAATCAAGATGTCGCCGGTTCTGCATATCAAACGCACTGTGGAGTGGTGAAAACACCAGATAACGTGTCTCTCGCATTAAATAGCTCGAAAAGAGGGGTCTCGATGATTCTGCATAGTACTGACAGAAGACTCACCAAGATTATCGACGAAAATGCATATCTCAGCTTGAAACCCGACCGAAACCAAGATATATCCGGTTCTGCATGTCAAACGTACTGTGGGGTGGTGAATACACCAGAAAACGTGTTTCTCACATTAAATAGCTCGAAGAGAGCGATCTAGATGATTCTGCATACTTCTGACAGAAGACTCACCATGGTTATCGTAGAAAATGCATATCGCAGCTTGAAATCTCACGAAAATTAAGATGTCGCCTGTTCTGCATATCAAACGCACTGTGGAGTGGTGAAAACACCAGATAACGTGTCTCTCGCATTAAATAGCTCGAAAAGAGGGGTCTCGATGATTCTGCATAGTACTGACAGAAGACTCACCAAGATTATCGACGAAAATGCATATCTCAGGTTGAAATCTCACGAAAATCAAGATGTCGCCGGTTCTGCATATCAAACGCACTGTGGAGTGGTGAAAACACCAGATAACGTGTTTCTCGCATTAAACAGCTCGAAAAGAGGGATCTCGATGGTTCTGCTTACTTCTGACAGAAGTCTCACCAAGATTATCGCAGAAAACGCATATCTCAGCTTGAAACCCCACGAAAACCAAGATATCGCGGGTTCTGCATATCAAACCAACTGTGGAGTGGTGAAAACTCCAGATATCGTGTTTCTCGCATTAAATAGCTCGAAACGAGCGATCTCGATGATTAAGCATACTTCGGACAGAAGTCTCACCAAGATTATCGTAAAAAATGCATATCTCAGCTTGAAACCCCACGAAAGCCAAGATATCGCTGGTTCTGCATATCAAACGCACTGTGGAGTGGTGAAAACAACCATATAACGTGTTTCTCGCATTAAATAGCTCGAAAAGAGCGATCTAGATGATTCTGCATACTCCTGACAGAAGACTCACCATGGTTATCGTAGAAAATGCATATCTCAGCTTGAAATCTCACGAAAATCAAGATGTCGCCTGTTCTGCATATCAAACGCACTGTGGAGTGGTGAAAACACCAGATAACGTGTTTCTCGCATTAAATAGCTCGAAAAGAGGGGTCTCGATGATTCTGCATCCTACTGACACAAGACTCACCAATATTATAGCAGAAAATGCATATCTCATCTTGAAACCTGACGAAAATCAAGATGTCGCCGGTTCTGCATATCAAACGCACTGTGGAGTCGTGAAACCAACCAGACAACGTGTTTCTCGCATCAAATAGCTCGAAAAGAGCGATCCCGATTATTCTGCACACTTCTGACAGAAGTCTCACCAAGATTATCGTTGAAAATGCATATCTCAGCTTGATACCCGACCTAAACCAAGATATCTCCTGTTCTGCATGTCAAACGTACTGTGGAGTGGTGAATACACCAGAAAACGTGTTTCTCGCATTAAATAGCTCGAAAAGAGCGATCTAGATGATTCTACATACTTCTGACAGAAGACTCACCAAGATTATCGCAGAAAATGCATATCTCAGCTGGAAACACCACGAAAATCTAGATATCGCCGGTTATGCATATCAAACGCACTGTGGAGTGGTGAAAACAACCATATAATGTGTTTCTCGCATTAAATAGCACGAAAAGAGCGATCCCGATGATTCTGCATACTTCTGACAGAAGTCTCACCAAGATTATCGTAGAAAATGCATATCTCAGCTTGAAACCCGACCGAAACCAAGATATATCCGGTTCTGCATGTCAAACGTACTGTGGGGTGGTGAATACACCAGAAAACGTGTTTCTCACATTAAATAGCTCGAAAAGTGCGTTCTCGATGATTCTGCATACTTCTCATAGATGAAACACCAAGATTATCGCAGAAAATGCATATTTCAGCTGGAAACCCCACGAAAACCAAGTTATCGGCGGCTCTACATATCAAACGCACTGTGGAGTGGTCAAAACAACCAGATAACGTGTTTCTCGCTTTAAATAGCTCGAAACGAGCGATCTAGATGATTCTGCATACTTCTGACTGAAGTCTCACCAATATGATCGCAGAAAATGCATATCTCAGCTTGAAACCCGACGGAAACCACGATGTCGCCGGTTCTGCATATCAAACGCACTGTGGCGTGGTGAAAACACCAGAAAACGAGTTTCTCGCATCAAATAGCTCGAAAAGAGCGATCTAGATGATTCTGCATCCTACTGACAGAAGCCTCACCAATATTATAGCAGAAAATGCATATCTCAGCTTGAAACCTCACGAAAATCAAGATGTCGCCGGTTCTGCATATCAAACGCACTGTGGAGTGGTGAAAACACCAGATAACGTGTCACTCGCATTAAATAGCTCGAAAAGAGGGGTCTCGATGATTCTGCATAGTACTGACAGAAGACTCACCAAGATTATCGACGAAAATGCATATCTCAGGTTGAAATCTCACGAAAATCAAGATGTCGCCGGTTCTGCATATCAAACGCACTGTGGAGTGGTGAAAACACCAGATAACGTGTTTCTCGCATTAAAGAGCTCGAAAAGAGGGATCTCGATGATTCTGCTTACTTCTGATAGAAGTCTCACCAAGATTATCGCAGAAAACGCACATCTCAGCTTGAAACCCCACGAAAACCAAGATATCGCCGGTTCTGCATATCAAACCAACTGTGGAGTGGTGAAAACTCCAGATAACGTGTTTCTCGAAGTAACTAGCTCGAAAAGAGCGATCTCGATGATTCAGCATACTTCGGACAGAAGTCTCACCAAGATTATCGTAAAAAATGCATATCTCAGCTTGAAACCCCACGAAAGCCAAGATATCGCTGGTTCTGCATATCAAACGCACTGTGGAGTGGTGAAAACACCGGATAAGGTTTTTCTCGCATTAACTAGCTCGAAAAGAGCGATCTCGATGATTCTGCATACTTCTGACTGAAGTCTCACCAAGATTATCGCAGAAAATGCATATCTCAGGTTGATACCCGACGAAAGCCAAGATGTCGCCGGTTCTGCGTATCAAACGCACTGTGGAGAGGTGAAAACACCAGATAACGTGTTTCTCGCATTAAAGAGCTCGAAAAGAGGGATCTCGATGTTTCCGCTTACTTCTGATAGAATTCTCACCAAGATTATCGCAGAAAACGCATATCTCAGCTTGAAACCCCACGAAAACCAAGATTTCGCCGGTTCTGCATATCAAACCAACTGTGGAGTGGTGAAAACCCCAGATAACGTGTTTCTCGCATTAAATAGCTCGAAAAGTGCGTTCTCGATGATTCTGCATACTTCTCATAGATGAAACACCAAGATTATCGCAGAAAATGCATATTTCAGCTGGAAACCCCACGAAAACCAAGTTATCGGCGGCTCTACATATCAAACGCACTGTGGAGTGGTCAAAACAACCAGATAACGTGTTTCTCGCTTTAAATAGCTCGAAACGAGCGATCTAGATGATTCTGCATACTTCTGACTGAAGTCTCACCAATATGATCGCAGAAAATGCATATCTCAGCTTGAAACCCGGCGAAAACCACGATGTCGCCGGTTCTGCATATCAAACGCACTGTGGCGTGGTGAAAACACCAGAAAACGAGTTTCTCGCATCAAATAGCTCGAAAAGAGCGATCTAGATGATTCTGCATCCTACTGACAGAAGACTCACCAATATTATAGCAGAAAATGCATATCTCAGCTTGAAACCTCACGAAAATCAAGATGTCGCCGGTTCTGCATATCAAACGCACTGTGGAGTCGTGAAACCAACCAGACAACGTGTTTCTCGCATTAAATAGCTCGAAAAGAGCGATCCCGATGATTCTGCATACTTCTGACAGAAGTCTCACCAAGATTATCGTTGAAAATGCATATCTCAGCTTGATACCCGACCTAAACCAAGATATCTCCTGTTCTGCATGTCAAACGTACTGTGGAGTGGTGAATACACCAGAAAACGTGTTTCTCGCATTAAATTGCTCGAAAAGAGCGATCCCGATGATTCTGCATACGTCTGACAGAAGTCTCACCAAGATTATCGTAGAAAATGCATATCTCAGCTTGAAACCCGACCGAAACCAAGATATATCCGGTTCTGCATGTCAAACGTACTGTGGGGTGGTGAATACACCAGAAAACGTGTTTCTCACATTAAATAGCTCGAAGAGAGCGATCTAGATGATTCTGCATACTTCTGACAGAAGACTCACCATGGTTATCGTAGAAAATGCATATCGCAGCTTGAAATCTCACGAAAATAAAGATGTCGCCTGTTCTGCATATCAAACGCACTGTGGAGTGGTGAAAACACCAGATAACGTGTCTCTCGCATTAAATAGCTCGAAAAGAGGGGTCTCGATGATTCTGCATAGTACTGACAGAAGACTCACCAAGATTATCGACGAAAATGCATATCTCAGGTTGAAATCTCACGAAAATCAAGATGTCGCCGGTTCTGCATATCAAACGCACTGTGGTGTGGTGAAAACACCAGATAACGTGTTTCTTGCACTAACTAGCTCGAAAAGAGCGATCTCGATGATTCAGCATACTTCGGACAGAAGTCTCACCAAGATTATCGTAAAAAATGCATATCTCAGCTTGAAACCCCACGAAAGCCAAGATATCGCTGGTTCTGCATATCAAACGAATTGTGGAGTGGTGAAAACACCGGATAAGGTTTTTCTCGCATTAACTAGCTCGAAAAGAGCGATCTCGATGTTTCAGCATACTTCGGACAGAAGTCTCACCAAGATTACCGCAGAAAATGTATATCTCAGCTTGAAACCCCACGAAAACCAAGATATCGCCGGTTCTGCATATCATACGCACTGTGGAGTGGTGAAAACACCAGATAACGTGTTTCGCGCATTAAATAGCTCCAAACGAGCGATCTCGATGATTAAGCATACTTCGAACAGAAGTCTCACCAAGATTATCGTAAAAAATGCATATCTCAGCTTGAAACCCCACGAAAACCAAGATATCGCTGGTTCTGCATATCAAACGCACTGTGGAGTGGTGAAAACAACCATATAACGTGTTTCTCGCATTAAATAGCTCGAAAAGAGCGATCTAGATGATTCTGCATACTCCTGACAGAAGACTCACCATGGTTATCGTAGAAAATGCATATCTCAGCTTGAAATCTCACGAAAATCAAGATGTCGCCTGTTCTGCATATCAAACGCACTGTGGAGTGTTGAAAACACCAGATAACGTGTTTCTCGCATTAAATAGCTCGAAAAGAGGGGTCTCGATGATTCTGCATCCTACTGACAGAAGACTCACCAATATTATAGCAGAAAATGCATATCTCAGCTTGAAACCTCACGAAAATCAAGATGTCGCCGGTTCTGCATATCAAACGCACTGTGGAGTCGTGAAACCAACCAGACAACGTGTTTCTCGCATTAAATAGCTCGAAAAGAGCGATCCCGATGATTCTGCATACTTCTGACAGAAGTCTCACCAAGATTATCGTAGAAAATGCATATCTCAGCTTGAAACCCGACCGAAACCAAGATATATCCGGTTCTGCATGTCAAACGTACTGTGGGGTGGTGAATACACCAGAAAACGTGTTTCTCACATTAAATAGCTCGAAGAGAGCGATCTAGATGATTCTGCATACTTCTGACAGAAGACTCACCATGGTTATCGTAGAAAATGCATATCGCAGCTTGAAATCTCACGAAAATTAAGATGTCGCCTGTTCTGCATATCAAACGCACTGTGGAGTGGTGAAAACACCAGATAACGTGTCTCTCGCATTAAATAGCTCGAAAAGAGGGGTCTCGATGTTTCTGCATAGTACTGACAGAAGACTCACCAAGATTATCGACGAAAATGCATATCTCAGGTTGAAATCTCACGAAAATCAAGATGTCGCCGGTTCTGCATATCAAACGCACTGTGGAGTGGTGAAAACACCAGATAACGTGTTTCTCGCATTAAAGAGCTCGAAAAGGGGGATCTCGATGATTCTGCATACTTCTGACAGAAGACTCACCAAGATTATCACAGAAATTGCATATCTCAGCTGGAAACCCCACGAAAACCAAGATATCGCCGGTTCTGCATATCAGACGCACTATGGAGTGGTGAAAACACCAGATAACGTGTTCCTCGCATTAAATAGCTCGAAAAGAGGGGTCTCGATGATTCTGCATCCTACTGACAGAAGACTCACCAATATTATAGCAGAAAATGCATATCTCAGCTGGAAACACCACGAAAATCAAGATATCGCCGGTTCTGCATATAAAACGCACTGTGGAATGTTGACAACACCAGAAAACTTGTTTTTTCGCATTAAATAGCTCGAAACGAGCGATCTCGATGATTCTGCATACTTCTGACTGAAGTCTCACCAAGAGTATCGCAGAGAATGCATATCTCAGCTGGAAACCCCACGAAAATCTAGATATCGCCGGTTATGCATATCAAACGCACTGTGGAGTGGTGAAAACAACCATATAATGTGTTTCTCGCATTAAATAGCTCGAAAAGAGCGATCCCGATGATTCTGCATACTTCTGACAGAAGTCTCACCAAGATTATCGCAGAAAATGCATATCTCAGGTTGATACCCGACGAAAGCCAAGATGTCGCCGGTTCTGCGTATCAAACGCACTGTGGAGAGGTGAAAACACCAGATAACGTGTTTCTCACATTAAATAGCTCGAAGAGAGCGATCTAGATGATTCTGCATACTTCTGACAGAAGACTCACCAAGATTATCGACGAAAATGCATATCTCAGGTTGAAATCTCACGAAAATCAAGATTGCGCCGGTTCTGCATATCAAACGCACTGTGGAGTGGTGAAAACACCAGATAACGTGTCTCTCGCATTAAATAGCTCGAAAAGAGGGGTCTCGATGATTCTGCATAGTACTGACAGAAGACTCACCAAGATTATCGACGAAAATGCATATCTCAGCTTGAAACCCGACCGAAACCAAGATATATCCGGTTCTGCATGTCAAACGTACTGTGGGGTGGTGAATACACCAGAAAACGTGTTTCTCACATTAAATAGCTCGAAGAGAGCGATCTAGATGATTCTGCATACTTCTGACAGAAGACTCACCATGGTTATCGTAGAAAATGCATATCGCAGCTTGAAATCTCACGAAAATTAAGATGTCGCCTGTTCTGCATATCAAACGCACTGTGGAGTGGTGAAAACACCAGATAACGTGTCTCTCGCATTAAATAGCTCGAAAAGAGGGGTCTCGATGATTCTGCATAGTACTGACAGAAGACTCACCAAGATTATCGACGAAAATGCATATCTCAGGTTGAAATCTCACGAAAATCAAGATGTCGCCGGTTCTGCATATCAAACGCACTGTGGAGTGGTGAAAACACCAGATAACGTGTCTCTCGCATTAAATAGCTCGAAAAGAGGGGTCTCGATGATTCTGCATAGTACTGACAGAAGACTCACCAAGATTATCGACGAAAATGCATATCTCAGGTTGAAATCTCACGAAAATCAAGATGTCGCCGGTTCTGCATATCAAACGCACTGTGGAGTCGTGAAACCAACCAGACAACGTGTTTCTCGCATCAAATAGCTCGAAAAGAGCGATCCCGATTATTCTGCACACTTCTGACAGAAGTCTCACCAAGATTATCGTTGAAAATGCATATCTCAGCTTGATACCCGACCTAAACCAAGATATCTCCTGTTCTGCATGTCAAACGTACTGTGGAGTGGTGAATACACCAGAAAACGTGTTTCTCGCATTAAATAGCTCGAAAAGAGCGATCTAGATGATTCTACATACTTCTGACAGAAGACTCACCAAGATTATCGCAGAAAATGCATATCTCAGCTGGAAACACCACGAAAATCTAGATATCGCCGGTTATGCATATCAAACGCACTGTGGAGTGGTGAAAACAACCATATAATGTGTTTCTCGCATTAAATAGCTCGAAAAGAGCGATCCCGATGATTCTGCATACTTCTGACAGAAGTCTCACCAAGATTATCGTAGAAAATGCATATCTCAGCTTGAAACCCGACCGAAACCAAGATATATCCGGTTCTGCATGTCAAACGTACTGTGGGGTGGTGAATACACCAGAAAACGTGTTTCTCACATTAAATAGCTCGAAAAGTGCGTTCTCGATGATTCTGCATACTTCTCATAGATGAAACACCAAGATTATCGCAGAAAATGCATATTTCAGCTGGAAACCCCACGAAAACCAAGTTATCGGCGGCTCTACATATCAAACGCACTGTGGAGTGGTCAAAACAACCAGATAACGTGTTTCTCGCTTTAAATAGCTCGAAACGAGCGATCTAGATGATTCTGCATACTTCTGACTGAAGTCTCACCAATATGATCGCAGAAAATGCATATCTCAGCTTGAAACCCGACGGAAACCACGATGTCGCCGGTTCTGCATATCAAACGCACTGTGGCGTGGTGAAAACACCAGAAAACGAGTTTCTCGCATCAAATAGCTCGAAAAGAGCGACCTAGATGATTCTGCATCCTACTGACAGAAGACTCACCAATATTATAGCAGAAAATGCATATCTCAGCTTGAAACCTCACGAAAATCAAGATGTCGCCGGTTCTGCATATCAAACGCACTGTGGAGTGGTGAAAACACCAGATAACGTGTCACTCGCATTAAATAGCTCGAAAAGAGGGGTCTCGATGATTCTGCATAGTACTGACAGAAGACTCACCAAGATTATCGACGAAAATGTATATCTCAGGTTGAAATCTCACGAAAATCAAGATGTCGCCGGTTCTGCATATCAAACGCACTGTGGAGTGGTGAAAACACCAGATAACGTGTTTCTCGCATTAAAGAGCTCGAAAAGAGGGATCTCGATGATTCTGCTTACTTCTGATAGAAGTCTCACCAAGATTATCGCAGAAAACGCATATCTCAGCTTGAAACCCCACGAAAACCAAGATATCGCCGGTTCTGCATATCAAACCAACTGTGGAGTGGTGAAAACTCCAGATAACGTGTTTCTCGAAGTAACTAGCTCGAAAAGAGCGATCTCGATGATTCAGCATACTTCGGACAGAAGTCTCACCAAGATTATCGTAAAAAATGCATATCTCAGGTTGATACCCGACGAAAGCCAAGATGTCGCCGGTTCTGCGTATCAAACGCACTGTGGAGAGGTGAAAACACCAGATAACGTGTTTCTCGCATTAAAGAGCTCGAAAAGAGGGATCTCGATGTTTCCGCTTACTTCTGATAGAATTCTCACCAAGATTATCGCAGAAAACGCATATCTCAGCTTGAAACCCCACGAAAACCAAGATTTCGCCGGTTCTGCATATCAAACCAACTGTGGAGTGGTGAAAACCCCAGATAACGTGTTTCTCGCATTAAATAGCTCGAAAAGTGCGTTCTCGATGATTCTGCATACTTCTCATAGATGAAACACCAAGAGTATCGCAGAAAATGCATATTTCAGCTGGAAACCCCACGAAAACCAAGTTATCGGCGGCTCTACATATCAAACGCACTGTGGAGTGGTCAAAACAACCAGATAACGTGTTTCTCGCTTTAAATAGCTCGAAACGAGCGATCTAGATGATTCTGCATACTTCTGACTGAAGTCTCACCAATATGATCGCAGAAAATGCATATCTCAGCTTGAAACCCGACGAAAACCACGATGTCGCCGGTTCTGCATATCAAACGCACTGTGGCGTGGTGAAAACACCAGAAAACGAGTTTCTCGCATCAAATAGCTCGAAAAGAGCGATCTAGATGATTCTGCATCCTACTGACAGAAGACTCACCAATATTATAGCAGAAAATGCATATCTCAGCTTGAAACCTCACGAAAATCAAGATGTCGCCGGTTCTGCATATCAAACGCACTGTGGAGTCGTGAAACCAACCAGACAACGTGTTTCTCGCATTAAATAGCTCGAAAAGAGCGATCCCGATGATTCTGCATACTTCTGACAGAAGTCTCACCAAGATTATCGTTGAAAATGCATATCTCAGCTTGATACCCGACCTATACCAAGATATCTCCTGTTCTGCATGTCAAACGTACTGTGGAGTGGTGAATACACCAGAAAACGTGTTTCTCGCATTAAATTGCTCGAAAAGAGCGATCCCGATGATTCTGCATACGTCTGACAGAAGTCTCACCAAGATTATCGTAGAAAATGCATATCTCAGCTTGAAACCCGACCGAAACCAAGATATATCCGGTTCTGCATGTCAAACGTACTGTGGGGTGGTGAATACACCAGAAAACGTGTTTCTCACATTAAATAGCTCGAAGAGAGCGATCTAGATGATTCTGCATACTTCTGACAGAAGACTCACCATGGTTATCGTAGAAAATGCATATCGCAGCTTGAAATCTCACGAAAATAAAGATGTCGCCGGTTCTGCATATCAAACGCACTGTGGTGTGGTGAAAACACCAGATAACGTGTTTCTTGCACTAACTAGCTCGAAAAGAGCGATCTCGATGATTCAGCATACTTCGGACAGAAGTCTCACCAAGATTATCGTAAAAAATGCATATCTCAGCTTGAAACCCCACGAAAGCCAAGATATCGCTGGTTCTGCATATCAAACGAATTGTGGAGTGGTGAAAACACCGGATAAGGTTTTTCTCGCATTAACTAGCTCGAAAAGAGCGATCTCGATGTTTCAGCATACTTCGGACAGAAGTCTCACCAAGATTACCGCAGAAAATGTATATCTCAGCTTGAAACCCCACGAAAACCAAGATATCGCCGGTTCTGCATATCATACGCACTGTGGAGTGGTGAAAACACCAGATAACGTGTTTCGCGCATTAAATAGCTCCAAACGAGCGATCTCGATGATTAAGCATACTTCGAACAGAAGTCTCACCAAGATTATCGTAAAAAATGCATATCTCAGCTTGAAACCCCACGAAAACCAAGATATCGCTGGTTCTGCATATCAAACGCACTGTGGAGTGGTGAAAACAACCATATAACGTGTTTCTCGCATTAAATAGCTCGAAAAGAGCGATCTAGATGATTCTGCATACTCCTGACAGAAGACTCACCATGGTTATCGTAGAAAATGCATATCTCAGCTTGAAATCTCACGAAAATCAAGATGTCGCCTGTTCTGCATATCAAACGCACTGTGGAGTGTTGAAAACACCAGATAACGTGTTTCTCGCATTAAATAGCTCGAAAAGAGGGGTCTCGATGATTCTGCATCCTACTGACAGAAGACTCACCAATATTATAGCAGAAAATGCATATCTCAGCTTGAAACCTCACGAAAATCAAGATGTCGCCGGTTCTGCATATCAAACGCACTGTGGAGTCGTGAAACCAACCAGACAACGTGTTTCTCGCATTAAATAGCTCGAAAAGAGCGATCCCGATGATTCTGCATACTTCTGACAGAAGTCTCACCAAGATTATCGTAGAGAATGCATATCTCAGCTTGAAACCCGACCGAAACCAAGATATATCCGGTTCTGCATGTCAAACGTACTGTGGGGTGGTGAATACACCAGAAAACGTGTTTCTCACATTAAATAGCTCGAAGAGAGCGATCTAGATGATTCTGCATACTTCTGACAGAAGACTCACCATGGTTATCGTAGAAAATGCATATCGCAGCTTGAAATCTCACGAAAATTAAGATGTCGCCTGTTCTGCATATCAAACGCACTGTGGAGTGGTGAAAACACCAGATAACGTGTCTCTCGCATTAAATAGCTCGAAAAGAGGGGTCTCGATGATTCTGCATAGTACTGACAGAAGACTCACCAAGATTATCGACGAAAATGCATATCTCAGGTTGAAATCTCACGAAAATCAAGATGTCGCCGGTTCTGCATATCAAACGCACTGTGGAGTGGTGAAAACACCAGATAACGTGTTTCTCGCATTAAAGAGCTCGAAAAGAGGGATCTCGATGATTCTGCATACTTCTGACAGAAGACTCACCAAGATTATCACAGAAATTGCATATCTCAGCTGGAAACCCCACGAAAACCAAGATATCGCCGGTTCTGCATATCAGACGCACTATGGAGTGGTGAAAACACCAGATAACGTGTTCCTCGCATTAAATAGCTCGAAAAGAGGGGTCTCGATGATTCTGCATCCTACTGACAGAAGACTCACCAATATTATAGCAGAAAATGCATATCTCAGCTGGAAACACCACGAAAATCAAGATATCGCCGGTTCTGCATATAAAACGCACTGTGGAATGTTGACAACACCAGAAAACTTGTTTTTTCGCATTAAATAGCTCGAAACGAGCGATCTCGATGATTCTGCATACTTCTGACTGAAGTCTCACCAAGAGTATCGCAGAGAATGCATATCTCAGCTGGAAACACCACGAAAATCTAGATATCGCCGGTTATGCATATCAAACGCACTGTGGAGTGGTGAAAACAACCATATAATGTGTTTCTCGCATTAAATAGCTCGAAAAGAGCGATCCCGATGATTCTGCATACTTCTGACAGAAGTCTCACCAAGATTATCGCAGAAAATGCATATCTCAGGTTGATACCCGACGAAAGCCAAGATGTCGCCGGTTCTGCGCATCAAACGCACTGTGGAGAGGTGAAAACACCAGATAACGTGTTTCTCACATTAAATAGCTCGAAGAGAGCGATCTAGATGATTCTGCATACTTCTGACAGAAGACTCACCAAGATTATCGACGAAAATGCATATCTCAGGTTGAAATCTCACGAAAATCAAGATGTCGCCGGTTCTGCATATCAAACGCACTGTGGAGTGGTGAAAACACCAGATAACGTGTCTCTCGCATTAAATAGCTCGAAAAGAGGGGTCTCGATGATTCTGCATAGTACTGACAGAAGACTCACCAAGATTATCGACGAAAATGCATATCTCAGCTTGAAACCCGACCGAAACCAAGATATATCCGGTTCTGCATGTCAAACGTACTGTGGGGTGGTGAATACACCAGAAAACGTGTTTCTCACATTAAATAGCTCGAAGAGAGCGATCTAGATGATTCTGCATACTTCTGACAGAAGACTCACCATGGTTATCGTAGAAAATGCATATCGCAGCTTGAAATCTCACGAAAATTAAGATGTCGCCTGTTCTGCATATCAAACGCACTGTGGAGTGGTGAAAACACCAGATAACGTGTCTCTCGCATTAAATAGCTCGAAAAGAGGGGTCTCGATGATTCTGCATAGTACTGACAGAAGACTCACCAAGATTATCGACGAAAATGCATATCTCAGGTTGAAATCTCACGAAAATCAAGATGTCGCCGGTTCTGCATATCAAACGCACTGTGGAGTGGTGAAAACACCAGATAACGTGTTTCTCGCATTAAAGAGCTCGAAAAGAGGGATCTCGATGGTTCTGCTTACTTCTGACAGAAGTCTCACCAAGATTATCGCAGAAAACGCATATCTCAGCTTGAAACCCCACGAAAACCAAGATATCGCGGGTTCTGCATATCAAACCAACTGTGGAGTGGTGAAAACTCCAGATATCGTGTTTCTCGCATTAAATAGCTCGAAACGAGCGATCTCGATGATTAAGCATACTTCGGACAGAAGTCTCACCAAGATTATCGTAAAAAATGCATATCTCAGCTTGAAACCCCACGAAAGCCAAGATATCGCTGGTTCTGCATATCAAACGCACTGTGGAGTGGTGAAAACACCGGATAAGGTTTTTCGCGCATTAACTAGCTCGAAAAGAGCGATCTCGATGATTCTGCATACTTCTGACTGAAGTCTCACCAAGATTATCGCAGAAAATGCATATCTCAGGTTGATACCCGACGAAAGCCAAGATGTCGCCGGTTCTGCGTATCAAACGCACTGTGGAGAGGTGAAAACACCAGATAACGTGTTTCTCGCATTAAAGAGCTCGAAAAGAGGGATCTCGATGAATCCGCTTACTTCTGATAGAATTCTCACCAAGATTATCGCAGAAAACGCATATCTCAGCTTGAAACCCCACGAAAACCAAGATATCGCCGGTTCTGCATATCAAACCAACTGTGGAGTGGTGAAAACCCCAGATAACGTGTTTCTCGCATTAAATAGCTCGAAAAGTGCGATCTCGATGATTCTGCATACTTCGAACGGAAGTCTCAACAAGATTATCGCAGAAAATGCATATTTCAGCTTGAAACCCCACGAAAACCAAGATATCTACTGTTCTGCATATCAAACGCACTGTGGTGTGGTGAAAACACCAGATAACGTGTTTCTCGCACTAACTAGCTCGAAAAGAGCGATCTCGATGATTCAGCATACTTCGGACAGAAGTCTCACCAAGATTATCGTAAAAAATGCATATCTCAGCTTGAAACCCCACGAAAGCCAAGATATCGCTGGTTCTGCATATCAAACGAACTGTGAAGTGGTGAAAACACCGGATAAGGTTTTTCTCGCATTAACTAGCTCGAAAAGAGCGATCTCGATGTTTCAGCATACTTCGGACAGAAGTCTCACCAAGATTATCGCAGAAAATGTATATCTCAGCTTGAAACCCCACGAAAACCAAGATATCGCCGGTTCTGCATATCATACGCACTGTGGAGTGCTGAAAACACCAGATAACGTGTTTCTCGCATTAAATAGCTCGAAACGAGCGTTCTCGATGAATAAGCATACTTCGAACAGAAGTCTCACCAAGATTATCGTAAAAAATGCATATCTCAGCTTGAAACCCCACGAAAACCAAGATATCGCTGGTTCTGCATGTCAAACGCACTGTCGAGTGGTGAAAACACCAGATAACGTTTTTCTCGCATTAAATAGCTCGAAAAGAAGGATCTCGATGATTCTGCATACTTCTGACTGAAGTCTCACCAAGATTAACGCAGAAAATGCATATCTCAGGTTCATACCCGACGAAAGCCAAGATGTCGCCGGTTCTGCATATCAAACGCACTGTGGAGAGGTGAAAACACCAGATAACGTGTTTCTCGCATTAAAGAGCTCGAAAAGAGGGATCTCGATGATTCTGCTTACTTCTGATAGAAGTCTCACCAAGATTAACGTAGAAAACGCATATCTCAGCTTGAAACCCCACGAAAACCAAGATATCGCCGGATCTGCATATCAAACCAACTGTGGAGTGGTGAAAATTACAGATATCGTGTTTCTCGCACTAACTTGCTCGAATAGAGCGATCTCGATGATTCAGCATACTTCGGACAGAAGTCTCACCAAGATTATCGCAGAAAATGCATATCTCAGCTTGAAACCCTACGAAAACCAAGATTTCGCCGGTTCTGCATATCATACGCACTGTGGAGTGGTGAAAACTCCAGATATCGTGTTTCTCGCATTAAATAGCTCGAAACGAGCGATCTCGATGATTAAGCATACTTCGGACAGAAGTCTCACCAAGATTATCGTAAAAAATGCATATCTCAGCTTGAAACCCCACGAAAACCCAGATATCGCCGGTTCTGCATATCAATCCAACTGTGGAGTTGTGAAAACACCAGACAACGTGTTTCTCGCATTAAATAGCTCGAAAAGAGCGATCTAGATGATTCTGCATACTTCGGACAGAAGTCTCACCAAGATTATCGCAGAAAATGCATATCTCACCTTGAAACCCCACGAAAACCAAGATATCGCTGGTTCTGCATATCAAACGCACTGTGGAGTGCTGAAAGCACCAGATAACGTGTTTGCCGCATTAAGTAGCACGAAACGAGCGATCTAGATGATTCTGCATACTTCTGACTGAAGTCTCACCAATATTATCGCAAAAAATGCATATCTCAGTTTGAACCCCGACTAAAGCCAAGATGTCGCCCGTTCTGCATATCAAACGCACTGTGGAGTGGTGAAAACACCATATAACGTGTTTCTCGCGTTAAATAGCTCGACAAGAGCGATCTAGATGATTCTGCATACTTCTGACTGAAGTCTCACCAATATTATCGCAGAAAATGCATATCTCAGCTTGAAACCTCACGAAAATCAAGATGGCGCCGGTTCCGCATATCAAACGCACTGTGGAGTGGTCAATACACCAGATAACGTGTTTCTCCATTAAGTAGCTCGAAAAGAGCGATCTCCATGATTCTGCAAACTTCTGACTGATGTGTCACCAAGATTATCGCAGAAAATGCATATCTCAGCTTGATGCCCGACGACAGCCATGATGTCGCCGTTTCTGCATATCAAACGCACTGTGGAGTGGTGAAAACACCAGATAACGTGTTTCTCGCATTAAATAGCTAGAAACGAGCGATCACGATGATTAAGCATACTTCGGGCAGAAGTCTCACCAAGATTATCGTAAAAAATGCATATCTCAGCTTGAAACCCCACGAAAACCAAGATATCGCTGGTTCTGCATATCAAACGCACTGTGGAATGCTGAAAGCACCAGATAACGTGTTTGCCGCATTAATTAGCACGAAACGAGCGATCTAGATGATTCTGCATACTTCTGACTGAAGTCTCACCAATATTATCGCAAGAAATGCATATCTCAGTTTGAACCCCGACTAAAGCCAAGATGTCGCCGGTTCTGCATATCAAACGCACTGTGGAGTGGTGAAAACACCATATTACGTGTTTCTCGCGTTAAATAGCTCGACAACAGCGATCTAGACGATTCTGCATACTTCTGACTGAAGTCTCACCAAGATTATCGCAGAAAATGCATATCTCAGCTTGAATCCCGAACGTAACCAAGATATCTGCGGTTCTGCATGTCAAACGCACTGTGGAGTGGCGAAAACACCATATTACGTGTTTCTCGCATTAAACAGCTCGAAAAGAGCGTACTCGATGCTTCTGCATACTTCTGACAGAAGAATCACCAAGATTATCGCAGAAAATGCATGTCTCAGCTTGAAACCCGACCGAAACCAAGATATCTTCGGTTCTGCATGTCAAACGTACTGTGGAGTGGTGAATACACCAGAAAACGTGTTTCTCGCATTAAGTAGCTCGAAAAGAGCGTTCTCGAAGATTCTGCATACTTCTGACTGATGTCTCACCACTATTATCGCAGAAAATGCATATCTCAGCTGGAAACACCACGAATATCAAGATATTGCCGGTTCTGCATATCAAACGCTCTGTGGAGTGGTGAATACAACAGAAAACGTGTTTCTCGCATTAAATGGCTCGAAAAGTGCAATCTAGATGATTCTGCATCCTTCTGACAGAAGACTCACCAAGATTATCGCAGAAAATGCATATCTCAGCTGGAAACACCACGAAAATCAAGATATCGCCAGTTCTGCATATCAAACGCACTGTGGAATGTTGAAAACACCGGGAAACTTGTTTTTTTGCATTAGATAGCTCGACAAGAGCGATCTAGATGATTCTGCATACTTCTGAATGAAGTCTCACCACGATTATCGCAGAAAATGCATATCTCAGCTGGAAACCCCACGAAAACCAAGATATCGCCGGTTCTGCATATCAGACGCACTTTGGAGTGGTGAAAACACCAGAAAACGTGTTACTCGCATTAACTAGCTCGAAAAGTGCGTTCTGGATGGTTCTGCATACTTCTCATTGATGAAACACAAAGATTATCGCAGAAAATGCATATCTCAGCTTGATGCCCGACGACAGCCATGATGTCGCCGGTTCTGCATATCAAACGCACTGTGGAGTGGTGAACACACCATATTACGTGTTTCTCGCATTAAACAGCTCGAAAAGAGCGTACTCGATGCTTCTGCATACTTCTGACAGAAGAATCACCAAGATTATCGCAGAAAATGCATGTCTCAGCTTGAAACCCGACCGAAACCAAGATATCTCCGTTTCTGCATATCAAACGCACTGTGGAGTGGTGAAAACAACCAGATAACGTGTTTCTCGCATTAAATAGCTCGAATAGAGCGATCTCGATGATTCTGCATACTGCTGACAGAAGACTCACCAAGATTATCGCAGAAAATGCATATCTCAGCTGGAAACACCACGAAAATCAAGATGACGCTGGTTCTGCATATCAAACGCATAGTGGAGTGGTGAAAACAACCAGACAACGTGTTTCTCGCATTAAATAGCTCGAAACGAGCGATCTAGATGATCCTGCATACTTCTGACTGAACTGTCACCAATATTATCGCAGAAAATGCATATCTCAGCTTGAAACCTCACGAAAATCAAGATGGCGCCGGTTCCGCATATCAAACGCACTGTGGAGTGGTCAATACACCAGATAACGTGTTTCTCCATTAAATAGCTCGAAAAGAGCGATATCGATGATTCTGCATACTTCTGACTGATGTCTCACCAAGATTATCGCAGAAAATGCATATCTCAGCTTGATGCCCGACGACAGCCATGATGTCGCCGGTTCCGCATATCAAACGCACTGTGGAGTGGTCAATACACCAGATAACGTGTTTCTCCATTAAATAGCTCGAAAAGAGCGATCTCGATCATTCTGCATACTTCTGACTGATGTCTCACCAAGATTATCGTAAAAAATGCATATCTCAGCTTGAAACCCCACGAAATCCAAGATATCGCTGGTTCTGCATATCAAACGCACTGTGGAGTGCTGAAAGCACCAGATAACGTGTTTGCCGCATTAATTAGCACGAAACGAGCGATCTAGATGATTCTGCATACTTCTGACTGAAGTCTCACCAATATTATCGCAAAAAATGCATATCTCAGTTTGAACCCCGACTAAAGCCAAGATGTCGCCGGTTCTGCATATCAAACGCACTGTGGAGTGGTGAAAACACCATATAACGTGTTTCTCGCGTTAAATAGCTCGACAAGAGCGATCTAGACGATTCTGCATACTTCTGACTGAAGTCTCACCAAGATTATCGCAGAAAATGCATATCTCAGCTTGAATCCCGAACGTAACCAAGATATCTGCGGTTCTGCATGTCAAACGCACTGTGGAGTGGCGAAAACACCAGATAACGTGTTTCTCGAATTAAGTAGCTCGAAAAGTGCGATCTCGATGATTCTGCATACTTCTGACTGAAGTCTCACCAATATGATCGCAGAAAATGCATATCTCAGCTTGAAACCCGACGAAAAACACGATGTCGCCGGTTCTGCATATCAAACGATCTGTGGAGTGGTGAAAACACCAGAAAACGTGTTTCTCGCATTAAACAGCTCGAAAAGAGCGTACTCGATGCTTCTGCATACTTCTGACAGAAGAATCACCAAGATTATCGCAGAAAATGCATGTCTCAGCTTGAAACCCGACCGAAACCAACATATCTTCGGTTCTGCATGTCAAACGTACTGTGAAGTGGTGAATACACCAGAAAACGTGTTTCTCGCATTAAGTAGCTCGAAAAGAGCGTTCTCGAAGATTCTGCATACTTCTGACTGATGTCTCACCACTATTATCGCAGAAAATGCATATCTCAGCTGGAAACACCACGAATATCAAGATATCGCCGGTTCTGCATATCAAACGCTCTGTGGAGTGGTGAATACACCAGAAAACGTGTTTCTCGCATTAAATGGCTCGAAAAGTGCAATCTAGATGATTCTGCATACTTCTGACAGAAGACTCACTAAGATTATCGCAGATAATGCATATCTCAGCTGGAAACACCACGAAAATCAAGATATCGCCAGTTCTGCATATCAAACGCACTGTGGAATGTTGAAAACACCGGGAAACTTGTTTTTTTGCATTAAGTAGCTCGACAAGAGCGATCTAGATGATTCTGCATACTTCTGAATGAAGTCTCACCACGATTATCGCAGAAAATGCATATCTCAGCTGGAAACCCCACGAAAACCAAGATATCGCCGGTTCTGCATATCAGACGCACTGTGGAGTGGTGAAAACACCAGAAAACGTGTTACTCGCATTAACTAGCTCGAAAAGTGCGTTCTGGATGGTTCTGCATACTTCTCATTGATGAAACACAAAGATTATCGCAGAAAATGCATATTTCAGTTGGAAACCCCACGAAAACCAAGTTATCGGCGGCTCTACATATCAAACGCACTGTGGAGTGGTCAAAACACCAGAAAACTTGTTTTTTCGCATTAAATAGCTCGAAACGAACGATCTAGACGATTCTGCATACTTCTGACTGAAGTCTCACCAAGATTATCGCAGAAAATGCATATCTCAGCTTGAATCCCGAACGTAACCAAGATATCTGCGGTTCTGCATGTCAAACGCACTGTGGAGTGGCGAAAACACCATATTACGTGTTTCTCGCATTAAACAGCTCGAAAAGAGCGTACTCGATGCTTCTGCATACTTCTGACAGAAGAATCACCAAGATTATCGCAGAAAATGCATGTCTCAGCTTGAAACCCGACCGAAACCAAGATATCTTCGGTTCTGCATGTCAAACGTACTGTGGAGTGGTGAATACACCAGAAAACGTGTTTCTCGCATTAAGTAGCTCGAAAAGAGCGTTCTCGAAGATTCTGCATACTTCTGACTGATGTCTCACCACTATTATCGCAGAAAATGCATATCTCAGCTGGAAACACCACGAATATCAAGATATTGCCGGTTCTGCATATCAAACGCTCTGTGGAGTGGTGAATACAACAGAAAACGTGTTTCTCGCATTAAATGGCTCGAAAAGTGCAATCTAGATGATTCTGCATCCTTCTGACAGAAGACTCACCAAGATTATCGCAGAAAATGCATATCTCAGCTGGAAACACCACGAAAATCAAGATATCGCCAGTTCTGCATATCAAACGCACTGTGGAATGTTGAAAACACCGGGAAACTTGTTTTTTTGCATTAGATAGCTCGACAAGAGCGATCTAGATGATTCTGCATACTTCTGAATGAAGTCTCACCACGATTATCGCAGAAAATGCATATCTCAGCTGGAAACCCCACGAAAACCAAGATATCGCCGGTTCTGCATATCAGACGCACTTTGGAGTGGTGAAAACACCAGAAAACGTGTTACTCGCATTAACTAGCTCGAAAAGTGCGTTCTGGATGGTTCTGCATACTTCTCATTGATGAAACACAAAGATTATCGCAGAAAATGCATATCTCAGCATGATGCCCGACGACAGCCATGATGTCGCCGGTTCTGCATATCAAACGCACTGTGGAGTGGTGAACACACCATATTACGTGTTTCTCGCATTAAACAGCTCGAAAAGAGCGTACTCGATGCTTCTGCATACTTCTGACAGAAGAATCACCAAGATTATCGCAGAAAATGCATGTCTCAGCTTGAAACCCGACCGAAACCAAGATATCTCCCTTTCTGCATATCAAACGCACTGTGGAGTGGTGAAAACAACCAGATAACGTGTTTCTCGCATTAAATAGCTCGAATAGAGCGATCTCGATGATTCTGCATACTGCTGACAGAAGACTCACCAAGATTATCGCAGAAAATGCATATCTCAGCTGGAAACACCACGAAAATCAAGATGACGCTGGTTCTGCATATCAAACGCATAGTGGAGTGGTGAAAACAACCAGACAACGTGTTTCTCGCATTAAATAGCTCGAAACGAGCGATCTAGATGATCCTGCATACTTCTGACTGAACTGTCACCAATATTATCGCAGAAAATGCATATCTCAGCTTGAAACCTCACGAAAATCAAGATGGCGCCGGTTCCGCATATCAAACGCACTGTGGAGTGGTCAATACACCAGATAACGTGTTTCTCCATTAAATAGCTCGAAAAGAGCGATATCGATGATTCTGCATACTTCTGACTGATGTCTCACCAAGATTATCGCAGAAAATGCATATCTCAGCTTGATGCCCGACGACAGCCATGATGTCGCCGGTTCTGCATATCAAACGCACTGTGGAGTGGTGAAAACACCAGATAACGTGTTTCTCGCATTAAATAGCTAGAAACGAGCGATCACGATGATTAAGCATACTTCGGGCAGAAGTCTCACCAAGATTATCGTAAAAAATGCATATCTCAGCTTGAAACCCCACGAAATCCAAGATATCGCTGGTTCTTCATATCAAACGCACTGTGGAGTGCTGAAAGCACCAGATAACGTGTTTGCCGCATTAATTAGCACGAAACGAGCGATCTAGATGATTCTGCATACTTCTGACTGAAGTCTCACCAATATTATCGCAAAAAATGCATATCTCAGTTTGAACCCCGACTAAAGCCAAGATGTCGCCGGTTCTGCATATCAAACGCACTGTGGAGTGGTGAAAACACCATATAACGTGTTTCTCGCGTTAAATAGCTCGACAAGAGCGATCTAGACGATTCTGCATACTTCTGACTGAAGTCTCACCAAGATTATCGCAGAAAATGCATATCTCAGCTTGAATCCCGAACGTAACCAAGATATCTGCGGTTCTGCATGTCAAACGCACTGTGGAGTGGCGAAAACACCAGATAACGTGTTTCTCGAATTAAGTAGCTCGAAAAGAGCGATCTCGATGATTCTGCATACTTCTGACAGAAGTCTCACCAAGATAATCGCAGAAAATGCATATCTCACCTTGAAACCTCACGAAAATCAAGATGGCGCCGGTTCCGCATATCAAACGCACTGTGGAGTGGTCAATACACCAGATAACGTGTTTCTCCATTAAATAGCTCGAAAAGAGCGATCTCGATGATTCTGCATACTTCTGACTGATGTCTCACCAAGATTATCGCAGAAAATGCATATCTCAGATTGAAACCCCACGAAAACCAAGATATCGCCGGTTCTGCATATCATACGCACTGTGGAGTGGTGAAAACACCAGATAACGTGTTTCTCGCATTAAATAGCTCGAAACGAGCGATCTCGATGATTAAGCATACTTCGGACAGGAGTCTCACCAAGATTATCGTAAAAAATGCATATCTCAGCTTGAAACCCCACGAAATCCAAGATATCGCTGGTTCTGCATATCAAACGCACTGTGGAGTGCTGAAAGCACCAGATAACGTGTTTGCCGCATTAATTAGCACGAATCGAGCGATCTAGATGATTCTGCATACTTCTGACTGAAGTCTCACCAATATTATCGCAAAAAATGCATATCTCAGTTTGAACCCCGACTAAAGCCAAGATGTCGCCGGTTCTGCATATCAAACGCACTGTGGAGTGGTGAAAACACCATATAACGTGTTTCTCGCGTTAAATAGCTCGACAAGAGCGATCTAGACGATTCTGCATACTTCTGACTGAAGTCTCACCAAGATTATCGCAGAAAATGCATATCTCAGCTTGAATCCCGAACGTAACCAAGATATCTGCGGTTCTGCATGTCAAACGCACTGTGGAGTGGCGAAAACACCAGATAACGTGTTTCTCGAATTAAGTAGCTCGAAAAGTGCGATCTCGATGATTCTGCATACTTCTGACTGAAGTCTCACCAATATGATCGCAGAAAATGCATATCTCAGCTTGAAACCCGACGAAAAACACGATGTCGCCGGTTCTGCATATCAAACGATCTGTGGAGTGGTGAAAACACCAGAAAACGTGTTTCTCGCATTAAACAGCTCGAAAAGAGCGTACTCGATGCTTCTGCATACTTCTGACAGAAGAATCACCAAGATTATCGCAGAAAATGCATGTCTCAGCTTGAAACCCGACCGAAACCAACATATCTTCGGTTCTGCATGTCAAACGTACTGTGGAGTGGTGAATACACCAGAAAACGTGTTTCTCGCATTAAGTAGCTCGAAAAGAGCGTTCTCGAAGATTCTGCATACTTCTGACTGATGTCTCACCACTATTATCGCAGAAAATGCATATCTCAGCTGGAAACACCACGAATATCAAGATATCGCCGGTTCTGCATATCAAACGCTCTGTGGAGTGGTGAATACACCAGAAAACGTGTTTCTCGCATTAAATGGCTCGAAAAGTACAATCTAGATGATTCTGCATACTTCTGACAGAAGACTCACTAAGATTATCGCAGATAATGCATATCTCAGCTGGAAACACCACGAAAATCAAGATATCGCCAGTTCTGCATATCAAACGCACTGTGGAATGTTGAAAACACCGGGAAACTTGTTTTTTTGCATTAAGTAGCTCGACAAGAGCGATCTAGATGATTCTGCATACTTCTGAATGAAGTCTCACCACGATTATCGCAGAAAATGCATATCTCAGCTGGAAACCCCACGAAAACCAAGATATCGCCGGTTCTGCATATCAGACGCACTGTGGAGTGGTGAAAACACCAGAAAACGTGTTACTCGCATTAACTAGCTCGAAAAGTGCGTTCTGGATGGTTCTGCATACTTCTCATTGATGAAACACAAAGATTATCGCAGAAAATGCATATCTCAGCTTGATGCCCGACGACAGCCATGATGTCGCCGGTTCTGCATATCAAACGCACTGTGGAGTGGTGAAAACACCAGATAACGTGTTTCTCGCATTAAATAGCTCGAAAAGAGCGTTCTGGATGATTCTGCATACTTCTCATTGATGAAACACAAAGATTATCGCAGAAAATGCATATTTCAGTTGGAAACCCCACGAAAACCAAGTTATCGGCGGCTCTACATATCAAACGCACTGTGGAGTGGTCAAAACACCAGAAAACTTGTTTTTTCGCATTAAATAGCTCGAAACGAACGATCTAGATGATTCTGCATACTTCTGACTGAAGTCTCACCAATATTATCGCAGAAAATGCATATCTCAGCTGGAAACACCACGAATATCAAGATATCGCCGGTTCTGCATATCAAACGCTCTGTGGAGTGGTGAATACACCAGAATACGTGTTTCTCGCATTAAATGGCTCGACAAGAGCGATCTAGATGATTCTGCATACTTCTGAATGAAGTCTCACCACGATTATCGCAGAAAATGCATATCTCAGCTGGAAACCCCACGAAAACCAAGATATCGCCGGTTCTGCATATCAGACGCACTGTGGAGTGGTGAAAACACCAGAAAACGTGTTACTCGCATTAACTAGCTCGAAAAGTGCGTTCTGGATGGTTCTGCATACTTCTCATTGATGAAACACAAAGATTATCGCAGAAAATGCATATCTCAGCTTGATGCCCGACGACAGCCATGATGTCGCCGGTTCTGCATATCAAACGCACTGTGGAGTGGTGAAAACACCAGATAACGTGTTTCTCGCATTAAATAGCTCGAAAAGAGCGTTCTGGATGATTCTGCATACTTCTCATTGATGAAACACAAAGATTATCGCAGAAAATGCATATTTCAGTTGGAAACCCCACGAAAACCAAGTTATCGGCGGCTCTACATATCAAACGCACTGTGGAGTGGTCAAAACACCAGAAAACTTGTTTTTTCGCATTAAATAGCTCGAAACGAACGATCTAGATGATTCTGCATACTTCTGACTGAAGTCTCACCAATATTATCGCAGAAAATGCATATCTCAGCTGGAAACACCACGAATATCAAGATATCGCCGGTTCTGCATATCAAACGCTCTGTGGAGTGGTGAATACACCAGAATACGTGTTTCTCGCATTAAATGGCTCGAAAAGTGCAATCTAGATGATTCTGCATACTTCTGACAGAAGACTCACCAAGATTATCGCAGAAAATGCAAATCTCAGCTGGAAACACCACGAAAATCAAGATATCGCCAGTTCTGCATATCAAACGCACTGTGGAATGTTGAAAACACCGGGAAACTTGTTTTTTTTTATTAAATAGCTCAACAAGAGCGATCTAGATGATTCTGCATACTTCTGAATGAAGTCTCACCAATATTATCGCAGAAAATGCATATCTCAGCTAGAAACGTCACGAAAATCAAGATGTCGCCGGTTCTGCATATCAAACGCACTGTGGAGTGGTGAAAACAACCAGATAACGTGTTTCTCGCATTAAGTAGCTCGAAAAAAGCGTTCTCGAAGATTCTGCATACTACTGACAGAAGTCTCACCAAGATTATCGTAGAAAAGCATATCTCAGCTTGAAACCCGACCGAAACCAGGATATCTCCGGTTCTGCATGTCAAACGTAATGTGGAGTGGTGAATACACCAGAAAACGTGTTTCTCGCATTAAGTAGCTCGAAAAGAGCGATCTCGATGATTCTGCTTACTTCGGACAGAAGTCTCACCAAGATTATCGTAGAAAATGCATATCTCAGCTTGAAACCCGACGAAAACCAAACATCGCCGGTTCTGCATGTCAAACGTACTGTGGAGTGGTGAAAACACCAGAAAACGTGTTTCTCGCATTAAATAGCTCGAAACGAGCGATCTAGATGATCCTGCATACTTCTGACTGAACTCTCACCAATTTTATCGCAGAAAATGCATATCTCAGCTTGAAACCTCACGAAAATCAAGATGGCGCCGGTTCCGCATATCAAAGGCACTGTCGAGTGGTCAATACACCAGATAACGTGTTTCTCGCATTAAATAGCTCGAATAGAGCGATCTCGATGATTCTGCATACTGCTGACAGAAGACTCACCAAGATTATCGAAGAAAATGCATATCTCAGCTGGAAACACCACGAAAATCAAGATATCGCCGGTTCTGCATATCAAACGCAACGTGGAGTGGTGAAAACAACCAGACAACGTGTTTCTCGCATTAAATAGCTCGAACCGAGCGATCTAGATGATCCTGCATACTTCTGACTGAACTCTCACCAATATTATCGCAGAAAATGCATATCTCAGCTTGAAACCTCACGAAAATCAAGATGGCGCCGGTTCCGCATATCAAACGCACTGTGGAGTGGTCAATACACCAGATAACGTGTTTCTCCATTAAATAGCTCGAAAAGAGCGATCTCGATGATTCTGCATACTGCTGACAGAAGACTCACCAAGATTATCGAAGAAAATGCATATCTCAGCTGGAAACACCACGAAAATCAAGATATCGCCGGTTCTGCATATCAAACGCACCGTGGAGTGGTGAAAACAACCAGACAACGTGTTTCTCGCATTAAATAGCTCGAACCGAGCGATCTAGATGATCCTGCATACTTCTGACTGAACTCTCACCAATATTATCGCAGAAAATGCATATCTCAGCTTGAAACCTCACGAAAATCAAGATGGCGCCGGTTCCGCATATCAAACGCACTGTGGAGTGGTCAATACACCAGATAACGTGTTTCTCCATTAAATAGCTCGAAAAGAGCGATCTCGATGATTCTGCATACTTCTGACTGATGTCTCATCAAGATTACCGCAGAAAATGCATATCTCAGCTTGAAACCTCACGAAAATCAAGATGGCGCCGGTTCCGCATATCAAACGCACTGTGGAGTGGTCAATACACCAGATAACGTGTTTCTCCATTAAATAGCTCGAAAAGAGCGATCTCGATGATTCTGCATACTTCTAACAGAAGTCTCACCAAGGTTATCGCAGAAAATGCATATCTCTGCTTGAAACCCCACGCAAACCAAGATATCTCCTGTTCTGCATATTCAAAGAACTGTGGAGTAGTGAAAACCCCCAAAAACGTGTTTCTCGCATTAAATAGCTCGAAAAGAGCGTCCTCGAAGATTCTGCATACTTCTGACAGATTCTCTCCAAGATTATCGTAGAAAATGCATATCTCAGCTTGAAACCCGACCGAAACCAAGATATCTCCGGTTCTGCATATCAAACGCACTGTGGAGTGGCCAAAACACCAGATAACGTGCTGCTCGCATTAAATAGCTCGAAAAGAGCGATCTAGATGGTTCTGCATTCTTCTGACTGAAGTCTCACCAATATTATCGCAGAAAACGCATATCTCAGTTAGAAACCTCACGAAAATCAAGATGTCGCCGGTTCTGCGTATCAAACGCACTGTGGAGTGGTGAAAACACCAGATAACGTGTTGCTCGCATTAAATATCTCGAAAAAAGCGATGTCGATCATTCTGCATACTTCGGACAGAAGTCTCACCAAGTTTATCGCAGAAAATGCATATCTCAGCTTGAAACCCCACGAAACCCAAGATATCACCTGTTCTGCGTATCCAACGAACTGTGGTGTGGTGAGAGCCCCAGAAAACGTGTTCCTCGCATTAAATAGCTGGAATAGAGCGATCTCGATGATTCTGCATACTTCTCATAGAGGAAACACCAAGATTATCGCAGAAAATGCATATTTCAGCTGGAAACCCCACGAAAACCAAGTTATCGGCGGCTCTACATATCAAACGCACTGTGGAGTGGTCAAAACACCAGACAACGTGTTTCTCGCATTAAATAGCTCGAAAAGAGCGATATCGATGATTCTGCATTCTTCGGACAGAAGTCTCACCAATATTATCGCAGAAAATGCATATCTCAGCTTGAAACCCGACGAAAACCACGATGTCGCCGGTTCTGCATATCGAACGCACTGTGGGGTGGTGAAAACACCAGAAAACGTGTTTCTCCCATTAAGTAGCTCGAAAAGAGCGTTCTCGAAGATTCTGCATACTTCTGACAGAGGTCTCACCAATATTGTCGTAGAAAATGCATATCTCAGCTTGAAACCCGACCGAAACGAAGATACCTCCGGTTCTGCATGTCTAACGTACTGTGGAGTGGCGAATACACCAGAAAACGTGTTTCCCGCATTAAATAGCTCGAAAAGAGCGATCTAGATGATTCTGCATACCTATGGGAGAAGACTCACCAAGCTTATCGCAGAAAATGCATATCTCAGCTGGAAACACCACGAAAATCAAGATATCGCCGGTTCTGCATATCAGACGCACTGTGGAGTGGTGAAAACACCAGAAAACGTGTTTCTCGCATTAACTAGCTCGAAAAGAGCGTTCTCGATGATTCTGCATACTTCTCATAGAGGAAACACCAAGATTATCGCAGAAAATGCATATTTCAGCTGGAAACCCCACGAAAACCAAGTTATCGGCGGTTCTACATATCAAACGCACTGTGAAGTGGTCAAAACACCAGATAACGTGTTTCTCGCATTAAGTAGCTCTAAAAGAGCGATCTAGATGATTCTGCATACTTCTTACTGAAGTCTCACCAAGATTATCGCAGATAATGCATATCTCAGCTCGAAACCTCACGAAAATCAAGATGTTGCCGGTTCTGCAAATCAAACGCACTGTGGAGTGGTGAAAACAACCAGAGAACGTGTTTCGCGCATTAAATAGCTCGAATAGTGCGATCTCGATGATTCTGCATATTTCGGACAGAAGTCTCACCCAGATTATCGTAAAAAATGCATATCTCAGCTTGAAACCCCACGAAAACCAAGATATCGCTGGTACTGCATATCAAACGCACTGTGGAGTGGTGAAAACACCCGATAACGTGTTTCTCGCATTAAATAGCTCGAAAAGAGCGTTCTCGAAGATCCTGCATACTTCTGACAGAAGTCTCACCAAGATTATCATAGAAAATGCATATCTCAGCTTGAAACCCGACGAAACCCGGGTTATCTCCGGTTCTGCACATCATACGCACTGTGGAGTGGTGAAAACACCAGTTAACGTGTTTCGTGCATTAAATAGCTCGAAAAGAGCGATCTCGATGATTCTGCATACTTCGGACAGATGTCTCACCAAGATTATCGCAGAAAATGCATATTTCAGCTTGAAACCCCACGAAAACCAAGATATCCCCGGTTCTGCATATCCAACGAACAGTGGTGTGGTGAAAACGCCAGAAAACGTGTTCCTCGCACTAAATAGCTCGAAAAGAGCGATCCCGATGATTCTGCATACTTCTGACTGAGGTCTCACCAATATTATCGTAGAAAATGCATATCTCAGCTTGAAACCCGACCGAAACGAAGATATCTCCGGTTCTGCATATCAAACGCACTGTGGGGTGGTGAAAACACCAGAGAACGTGTTTCTCGCATTAAACAGCTCGAAAAGAGCGATCTAGATGATTCTGCATCCTTCTGACAGAAGACTCACCAAGATTATCGCAGAAAATGCATATCTCAGCTGGAAACCCCGCGAAAACCAAGATATCGCCGGTTCTGCATATCAGACGCACCGTGGAGTGGTGAAAACACCAGAAAACGTGTTTCCCGCATTAAATAGCTCGAAAAGAGCGATCTAGATGATTCTGCATACTTCTGACTGAACACTCACCAAGATTATCGCAGAAAATGCATATCTCAGCTTGAAACCCGACCGAAACGAAGATATCGCCGGTTCTGCATTTCTAACGTACTGTGGAGTGGTGAATACACCAGAAAACGTGTTTCCCGAATTAAATAGCTCGAAAAGAGCGATCTAGATGATTCTGCATACTGCTGACTGAAGTCTCACCAATATTATCGCAGAGAATGCATATCTCAGCTAGAAACATCACGAAAATCAAGATGTCGCCGGTTCGGCACATAAAACGTACTGTGGAGTGGTGAAAACACCAGAAAACGTGCTTCTCGCATTAAGTAGCTCGAAAAGAGCGTTCTCGAAGATTCTGCATACTTCTGACAGAGGTCTCACCAATATTATCGTAGAAAATGCATATCTCAGCTTGTAACCCGACCGAAACGAAGATATCTCCGGTTCTGCATGTCTAACGTACTGTGGAGTGGTGAATACACCAGAAAACTTGTTTCTCGCATTAAATAGCTCGAAAAGAGCGATCTAGATGATTCTGCATACTTCTGGCAGAAGACTCACCAAGATTATCGCCGAAAATGCATATCTCAGCTGGAAACACCACGAAAATCAAGATGTCGCCGGTTCTGCATATCAAACGCACTGTGGAGTGGTGAATACACCAGAAAACGTGTTTCCCGCATTAAATAGCTCGAAAAGAGCGATCTAGATGATTCTGCATACTTCTGACTGAAGTCTCACCAATATTATCGCTGAAAATGCCAATCTCAGCTAGAAACATCACGAAAATTAAGATGTCGCCGGTTCTGCATATCAAACCCACTGTGGAGTAGTGAAAACAACCAGATAACGTGTTTTTCGCATTAAATAGCTGGAATAGAGCGATCTCGATGATTCTGCATACTTCTCATAGAGTAAACACCAAGATTATCGCAGAAAATGCATATTTCAGCTGGAAACCCCACGAAAACCAAGTTATCGGCGGCTCTACATATCAAACGCACTGTGGAGTGGTCAAAACACCAGACAACGTGTTTCTCGCATTAAATAGCTCGAAAAGAGCGATATCGATGATTCTGCATACTTCGGACAGAAGTCTCACCAATATTATCGCAGAAAATGCATATCTCAGCTTGAAACCCGACGAAAACCACGATGTCGCCGGTTCTGCATATCGAACGCACTGTGGGGTGGTGAAAACACCAGAAAACGTGTTTCTCCCATTAAGTAGCTCGAAAAGAGCGTTCTCGAAGATTCTGCATACTTCTGACAGAGGTCTCACCAATATTGTCGTAGAAAATGCATATCTCAGCTTGAAACCCGACCGAAATGAAGATACCTCCGGTTCTGCATGTCTAACGTACTGTGGAGTGGCGAATACACCAGAAAACGTGTTTCCCGCATTAAATAGCTCGAAAAGAGGGATCTAGATGATTCTGCATACTTATGGGAGAAGACTCACCAAGCTTATCGCAGAAAATGCATATCTCAGCTGGAAACACCACGAAAATCAAGATATCGCCGGTTCTGCATATCAAACGCACTGTGGAGTGGTGAAAACAACCAGATATCGTGTTTCTCGCATTAAGTTGCTCGAAAAGAGCGATCTCGAAGATTCTGCATACTTCTGACAGACGTCTCACCAAGATTATCGTAGAAAATGCAATCCTCAGCTTGAAACCCGTCGAAATCCAAAATGTCGCCGGTTCTGCATATCAAACGCACTGTGGAGTGGTGAAAACACCGGATATCGTTTTTCTCGAATTAAATAGCTCGAAAAGAGCGATCCCGATGATTCTGCATACTTCTGACTGAAGTCTCACCAAGATTATCGCAGAAAATGCATATCCCAGCTGGAAACACCACGAAAATCAAGATGTCGCCGGTTCTGGATATCAAACGCACTGTGGAGTGGTGAATACACCAGAAAACGTGTTTCCCGCATTAAATAGCTCGAAAAGAGCGATCTAGATGATTCTGCATACTTCTGACTGAAGTCTCACCAATATTATCGCTGAAAATGCCTATCTCAGCTAGAAACATCACGAAAATTAAGGTGTCGCCGGTTCTGCATATCAAACCCACTGTGGAGTAGTGAAAACAACCAGATAACGTGTTTTTCGCATTAAATAGCTGGAATAGAGCGATCTCGATGATTCTGCATACTTCTCATAGAGGAAACACCAAGATTATCGCAGAAAATGCATATTTCAGCTGGAAACCCCACGAAAACCAAGTTATCGGCGGTTCTACATATCAAACGCACTGTGAAGTGGTCAAAACTCCAGATAACGTGTTTCTCGCATTAAGTAGCTCTAAAAGAGCGATCTAGATGATTCTGCATACTTCTTACTGAAGTCTCACCAAGATTATCGCAGATAATGCATATCTCAGCTCGAAACCTCACGAAAATCAAGATGTTGCCGGTTCTGCAAATCAAACGCACTGTGGAGTGGTGAAAACAACCAGAGAACGTGTTTCGCGCATTAAATAGCTCGAATAGTGCGATCTCGATGATTCTGCATATTTCGGACAGAAGTCTCACCCAGATTATCGTAAAAAATGCATATCTCAGCTTGAAACCCCACGAAAACCAAGATATCGCTGGTACTGCATATCAAACGCACTGTGGACTGGTGAAAACACCCGATAACGTGTTTCTCGCATTAAATAGCTCGAAAAGAGCGTTCTCGAAGATCCTGCATACTTCTGACAGAAGTCTCACCAAGATTATCGTAGAAAATGCATATCTCAGCTTGAAACCCGACGAAACCCGGGTTATCTCCGGTTCTGCACATCATACGCACTGTGGAGTGGTGAAAACACCAGTTAACGTGTTTCGTGCATTAAATAGCTCGAAAAGAGCGATCTCGATGATTCTGCATACTTCGGACAGATGTCTCACCAAGATTATCGCAGAAAATGCATATTTCAGCTTGAAACCCCACGAAAACCAAGATATCCCCGGTTCTGCATATCCAACGAACAGTGGTGTGGTGAAAACGCCAGAAAACGTGTTCCTCGCACTAAATAGCTCGAAAAGAGCGATCCCGATGATTCTGCATACTTCGGACAGAAGTCTCACCAAGATTATCGCAGAAAATGCATATCTCAGCTTGAAACCCCAGGAAAACCAAGATATCTCCGGTTCTGCATATCCAACGAACAGAGGTGTGGTGAAAACCCCAAAAAACGTGTTTCTCGCATTAAATAGCTCGAAAAGAGCGCTCTCGATTTTTCTGCATACTTCTGACTGAAGTCTCACCAAGATTATCGCAGAAAATGCATATCCCAGCTGGAAACACCACGAAAATCAAGATATCGCCGGTTCTGCATATCAAACGCACTGTGGAGTGGTGAAAACACCACATAACGTGTTTCTCGCATTAAATAGCTCCAAACGAGCGATCTAGATGATTCTGCATACTTCTGACTGAAGTCTCACCAATATTATCGCAGAAAATGCATATCTCATCTAGAAACCTCACAAAAATCAAGATGTCGCCGGTTCTGCATATCAAACGCACTATGGAGTGGTGAAAACAACCAGATAACGGGTTTCTCGCATTAAATAGCTCGAAACGAGCGATCTAGATGATTCTGCGTACTTCTGACTGATGTCTCACCAAGATTATCGCAGAAAATGCATATTTCAGCTGGAAACCCCACGAAAACCAAGTTATCGGCGGCTCTACATATCAAACGCACTGTGGAGTGGTCAAAACACCAGTCAACGTGTTTCTCGCATTAAATAGCTCGAAAAGAGCGATATCGATGATTCTGCATACTTCGGACAGAAGTCTCACCAATATTATCGCAGAAAATGCATATCTCAGCTTGAAACCCGACGAAAACCACGATGTCGCCGGTTCTGCATATCAAACGCACTGTGGGGTGGTGAAAACACCAGAAAACGTGTTTCTCGCATTAAGTAGCTCGAAAAGAGCGTTCTCGAAGGTTCTGCATACTTCTGACAGAGGTCTCACCAATATTGTCGTAGAAAATGCATACCTCAGCTTGAAACCCGACCGAAACGAAGATACCTCCGGTTCTGCATGTCTAACGTACTGTGGAGTGGTGAATACACCACATAACGTGTTGCTCGCATTAAATAGCTCTAAAAGAGCGATATCGATGATTCTGCATACTTCGGACAGAAGTCTCACCAATATTATCGCAGAAAATGCATATCTCAGCTTGAAACCTCACGAACATCAAGATGTCGCCGGTTCTGCATATCAAACGCACTGTGGAGTGCTGAAAACACCAGATAACGTGTTTCTCGCATTAAATAGCTCCAAACGAGCGATCTAGATGATTCTGCATACTTCTGACTGAAGTCTCACCAATATTATCGCAGAAAATGCATATCTCATCTAGAAACCTCACGAAAATCAAGATGTCGCCGGTTCTGCATATCAAACGCACTATGGAGTGGTGAAAACAACCAGATAACGTGTTTCTCGCATTAAATAGCTCGAAACGAGCGATCTAGATGATTCTGCGTACTTCTGACTGAAGTCTCACCAAGATTATCGCAGAAAATGCATATCTCAGCTGGAAACACCACGAAAATCAAGATATCGCCGGTTCTGCATATCAGACGCACTGTGGAGTGGTGAAAACACCAGAAAACGTGTTTCTCGCATTAACTAGCTCGAAAGGAGCGTTCTCGATGATTCTGCATACTTCTCATAGATGAAACACCAAGATTATCGCAGAAAATGCATATTTCAGCTGGAAACCCCACGAAAACCAAGTTATCGGCGGCTCTACATATCAAACGCACTGTGGAGTGGTCAAAACACCAGACAACGTGTTTCTCGCATTAAATAGCTCGAAAAGAGCGATATCGATGATTCTGCATACTTCGGACAGAAGTCTCACCAATATTATCGCAGAAAATGCATATCTCAGCTTGAAACCCGACGAAAACCACGATGTCGCCGGTTCTGCATATCAAACGCACTGTGGGGTGGTGAAAACACCAGAAAACGTGTTTCTCGCATTAAGTAGCTCGAAAAGAGCGTTCTCGAAGGTTCTGCATACTTCTGACAGAGGTCTCACCAATATTGTCGTAGAAAATGCATACCTCAGCTTGAAACCCGACCGAAACGAAGATACCTCCGGTTCTGCATGTCTAACGTACTGTGGAGTGGTGAATACACCACATAACGTGTTGCTCGCATTAAATAGCTCTAAAAGAGCGATATCGATGATTCTGCATACTTCGGACAGAAGTCTCACCAATATTATCGCAGAAAATGCATATCTCAGCTTGAAACCTCACGAACATCAAGATGTCGCCGGTTCTGCATATCAAACGCACTGTGGAGTGGTGAAAACAACCAGATAACGGGTTTCTCGCATTAAATAGCTCGAAACGAGCGATCTAGATGATTCTGCGTACTTCTGACTGAAGTCTCACCAAGATTATCGCAGAAAATGCATATCTCAGCTGGAAACACCACGAAAATCAAGATATCGCCGGTTCTGCATATCAGACGCACTGTGGAGTGGTGAAAACACCAGAAAACGTGTTTCTCGCATTAACTAGCTCGAAAGGAGCGTTCTCGATGATTCTGCATACTTCTCATAGATGAAACACCAAGATTATCGCAGAAAATGCATATTTCAGCTGGAAACCCCACGAAAACCAAGTTATCGGCGGCTCTACATATCAAACGCACTGTGGAGTGGTCAAAACACCAGACAACGTGTTTCTCGCATTAAATAGCTCGAAAAGAGCGATATCGATGATTCTGCATACTTCGGACAGAAGTCTCACCAATATTATCGCAGAAAATGCATATCTCAGCTTGAAACCCGACGAAAACCACGATGTCGCCGGTTCTGCATATCAAACGCACTGTGGGGTGGTGAAAACACCAGAAAACGTGTTTCTCGCATTAAGTAGCTCGAAAAGAGCGTTCTCGAAGGTTCTGCATACTTCTGACAGAGGTCTCACCAATATTGTCGTAGAAAATGCATACCTCAGCTTGAAACCCGACCGAAACGAAGATACCTCCGGTTCTGCATGTCTAACGTACTGTGGAGTGGTGAATACACCACATAACGTGTTGCTCGCATTAAATAGCTCTAAAAGAGCGATATCGATGATTCTGCATACTTCGGACAGAAGTCTCACCAATATTATCGCAGAAAATGCATATCTCAGCTTGAAACCTCACGAACATCAAGATGTCGCCGGTTCTGCATATCAAACGCACTGTGGAGTGCTGAAAACACCAGATAACGTGTTTCTCGCATTAAATAGCTCGATAAGAGCGATCGCGATGATTCTGCATACTTCTGACAGAAGTCTCACCAAGATTATCGTAGAAAATGCATATCTCAGCTTGAACCCCGACGAAATCCAAGATGTCGCCGGTTCTGCATATCAAACGCACTGTGGAGTGGTGGAAACACCAGTTAACGTGTTTCTCGCATCAAATAGCTCGAAAAGAGCGATCTCGATGATTCTGCATACTTCGGACAGAAGTCTCACCAAGATTATCGTAAAAAATGCATATCTCAGCTTGAAACCCAACGAAAGCCAAGATATCGCTGGTTCTGCATATCAAACGCACTGTGGAGTGGTGAAAACCCCAGAAAACGTGTTTCTCGCATTAAATAGCTCGAAAAGAGTGATCTAGATGATTCTGCATACTTCGGTCTGAAGTCTCACCAAGATTATCGCAGAAAATGCATATTTCAGCTTGAAACCCCACGAAAACCAAGATATCTCCGGTTCTGCATATCCAACGAACAGAGGTGTGGTGAAAACCCCAGAAAACGTGTTTCTCGCATTAAATAGCTCGATAAGAGCGATCCCGATGATTCTGCATACTTCGGACAGAAGTCTCACCAAGATTATCTCAGGAATTGCATATCTCGGCTTGAACCCCGACGAAATCCAAGATGTCGCCGGTTCTGCATATCAAACGCACTGTGGAGTGGTGAAAACACCAGAAAACTTGTTTTTTCGCATTAAATAGCTCGAAAAGAGCGATCTTGATGATTCTGCATACTTCGGACAGATGTTTCACCAAGATTATCGTAGAAAATGCATATCTCAACTTGAAACCCGACGAAAACCAAACATCGCCGGTTCTGCATATCAAACCAACTGTGGAGTGGTGAAAACCCCAGAAAACGTGTTTCTCGCATTAAATAGCTCGAAAAGTACGATCTCGATGAATCTGCATACTTCGGACAGAAGTCTCACCAATATTTTCGCAGAAAATGCATATCTCAGCTAGAAACCCCACGAAAATCACGATGTCGCCGGTTCTGCATATCAAACGCACTGTGGAGTGGTGAAAACAACCAGATAACGTGTTTCTCGCATTAAATAGCTCGAATAGAGCGATCTCGAAGATTCTGCATACTTCTGACAGAAGACTCACCAAAATTATCGCAGAAAATGTATGTCTCAGCTGGAAACCCCACGAAAACCAAGATATCGCCGGTTCTGCATATCAGACGCACTGTGGAGTGGTGAAAACACCAGAAAACTTGTTTTTTCGCATTCAATATCTCGAAACGAGCGATCTAGATGATTCTGCAAACTTCTGACAGAAGTCTCACCAAGATTATCGTAGAAAATGCATATCTCAGCTTGAAACCCGACGAAATCCAAGATGTCGCCAGTTCTGCATATCAAACCCACTGTGGAGTGGTGAAAACACCGGATAACGTGTTTCTCGCATTAAATAGCTCGAAAAGAGCGATCTCGATGATTCTGCATACTTCGGACAGAAGTCTCACCAAGATTATCGCAGAAAATGCATATCTGAGCTTGAAACCCCACGAAAACCAGGATATCGTCGGTTCTGCACATCATACGCACTGTGGAGTGGTGAAAACACCAGTTAACGTGTCTCTCGCATTAAATAGCTCGAAAAGAGCGATCTCGATGATTCTGCATACATCGGACAGAAGTCTCACCAAGATTATCGCAGAAAATGCATATTTCAGCTTGAAACCCCACGAAAACCAAGATATCTCCGGTTCTGCATATCCAACGAACAGTGGTGTGGTGAAAACCACAGAAAACGGGGTTCTCGCATTAAATAGCTCGAAAAGAGCGCTCTCGATTTTTCTGCATACTTCGGACAGAAGTCTCAACAAGATTATTGCAGAAAATGCATATCTCAGCTTGAAACCCCACGAAAACCAAGATATCTCCGGTTCTGCATATCCAACGAACTGTGGTGTGGTGAAAACCCCAGAAAACGTGTTTCTCGCATTAAATAGCTCGAAAAGAGCGCTCTCGATGTTTCTGCATACTTCGGACAGAAGTCTCACCAAGATTATCGCAGAAAATGCATATCTCAGCTTGAAACCCCACGAAAACCCAGATATCGCTGGTTCTACATATCAAACGCACTGCGGAGTGGTGAAAACACCAGATAACGTGTTTCTCGCATTAGATATCTCGAAAAAAGCGATCCCGATGATTCTGCATACTTCTGACAGAAGTCTCACCAAGATTATCGTAGAAAATGCATATCTCAGCTTGAACCCCGACGAAATCCAAGATGTCGCCGGTTCTGCATATCAAACGCACTGTGGGAGTGGTGAAAACACCAGAAAACTTGTTTTTTCGCATTAAATAGCTCGAAAAGAGCGATGTTGATGATTCTGCATACTTCGGACAGATGTTTCTCCAAGATTATCGTAGAAAATGCATATCTCAACTTGAAACCCGACGAAAACCAAACATCGCCGGTTCTGCATATCAAACCAACTGTGGAGTGGTGAAAACCCCAGAAAACGTGTTTCTCGCATTAAATAGCTCGAAAAGTACGATCTCGATGACTCTGCATACTTCGGACAGAAGTCTCACCAATATTTTCGCAGAAAATGCATATCTCAGCTAGAAACCCCACGAAAATCAAGATGTCGCCGGTTCTGCATATCAAACGCACTGTGGAGTGGTGAAAACAACCAGATAACGTGTTTCTCGCATTAAATAGCTCGAACAGAGCGATCTCGAAGATTCTGCATACTTCTGACAGAAGACTCACCATGATTATCGCAGAAAATGTATGTCTCAGCTGGAATCCCCACGAAAACCAAGATGTTGCCAGTTCTGCATATCAAACCCACTGTGGAGTGGTGAAAACACCGGATAACGTGTTTCTCGCATTAAATAGCTCGAAAAGATCGATCTCGATGATTCTGCATACATCGGACAGAAGTCTCACCAAGATTATCGTAGAAAATGCATATCTCAGCTTGAAACCCGACGAAATCCAAGATGTCGCCAGTTCTGCATATCAAACCCACTGTGGAGTGGTGAAAACACCGGATAACGTGTTTCTCGCATTAAATAGCTCGAAAAGATCGATCTCCATGGGTCTGCATACATCGGACAGAAGTCTCACCAAGATTATCGCAGAAAATGCACATTTCAGCTTGAAACCCCACGAAAACCAAGATATCTCCGGTTCTGCATATCCAACGAACAGTGGTGTGGTGAAATCGCCAGAAAACGTGTTTCTCGCATTAAATAGCTCGATAAGAGCGATCCCGATGATTCTGCATACTTCGGACAGAAGTCTCACCAAGATTGTCGCAGAAAATGCATATCTCAGCTTGAAACCCCAGGAAATTAAGATATCTCCGGTTCTGCATATCCAACGAACTGTGGTGTGGTGAAAACCCCAGAAAACGTGATTCTCGCATTAAATAGCTCGATAAGAGCGATCCCGATGATTCTGCATACTTCGGACAGAAGTCTCACCAAGATTGTCGCAGAAAATGCATATCTCAGCTTGAAACCCCAGGAAAACCAAGATATCTCCGGTTCTGCATATCCAACGAACAGATGTGTGGTGAAAACCCCAGAAAACGTGTTTCTCGCATTAAATAGCTCGAAAAGAGCGCTCTCGATTTTTCTGCATACTTCGGACAGAGGTCTCAACAAGATTATTGCAGAAAATGCATATCTCAGCTTGAAACCCCACGAAAACCAAGATATCTCCGGTTCTGCATATCCAACGAACTGTGGTGTGGTGAAAACCCCAGAAAACGTGATTCTCGCATTAAATAGCTCGAAAAGAGTGCTCTCGATGTTTCTGCATACTTCGGACAGAAGTCTCACCAAGATTATCGCAGAAAATGCATATCTCAGCTTGAAACCCCACGAAAACCCAGATATCGCTGGTTCTACATATCAAACGGACTGCGGAGTGGTGAAAACACCAGTTAACGTGTTTCTCGCATTAAATAGCTCGAAAAGAGCGATCTAGATGATTCTGCAAACTTCTGACAGAAGTCTCACCAAGATTATCGTAGAAAATGCATATCTCAGCTTGAAACCCGACGAAATCCAAGATGTCGCCAGTTCTGCATATCAAACCCACTGTGGAGTGGTGAAAACACCGGATAACGTGTTTCTCGCATTAAATAGCTCGAAAAGAGCGATCTCGATGATTCTGCATACATCGGACAGAAGTCTCACCAAGATTATCGCAGAAAATGCATATTTCAGCTTGAAACCCCACGAAAACCATGATATCTCCGGTTCTGCATATCCAACGAACAGTGGTGTGGTGAAATCGCCAGAAAACGTGTTTCTCGCATTAAATAGCTCGAAAAGAGCGATCCCGATGATTCTGCATACATCGGACAGAAGTCTCACCAAGATTATCGCAGAAAATGCATATTTCAGCTTGAAACCCCACGAAAACCAAGATATCTCCGGTTCTGCATATCCAACGAACAGTGGTGTGGTGAAAACCCCAGAAAACGTGTTTCTCGCATTAAATAGCTCGAAAAGAGCGCTCTCGATTTTTCTGCATACTTCGGACAGAAGTCTCAACAAGATTATTGCAGAAAATGCATATCTCAGCTTGAAACCCCACGAAAACCAAGATATCTCCGGTTCTGCATATCCAACGAACTGTGGTGTGGTGAAACCCCCAGAAAACGTGATTCTCGCATTAAATAGCTCGAAAAGAGTGCTCTCGATGTTTCTGCATACTTCGGACAGAAGTCTCACCAAGATTATCGCAGAAAATGCATATCTCAGCTTGAAACCCGACGAAATCCAAGATGTCGCCAGTTCTGCATATCAAACCCACTGTGGAGTGGTGAAAACACCGGATAACGTGTTTCTCGCATTAAGTAGCTCGAAAAGAGCGATCTCGATGATTCTGCATACATCGGACAGAAGTCTCACCAAGATTATCGCAGAAAATGCATATTTCAGCTTGAAACCCGACGAAATACAAGATGTCGCCAGTTCTGCATATCAAACAACTGTGGAGTGGTGAAAACACCAGACAACGTGTTTCTCGCACGAAATAGATCGAAAAGTGCGATCTCGATGATTCTGCATACTTCTAACAGAAGTCTCACCATGATTATCGCAGAAAATGCATATCTCTGCTAGAAACCCCACGAAAACCAAGATATCTCCTGTTCTGCATATCCAACGAACTGTGGAGTGGTGAAAACCCCAGAAAACGTGTTTCTCGCATTAAATAGCTCGAAAAGTACGATCTCGATGACTCTGCATACTTCGGACATAAGTCTCACCAAGATTATCGCAGAAATTGCATATCTCAGCTTGAAACCCCACGAAAACCTAGATATCGCTGGTTCTGCATATCAAACGCACTGTGGAGTGCTGAAAACACCAGATATCCTGTTTCTCGCATTAAATAGCTCGAAAAGTGCGATCTCGATGATTCTGCATACTTCGGACAGAAGTCTCACCATGATTATCGTAAAAAATGCATATCTCAGCTTGAAACCCCACGAAAACCAAGATATCTCCTGTTCTGCATATCCAACGAAATGTGGAGTGGTGAAAACCCCAGAACACGTGTTTCTCGCATTAAATAGCTCGAAATGAGCGATCCCGATGATTCTGCATACTTCTGACAGAAGTCTCACCATGATTATCGCAGAAAATGCATATCTCAACTTGATACCCTACGACAGCCAAGATGTAGCCGGTTCTGCATATTAAACGCACTGTGGAGTGGTGAAAACACCAGATAACGTGTTTCTCGCATTAACTAGCTCGAAAAGAGGGATCTCGATGATTCTGCATACTTCTGACAGAAGACTCACCAAGATTATCGCAGAAAATGCATGTCTCAGCTTGAAAACCGACGAAATCCAAGATGTCGCTGGTTCCGCATATCAAACGCACTGTGGAGTGGTGAAAACACCAATTAACGTGTTTCTCGCATTAAATAGCTCGAAAAGAGGGATCTCGATGATTCTGCATACTTCTGACAGAAGACTCACCAAGATTATCGCAGAAAATGCATATCTCAGCTGGAAACACCACGAAAATCAAGATATCATCGGTTCTGCATATCAAACGCACTGTGGAATGTTGAAAACACCAGAAAACTTGTTTTTTCGCATTAAATAGCTCGAAAAGAGCGATCTAGAAAATTCTGCATATTTCTGACAGACGTCTCACCAAGATTATCGTAGAAAATGCATATTTCAGCTGGAAACACCACGAAAATCGAGATATCGCCGGTTCTGCATATCACACGCACTGTGGAATGTTGAAAACACCAGAAAACTTGTTTTTTCGCATTAAATAGCTCGAAAAGAGCGATATAGAAGATTCTGCATATTTCTGACATGATGTCTCACCAAGATTATCGCAGAAAATGCATATCTCAGCTTGAAACCTCACGAAAATCAAGATGTCGCCCGTTCTGCATATCAAACGCACTGTGGAGTGGTGAAAACAACCAGATATCGTGTTTCTCGCATTAAGTTGCTCGAAAAGAACGATCTCGAAGATTCTGCATACTTCTGGCAGAAGACTCACCTAGATTATCGCAGAAAATGCATATCTCTGCTAGAAACCCCACGAAAACCAAGATATCTCCTGTTCTGCATATACAACGAACTGTGGAGTGGTGAAAACACCAGATAACGTGTTTCTCGCATTAACTAGCTCGAAAAGAGGGATCTCGATGATTCTGCATACTTCTGACAGAAGACTCACCAAGATTATCGCAGAAAATGCATGTCTCAGCTTGAAAACCGACGAAATCCAAGATGTCGCTGGTTCCGCATATCAAACGCACTGTGGAGTGGTGAAAACACCAATTAACGTGTTTCTCGCATGAAATAGCTCGAAAAGAGGGATCTCGATGATTCTGCATACTTCTGACAGAAGACTCACCAAGATTATCGCAGAAAATGCATATCTCAGCTTGAAACCTCACGAAAATCAAGATGTCGCCCGTTCTGCATATCAAACGCACTGTGGAGTGGTGAAAACAACCAGATATCGTGTTTCTCGCATTTAGTAGCTCGAAAAGAACGATCTCGAAGATTCTGCATACTTCTGACAGACGTCTCACCAAGATTATCGTAGAAAATGCATATTTCAGCTGGAAACACCACGAAAATCGAGATATCGCCGGTTCTGCATATCACACGCACTGTGGAATGTTGAAAACACCAGAAATCTTGTTTTTTCGCATTAAATAGCTCGAAAAGAGCGATATAGAAGATTCTGCATATTTCTGACATGATGTCTCACCAAGATTATCGCAGAAAATGCATATCTCAGCTTGAAACCTCACGAAAATCAAGATGTCGCCCGTTCTGCATATCAAACGCACTGTGGAGTGGTGAAAACAACCAGATATCGTGTTTCTCGCATTAAGTTGCTCGAAAAGAACGATCTCGAAGATTCTGCATACTTCTGGCAGAAGACTCACCTAGATTATCGCAGAAAATGCATATCTCTGCTAGAAACCCCACGAAAACCAAGGTATCCCCTGTTCTGCATATACAACGAACTGTGGAGTGGTGAAAACACCAGATAACGTGTTTCTCGCATTAACTAGCTCGAAATGAGCGATCTCGAAGATTCTGCATACTTCTGACTGAAGTCTCACCAAGATTATCGCAGAAAATGCATATTTCAGCTTGAAACCCCACGAAAACCAAGATATCGCCGGTTCTGCATATCATACGCACTGTGGAGTGCTGAAAACACCAGATATCGTGTTTCTCGCATTAAATAGCTCGAAAAGAGCGATCTAGATGATTCTGCATACTTCTGGCAGAAGACTCACCTAGATTATCGCAGAAAATGCATATCTCTGCTAGAAACCCCACGCAAACCAAGATATCTCCTGTTCTGCATATACAACGAACTGTGGAGTGGTGAAAATACCAGATAACGTGTTTCTCGCATTAACTAGCTCGAAATGAGCGATCTCGTAGATTCTGCATACCTCTGACTGAAGTCTCACCAAGATTATCGCAGAAAATGCATATCTCTGCTAGAAACCCCACGAAAACCAAGATATCTCCTGTTCTGTATATACAACGAACTGTGGAGTGGTCAAAACACCAGATAACGTGTTTCTCGCTTTAACTAGCTCGAAATGAGCGATCTCGAAGATTCTGCATACTTCTGACTGAAGTCTCACCAAGATTATCGCAGAAAATGCATATTTCAGCTTGAAACCCCACGAAAACCAAGATATCGCCGGTTCTGCATATCATACGCACTGTGGAGTGCTGAAAACACCAGATATCGTGTTTCTCGCATTAAATAGCTCGAAAAGAGCGATCTAGATGATTCTGCATACTTCTGGCAGAAGACTCACCTAGATTATCGCAGAAAATGCATATATCTGCTAGAAACCCCACGCAAACCAAGATATCTCCTGTTCTGCATATACAACGAACTGTGGAGTGGTGAAAATACCAGATAACGTGTTTCTCGCATTAACTAGCTCGAAATGAGCGATCTCGAAGATTCTGCATACTTCTGACTGAAGTCTCACCAAGATTATCGCAGACAATGCATATCTCAGCTTGAAACCCCACGAAAACCCAGATATTGCCGGTTCTGCATATCAAACCAACTGTGGAGTGGTGAAAACACCAGACAACGTGTCTCTCGCATTAAATAGATCGAAATGTGCGATCTCGATGATTCTGCATACTTCTAACAGAAGTCTCACCATGATTATCGCAGAAAATGCATATCTCTGCTAGAAACTCCACGAAAACCAAGATATCTCCTGATCTGCATATCCAACGAACTGTGGAGTGGTGAAAACCCCAGAAAACTTGTTTCTCGCATTAAATAGCTCGAAAAGTACGATCTCGATGACTCTGCATACTTCGGACAGAAGTCTCACCAAGATTATCGCAGACAATGCATATCTCAGCTTGAAACCCCACGAAAACCAAGATATCGCCGGTTCTGCATATCATACGCACTGTGGAGTGCTGAAAACACCTGATATCGTGTTTTTCGCATTAAATAGCTCGAAAAGTGCGATCTAGATGATTCTGCATACTTCTAACAGAAGTCTCACCAAGCTTATCGCAGAAAATGCATATCTGAGCTTGAAACCCCACGAAAATCAAGATGTCGCCGCTTCTGCATATCAAACGCACTGTGGAGTGGTGAAAACAACCAGATAACGTGTTTCTCGAATTAAATAGCTCGAAAAGAACGATCTAGATTATTCTGCATACTTCTGCCAGAAGTCTCACCAAGATTATCGTAGAAAATGCATATCTCAGCTTGAACCCCGACGAAATCCAAGATGTCGCCGGTACTGCATGTCAAACGCACTGTGGAGTGGTGAAAACACCAGATAACGTGTATCTCGCATTAAGTAGCTCGAAAAGAGCGATCTCGAAGATTCTGCATCCTTCTGAGAGAAGTCTCACCAAGATTATCGTAGAAAATGCATATCTCAGCTTGAAACCCCACGAAAACTGAGGTATCACTGGTTCTGCATATCAAACGCACTGTGGAGTGCTGAAAACACCAGATAACGTTTTGTCGCATTAAATAGTTCGAATAGAGCGATCTCGATGATTAAGCATACTTCGGACAGAAGTCTCACCAAGATTATCGTAAAAAGTGCATATCTCAGCTTGAAACCCCAGGAAAACCAAGATGTCTCCGGTTCTGCATATCCAACGAACTGTGGTGTGGTGAAAACCCCAGAAAACGTGATTCTCGCATTAAATAGCTCGATAAGAGCGATCCCGATGATTCTGCATACTTCGGACAGAAGTCTCACCAAGATTGTCGCAGAAAATGCATATCTCAGCTTGAAACCCCAGGAAAACCAAGATATCTCCGGTTCTGCATATCCAACGAACTGTGGTGTGGTGAAAACCCCAGAAAACGTGATTCTCGCATTAAATAGCTCGATAAGAGCGATCCCGATGATTCTGCATACTTCGGACAGAAGTCTCACCAAGATTGTCGCAGAAAATGCATATCTCAGCTTGAAACCCCAGGAAAACCAAGATATCTCCGGTTCTGCATATCCAACGAACTGTGGTGTGGTGAAAACCCCAGAAAACGTGATTCTCGCATTAAATAGCTCGATAAGAGCGATCCCGATGATTCTGCATACTTCGGACAGAAGTCTCACCATGATTGTCGCAGAAAATGCATATCTCAGCTTGAAACCCCACGAAAACCAAGATATCTCCGGTTCAGCATATCCAACGAACTGTGGTGTGGTGAAAACCCCAGAAAACGTGATTCTCGCATTAAATAGCTCGAAAAGAGTGCTCTCGATGTTTCTGCATACTTCGGACAGAAGTCTCACCAAGATTATCGCAGAAAATGCATATCTCAGCTTGAAACCCCACGAAAACCCAGATATCGCTGGTTCTACATATCAAACGGACTGCGGAGTGGTGAAAACACCAGTTAACGTGTTTCTCGCATTAAATAGCTCGAAAAGAGCGATCTAGATGATTCTGCAAACTTCTGACAGAAGTCTCACCAAGATTATCGTAGAAAATGCATATCTCAGTTTGAAACCCGACGAAATCCAAGATGTCGCCAGTTCTGCATATCAAACCCACTGTGGAGTGGTGAAAACACCGGATAACGTGTTTCTCGCATTAAATAGCTCGAAAAGAGCGATCTCGATGATTCTGCATACATCGGACAGAAGTCTCACCAAGAATATCGCAGAAAATGCATATTTCAGCTTGAAACCCCACGAAAACCAAGATATCTCCGGTTCTGCATATCCAACGAACAGTGGTGTGGTGAAATCGCCAGAAAACGTATTTCTCGCATTAAATAGCTCGAAAAGAGCGATCCCGATGATTCTGCACACTTCGGACAGAAGTCTCACCAAGATTGTCGCAGAAAATGCATATCTCAACTTGAAACCCGACGAAAACCAAACATCGCGGGTTCTGCATATCAAACCAACTGTGGAGGGGTGAAAACACCAGACAACGTGTTTCTCGCATGAAATAGATCGAAAAGTGCGATCTCGATGATTCTGCATACTTCTAACAGAAGTCTCACCATGATTATCGCAGAAAATGCATATCTCTGCTTGAAACCCCACGAAAACCAAGATATCGCTGGTTCTGCATATCAAACGCACTGTGGAGTGGTGAAAACACCAGATAACGTGTTTCTCGCATTAAATAGATCGAAATGTGCGATCTCGATGATTCTGCATACTTCTAACAGAAGTCTCACCATGATTATCGCAGAAAATGCATTTCTCTGCTAGAAACCCCACGAAAACCAAGATATCTGCTGTTCTGCATATCCAACGAAATGTGGAGTGGTGAAAACCCCAGAAAACGTGTTTCTCGCATTAAATAGCTCGAAAAGAGCGATCCCGATGATTCTGCATACTTCTGACAGAAGTCTCACCATGATTATCGCAGAAAATGCATATCTCAACTTGATACCCTACGACAGCCAAGATGTAGCCGGTTCTGCATATTAAACGCACTGTGGAGTGGTGAAAACACCAGATAACGTGTTTCTCGCATTAACTAGCTCGAAAAGAGCGATCTCGATGATTATGCATACTTCGGACAGAAGTCTCACCAAGATTATCGTAAAAAGTGCATATCTCAGCTTGAAACCCCACGAAAACAGAGATATCGCTGGTTCTGCATATCAAACGCACTGTGGAGTGCTGAAAACACCAGATAAAGTTTTGTCGCATTAAATAGTTCGAATAGAGCGATCTCGATGATTCTGCATACTTCGGACAGATGTCTCACCAAGATTATCGTAAAAAATGCATATCTCAGCTTGAAACCCCACGAAAACCTAGATATCGCTGGTACTGCATATCAAACGCACTGTGGAGTGGTGAAAACACCAGATAACGTGTTTCTCGCATTAAATAGGTCGAAAAGAGCGATCTCGATGTTTCTGCATACTTCGGACAGAGGTCTCACCAAGATTATCGCAGAAAATGCATATCTCAGCTTGAACCCCCACGAAAACCCAGATATCGCCGGTTCTGCATATCAAACGCACTGTGGGGTGGTGAAAACACCAGATAAGGTTTTTCTCGCATTAACTAGCTCGAAAAGAGGGATCTCGATGATTCTGCATACTTCTGACAGAAGACTCACCAAGATTATCGCAGAAAATGCATATCTCAGCTTGAAACCCCTCGAAAACCAAGATATCACCTGTTCTGCATATCCAACGAACTGTGGAGTGGTGAAAACCCCAGAAAACGTGTTTCTCGCATAAAATGGCTCGAAAAGTACGATCTCGATGAATCTGCATACTTCGGACAGAAGTCTCACCTAGATTATCGCAGACAATGCATATCTCAGCTTGAAACCCCACGAAAGCCAAGATATCGCTGGTTCTGCATATAAAACGCACTGTGGAGTGCTGGAAACACCAGATAACGTGTTTCTCACATTAAATAGCTCGAATAGAGCGATCTCGATGATTAAGCATACTTCGGACAGAAGTCTCACCAAGATTATCGTAAAAAATGCATATCTCAGCTTGAAACCCCACGAAAACCAAGATATCGCTGGTACTGCATATCAAAGGCACTGTGTAGTGGTGAAAAAACCAGATAACGTGTTTCTCGCAATAAATAGCTCGAAAAGAGCGATCTCGATGATTCTGCATACTTCGGACAGAAGTCTCACCAAGATTATCGTAAAAAATGCATATCTCAGCTAGAAACCCCACGAAAACCAAGATATCTCCTGTTCTGCATATCCAACGAACTGTGGAGTGGTGAAAACCCCAGAAAACGTGTTCCTCGCATAAACTAGCTCGAAAAGAGGGATCTCGATGATTCTGCATACTTCTGACAGAAGACTCACCAAGATTATCGCAGAAAATGCATGTCTCTGCTAGAAACCCTACGAAAACCAAGATATCTCCTGTTCTGCATATCCAACGAACTGTGGAGTGGTGAAAACCCCAGAAAACGTGTTTCTCGCATTAAATAGCTCGAAAATAGCGATCCCCATGATTCTGCATACTTCTGACAGAACTCTCACCAAGATTATGGTAGAAAATGCATATCTCAGCTTGATACCCTACGACAGCCAAGATGTCGCCGGTTCTGCATATCAAACGCACTGTGGAGTGGTGAAAACACCAGATAACGTGTTTCTCGCATTAACTAGCTCGAAAAGAGGGACCTCGATGATTCTGCATACTTCTGACAGAAGACTCACCAAGTTTATCGCAGAAAATGCATGTCTCAGCTTGAAACCCGACGAAATCCAAGATGTCGCTGGTTCCGCATATCAAACGCACTGTGGAGTGGTGAAAACACCAATTAACGTGTTTCTCGCATTGAATTGCTCGAAAAGAGGGATCTCGATGATTCTGCATACTTCTGACAGCAGACTCACCAAGATTATCGCAGAAAATGCATATCTCAGCTGGAAACACCACGAAAATCAAGATGTCGCCCGTTCTGCATATCAAACGCACTGTGGAGTGGTGAAAACAACCAGATATCGTGTTTCTCGCATTAAGTTGCTCGAAAAGAGCGATCTCGAAGATTCTGCATACTTCTGACAAAAGACTCACCAAGATTATCGCTGAAAATGCATATCTCAGCTTGAAACCTCACGAAAATCAAGATGTCGCCGGTTCTGCATATCAAACCCACTGTGGAGTGGTGAAAACAACCAGAGAACGTGTTTCTCGCATTAAATAGGTCGAAAAGGGAGCTGCCGATGATTCTGCATACGTCTGACAGAAGTATCACCAAGATTATCGCAGAAAATGCATATCTCAGCTTGAAACCCCTCGAAAACCAAGATATCACCTGTTCTGCATATCCAACGAACTGTGGAGTGGTGAAAACCCCAGAAAACGTGTTTCTCGCATAAAATAGCTCGAAAAGTACGATCTCGATGAATCTGCATACTTCGGACAGAAGTCTCACCTAGATTATCGCAGACAATGCATATCTCAGCTGGAAACACCACGAAAATCAAGATGTCGCCAGTTCTGCATATCAAACGCACTGTGGAGTGGTGAAAACAACCAGATATCGTGTTTCTCGCATTAAGTTGCTCGAAAAGAGCGATCTCGAAGATTCTGCATACTTCTGACAAAAGACTCACCAAGATTATCGCTGAAAGTGCATATCTCAGCTTGAAACATCACGAAAATCAAGATGTCGCCGGTTCTGCATATCAAACCCACTGTGGAGTGGTGAAAACAACCAGAGAACGTGTTTCTCGCATTAAATAGGTCGAAAAGGGAGATGCCGATGATTCTGCATACGTCTGACAGAAGTCTCACCAAGATTATCGCAGAAAATGCATATCTCAGCTTGAAACCCCTCGAAAACCAAGATATCACCTGTTCTGCATATCCAACGAACTGTGGAGTGGTGAAAACCCCAGAAAACGTGTTTCTCGCATAAAATAGTTCGAAAAGTACGATCTCGATGAATCTGCATACTTCGGACAGAAGTCTCACCTAGATTATCGCAGACAATGCATATCTCAGCTTGAAACCCCACGAAAGCCAAGATATCGCTGGTTCTGCATATAAAACGCACTGTGGAGTGCTGGAAACACCAGATAACGTGTTTCTCACATTAAATAGCTCGAATAGAGCGATCTCGATGATTACGCATACTTCGGACAGAAGTCTCACCAAGATTATCGTAAAAAATGCATATCTCAGCTTGAAACCCCACGAAAACCAAGATATCGCTGGTACTGCATATCAAAGGCACTGTGTAGTGGTGAAAAAACCAGATAACGTGTTTCTCGCATTAACTAGCTCGAAAAGAGGGATCTCGATGATTCTGCATACTTCTGACAGAAGACTCACCAAGATTATCGCTGAAAATGCATGTCTCTGCTAGAAACCCCACGAAAACCAAGATATCTCCTGTTCTGCATATCCAACGAACTGTGGAGTGGTGAAAACACCAGAAAACTTGTTTTTTCGCATTAAATAGCTCGAAAAGAGCGATCTAGAAGATTCTGCATATTTCTGACTGAAGTCTCACCAAGATTATCGCAGAAAATGCATATCTCAGCTTGAAACCCGACGAAAACCAAACATCGCCTGTTCTGCATATCAAACCAACTGTGGAGTGGTGAAAACACCAGACAACGTGTTTCTCGCATTAAATTGATTGAAAAGTGCAATCTCGATGATTCTGCATACTTCTAACGGAAGTCTCACCATGATTATCGCAGAAAATGCATATCTCTGCTAGAAACCCCACGAAAACCAAGATATCTCCTGTTCTGCATATCCAACGAACTGTGGAGTGGTGAAAACCCCAGAAAACGTGTTTCTCGCATTAACTAGCTCGAAAAGAGGGATCTCGCTGATTCTGCATACTTCTGACAGAAGACTCACCAAGATTATCGCAGAAAATGCATGTCTCTGCTAGAAACCCTACGAAAACCAAGATATCTCCTGTTCTGCATATCCAACGAACTGTGGAGTGGTGAAAACCCCAGAAAACGTGTTTCTCGCATTAAATAGCTCGAAAATAGCGATCCCGATGATTCTGCATACTTCTGACAGAACTCTCACCAAGATTATGGTAGAAAATGCATATCTCAGCTTGATACCCTACGACAGCCAAGATGTCGCCGGTTCTGCATATCAAACGCACTGTGGAGTGGTGAAAACACCCGATAACGTGTTTCTCGCATTAACTAGCTCGAAAAGAGGGTCCTCGATGATTCTGCATACTTCCGACAGAAGACTCACCAAGATTATCGGAGAAAATGCATGTCTCAGCTTGAAACCCGACGAAATCCAAGATGTCGCTGGTTCCGCATATCAAACGCACTGTGGAGTGGTGAAAACACCAGAAAACGTGTTTCTCGCATTAACTAGCTCGAAAAGAGGGATCTCGATGATTCTGCATACTTCTGACAGAAGACTCACCAAGATTATCGCAGAAAATGCATATCTCAGCTGGAAACACCACGAAAATCAAGATGTCGCCCGTTCTGCATATCAAACGCACTGTGGAGTGGTGAAAACAACCAGATATCGTGTTTCCCGCATTAAGTTGCTCGAAAAGAGCGATCTCGAAGGTTCTGCATACTTCTGACAAAAGACTCACCAAGATTATCGCTGAAAATGCATATCTCAGCTTGAAACCTCACGAAAATCAAGATGTCGCCGGTTCTGCATATCAAACCCACTGTGGAGTGGTGAAAACAACCAGAGAACGTGTTTCTCGCATTAAATAGGTCGAAAAGGGAGATGCCGATGATTCTGCATACGTCTGACAGAAGTCTCACCAAGATTATCGCAGAAAATGCATATCTCAGCTGGAAACACCACGAAAATCAAGATATCGCCGGTTCTGCATATCAAACGCACTCTGGAGTGGTGAAAACAACCAGAGAACGTGTTTCTCGCATTAAATAGGTCGAAAAGGGAGATGCCGATGATTCTGCATACTTCTGACAGAAGTCTCACCAAGATTATCATAGAATGTGCATATCTCAGATTGAACCCCCACGAAAACCAAGATATCGCTGGTTCTGCATATCAAACGCACTGTGGAGTGGTGAAAACACCAGATAACGTGTTTCTCGCATTAAATAGGTCGAAAAGAGCGATCTCGATGTTTCTGCATACTTCGGTCAGAGGTCTCACCAAGATTATTGCAGAAAATGCATATTCAGCTTGAAACCCCACGAAAACCCAGATATCGCCGGTTCTGCATATCAAACGCACTGTGGGGTGGTGAAAACACCAGATAAGGTTTTTCTCGCATTAACTAGCTCGAAAAGTGCGATCTCGATGATTCAGCATACTTCGGACAGAAGTCTCTCCAAGTTTATCGCAGCAAATGCATATCTCAGCTTGAAACCCCTCGAAAACCAAGATATCACCTGTTCTGCATATCCAACGAACTGTGGAGTGGTGAAAACCCCAGAAAACGTGTTTCTCGCTTAAAATGGCTCGAAAAGTACGATCTCGATGAATCTGCATACTTCGGACAGAAGTCTCACCTTGATTATCGCAGACAATGCATATCTCAGCTTGAAACCCCACGAAAGCCAAGATATCGCTGGTTCTGCATATAAAACGCACTGTGGAGTGCTGGAAACACCAGATAACGTGTTTCTCACATTAAATAGCTCGAATAGAGCGATCTCGATGATTAAGCATACTTCGGACAGAAGTCTCACCAAGATTATCGTAAAAAATGCATATCTCAGCTTGAAACCCCACGAAAACCAAGATATCGCTGGTACTGCATATCAAAGGCACTGTGTAGTGGTGAAAAAACCAGATAACGTGTTTCTCGCAATAAATAGCTCGAAAAGAGCGATCTCGATGATTCTGCATACTTCGGACAGAAGTCTCACCTAGATTATCGCAGACAATGCATATCTCAGCTTGAAACCCCACGAAAGCCAAGATATCGCTGGTTCTGCATATAAAACGCACTGTGGAGTGCTGGAAACACCAGATAACGTGTTTCTCACATTAAATAGCTCGAATAGAGCGATCTCGATGATTAAGCATACTTCGGACAGAAGTCTCACCAAGATTATCGTAAAAAATGCATATCTCAGCTTGAAACCCCACGAAAACCAAGATATCGCTGGTACTGCATATCAAAGGCACTGTGTAGTGGTGAAAAAACCAGATAACGTGTTTCTCGCAATAAATAGCTCGAAAAGAGCGATCTCGATGATTCTGCATACTTCGGACAGAAGTCTCACCAAGATTATCGTAAAAAATGCATATCTCAGCTAGAAACCCCACGAAAACCAAGATATCTCCTGTTCTGCATATCCAACGAACTGTGGACTGGTGAAAACCCCAGAAAACGTGTTTCTCGCATTAACTAGCTCGAAAAGAGGGATCTCGATGATTCTGCATACTTCTGACAGAAGACTCACCAAGATTATCGCTGAAAATGCATGTCTCTGCTAGAAACCCCACGAAAACCAAGATATCTCCTGTTCTGCATATCCAACGAACTGTGGAGTGGTGAAAACACCAGAAAACTTGTTTTTTCGCATTAAATAGCTCGAAAAGAGCGATCTAGAAGATTCTGCATATTTCTGACAGAAGACTCACCAAGATTATCGCAGAAAATGCATATCTCAGCTGGAAACACCACGAAAATCCAGATGTCGCCCGTTCTGCATATCAAACGCACTGTGGAGTGGTGAAAACAACCAGATATCGTGTTTCCCGCATTAAGTTGCTCGAAAAGAGCGATCTCGAAGATTCTGCGTACTTCTGACAAAAGACTCACCAAGATTATCGCTGAAAATGCATATCTCAGCTTGAAACCTCACGAAAATCAAGATGTCGCCAGTTCTGCATATCAAACCCACTGTGGAGTGGTGAAAACCCCAGAAAACTTGTTTTTTCGCATTAGATAGCTCGAAACGGGCGATCTAGATGATTCTGCATACTGCTAACAGTAGTCTCACCAAGCTTATCGCAGAAAATGCATACCTCAGCTTGAAATCTCACGAAAATCAAGATGTCGCCGCTTCTGCATATCAAACGCACTGTGGAGTGGTGAAAACAACCAGATAACGTGTTTCTCGAATTAAATAGCTCGAAAAGAACGATCTAGATTAGTCTGCATACTTCTGACAGAAGTCTCACCAAGATTATCGTAGAAAATGCATATCTCAGCTTGAAACCCCACGAAAACCAGGATATCGTCGGTTCTGCATATCATACGCACTGTTGAGTGCTGAAAACACCAGATATCGTGTTTCTCGCATTAAATAGCTCGAAAAGTGCGATCTCGATAATTCAGCATACTTCGGACAGAAGTCTCTCCAAGTTTATCGCAGAAAATGCATATCTCAGCTTGATACCCCTCGAAACCCAAGATATCACCTGTTCTGCATATCCAACGAACTGTGGTGTGGTGAAAACACCAGATATCGTGTTTCTCGCATTAAATAGCTCGAAAAGAGCGATCTCGATGTTTCTGCATACTTCGGACAGAGGTCTCACCAAGATTATCGCAGAAAATGCATATCTCAGCTTTAAACCCCACGAAAACCAGGATATCGTCGGTTCTGCATATCATACGCACTGTGGAGTGCTGAAAACACCAGATAACGTTTTGTCGCATTAAATAGTTCGAATAGAGCGATCTCGATGATTCTGCATACTTCGGACAGAAGTCTCAGCAAGATTATCGTAAAAAACGCATATCTCAGCTTCAAACCCCACGAAAACCAAGATATCGCTGGTACTGCATATCAAACCCACTGTGGAGTGATGAAAACACCAGATAAGGTTTTTCTCGCATTAAGTATCTCGAAAAGTGCGATCTCGATGATTCAGCATACTTCGGACAGAAGTCTCTCGAAGTTTATCGCAGAAAATGCATATCTCAGCTTGAAACCCCTCGAAACCCAAGATATCACCTGTTCTGCATATCGAACGAACTGTGGTGTGGTGAAAACCCCAGAAAACGTATTTCTCGCATTAAATAGCTCGAAAAGAGCGATCTCGATGATTCTGCACACTTCGGACAGAAGTCTCACCAAGATTATCGCAGACAATGCATATCTCAGCTTGAAACCCCACGAAAACCAAGATATCGCCGGTTCTGCATATCCTACGCACTGTGGAGTGCTGAAAACACCAGATATCGTGTTTCTCGCATTAAATAGCTCGAAAAGTGCGATCTCGATGATTCTGCATATTTCGGACAGTAGTCTCACCATGATTATCGTAAAAAATGCATATCTCAGCTTGAAACCCCACGAAAACCAAGATATCGCTGGTTCTGCATATCAAACGCACTGCGGAGTGGTGAAAACACCAGATAACGTGTTTCTCGCATTAAATAGGTCGAAAAGAGCGATCTCGATGTTTCTGCATACTTCGGACAGAGGTCTCACCAAGATTATCGCAGAAAATGCATATCTCAGCTTGAAACCCCACGAAAACCCAGATATCGCCGGTTCAGCATATCAAACCAACTGTGGAGTGGTGAAAAAACCAGACAACGTGTTTCTCGCATTAAATAGATCGAAAAGTGCGATCTCGATGATTCTGCATACTTCTAACAGAAGTCTCACCATGATTATCGCAGATAATGCATATCTCTGCTAGAAACCCCACGAAAACCAAGATATCGCCTGTTCTGCATACCAAACGAACTGTGGAGTGGTGAAAACAACCAGATAACGTGTTTCTCGCATTAAATAGCTCGAAAAGAGGGATCTCGATGATTCTGCATACTTCTGACAGAAGACTCACCAAGATTATCGCAGAAAATGCATATCTCAGCTGGACACACCACGAAAATCAAGATATCGCCGATTCTGCATATCAAACGCACTGTGGAGTGGTGAAAACACCAGATAACGTGTTTCTCGCATTAACTAGCTCGAAATGAGCGATCTCGAAGATTCTGCATACTTCGGACAGAAGTCTCACCAAGATTATCGTAAAAAATGCATATCTCAGCTTGAAACCCCACGAAAACCAAGATATCGCTGGTACTGCATATCAAAGGCACTGTGTAGTGGTGAAAAAACCAGATAACGTGTTTCTCGCAATAAATAGCTCGAAAAGAGCGATCTCGATGATTCTGCATACTTCGGACAGAAGTCTCACCAAGATTATCGTAAAAAATGCATATCTCAGCTAGAAACCCCACGAAAACCAAGATATCTCCTGTTCTGCATATCCAACGAACTGTGGACTGGTGAAAACCCCAGAAAACGTGTTTCTCGCATTAACTAGCTCGAAAAGAGGGATCTCGATGATTCTGCATACTTCTGACAGAAGACTCACCAAGATTATCGCTGAAAATGCATGTCTCTGCTAGAAACCCCACGAAAACCAAGATATCTCCTGTTCTGCATATCCAACGAACTGTGGAGTGGTGAAAACACCAGAAAACTTGTTTTTTCGCATTAAATAGCTCGAAAAGAGCGATCTAGAAGATTCTGCATATTTCTGACAGAAGACTCACCAAGATTATCGCAGAAAATGCATATCTCAGCTGGAAACACCACGAAAATCAAGATGTCGCCCGTTCTGCATATCAAACGCACTGTGGAGTGGTGAAAACAACCAGATATCGTGTTTCGCGCATTAAGTTGCTCGAAAAGAGCGATCTCGAAGATTCTGCGTACTTCTGACAAAAGACTCACCAAGATTATCGCTGAAAATGCATATCTCAGCTTGAAACCTCACGAAAATCAAGATGTCGCCAGTTCTGCATATCAAACCCACTGTGGAGTGGTGAAAACACCAGAAAACTTGTTTTTTCGCATTAGATAGCTCGAAACGGGCGATCTAGATGATTCTGCATACTTCTAACAGAAGTCTCACCAAGCTTATCGCAGAAAATGCATACCTCAGCTTGAAATCTCACGAAAATCAAGATGTCGCCGCTTCTGCATATCAAACGCACTGTGGAGTGGTGAAAACAACCAGATAACGTGTTTCTCGAATTAAATAGCTCGAAAAGAACGATCTAGATTAGTCTGCATACTTCTGACAGAAGTCTCACCAAGATTATCGTAGAAAATGCATATCTCAGCTTGAAACCCCACGAAAACCAGGATATCGTCGGTTCTGCATATCATACGCACCGTTGAGTGCTGAAAACACCAGATATCGTGTTTCTCGCATTAAATAGCTCGAAAAGTGCGATCTCGATGATTCAGCATACTTCGGACAGAAGTCTCTCCAAGTTTATCGCAGAAAATGCATATCTCAGCTTGAAACCTCACGAAAATCAAGATGTCGCCGGTTCTGCATATCAAACCCACTGTGGAGTGGTGAAAACAACCAGAGAACGTGTTTCTCGCATTAAATAGGTCGAAAAGGGAGATGCCGATGATTCTGCATACGTCTGACAGAAGTCTCACCAAGATTATCGCAGAAAATGCATATCTCAGCTGGAAACACCACGAAAATCAAGATATCGCCGGTTCTGCATATCAAACGCACTCTGGAGTGGTGAAAACAACCAGAGAACGTGTTTCTCGCATTAAATAGGTCGAAAAGGGAGATGCCGATGATTCTGCATACTTCTGACAGAAGTCTCACCAAGATTATCATAGAATGTGCATATCTCAGATTGAACCCCCACGAAAACCAAGATATCGCTGGTTCTGCATATCAAACGCACTGTGGAGTGGTGAAAACACCAGATAACGTGTTTCTCGCATTAAATAGGTCGAAAAGAGCGATCTCGATGTTTCTGCATACTTCGGTCAGAGATCTCACCAAGATTATTGCAGAAAATGCATATTCAGCTTGAAACCCCACGAAAACCCAGATATCGCCGGTTCTGCATATCAAACGCACTGTGGGGTGGTGAAAACACCAGATAAGGTTTTTCTCGCATTAACTAGCTCGAAAAGTGCGATCTCGATGATTCAGCATACTTCGGACAGAAGTCTCTCCAAGTTTATCGCAGCAAATGCATATCTCAGCTTGAAACCCCTCGAAAACCAAGATATCACCTGTTCTGCATATCCAACGAACTGTGGAGTGGTGAAAACCCCAGAAAACGTGTTTCTCGCTTAAAATGGCTCGAAAAGTACGATCTCGATGAATCTGCATACTTCGGACAGAAGTCTCACCTTGATTATCGCAGACAATGCATATCTCAGCTTGAAACCCCACGAAAGCCAAGATATCGCTGGTTCTGCATATAAAACGCACTGTGGAGTGCTGGAAACACCAGATAACGTGTTTCTCACATTAAATAGCTCGAATAGAGCGATCTCGATGATTAAGCATACTTCGGACAGAAGTCTCACCAAGATTATCGTAAAAAATGCATATCTCAGCTTGAAACCCCACGAAAACCAAGATATCGCTGGTACTGCATATCAAAGGCACTGTGTAGTGGTGAAAAAACCAGATAACGTGTTTCTCGCAATAAATAGCTCGAAAAGAGCGATCTCGATGATTCTGCATACTTCGGACAGAAGTCTCACCTAGATTATCGCAGACAATGCATATCTCAGCTTGAAACCCCACGAAAGCCAAGATATCGCTGGTTCTGCATATAAAACGCACTGTGGAGTGCTGGAAACACCAGATAACGTGTTTCTCACATTAAATAGCTCGAATAGAGCGATCTCGATGATTAAGCATACTTCGGACAGAAGTCTCACCAAGATTATCGTAAAAAATGCATATCTCAGCTTGAAACCCCACGAAAACCAAGATATCGCTGGTACTGCATATCAAAGGCACTGTGTAGTGGTGAAAAAACCAGATAACGTGTTTCTCGCAATAAATAGCTCGAAAAGAGCGATCTCGATGATTCTGCATACTTCGGACAGAAGTCTCACCAAGATTATCGTAAAAAATGCATATCTCAGCTAGAAACCCCACGAAAACCAAGATATCTCCTGTTCTGCATATCCAACGAACTGTGGACTGGTGAAAACCCCAGAAAACGTGTTTCTCGCATTAACTAGCTCGAAAAGAGGGATCTCGATGATTCTGCATACTTCTGACAGAAGACTCACCAAGATTATCGCTGAAAATGCATGTCTCTGCTAGAAACCCCACGAAAACCAAGATATCTCCTGTTCTGCATATCCAACGAACTGTGGAGTGGTGAAAACACCAGAAAACTTGTTTTTTCGCATTAAATAGCTCGAAAAGAGCGATCTAGAAGATTCTGCATATTTCTGACAGAAGACTCACCAAGATTATCGCAGAAAATGCATATCTCAGCTGGAAACACCACGAAAATCCAGATGTCGCCCGTTCTGCATATCAAACGCACTGTGGAGTGGTGAAAACAACCAGATATCGTGTTTCCCGCATTAAGTTGCTCGAAAAGAGCGATCTCGAAGATTCTGCGTACTTCTGACAAAAGACTCACCAAGATTATCGCTGAAAATGCATATCTCAGCTTGAAACCTCACGAAAATCAAGATGTCGCCAGTTCTGCATATCAAACCCACTGTGGAGTGGTGAAAACCCCAGAAAACTTGTTTTTTCGCATTAGATAGCTCGAAACGGGCGATCTAGATGATTCTGCATACTGCTAACAGTAGTCTCACCAAGCTTATCGCAGAAAATGCATACCTCAGCTTGAAATCTCACGAAAATCAAGATGTCGCCGCTTCTGCATATCAAACGCACTGTGGAGTGGTGAAAACAACCAGATAACGTGTTTCTCGAATTAAATAGCTCGAAAAGAACGATCTAGATTAGTCTGCATACTTCTGACAGAAGTCTCACCAAGATTATCGTAGAAAATGCATATCTCAGCTTGAAACCCCACGAAAACCAGGATATCGTCGGTTCTGCATATCATACGCACTGTTGAGTGCTGAAAACACCAGATATCGTGTTTCTCGCATTAAATAGCTCGAAAAGTGCGATCTCGATAATTCAGCATACTTCGGACAGAAGTCTCTCCAAGTTTATCGCAGAAAATGCATATCTCAGCTTGATACCCCTCGAAACCCAAGATATCACCTGTTCTGCATATCCAACGAACTGTGGTGTGGTGAAAACACCAGATATCGTGTTTCTCGCATTAAATAGCTCGAAAAGAGCGATCTCGATGTTTCTGCATACTTCGGACAGAGGTCTCACCAAGATTATCGCAGAAAATGCATATCTCAGCTTTAAACCCCACGAAAACCAGGATATCGTCGGTTCTGCATATCATACGCACTGTGGAGTGCTGAAAACACCAGATAACGTTTTGTCGCATTAAATAGTTCGAATAGAGCGATCTCGATGATTCTGCATACTTCGGACAGAAGTCTCAGCAAGATTATCGTAAAAAACGCATATCTCAGCTTCAAACCCCACGAAAACCAAGATATCGCTGGTACTGCATATCAAACCCACTGTGGAGTGATGAAAACACCAGATAAGGTTTTTCTCGCATTAAGTATCTCGAAAAGTGCGATCTCGATGATTCAGCATACTTCGGACAGAAGTCTCTCGAAGTTTATCGCAGAAAATGCATATCTCAGCTTGAAACCCCTCGAAACCCAAGATATCACCTGTTCTGCATATCCACGAACTGTGGTGTGGTGAAAACCCCAGAAAACGTATTTCTCGCATTAAATAGCTCGAAAAGAGCGATCTCGATGATTCTGCACACTTCGGACAGAAGTCTCACCAAGATTATCGCAGACAATGCATATCTCAGCTTGAAACCCCACGAAAACCAAGATATCGCCGGTTCTGCATATCCTACGCACTGTGGAGTGCTGAAAACACCAGATATCGTGTTTCTCGCATTAAATAGCTCGAAAAGTGCGATCTCGATGATTCTGCATATTTCGGACAGTAGTCTCACCATGATTATCGTAAAAAATGCATATCTCAGCTTGAAACCCCACGAAAACCAAGATATCGCTGGTTCTGCATATCAAACGCACTGTGGAGTGGTGAAAACACCAGATAACGTGTTTCTCGCATTAAATAGGTCGAAAAGAGCGATCTCGATGTTTCTGCATACTTCGGACAGAGGTCTCACCAAGATTATCGCAGAAAATGCATATCTCAGCTTGAAACCCCACGAAAACCCAGATATCGCCGGTTCAGCATATCAAACCAACTGTGGAGTGGTGAAAAAACCAGACAACGTGTTTCTCGCATTAAATAGATCGAAAAGTGCGATCTCGATGATTCTGCATACTTCTAACAGAAGTCTCACCATGATTATCGCAGATAATGCATATCTCTGCTAGAAACCCCACGAAAACCAAGATATCGCCTGTTCTGCATACCAAACGAACTGTGGAGTGGTGAAAACAACCAGATAACGTGTTTCTCGCATTAAATAGCTCGAAAAGAGGGATCTCGATGATTCTGCATACTTCTGACAGAAGACTCACCAAGATTATCGCAGAAAATGCATATCTCAGCTGGACACACCACGAAAATCAAGATATCGCCGATTCTGCATATCAAACGCACTGTGGAGTGGTGAAAACACCAGATAACGTGTTTCTCGCATTAACTAGCTCGAAATGAGCGATCTCGAAGATTCTGCATACTTCGGACAGAAGTCTCACCAAGATTATCGTAAAAAATGCATATCTCAGCTTGAAACCCCACGAAAACCAAGATATCGCTGGTACTGCATATCAAAGGCACTGTGTAGTGGTGAAAAAACCAGATAACGTGTTTCTCGCAATAAATAGCTCGAAAAGAGCGATCTCGATGATTCTGCATACTTCGGACAGAAGTCTCACCAAGATTATCGTAAAAAATGCATATCTCAGCTAGAAACCCCACGAAAACCAAGATATCTCCTGTTCTGCATATCCAACGAACTGTGGACTGGTGAAAACCCCAGAAAACGTGTTTCTCGCATTAACTAGCTCGAAAAGAGGGATCTCGATGATTCTGCATACTTCTGACAGAAGACTCACCAAGATTATCGCTGAAAATGCATGTCTCTGCTAGAAACCCCACGAAAACCAAGATATCTCCTGTTCTGCATATCCAACGAACTGTGGAGTGGTGAAAACACCAGAAAACTTGTTTTTTCGCATTAAATAGCTCGAAAAGAGCGATCTAGAAGATTCTGCATATTTCTGACAGAAGACTCACCAAGATTATCGCAGAAAATGCATATCTCAGCTGGAAACACCACGAAAATCAAGATGTCGCCCGTTCTGCATATCAAACGCACTGTGGAGTGGTGAAAACAACCAGATATCGTGTTTCGCGCATTAAGTTGCTCGAAAAGAGCGATCTCGAAGATTCTGCGTACTTCTGACAAAAGACTCACCAAGATTATCGCTGAAAATGCATATCTCAGCTTGAAACCTCACGAAAATCAAGATGTCGCCAGTTCTGCATATCAAACCCACTGTGGAGTGGTGAAAACACCAGAAAACTTGTTTTTTCGCATTAGATAGCTCGAAACGGGCGATCTAGATGATTCTGCATACTTCTAACAGAAGTCTCACCAAGCTTATCGCAGAAAATGCATACCTCAGCTTGAAATCTCACGAAAATCAAGATGTCGCCGCTTCTGCATATCAAACGCACTGTGGAGTGGTGAAAACAACCAGATAACGTGTTTCTCGAATTAAATAGCTCGAAAAGAACGATCTAGATTAGTCTGCATACTTCTGACAGAAGTCTCACCAAGATTATCGTAGAAAATGCATATCTCAGCTTGAAACCCCACGAAAACCAGGATATCGTCGGTTCTGCATATCATACGCACCGTTGAGTGCTGAAAACACCAGATATCGTGTTTCTCGCATTAAATAGCTCGAAAAGTGCGATCTCGATGATTCAGCATACTTCGGACAGAAGTCTCTCCAAGTTTATCGCAGAAAATGCATATCTCAGCTTGATACCCCTCGAAACCCAAGATATCACCTGTTCTGCATATCCAACGAACTGTGGTGTGGTGAAAACACCAGATATCGTGTTTCTCGCATTAAATAGCTCGAAAAGAGCGATCTCGATGTTTCTGCATACTTCGGACAGAGGTCTCACCAAGATTATCGCAGAAAATGCATATCTCAGCTTTAAACCCCACGAAAACCAGGATATCGTCGGTTCTGCATATCATACGCACTGTGGAGTGCTGAAAACACCAGATAACGTTTTGTCGCATTAAATAGTTCGAATAGAGCGATCTCGATGATTCTGCATACTTCGGACAGAAGTCTCAGCAAGATTATCGTAAAAAATGCATATCTCAGCTTCAAACCCCACGAAAACCAAGATATCGCTGGTACTGCATATCAAACCCACTGTGGAGTGATGAAAACACCAGATAAGGTTTTTCTCGCATTAAGTATCTCGAAAAGTGCGATCTCGATGATTCAGCATACTTCGGACAGAAGTCTCTCGAAGTTTATCGCAGAAAATGCATATCTCAGCTTGAAACCCCTCGAAACCCAAGATATCACCTGTTCTGCATATCCAACGAACTGTGGTGTGGTGAAAACCCCAGAATACGTATTTCTCGCATTAAATAGCTCGAAAAGAGCGATCTCGATGATTCTGCACACTTCGGACAGAAGTCTCACCAAGATTATCGCAGACAATGCATATCTCAGCTTGAAACCCCACGAAAACCAAGATATCGCCGGTTCTGCATATCCTACGCACTGTGGAGTGCTGAAAACACCAGATATCGTGTTTCACGCATTAAATAGCTCGAAAAGTGCGATCTCGATGATTCTGCATATTTCGGACAGTAGTCTCACCATGATTATCGTAAAAAATGCATATCTCAGCTTGAAACCCCACGAAAACCAAGATATCGCTGGTTCTGCATATCAAACGCACTGTGGAGTGGTGAAAACACCAGATAACGTGTTTCTCGCATTAAATAGGTCGAAAAGAGCGATCACGATGTTTCTGCATACTTCGGACAGAGGTCTCACCAAGATTATCGCAGAAAATGCATATCTCAGCTTGAAACCCCACGAAAACCCAGATATCGCCGGTTCAGCATATCAAACCAACTGTGGAGTGGTGAAAAAACCAGACAACGTGTTTCTCGCATTAAATAGATCGAAAAGTGCGATCTCGATGATTCTGCATACTTCTAACAGAAGTCTCACCATGATTATCGCAGATAATGCATATCTCTGCTAGAAACCCCACGAAAACCAAGATATCGCCTGTTCTGCATACCAAACGAACTGTGGAGTGGTGAAAACAACCAGATAACGTGTTTCTCGCATTAAATAGCTCGAAAAGAGGGATCTCGATGATTCTGCATATTTCGGACAGTAGTCTCACATTATTATCGTAAAAAATGCATATCTCAGCTTGAAACCCCACGAAAACCAAGATATCGCTGGTTCTGCATATCAAACGCACTGTGGAGTGGTGAAAACACCAGATAACGTGTTTCTCGCATTAAATAGGTCGAAAAGAGCGATCACGATGTTTCTGCATACTTCGGACAGAGGTCTCACCAAGATTATCGCAGAAAATGCATATCTCAGCTTGAAACCCCACGAAAACCCAGATATCGCCGGTTCAGCATATCAAACCAACTGTGGAGTGGTGAAAAAACCAGACAACGTGTTTCTCGCATTAAATAGATCGAAAAGTGCGATCTCGATGATTCTGCATACTTCTAACAGAAGTCTCACCATGATTATCGCAGATAATGCATATCTCTGCTAGAAACCCCACGAAAACCAAGATATCGCCTGTTCTGCATACCAAACGAACTGTGGAGTGGTGAAAACAACCAGATAACGTGTTTCTCGCATTAAATAGCTCGAAAAGAGGGATCTCGATGATTCTGCATACTTCTGACAGAAGACTCACCAAGATTATCGCAGAAAATGCATATCTCAGCTGGACACACCACGAAAATCAAGATATCGCCGATTCTGCATATCAAACGCACTGTGGAGTGGTGAAAACACCAGATAACGTGTTTCTCGCATTAACTAGCTCGAAATGAGCGATCTCGAAGATTCTGCATACTTCTGACAGAAGACTCACCAAGATTATCGCTGAAAATGCATATCTCAGCTGGAAAAACCACGAAAATCAAGATATCTCCGGTTCTGCATGTCAAACGTACTGTGGAGTGGTGAATACACCAGAAAACGCGTTTGTCGCATTAAATAGCTCGAAAAGAGCGATCAAGATGATTCTGCATACTTCTGACAGAAGTCTCACCAAGATTATCGTAGAAAATGCATATCTCAGCTTGAACCCCGACGAAATCCAAGATGTCGCCGGTACTGCATGTCAAACGCACTGTGGAGTGGTGAAAACACCAGATAACGTGTATCTCGCATTAAGTAGCTCGAAAAGAGCGATCTCGAAGATTCTGCATCCTTCTGAGAGAAGTCTCACCAACAATATCGTAGAAAATGCATATCTCAGCTTGAAACCCCACGAAAACTGAGGTATCACTGGTTCTGCATATCAAACGCACTGTGGAGTGCTGAAAACACCAGATAATGTTTTGTCGCATTAAATAGTTCGAATAGAGCGATCTCGATGATTAAGCATACTTCGGACAGAAGTCTCACCAAGATTATCGTAAAAAGTGCATATCTCAGCTTGAAACCCCACGAAAACCAAGATATCACCTGTTCTGCATATCCAACGAACTGTGGTGTGGTGAAAACCCCAGAAAACGTGTTTCTCGCATTAAATAGCTCGAAAAGTACGATCTCGATGACTCTGCATACTTCGGACAGAAGCCTCACCAAGATTATCGCATAAAATGCATATCTGAGCTTGAAACCCCACGAAAACCAGGATATCGTCAGTTCTGCATATCATACGCACTGTTGAGTGCTGAAAACACCAGATATCGTGTTTCTCGCATTAAATAGCTCGAAAAGTGCGATCTCGATGATTCTGCATACTTCGGACAGTAGTCTCACCATGATTATCGTAAAAAATGCATATCTCAGCTTGAAACCCCACGAAAACCAAGATATCGCCGGTTCTGCATATCAAACGCACTGTGGGGTGGTGAAAACACCAGATAAGGTTTTTCTCGCATTAACTAGCTCGAAAAGTGCGATCTCGATGATTCAGCATATTTCGGACAGAAGTCTCTCCAAGTTTATCGCAGAAAATGCATATCTCAGCTTGATACCCCTCGAAACCCAAGATATCACCTGTTCTGCATATCCAACGAACTGTGGTGTGGTGAAAACACCAGATATCGTGTTTCTCGCATTAAATAGCTCGAAAAGAGCGATCTCGATGATTCTGCATACTTCGGACAGTAGTCTCACCATGATTATCGTAAAAAATGCATATCTCAGCTTGAAACCCCACGAAAACAGAGATATCGCTGGTTCTGCATATCAAACGCACTGTGAAGTGCTGAAAACACCAGATAACGTTTTGTCGCATTAAACAGTTCGAATAGAGCGATCTCGATGATTCTGCATACTTCGGACAGAAGTCTCACCAAGATTATCGTAAAAAATGCATATCTCAGCTTGAAACCCCACGAAAACCAAGATATCGCTGGTACTGCATATCAAACCCACTGTGGAGTGGTTAAAACACCAGATAAGGTTTTTCTCGCATTAACTAGCTCGAAAAGTGCGATCTCGATGATTCAGCATACTTCGGACAGAAGTCTCTCGAAGTTTATCGCAGAAAATGCATATCTCAGCTTGAAACCCCTCGAAACCCAAGATATCACCTGTTCTGCATATCCAACGAACTGTGGTGTGGTGAAAACCCCAGAAAACGTGTTTCTCGCATTAAATAGGTCGAAAAGAGCGATCTCGATGTTTCTGCATACTTCGGACAGAAGTCTCACCAAGATTATCGCAGGAAATGCATATCTCAGCTGGACACACCACGAAAATCAAGATATCGCCGATTCTGCATGTCAAACGTACTGTGGAGTGGTGAATACACCAGAAAACGTGTTTCTCGCATTAAATAGCTCGAAAAGAGCGATCTAGATGATTCTGCATACTTCTGACAGAAGTCTCACCAAGATTATCATAGAATGTGCATATCTCAGATTGAACCCCGACGAAATCCAAGATGTCGCCGGTTCTGCATATCAAACGGACTGTGGTGTGGTGAAAACACCAGAAAACTTGTTTTTTCGCATTAGATAGCTCGAAACGGGCGATCTAGATGATTCTGCATACTTCTAACAGAAGTCTCACCAAGCTTATCGCAGAAAATGCATACCTCAGGTTTGAAATCTCACGAAAATCAAGATGTCGCCGCTTCTGCATATCAAACGCACTGTGGAGTGGTGAAAACAACCAGATAACGTGTTTCTCGAATTAAATAGCTCGAAAAGAACGATCTAGATTATTCTGCATACTTCTGACAAAAGTCTCACCAAGATTATCGTAAAAAGTGCATATCTCAGCTTGAAACCCCACGAAAACCAAGATATCACCTGTTCTGCATATCCAACGAACTGTGGTGTGGTGAAAACCCCAGAAAACGTGTTTCTCGCATTAAATAGCTCGAAAAGTACGATCTCGATGACTCTGCATACTTCGGACAGAAGCCTCACCAAGATTATCGCAGAAAATGCATATCTGAGCTTGAAACCCCACGAAAACCAGGATATCGTCGGTTCTGCATATCATACGCACTGTTGAGTGCTGAAAACACCAGATATCGTGTTTCTCGCATTAAATAGCTCGAAAAGTGCGATCTCGATGATTCTGCATACTTCGGACAGTAGTCTCACCATGATTATCGTAAAAAATGCATATCTCAGCTTGAAACCCCACGAAAAACAAAAAGATATCGCCGGTTCTGCATATCAAACGCACTGTGGGGTGGTGAAAACACCAGATAAGGTTTTTCTCGCATTAACTAGCTCGAAAAGTGCGATCTCGATGATTCAGCATACTTCGGACAGAAGTCTCTCCAAGTTTATCGCAGAAAATGCATATCTCAGCTTGATACCCCTCGAAACCCAAGATATCACCTGTTCTGCATATCCAACGAACTGTGGAGTGGTGAAAACCCCAGAAAACGTGTTTCTCGCATTAAATAGCACGAAAAGAGCGATCTCGATGATTCTGCACACTTCGGACAGAAGTCTCACCAAGATTATCGCAGACAATGCATATCTCAGCTTGAATCCCCACGAAAACCAAGATATCGCCGGTTCAGCGTATCATACGCACTGCGGAGTGCTGAAAACACCAGATATCGTGTTTCTCGCATTAAATAGCTCGAAAACTGCGATCTTGATGATTCTGCATACTTCGGACAGTAGTCTCACCATGATTATCGTACAAAATGCATATCTCAGCTTGAAACCCCACGAAAACCAAGATATCGCTGGTTCTGCATATCAAACGCACTGTGGAGTGGTGAAAACACCAGATAACGTGTTTCTCGCATTAAATAGGTCGAAAAGAGCGATCTCGATGTTTCTGCATACTTCGGACAGAGGTCTCACCAAGATTATCGCAGAAAATGCATATCTCAGCTTGAAACCCCACGAAAACCAGGATATCGTCGGTTCTGCATATCATACGCACTGTGGAGTGCTGAAAACACCAGATATCGTGTTTCTCGCATTAAATAGCTCGAAAAGTGCGATCTCGATGGTTCTGCATACTTCGGACAGTAGTCTCACCATGATTATCGTAAAAAATGCATATCTCAGCTTGAAACACCACGAAAACAGAGATATCGCTGGTTCTGCATATCAAACGCACTGTGGAGTGCTGAAAACACCAGATAACGTTTTGTCGCATTAAATAGTTCGAATAGAGCGATCTCGATGATTCTGCATACTTCGGACAGAAGTCTCACCAAGATTATCGTAAAAAATGCATATCTCAGCTTGAAACCCCACGAAATCCAAGGTATCGCTGGTACTGCATATCAAACCCACTGTGGAGTGGTGAAAACACCAGATAAGGTTTTTCTCGCATTATCTAGCTCGAAAAGTGCGATCTCGATGATTCAGCATACTTCGGACAGAAGTCTCTCGAAGTTTATCGCAGAAAATGCATATCTCAGCTTGAAACCCCTCGAAACCCAGGATATCACCTGTTCTGCATATCCAACGAACTGTGGTGTGGTGAAAACCCCAGAAAACGTGTTTCTCGCATTAAATAGCTCGAAAAGAGCGATCTCGATGATTCAGCACACTTCGGACAGAAGTCTCACCAAGATTATCGCAGACAATGCATATCTCAGCTTGAAACCCCACGAAAACCAAGATATCGCCGGTTCTGCATATCATACGCACTGTGGAGTGCTGAAAACACCAGATATCGTGTTTCTCGCATTAAATAGCTCGAAAAGTGCGATCTCGATGATTCTGCATACTTCGGACAGTAGTCTCACCATGATTATTGTAAAAAATGCATATCTCAGCTTGAAACCCCACGAAAACCAAGATATCGCTGGTTCTGCATATCAAACGCACGGTGGAGTGGTGAAAAAACCAGATAACGTGTTTCTCGCATTAAATAGGTAGAAAAGAGCGATCTCGATGTTTCTGCATACTTCGGACAGAGGTCTCACCAAGATTATCGCAGAAAATGCATATCTCAGCTTGAAATCCCACGAAAACCAGGATATCGTCGGTTCTGCATATCATACGCACTGTGGAGTGCTGAAAACACCAGATATCGTGTTTCTCGCATTAAATAGCTCGAAGAGTGCGATCTCGATGATTCTGCATACTTCGGGCAGTAGTCTCACCATGATTATCGTAAAAAATGCATATCTCAGCTTGAAACCCCACGAAAACAGAGATATCGCTGGTTCTGCATATCAAACGCACTGTGGAGTTCTGAAAACACCAGATAACGTTTTGTCGCATTAAATAGTTCGAATAGAGCGATCTCGATGATTCTGCATACTTCGGACAGAAGTCTCACCAAGATTATCGTAAAAAATGCATATCTCAGCTTGAAACCCCACGAAAACCAAGATATCGCTGGTACTGCATATCAAACCCACTGTAGAGTGGTGAAAACACCAGATAAGGTTTTTCTCGCATTAACTAGCTCGGAAAGTGCGATCTCGATGATTCAGCATACTTCGGACAGAAGTCTCTCGAAGTTTATCGCAGAAAATGCATATCTCAGCTTGAAACCCCTCGAAACCCAAGATATCACCTGTTCTGCATATCATACGCACTGTGGAGTGCTGAAAACACCAGATATCGTGTTTCTCGCATTAAATAGCTCGAAAAGTGCGATCTCGATGATTCTGTATACTTCGGACAGTAGTCTCACCATGATTATCGTAAAAAATGCATATCTCAGCCTGAAACCCCACGAAAACCAAGATATCGCTGGTTCTGCATATCAAACGCACTGTGGAGTGGTGAAAACACCAGATAACGTGTTTCTCGCATTAAATAGGTCGAAAAGAGCGATCTCGATGTTTCTGCATACTTCGGACAGAGGTCTCACCAAGATTATCGCAGAAAATGCATATCTCAGCTTGAAACCCCACGAAAACCCAGATATCGCCGGTTCTGCATATCAAACGCACTGTGGGGTGGTGAAAACACCAGATAAGGTTTTTCGCGCATTAACTAGCTCGAAAAGTGCGATCTCGATGATTCAGCATACTTCGGACAGAAATCTCTCCAAGTTTATCGCAGAAAATGCATATCTCAGCTTGAAACCCCTCGAAAACCAAGATATCACCTGTTCTGCATATCCAACGAACTGTGGAGTGGTGAAAACCCCAGAAAACGTGTTTCTCGCAATAAATAGCTCGAAAAGAGCGATCTAGAAGATTCTGCATATTTCTGACTGAAGTCTCACCAAGATTATCGCAGAAAATGCATATCTCAGCTTGAAACCCGACGAAAACCAAACATCGCCTGTTCTGCATATCAAACCAACTGTGGAGTGGTGAAAACACCAGACAACGTGTTTCTCGCATTAAATAGATTGAAAAGTGCGATCTCGATGATTCTGCATACTTCTAACAGAAGTCTCACCAAGATTATCGCACAAAATGCATGTCTCTGCTAGAAACCTCACGAAAACCAAGATATCTCCTGTTCTGCATATCCAACGAACTGTGGAGTGGTGAAAACCCCATAAAACGTGTTTCTCGCATTAAATAGCTCGAAAATAGCGATCCCGATGATTCTGCATACTTCTGACAGAAGTCTCACCAAGATTATTTTAGAAAATGCATATCTCAGCTTGATAGCCTACGACAGCCAAGATGGCGCCGGTTCTGCATGTCAAACGCACTGTGGAGTGGTGAAAACACCAGATAACGTGTTTCTCGCATTAACTAGCTCGAAAAGAGGAATCTCGATGATTCTGCATACTTCTGACAGAAGACTCACCAAGATTATCGCACAAAATGCATGTCTCAGCTTGAAACCCGACGAAATCCAAGATGTCGCTGGTTCCGCATATCAAACGCACTGTGGAGTGGTGAAAACACCAATTAACGTGTTTCTCGCATTAAATAGCTCGAAAAGAGGGATCTCGATGATTCTGCATACTTCTGACAGAAGACTCACCAAGATTATCGCAGAAAATGCATGTCTCTGCTAGAAACCCTACGAAAACCAAGATATCTCCTGTTCTGCATATCCAACGAACTGTGGAGTGGTGAAAACCCCAGAAAACGTGTTTCTCGCATTAAATAGCTCGAAAATAGCGATCCCGATGATTCTGCATACTTCTGACAGAAGTCTCACCAAGATTATGGTAGAAAATGCATATCTCATCTTGATACCCTACGACAGCCAAGATGTCGCCGGTTCTGCATGTCAAACGCACTGTGGAGTGGTGAAAACACCAGATAACGTGTTTCTCGCATTAAATAGGTCGAAAAGAGCGATCTCGATGATTCTGCATACTTCGGACAGAAGTCTCACCAAGATTATCGTAAAAAATGCATATCTCAGCTAGAAACCCCACGAAAACCAAGATATCTCCTGTTCTGCATATCCAACGAACTGTGGAGTGGTGAAAACCCCAGAAAACGTGTTTATCGCATTAACTAGCTCGAAAAGAGGGATCTCGATGATTCTGCATACTTCTGACAGAAGACTCACCAAGATTATCGCAGAAAATGCATGTCTCTGCTAGAAACCTCACGAAAACCAAGATATCTCCTGTTCTGCATATCCAACGAACTGTGGAGTGGTGAAAACACCAGAAAACTTGTTTTTTCGCATTAAATAGCTCGAAAAGAGCGATCTAGAAGATTCTGCATATTTCTGACTGAAGTCTCACCAAGATTATCGCAGAAAATGCATATCTCAGCTTGAAACCCGACGAAAACCAAACATCGCCTGTTCTGCATATCAAACCAACTGTGGAGTGGTGAAAACACCAGACAACGTGTTTCTCGCATTAAATAGATTGAAAAGTGCGATCTCGATGATTCTGCATACTTCTAACAGAAGTCTCACCAAGATTATCGCACAAAATGCATGTCTCTGCTAGAAACCTCACGAAAACCAAGATATCTCCTGTTCTGCATATCCAACGAACTGTGGAGTGGTGAAAACCCCAGAAAACGTGTTTCTCGCATTAAATAGCTCGAAAATAGCGATCCCGATGATTCTGCATACTTCTGACAGAAGTCTCACCAAGATTATTTTAGAAAATGCATATCTCAGCTTGATAGCCTACGACAGCCAAGATGGCGCCGGTTCTGCATGTCAAACGCACTGTGGAGTGGTGAAAACACCAGATAACGTGTTTCTCGCATTAACTAGCTCGAAAAGAGGAATCTCGATGATTCTGCATACTTCTGACAGAAGACTCACCAAGATTATCGCACAAAATGCATGTCTCAGCTTGAAACCCGACGAAATCCAAGATGTCGCTGGTTCCGCATATCAAACGCACTGTGGAGTGGTGAAAACACCAATTAACGTGTTTCTCGCATTAAATAGCTCGAAAAGAGGGATCTCGATGATTCTGCATACTTCTGACAGAAGACTCACCAAGATTATCGCAGAAAATGCATGTCTCTGCTAGAAACCCTACGAAAACCAAGATATCTCCTGTTCTGCATATCCAACGAACTGTGGAGTGGTGAAAACCCCAGAAAACGTGTTTCTCGCATTAAATAGCTCGAAAATAGCGATCCCGATGATTCTGCATACTTCTGACAGAAGTCTCACCAAGATTATGGTAGAAAATGCATATCTCAGCTTGATACCCTACGACAGCCAAGATGTCGCCGGTTCTGCATGTCAAACGCACTGTGGAGTGGTGAAAACACCAGATAACGTGTTTCTCGCATTAACTAGCTCGAAAAGAGCGATCTCGATGATTCTGCACACTTCGGTCAGAAGTTTCACCAAGTTTATCGCACAAAATGCATGTCTCAGCTTGAAACCCGACGAAATCCAAGATGTCGCTGGTTCCGCATATCAAACGCACTGTGGAGTGGTGAAAACACCAATTAACGTGTTTCTCGCATTAAATAGCTCGAAAAGAGGGATCTCGATGATTCTGCATACTTCTGACAGAAGACTCACCAAGATTATCGCAGAAAATGCATATCTCAGCTGGAAACACCACGAAAATCAAGATATCGCTGGTTCTGCATATAAAACGCACTGTGGAGTGGTGAAAACACCAGATAACGTGTTTCTCGCATTAAGTTGCTCGAAAAGAGCGATCTCGAAGATTCTGCATACTTCTGACAAAAGACTCACCAAAATTATCGCTGAAAATGCATATCTCAGCTTGAAACCTCACGAAAATCAAGATGTCGCCGGTTCTGCATATCAAACCCACTGTGGAGTGGTGAAAACAACCAGAGAACGTGTTTCTCGCATTAAATAGGTCGAAAAGGGAGATGCCGATGATTCTGCATACGTCTGACAGAAGTCTCACCAAGATTATCGCAGAAAATGCATATCTCAGCTGGAAACACCACGAAAATCAAGATATCGCCGGTTCTGCATATCAAACGCACTGTGGAGTGGTGAAAACAACCAGAGAACGTGTTTCTCGCATTAAATATGTCGAAAAGGGAGATGCCGATGATTCTGCATACTTCTGACAGAAGTCTCACCAAGATTATCGCAGAAAATACATATCTCAGCTGGAAACACCACGAAAATCAAGATATCGCCGGTTCTGCATATCAAACGCACTGTGGAATGTTGAAAACACCAGAAAACTTGTTGTTTCGCATTAAATAGCTCGAAAAGAGCGATCTAGATGATTCTGCATACTTCTGACTGAAGTCTCACCAAGATTATCGCAGAAAATACATATCTCAGCTGGAAACACCACGAAAATCAAGATATCGCCGGTTCTGCATATCAAACGCACTGTGGAATGTTGAAAACACCAGAAAACTTGTTTTTTCGCATTAAATAGCTCCAAAAGAGCGATCTAGATGATTCTGCATACTTCTGACTGAAGCCTCACCAAGATTATCGCAGAAAATGCATATCACAGCTTGAAACCCGACGAAAACCAAACATCGCCGGTTCTGCATATCAAACCAACTGTGGAGTGGTGAAAAAACCAGACAACGTGTTTCTCGCATTAAATAGATCGAAAAGTGCGATCTCGATGATTCTGCATACTTCTAACAGAAGTCTCACCATGATTATCGCAGATAATGCATATCTCTGCTAGAAACCCCACGAAAACCAAGATATCTCCTGTTCTGCATATACAACGAACTGTGGAGTGGTGAAAACACCAGATAACGTGTTTCTCGCATTAACTAGCTCGAAACGAGCGATCTCGAAGATTCTGCATACTTCTGACAGAAGACTCACCAAGATTATCGCAGAAAATGCATGTCTCAGCTTGAAACCCGACGAAACCCAAGACACCACTGTGCAGTGGTGAAAACACCAGATAACGTGTTTCTCGCATTAAATAGCTCGTAAAGAGCGATCCCGACGATTCTGCATACTTCTGACAGACTTCTCACCAAGATTATCGTAGAAAATGCATATCTCAGCTTGAAACCCGACCGAAACCAAGATATCTCCGGTTCTGCATGTCAAACGTACTGTGGAGTGGTGAATACACCAGAAAACGTGTTTCTCGCATTAAATAGCTCGAAAAGAGCGATCTAGATGATTCTGCATACTTCTGACAGAAGTCTCACCAAGATTATAGTAGAATGTGCATATCTCAGCTTGAACCCCGACGAAATCCAAGATGTCGCCGGTTCTGCATATCAAACGCACTGTGGAGTGGTGAAAACACCAGAAAACTTGTTTTTTCGCATTAAATAGCTCGAAACGAGCGATCCCGATGATTCTGCATACTTCTAACTGAAGTCTCACCAAGATTCTCGTAGAAAATGCATATCTCAGCTTGAAACCCGACGAAATCCAAGATGACGCCGGTTCTGCATAGCAAACGCACTGTGGAATGTTGAAAACACCAGAAATCTTGTTTTTTCGCATTAGATAGCTCGAAACGATCGATCTAGATGATTCTGCAAACTTCTGACTGAAGTCTCACCAATATTATAGGAGAAAATGCATATCTCAGCTTGAAATCTCTCGAAAATCAATATGTCGCCGGTTCTGCATGTCACACGTACTGAGGAGTGGTGAAAACACCAGAAAACTTGTTTTTTCGCATTAAATAGCTCGAAACGAGAGATCTAGATGATTCTGCATACATATGACTGAAGTCTCACCAATATTATCGCAGAAAATGCATATCTCAGCTTGAAACCTCACCAAAATCATGATGTCGCCGGTTCTGCATATAAAACGCACTGTGGAGTGGTGAAAACACCAGATAACGTGTTTCTCGCATTAAATAGCTCGAAAAGAGGGGTCTCGATGATTCTGCATACTACTGACAGAAGTCTCACCAAGAATATCGCAGAATGTGCATATCTCAGCTTGAACCCCGACGAAATCCAAGATGTCGCCGGTTCTGCATATCAAACCCACTGTTGAGTGGTGAAAACAACCAGAGAACGTGTTTCTCGCATTAAATAGGTCGAAAAGGGAGATGCCGATGATTCTGCATACGTCTGACAGAAGTCTCACCAAGATTATCGCAGAAAATGCATATCTCAGCTGGAAACACCACGAAAATCAAGATTTTGCCGGTTCTGCATATCAAACGCACTGTGGAGTGGTGAAAACAACCAGAGAACGTGTTTCTCGCATTAAATAGGTCGAAAAGTGAGATGCCGATGATTCTGCATACTTCTGACAGAAGTCTCACCAAGATTATCGCAGAAAATGCATATCTCAGCTGGAAACACCACGAAAATCAAGATATCGCCGGTTCTGCATATCAAACGCACTGTGGAATGTTGAAAACACCAGAAAACTTGTTTTTTCGCATTAAGTAGCACGAAAAGAGCGAGCTAGATGATTCTGCATACTTCTGACTGAAGTCTCACCAAGTTTATCGCAGAAAATGCATATCTCAGCTGGAAACACCACGAAAATCAAGATATCGCCGTTTCTGCATATCAAACGCACTGTGGAATGTTGAAAACACCAGAAAACTTGTTTTTTCGCATTAAATAGCTCCAAAAGAGCGGTCTAGATGATACTGCATACTTCTGACTGAAGTCTCACCAAGATTATCGCAGAAAATGCATATCACAGCTTGAAACCCGACGAAAACCAAACATCGCCGGTTCTGCGTATCAAACCAACTGTGGAGTGGTGAAAAAACTAGACAACGTGTTTCTCGCATTAAATAGATCGAAAAGTGCGATCTCGATGATTCAGCATACTTCGGACAGAAGTCTCTCGAAGTTTATCGCAGAAAATGCATATCTCAGCTTGAAACCCCTCGAAACCCAAGATATCACCTGTTCTGCATATCCAACGAACTGTGGTGTGTTGAAAACCCCAGAAAACGTGTTTCTCGCATTAAATAGCTCGAAAAGAGCGATCTCGATGATTCAGCACACTTCGGACAGAAGTCTCACCAAGATTATCGCAGACAATGCATATCTCAGCTTGAAACCCCACGAAAACCAAGATATCGCCGGTTCTGCATATCATACGCACTGTGGAGTGCTGAAAACACCAGATATCGTGTTTCTCGCATTAAATAGCTCGAAAAGTGCGATCTCGATGATTCTGCATACTTCGGACAGTAGTCTCACCATGATTATTGTAAAAAATGCATATCTCAGCTTGAAACCCCACGAAAACCAAGATATCGCTGGTTCTGCATATCAAACGCACGGTGGAGTGGTGAAAAAACCAGATAACGTGTTTCTCGCATTAAATAGGTAGAAAAGAGCGATCTCGATGTTTCTGCATACTTCGGACAGAGGTCTCACCAAGATTATCGCAGAAAATGCATATCTCAGCTTGAAATCCCACGAAAACCAGGATATCGTCGGTTCTGCATATCATACGCACTGTGGAGTGCTGAAAACACCAGATATCGTGTTTCTCGCATTAAATAGCTCGAAGAGTGCGATCTCGATGATTCTGCATACTTCGGGCAGTAGTCTCACCATGATTATCGTAAAAAATGCATATCTCAGCTTGAAACCCCACGAAAACAGAGATATCGCTGGTTCTGCATATCAAACGCACTGTGGAGTTCTGAAAACACCAGATAACGTTTTGTCGCATTAAATAGTTCGAATAGAGCGATCTCGATGATTCTGCATACTTCGGACAGAAGTCTCACCAAGATTATCGTAAAAAATGCATATCTCAGCTTGAAACCCCACGAAAACCAAGATATCGCTGGTACTGCATATCAAACCCACTGTAGAGTGGTGAAAACACCAGATAAGGTTTTTCTCGCATTAACTAGCTCGGAAAGTGCGATCTCGATGATTCAGCATACTTCGGACAGAAGTCTCTCGAAGTTTATCGCAGAAAATGCATATCTCAGCTTGAAACCCCTCGAAACCCAAGATATCACCTGTTCTGCATATCCAACGAACTGTGGTGTGGTGAAAACCCCAGAAAACGTGTTTCTCGCATTAAATAGCTCGAAAAGAGCGATCTCGATGATTCTGCACACTTCGGACAGAAGCCTCACCAAGATTATCGCAGACAATGCATATCTCAGCTTGAAACCCCACGAAAACCAAGATATCGCCGGTTCTGCATATCATACGCACTGTGGAGTGCTGAAAACACCAGATATCGTGTTTCTCGCATTAAATAGCTCGAAAAGTGCGATCTCGATGATTCTGTATACTTCGGACAGTAGTCTCACCATGATTATCGTAAAAAATGCATATCTCAGCCTGAAACCCCACGAAAACCAAGATATCGCTGGTTCTGCATATCAAACGCACTGTGGAGTGGTGAAAACACCAGATAACGTGTTTCTCGCATTAAATAGGTCGAAAAGAGCGATCTCGATGTTTCTGCATACTTCGGACAGAGGTCTCACCAAGATTATCGCAGAAAATGCATATCTCAGCTTGAAACCCCACGAAAACCCAGATATCGCCGGTTCTGCATATCAAACGCACTGTGGGGTGGTGAAAACAAAAGATAAGGTTTTTCGCGCATTAACTAGCTCGAAAAGTGCGATCTCGATGATTCAGCATACTTCGGACAGAAATCTCTCCAAGTTTATCGCAGAAAATGCATATCTCAGCTTGAAACCCCTCGAAAACCAAGATATCACCTGTTCTGCATATCCAACGAACTGTGGAGTGGTGAAAACCCCAGAAAACGTGTTTCTCGCAATAAATAGCTCGAAAAGAGCGATCTCGATGATTCTGCATACTTCGGACAGAAGTCTCACCAAGATTATCGTAAAAAATGCATATCTCAGCTAGAAACCCCACGAAAACCAAGATATCTCCTGTTCTGCATATCCAACGAACTGTGGAGTGGTGAAAACCCCAGAAAACGTGTTTATCGCATTAACTAGCTCGAAAAGAGGGATCTCGATGATTCTGCATACTTCTGACAGAAGACTCACCAAGATTATCGCAGAAAATGCATGTCTCTGCTAGAAACCTCACGAAAACCAAGATATCTCCTGTTCTGCATATCCAACGAACTGTGGAGTGGTGAAAACACCAGAAAACTTGTTTTTTCGCATTAAATAGCTCGAAAAGAGCGATCTAGAAGATTCTGCATATTTCTGACTGAAGTCTCACCAAGATTATCGCAGAAAATGCATATCTCAGCTTGAAACCCGACGAAAACCAAACATCGCCTGTTCTGCATATCAAACCAACTGTGGAGTGGTGAAAACACCAGACAACGTGTTTCTCGCATTAAATAGATTGAAAAGTGCGATCTCGATGATTCTGCATACTTCTAACAGAAGTCTCACCAAGATTATCGCACAAAATGCATGTCTCTGCTAGAAACCTCACGAAAACCAAGATATCTCCTGTTCTGCATATCCAACGAACTGTGGAGTGGTGAAAACCCCAGAAAACGTGTTTCTCGCATTAAATAGCTCGAAAATAGCGATCCCGATGATTCTGCATACTTCTGACAGAAGTCTCACCAAGATTATTTTAGTAAATGCATATCTCAGCTTGATAGCCTACGACAGCCAAGATGGCGCCGGTTCTGCATGTCAAACGCACTGTGGAGTGGTGAAAACACCAGATAACGTGTTTCTCGCATTAACTAGCTCGAAAAGAGGAATCTCGATGATTCTGCATACTTCTGACAGAAGACTCACCAAGATTATCGCACAAAATGCATGTCTCAGCTTGAAACCCGACGAAATCCAAGATGTCGCTGGTTCCGCATATCAAACGCACTGTGGAGTGGTGAAAACACCAATTAACGTGTTTCTCGCATTAAATAGCTCGAAAAGAGGGATCTCGATGATTCTGCATACTTCTGACAGAAGACTCACCAAGATTATCGCAGAAAATGCATGTCTCTGCTAGAAACCCTACGAAAACCAAGATATCTCCTGTTCTGCATATCCAACGAACTGTGGAGTGGTGAAAACCCCAGAAAACGTGTTTCTCGCATTAAATAGCTCGAAAATAGCGATCCCGATGATTCTGCATACTTCTGACAGAAGTCTCACCAAGATTATGGTAGAAAATGCATATCTCAGCTTGATACCCTACGACAGCCAAGATGTCGCCGGTTCTGCATGTCAAACGCACTGTGGAGTGGTGAAAACACCAGATAACGTGTTTCTCGCATTAACTAGCTCGAAAAGAGCGATCTCGATGATTCTGCACACTTCGGTCAGAAGTTTCACCAAGTTTATCGCACAAAATGCATGTCTCAGCTTGAAACCCGACGAAATCCAAGATGTCGCTGGTTCCGCATATCAAACGCACTGTGGAGTGGTGAAAACACCAATTAACGTGTTTCTCGCATTAAATAGCTCGAAAAGAGGGGTCTCGATGATTCTGCATACTACTGACAGAAGTCTCACCAAGAATATCGCAGAATGTGCATATCTCAGCTTGAACCCCGACGAAATCCAAGATGTCGCCGGTTCTGCATATCAAACCCACTGTTGAGTGGTGAAAACAACCAGAGAACGTGTTTCTCGCATTAAATAGGTCGAAAAGGGAGATGCCGATGATTCTGCATACGTCTGACAGAAGTCTCACCAAGATTATCGCAGAAAATGCATATCTCAGCTGGAAACACCACGAAAATCAAGATTTTGCCGGTTCTGCATATCAAACGCACTGTGGAGTGGTGAAAACAACCAGAGAACGTGTTTCTCGCATTAAATAGGTCGAAAAGGGAGATGCCGATGATTCTGCATACTTCTGACAGAAGTCTCACCAAGATTATCGCAGAAAATGCATATCTCAGCTGGAAACACCACGAAAATCAAGATATCGCCGGTTCTGCATATCAAACGCACTGTGGAATGTTGAAAACACCAGAAAACTTGTTTTTTCGCATTAAGTAGCACGAAAAGAGCGAGCTAGATGATTCTGCATACTTCTGACTGAAGTCTCACCAAGTTTATCGCAGAAAATGCATATCTCAGCTGGAAACACCACGAAAATCAAGATATCGCCGTTTCTGCATATCAAACGCACTGTGGAATGTTGAAAACACCAGAAAACTTGTTTTTTCGCATTAAATAGCTCCAAAAGAGCGGTCTAGATGATACTGCATACTTCTGACTGAAGTCTCACCAAGATTATCGCAGAAAATGCATATCACAGCTTGAAACCCGACGAAAACCAAACATCGCCGGTTCTGCGTATCAAACCAACTGTGGAGTGGTGAAAAAACTAGACAACGTGTTTCTCGCATTAAATAGATCGAAAAGTGCGATCTCGATGATTCTGCATACTTCTAACAGAAGTCTCACCATGATTATCGCAGATAATGCATATCTCTGCTAGAAACCCCACGAAAACCAAGATATCTCCTGTTCTGCATATACAACGATCTGTGGAGTGGTGAAAACACCAGATAACGTGTTTCTCGAATTAAATAGCTCGAAATGAGCGATCTCGAAGATTCTGCATACTTCTGACAGAAGACTCAACAAGATTATCGCTGTAAATGCATATCTCAGCTGGAAAAACCACGAAAATCAAGATATCTCCGGTTCTGCATGTCAAACGTACTGTGGAGTGGTGAATACACCAGAAAACGTGTTTCTCGCATTAAATAGCTCGAAAAGAGCGATCTAGATGATTCTGCATACTTCTGACAGAAGTCTCACCAAGATTATAGTAGAATGTGCATATCTCAGCTTGAACCCCGACGAAATCCAAGATGTCGCCGGTTCTGCATATCAAACGCACTGTGGAGTGGTGAAAACACCAGAAAACTTGTTTTTTCGCATTAAATAGCTCGAAACGAGCGATCCCGATGATTCTGCATACTTCTAACTGAAGTCTCACCAAGATTCTCGTAGAAAATGCATATCTCAGCTTGAAACCCGACGAAATCCAAGATGACGCCGGTTCTGCATAGCAAACGCACTGTGGAATGTTGAAAACACCAGAAATCTTGTTTTTTCGCATTAGATAGCTCGAAACGATCGATCTAGATGATTCTGCAAACTTCTGACTGAAGTCTCACCAATATTATAGGAGAAAATGCATATCTCAGCTTGAAATCTCTCGAAAATCAATATGTCGCCGGTTCTGCATGTCACACGTACTGAGGAGTGGTGAAAACACCAGAAAACTTGTTTTTTCGCATTAAATAGCTCGAAACGAGAGATCTAGATGATTCTGCATACATATGACTGAAGTCTCACCAATATTATCGCAGAAAATGCATATCTCAGCTTGAAACCTCACCAAAATCATGATGTCGCCGGTTCTGCATATAAAACGCACTGTGGAGTGGTGAAAACACCAGATAACGTGTTTCTCGCATTAAATAGCTCGAAAAGAGGGGTCTCGATGATTCTGCATACTACTGACAGAAGTCTCACCAAGAATATCGCAGAATGTGCATATCTCAGCTTGAACCCCGACGAAATCCAAGATGTCGCCGGTTCTGCATATCAAACCCACTGTTGAGTGGTGAAAACAACCAGAGAACGTGTTTCTCGCATTAAATAGGTCGAAAAGGGAGATGCCGATGATTCTGCATACGTCTGACAGAAGTCTCACCAAGATTATCGCAGAAAATGCATATCTCAGCTGGAAACACCACGAAAATCAAGATTTTGCCGGTTCTGCATATCAAACGCACTGTGGAGTGGTGAAAACAACCAGAGAACGTGTTTCTCGCATTAAATAGGTCGAAAAGGGAGATGCCGATGATTCTGCATACTTCTGACAGAAGTCTCACCAAGATTATCGCAGAAAATGCATATCTCAGCTGGAAACACCACGAAAATCAAGATATCGCCGGTTCTGCATATCAAACGCACTGTGGAATGTTGAAAACACCAGAAAACTTGTTTTTTCGCATTAAGTAGCACGAAAAGAGCGAGCTAGATGATTCTGCATACTTCTGACTGAAGTCTCACCAAGTTTATCGCAGAAAATGCATATCTCAGCTGGAAACACCACGAAAATCAAGATATCGCCGTTTCTGCATATCAAACGCACTGTGGAATGTTGAAAACACCAGAAAACTTGTTTTTTCGCATTAAATAGCTCCAAAAGAGCGGTCTAGATGATACTGCATACTTCTGACTGAAGTCTCACCAAGATTATCGCAGAAAATGCATATCACAGCTTGAAACCCGACGAAAACCAAACATCGCCGGTTCTGCGTATCAAACCAACTGTGGAGTGGTGAAAAAACTAGACAACGTGTTTCTCGCATTAAATAAATCGAAAAGTGCGATCTCGATGATTCTGCATACTTCTAACAGAAGTCTCACCATGATTATCGCAGATAATGCATATCTCTGCTAGAAACCCCACGAAAACCAAGATATCTCCTGTTCTGCATATACAACGATCTGTGGAGTGGTGAAAACACCAGATAACGTGTTTCTCGCATTAACTAGCTCGAAATGAGCGATCTCGAATATTCTGCATACTTCTGACAGAAGACTCAACAAGATTATCGCTGAAAATGCATATCTCAGCTGGAAAAACCACGAAAATCAAGATATCGCCGTTTCTGCATATCAAACGCACTGTGGAATGTTGAAAACACCAGAAAACTTGTTTTTTCGCATTAAATAGCTCCAAAAGAGCGGTCTAGATGATACTGCATACTTCTGACTGAAGTCTCACCAAGATTATCGCAGAAAATGCATATCACAGCTTGAAACCCGACGAAAACCAAACATCGCCGGTTCTGCGTATCAAACCAACTGTGGAGTGGTGAAAAAACTAGACAACGTGTTTCTCGCATTAAATAAATCGAAAAGTGCGATCTCGATGATTCTGCATACTTCTAACAGAAGTCTCACCATGATTATCGCAGATAATGCATATCTCTGCTAGAAACCCCACGAAAACCAAGATATCTCCTGTTCTGCATATACAACGATCTGTGGAGTGGTGAAAACACCAGATAACGTGTTTCTCGCATTAACTAGCTCGAAATGAGCGATCTCGAATATTCTGCATACTTCTGACAGAAGACTCAACAAGATTATCGCTGAAAATGCATATCTCAGCTGGAAAAACCACGAAAATCAAGATATCGCCTGTTCTGCATACCAAACGAACTGTGGAGTGGTGAAAACAACCAGATAACGTGTTTCTCGCATTAAATAGCTCGAAAAGAGGGATCTCGATGATTCTGCATACTTCTGACTGAAGTCTCACCAAGTTTATCGCAGAAAATGCATATCTCAGCTGGAAACACCACGAAAATCAAGATATCGCCGTTTCTGCATATCAAACGCACTGTGGAATGTTGAAAACACCAGAAAACTTGTTTTTTCGCATTAAATAGCTCCAAAAGAGCGGTCTAGATGATACTGCATACTTCTGACTGAAGTCTCACCAAGATTATCGCAGAAAATGCATATCACAGCTTGAAACCCGACGAAAACCAAACATCGCCGGTTCTGCGTATCAAACCAACTGTGGAGTGGTGAAAAAACTAGACAACGTGTTTCTCGCATTAAATAGATCGAAAAGTGCGATCTCGATGATTCTGCATACTTCTAACAGAAGTCTCACCATGATTATCGCAGATAATGCATATCTCTGCTAGAAACCCCACGAAAACCAAGATATCTCCTGTTCTGCATATACAACGATCTGTGGAGTGGTGAAAACACCAGATAACGTGTTTCTCGCATTAACTAGCTCGAAATGAGCGATCTCGAATATTCTGCATACTTCTGACAGAAGACTCAACAAGATTATCGCTGAAAATGCATATCTCAGCTGGAAAAACCACGAAAATCAAGATATCGCCTGTTCTGCATACCAAACGAACTGTGGAGTGGTGAAAACAACCAGATAACGTGTTTCTCGCATTAAATAGCTCGAAAAGAGGGATCTCGATGATTCTGCATACTTCTGACAGAAGACTCACCAAGATTATCGCAGAAAATGCATATCTCAGCTGGACAAACCACGAAAATCAAGATATCGCCGATTCTGCATATCAAACGCACTGTGGAGTGGTGAAAACACCAGATAACGTGTTTCTCGAATTAAATAGCTCGAAATGAGCGATCTCGAAGATTCTGCATACTTCTGACAGAAGACTCAACAAGATTATCGCTGTAAATGCATATCTCAGCTGGAAAAACCACGAAAATCAAGATATCTCCGGTTCTGCATATAAAACGCACTGTGGAGTGGTGAAAACACCAGATAACGTGTTTCTCGCATTAAATAGCTCGAAAAGAGGGGTCTCGATGATTCTGCATACTACTGACAGAAGTCTCACCAAGAATATCGCAGAATGTGCATATCTCAGCTTGAACCCCGACGAAATCCAAGATGTCGCCGGTTCTGCATATCAAACCCAATGTGGAGTGGTGAAAACAACCAGAGAACGTGTTTCTCGCATTAAATAGGTCGGAAAGGGAGATGCCGATGATTCTGCATACGTCTGACAGAAGTCTCACCAAGATTATCGCAGAAAATGCATATCTCAGCTGGAAACACCACGAAAATCAAGATTTCGCCGGTTCTGCATATCAAATGCACTGTGGAGTGGTGAAAACAACCAGAGAACGTGTTTCTCGCATTAAATAGGTCGAAAAGGGAGATGCCGATGATTCTGCATACTTCTGACAGAAGTCTCACCAAGATTATCGCAGAAAATGCATATCTCAGCTGGAAACACCACGAAAATCAAGATATCGCCGGTCCTGCATATCAAACGCACTGTGGAATGTTGAAAACACCAGAAAACTTGTTTTTTCGCATTAAATAGCTCCAAAAGAGCGATTTAGATGATTCTGCATACTTCTGACTGAAGTCTCACCAAGATTATCGCAGAAAATGCATATCACAGCTTGAAACCCGACGAAAACCAAACATCACCGGTTCTGCGTATCAAACCAACTGTGGAGTGGTGAAAAAACCAGACAACGTGTTTCTCGCATTAAATAGATCGAAAAGTGCGATCTCGATGGTTCTGCATACTTCTAACAGAAGTCTCACCATGATTATCGCAGATAATGCATATCTCTGCTAGAAACCCCACGAAAACCAAGATATCTCCTGTTCTGCATATCATTCGCACTGTGGAGTGGTGAAAACACCAGATAACGTATTTCTCGCATTAAATAGGTCGAAAAGAGCGATCTCGATGTTTCTGCATACTTCGGACAGAGGTCTCACCATGATTATCGTAACAAATGCATATCTCAGCTTGAAACCCCACGAAAACCAAGATTTCGATGGTTCTGCATATCCAACGAACTGTGGAGTGGTGAAAACCCCAGAAAACGTGTTTCTCGCATTAAATAGCTCGAAAAGTGCGATCTCAATGATTAAGCATATTTCGGACAGAAGTCTCACCAAGATTATCGAAAAAAATGCATATCTCAGCTTGAAACCCAACGAAAACCAAGCTATCTCCTGTTCTGCATATCATTCGCACTGTGGAGTGGTGAAAACACCAGATAACATGTTTCTCGCATTAAATAGCTCGAAACGAGCGATCTCGATGATTAAGCATACTTCGGACAGAAGTCGCACCTAGATTATCGCAGAAATTGCATATCTCAGCTTGATTCCCCACGAAAACCAAGATATCGCTGGTTCTGCATATCAAACGCACTGTGGAGTGCTGAAAACACCAGATAACGTGTTCCTCGCATTAAATAGCTCGAAAGGAGCGCTCTTGATGTTTCTGCATACTTCGGACAGACGTTTCACCAAGATTATCGTAGAAAATGCATATCTCAGCTTGAAAAACGACGAAAACCAAACATCGCCGGGTCTGCATATCAAACCAACTGTGGAGTGGTGAAAACACCAGGCAACGTGTTTCTCGCATTAAATAGATCGAAAAGAGGGATCTCGATGATTCTGCATACTTCTGACAGAAGACTCACCAAGATTATCGCAGAAAATGCATATCTCAGCTGGAAACACCACGAAAATCAAGATATCGCTGGTTCTGCATATAAAACGCACTGTGGAGTGGTGAAAACACCAGATAACGTGTTTCTCGCATTAAGTTGCTCGAAAAGAGCGATCTCGAAGATTCTGCATACTTCTGACAAAAGACTCACCAAAATTATCGCTGAAAATGCATATCTCAGCTTGAAACCTCACGAAAATCAAGATGTCGCCGGTTCTGCATATCAAACCCACTGTGGAGTGGTGAAAACAACCAGAGAACGTGTTTCTCGCATTAAATAGGTCGAAAAGGGAGATGCCGATGATTCTGCATACGTCTGACAGAAGTCTCACCAAGATTATCGCAGAAAATGCATATCTCAGCTGGAAACACCACGAAAATCAAGATATCGCCGGTTCTGCATATCAAACGCACTGTGGAGTGGTGAAAACAACCAGAGAACGTGTTTCTCGCATTAAATATGTCGAAAAGGGAGATGCCGATGATTCTGCATACTTCTGACAGAAGTCTCACCAAGATTATCGCAGAAAATACATATCTCAGCTGGAAACACCACGAAAATCAAGATATCGCCGGTTCTGCATATCAAACGCACTGTGGAATGTTGAAAACACCAGAAAACTTGTTGTTTCGCATTAAATAGCTCGAAAAGAGCGATCTAGATGATTCTGCATACTTCTGACTGAAGTCTCACCAAGATTATCGCAGAAAATACATATCTCAGCTGGAAACACCACGAAAATCAAGATATCGCCGGTTCTGCATATCAAACGCACTGTGGAATGTTGAAAACACCAGAAAACTTGTTTTTTCGCATTAAATAGCTCCAAAAGAGCGATCTAGATGATTCTGCATACTTCTGACTGAAGCCTCACCAAGATTATCGCAGAAAATGCATATCACAGCTTGAAACCCGACGAAAACCAAGATATCTCCTGTTCTGCATATACAACGAACTGTGGAGTGGTGAAAACACCAGATAACGTGTTTCTCGCATTAACTAGCTCGAAACGAGCGATCTCGAAGATTCTGCATACTTCTGACAGAAGACTCACCAAGATTATCGCAGAAAATGCATGTCTCAGCTTGAAACCCGACGAAATCCAAGACACCACTGTGCAGTGGTGAAAACACCAGATAACGTGTTTCTCGCATTAAATAGCTCGTAAAGAGCGATCCCGACGATTCTGCATACTTCTGACAGACTTCTCACCAAGATTATCGTAGAAAATGCATATCTCAGCTTGAAACCCGACCGAAACCAAGATATCTCCGGTTCTGCATGTCAAACGTACTGTGGAGTGGTGAATACACCAGAAAACGTGTTTCTCGCATTAAATAGCTCGAAAAGAGCGATCTAGATGATTCTGCATACTTCTGACAGAAGTCTCCCCAAGATTATAGTAGAATGTGCATATCTCAGCTTGAACCCCGACGAAATCCAAGATGTCGCCGGTTCTGCATATCAAACGCACTGTGGAGTGGTGAAAACACCAGAAAACTTGTTTTTTCGCATTAAATAGCTCGAAACGAGCGATCCCGATGATTCTGCATACTTCTAACTGAAGTCTCACCAAGATTCTCGTAGAAAATGCATATCTCAGCTTGAAACCCGACGAAATCCAAGATGACGCCGGTTCTGCATAGCAAACGCACTGTGGAATGTTGAAAACACCAGAAATCTTGTTTTTTCGCATTGGATAGCTCGAAACGATCGATCCAGATGATTCTGCAAACTTCTGACTGAAGTCTCACCAATATTATAGGAGAAAATGCATATCTCAGCTTGAAATCTCTCGAAAATCAATATGTCGCCGGTTCTGCATGTCACACGTACTGAGGAGTGGTGAAAACACCAGAAAACTTGTTTTTTCGCATTAAATAGCTCGAAACGAGAGATCTAGATGATTCTGCATACATATGACTGAAGTCTCACCAATATTATCGCAGAAAATGCATATCTCAGCTTGAAACCTCACCAAAATCATGATGTCGCCGGTTCTGCATATAAAACGCACTGTGGAGTGGTGAAAACACCAGATAACGTGTTTCTCGCATTAAATAGCTCGAAAAGAGGGGTCTCGATGATTCTGCATACTACTGACAGAAGTCTCACCAAGAATATCGCAGAATGTGCATATCTCAGCTTGAACCCCGACGAAATCCAAGATGTCGCCGGTTCTGCATATCAAACCCACTGTTGAGTGGTGAAAACAACCAGAGAACGTGTTTCTCGCATTAAATAGGTCGAAAAGGGAGATGCCGATGATTCTGCATACGTCTGACAGAAGTCTCACCAAGATTATCGCAGAAAATGCATATCTCAGCTGGAAACACCACGAAAATCAAGATTTTGCCGGTTCTGCATATCAAACGCACTGTGGAGTGGTGAAAACAACCAGAGAACGTGTTTCTCGCATTAAATAGGTCGAAAAGAGAGATGCCGATGATTCTGCATACTTCTGACAGAAGTCTCACCAAGATTATCGCAGAAAATGCATATCTCAGCTGGAAACACCACGAAAATCAAGATATCGCCGGTTCTGCATATCAAACGCACTGTGGAATGTTGAAAACACCAGAAAACTTGTTTTTTCGCATTAAGTAGCACGAAAAGAGCGAGCTAGATGATTCTGCATACTTCTGACTGAAGTCTCACCAAGTTTATCGCAGAAAATGCATATCTCAGCTGGAAACACCACGAAAATCAAGATATCGCCGTTTCTGCATATCAAACGCACTGTGGAATGTTGAAAACACCAGAAAACTTGTTTTTTCGCATTAAATAGCTCCAAAAGAGCGGTCTAGATGATACTGCATACTTCTGACTGAAGTCTCACCAAGATTATCGCAGAAAATGCATATCACAGCTTGAAACCCGACGAAAACCAAACATCGCCGGTTCTGCGTATCAAACCAACTGTGGAGTGGTGAAAAAACTAGACAACGTGTTTCTCGCATTAAATAGATCGAAAAGTGCGATCTCGATGATTCTGCATACTTCTAACAGAAGTCTCACCATGATTATCGCAGATAATGCATATCTCTGCTAGAAACCCCACGAAAACCAAGATATATCCTGTTCTGCATATACAACGATCTGTGGAGTGGTGAAAACACCAGATAACGTGTTTCTCGCATTAACTAGCTCGAAATGAGCGATCTCGAATATTCTGCATACTTCAGACAGAAGACTCAACAAGATTATCGCTGAAAATGCATATCTCAGCTGGAAAAACCACGAAAATCAAGATATCGCCTGTTCTGCATACCAAACGAACTGTGGAGTGGTGAAAACAACCAGATAACGTGTTTCTCGCATTAAATAGCTCGAAAAGAGGGATCTCGATGATTCTGCATACTTCTGACAGAAGACTCACCAAGATTATCGCAGAAAATGCATATCTCAGCTGGACAAACCACGAAAATCAAGATATCGCCGATTCTGCATATCAAACGCACTGTGGAGTGGTGAAAACACCAGATAACGTGTTTCTCGAATTAAATAGCTCGAAATGAGCGATCTCGAAGATTCTGCATACTTCTGACAGAAGACTCAACAAGATTATCGCTGTAAATGCATATCTCAGCTGGAAAAACCACGAAAATCAAGATATCTCCGGTTCTGCATGTCAAACGTACTGTGGAGTGGTGAATACACCAGAAAACGTGTTTCTCGCATTAAATAGCTCGAAAAGAGCGATCTAGATGATTCTGCATACTTCTGACAGAAGTCTCACCAAGATTATAGTAGAATGTGCATATCTCAGCTTGAACCCCGACGAAATCCAAGATGTCGCCGGTTCTGCATATCAAACGCACTGTGGAGTGGTGAAAACACCAGAAAACTTGTTTTTTCGCATTAAGTAGCTCGAAACGAGCGATCCCGATGATTCTGCATACTTCTAACTGAAGTCTCACCAAGATTCTCGTAGAAAATGCATATCTCAGCTTGAAACCCGACGAAATCTAAGATGACGCCGGTTCTGCATAGCAAACGCACTGTGGAATGTTGAAAACACCAGAAATCTTGTTTTTTCGCATTAGATAGCTCGTAACGAGCGATCTAGATGATTCTGCATACATATGACTGAAGTCTCACCAATATTATCGCAGAAAATGCATATCTCAGCTTGAAACCTCACCAAAATCATGATGTCGCCGGTTCTGCATATAAAACGCACTGTGGAGTGGTGAAAACACCAGATAACGTGTTTCTCGCATTAAATAGCTCGAAAAGAGGCGTCTCGATGATTCTGCATACTACTGACAGAAGTCTCACCAAGAATATCGCAGAATGTGCATATCTCAGCTTGAACCCCGACGAAATCCAAGATGTCGCCGGTTCTGCATATCAAACCCAATGTGGAGTGGTGAAAACAACCAGAGAACGTGTTTCTCGCATTAAATAGGTCGGAAAGGGAGATGCCGATGATTCTGCATACGTCTGACAGAAGTCTCACCAAGATTATCGCAGAAAATGCATATCTCAGCTGGAAACACCACGAAAATCAAGATTTCGCCGGTTCTGCATATCAAATGCACTGTGGAGTGGTGAAAACAACCAGAGAACGTGTTTCTCGCATTAAATAGGTCGAAAAGGGAGATGCCGATGATTCTGCATACTTCTGACAGAAGTCTCACCAAGATTATCGCAGAAAATGCATATCTCAGCTGGAAACACCACGAAAATCAAGATATCGCCGGTTCTGCATATCAAACGCACTGTGGAATGTTGAAAACACCAGAAAACTTGTTTTTTCGCATTAAATAGCTCCAAAAGAGCGATTTAGATGATTCTGCATACTTCTGACTGAAGTCTCACCAAGATTATCGCAGAAAATGCATATCACAGCTTGAAACCCGACGAAAACCAAACATCACCGGTTCTGCGTATCAAACCAACTGTGGAGTGGTGAAAAAACCAGACAACGTGTTTCTCGCATTAAATAGATCGAAAAGTGCGATCTCGATGGTTCTGCATACTTCTAACAGAAGTCTCACCATGATTATCGCAGATAATGCATATCTCTGCTAGAAACCCCACGAAAACCAAGATATCTCCTGTTCTGCATATCATTCGCACTGTGGAGTGGTGAAAACACCAGATAACGTATTTCTCGCATTAAATAGGTCGAAAAGAGCGATCTCGATGTTTCTGCATACTTCGGACAGAGGTCTCACCATGATTATCGTAACAAATGCATATCTCAGCTTGAAACCCCACGAAAACCAAGATTTCGATGGTTCTGCATATCCAACGAACTGTGGAGTGGTGAAAACCCCAGAAAACGTGTTTCTCGCATTAAATAGCTCGAAAAGTGCGATCTCAATGAGTAAGCATATTTCGGACAGAAGTCTCACCAAGATTATCGAAAAAAATGCATATCTCAGCTTGAAACCCAACGAAAACCAAGCTATCTCCTGTTCTGCATATCATTCGCACTGTGGAGTGGTGAAAACACCAGATAACATGTTTCTCGCATTAAATAGCTCGAAACGAGCGATCTCGATGATTAAGCATACTTCGGACAGAAGTCGCACCTAGATTATCGCAGAAATTGCATATCTCAGCTTGATTCCCCACGAAAACCAAGATATCGCTGGTTCTGCATATCAAACGCACTGTGGAGTGCTGAAAACACCAGATAACGTGTTCCTCGCATTAAATAGCTCGAAAGGAGCGCTCTTGATGTTTCTGCATACTTCGGACAGACGTTTCACCAAGATTATCGTAGAAAATGCATATCTCAGCTTGAAAAACGACGAAAACCAAACATCGCCGGGTCTGCATATCAAACCAACTGTGGAGTGGTGAAAACACCAGGCAACGTGTTTCTCGCATTAAATAGATCGAAAAGTGCGATCTCGATGATTCTGCATACTTCTAACAAAAGTCTCACCATGATTATCGCAGAAAATGCATATCTCTGCTAGAAACCCCACGAAAACCAAGATATCTCCTGTTCTGCATATCCAACGAACTGTGGAGTGGTGAACACCCCAGATAACGTGTTTCTCGAATTGAATAGCTCGAAAACTACGATCTCGATGACTCTGCATATTTCGGACAGAAGTCTCACCAAGATTATCGCAGAAAATGCATATCTCAGCTTGAAACCCCTCAAAAACCAAGATATCGCCGGTTCTGCATATCAAACGCACTGTGGAGTGGTGAAAACACCAGATAACGTATTTCTCGCATTAAATAGGTCGAAAAGAGCGATCTCGATGTTACTGCATACTTCGGACAGAGGTCTCACCATGATTATCGTAAAAAATGCATATCTCAGCTTGAAAAACGACGAAAACCAAACATCGCCGGTTCTGCATATCAAACCAACTGTGGAGTGCTGAAAACACCAGATAACGTGTTGCTCGCATTAAATAGCTCGAACAGAGCGCTCTTGATGTTTCTGCATACTTCGGACAAATGTTTCACCAAGATTATCGTAGAAAATATATATCTCAGCTTGAAACCCGACGAAAACCAAGATATCGCTGGTTCTGCATATCCAACGAACTGTGGAGTGGTGAAAACCCCAGAAAACGTGTTTCTCCCATTAAATAGCTCGAAAAGTGCGATCTCAATGATTAAGCATATTTCGGACAGAAGTCTCACCAAGATTATCGTAAAAAATGCATATCTCAGCTTGAAACCCCTCAAAAACCAAGATATCGCCGGTTCTGCATATCAAACGCACTGTGGAGTGGGGAAAACACCAGATAACGTGTTTCTCGCATTAAATAGGTCGAAAAGAGCGATCTCGATGTTTCTGCATACTTCGGACAGAGGTCTCACCATGATTATCGTAAAAAATGCATATCTCAGCTTGAAACCCCACGAAAACCAAGATTTCGATGGTTCTGCATATCCAACGAACTGTGGAGTGGTGAAAACCCCAGAAAACGTGTTTCTCGCATTAAATAGCTCGAAAAGTGCGATCTCAATGATTAAGCATATTTCGGACAGAAGTCTCACCAAGATTATCGAAAAAAATGCATATCTCAGCTTGAAACCCAACGAAAACCAAGCTATCTCCTGTTCTGCATATCCAACGAACTGTGGAGTGGTGAAAACCCCAGAAAACGTGTTTCTCGCATTGAATAGCTCGAAAACTACGATCTCGATGACTCTGCATACTTAGGACAGAAGTCTCACCCAGATTATCGCAGAAAATGCATATCTGAGCTTGAAACCCCACGAAAACCAAGATATCGCTGGTTCTGCATATCAAACGCACTGTGGAGTGGTGAAAACACCAGATAACTTGTTTCTCGCATTAAATAGCTCGAAAAGAGCGATCTCGATGACTCTGCATACTTCGGACAGAAGTCTCACCTAGATTATCGCAGAAATTGCATATCTCAGCTTGAATCCCAACGAAAACCAAGATATCGCTGGTTCTACATATCAAACATACTGTGGAGTGCTGAAAACACCAGACAACGTGTTCCTCGCAATAAATAGGTCGAAAAGAGCGATCTCGATGTTTCTGCATACTTCGGACAGAGGTCTCACCATGATTATCGTAAAAAATGCATATCTCAGCTTGAAACCCCACAAAAACCAAGATATCGCCGGGTCTGCAAATCAAACGCACTGTGGAGTTGTGAAAACACCAGATAACGTGTTTCTCGCATTAAATAGGTCGAAAAGAGCGATCTCGATGTTTCTGCATACTTCGGACAGAGGTCTCACCATGATTCTCGTAAAAAATGCATATCTCAGCTTGAAACCCCACGAAAACCAAGATTTCGCTGGTTCTGCATATCCAACGAACTGTGGAGTGGTGAAAACCCCAGAAAACGTGTTTCTCGCATTAAATAGCTCGAAAAGTGCGATCTCAATGATTAAGCATATTTCGGACAGAAGTCTCACCAAGATTATCGTAAAAAATGCATATCTCAGCTTGAAACCCCTCAAAAACCAAGATATCGCCGGTTCTGCATATCAAACGCACTGTGGAGTGGTGAAAACACCAGATAACGTGTTTCTCGCATTAAATAGCTCGAAAAGTGCGATCGCGATGATTCTGCATACTTCGGACAGAGGTCTCACCAATATTATCGTAAAAAATGCATATCTCATCTTGAAACCTCACGAAAACCAAGCTATCTCCTATTCTGCATATCCAACGAACTGTGGAGTGGGGAAAACCCCAGAAAACGTGTTTCTCGCATTAAATAGCTCGAAAAGAGCGATCTCGATGTTTCTGCATACTTCGGACAGAAGTCTCATCAAGATTATCGTAAAAAATGCATATCTCAGCTTGAAACCCGACGAAAACCAAACATCGCCGGTTCTGCATATCAAACCAACTGTGGAGTGGTGAAAACACCAGACAACGTGTTTCTCGCATTAAATGGCTCGAATAGAGCAATCTCGATGATTAAGCATACTTCGGACAGAAGTCACACCAAGATTATCGCAGAAATTGCATATCTCAGCTTGAAACCCCACGAAAACCAAGATATCTCCTGTTCTGCATATCCAACGAACTGTGGAGTGGTGAAAACACCAGAATACGTGTTTCTCGCATTAAATAGCTCGAAAAGTACGATCTCGATGACTCTGCATACTTCGGACAGAAGTCTCACCAAGGTTATTGCAGAAAATGCATATCTGAGCTTGAAACCCCACGAAAACCAAGATATCTCCGGTTCTGCACATCCAACGAACTGTGGTGTGGTGAAAACCCCAGAAAACGTGTTTCTCGCATTAAATAGCTCGAATAGAGCGATCTCGATGATTAAGCATACTTCGGACAGAAGTCTCACCAAGATTATCGTAAAAAATGCATATCTCAGCTTGAAACCCCACGAAAACCAAGCTATCTCCTGTTCTGCATATCCAACGAACTGTGGAGTGGTGAAAACCCCAGAAAACGTGTTTCTCGCATTAAATAACTCGAAAAGTGCGATCGCGATGATTCTCCATACTTCGGACAGAAGTGTCACCAAGAATATCGCAGAAAATGCATATCTGAGCTTAAAACCCCACGAAAACCAAGATATCGCTGGTTCTGCATATAAAACGCACTGTGGCGTGCTGAAAACACCAGATAACGTGTTTCTCGCATTAAATAGCTCGAAAAGAGCGATCTAGAAGATTCAGCATACTTCGGACAGAAGTCTCACCAAGATTATCGCAGGAAATGCATATCTCAGCTTGAAACCACACGAAAACCAAGATATCTCCGATTCTGCATATCCAACGAACTGTGGGGTGGTGAAAACCCCTAGAAAACGAGTTTCTCGCATTAAATAGCTCGAAAAGAGCGCTCTCGATGTTTCTGCATACTTCGGACAGATGTTTCACCAAGATTATGGTAGAAAATGCATATCTCAGCTTGACACCCGACGAAAACCAAAATATCGCCGGTTCTGCATATCAAACCAACTGTGGAGCGGTGAAAACTCCAGATAACGTGTTTCTCGCATTAAATAGCTCGAAAAGAGCGATCTCGATGATTCAGCATACTTCGGACAGAAGTCTCAACAAGATTATCGCAGAAAATGCATATCTCAGCTTGAAACCCCACGAAAACCAAGATATCGCGGGTTCTGCATATCAAACGCACTGTGGAGTGGTGAAAACACCGGATAAGGTTTTTCTCGCATTAACTAGCTCGAAAAGAGCGATCTCGATGTTTCAGCATACTTCGGACAGAAGTCTCACTAAGATTATCGCAGAAAATGTATATCTCAGCTTGAAACCCCACGAAAACCAAGATATCGCCGGTTCTGCATATCATACGCACTGTGGAGTGGTGAAAACACCAGATAACGTGTTTCCCGCATTAAATAGCATGAAACGAGCGATCTCGACGATTCAGCATACTTCGGACAGAAGTCTCTCCAAGTTTATCGCAGAAAATTGCATATCTCAGCTTGAAACCCCTCGAAAACCAAGATATCACCTGTTTTGCATATCCAACGAACTGTGGAGTGGTGAAAACCCCCGAAAACGTGTTTCTCGCATTAAATAGCTCGAAGAGAGCGATCTCGATGATTCGGCACACTTCGGACAGAAGTCTCTCCAAGATTATCGCAGACAATGCATATCTGAGCTTGAAACCCCACGAAAACCAATATATCGTCGGTTCTGCATATCATACGCACTGTGGAGTGGTGAAAACACCAGATAACGTGTTTCCCGCATTAAATAGCACGAAACGAGCGATCTCGATGATTAAGCATACTGCGGACAGAAGTCTCACCAAGATTATCGCAGAAATTGCATATCTCAGCTTGAATCCCCAAGAAAACCAAGATATCGTTGTTTCTGCATATCAAACGCACTGTGGAGTGCTGAAAACACCAGATAACGTGTTTCGTGCATTAAGTAGCTCGAAAAGAGCGATCTAGATGATTCTGCACACTTCTGACTGAAGTCTCACCAATATTATCGCAGAAAATGCATATCTGAGCTTGAAACCCCACGAAAACCAAGATATCGCCGGTTCTGAATATCAAACGCACTGTGGAGTGGTGAAAACACCAGATAACGTGTTTCTCGCATTAAATAGCTCGAAAAGAGCGATCTAGATGATTCAGCATACTTCGGACAGAAGTCTCACCAAGATTATCGCAGGAAATGCATATCTCAGCTTGAAACCACACGAAAACCAAGATATCTCCGATTCTGCATATCCAACGAACTGTGGAGTGGTGAAAACCCCAGAAAACGAGTTTCTCGCATTAAATAGCTCGAAAAGAGCGCTCTCGATGTTTCTGCATACTTCGGACAGATGTTTCACCAAGATTATGGTAGAATATGCATATCTCAGCATGACACCCGACGAAAACCAAAATATCGCCGGTTCTGCATATCAAACCAACTGTGGAGTGGTGAAAACTCCAGATAACGTGTTTCTCGCATTAAATAGCTCGAAAAGAGCGATCTCGATGATTCAGCATACTTCGGACAGAAGTCTCAACAAGATTATCGCAGAAAATGCATATCTCAGCTTGAAACCCCACGAAAACCAAGATATCGCGGGTTCTGCATATCAAACGCACTGTGGAGTGGTGAAAACACCGGTTAAGGTTTTTCTCGCATTAACTAGCTCGAAAAGAGCGATCTCGATGTTTCAGCATACTTCTGACAGAAGTCTTACCAGGATTATCGTAGAAAATGCATATCTCAGCTTGAAACCCGACCGAAACCAAGATATCTCCGGTTCTGCATGTCAAACGTACTGTGGAGTGGTGAAAACACCAGAAAACGTGTTTCGTGCATTAAGTAGCTCGAAAAGAGCGATCTAGATGATTCTGCACACTTCTGACTGAAGTCTCACCAATATTATCGCAGAAAATGCATATCAGAGCTTGAAACCCCACGAAAACCAAGATATCGCCGGTTCTGAATATCAAACGCACTGTGGAGTGGTGAAAACACCAGATAACGTGTTGCTCGCATTAAATAGCTCGAAAAGAGCGATCTAGATGATTCAGCATACTTCGGACAGAAGTCTCACCAAGATTATCGCAGGAAATGCATATCTCAGCTTGAAACCACACGAAAACCAAGATATCTCCGATTCTGCATATCCAACGAACTGTGGAGTGGTGAAAACCCCAGAAAACGAGTTTCTCGCATTAAATAGCTCGAAAAGAGCGCTCTCGACGTTTCTGCATACTTCGGACAGATGTTTCACCAAGATTGTGGTAGAAAATGCATATCTCAGCTTGACACCCGACGAACACCAAAATATCGCCGGTTCTGCATATCAAACCCACTGTGGAGTGGTGAAAACACCAGGTAACGTGCTTATCGCATTAAATAGCTCGAAAAGGGCGATCTCGGTGATTCAGCATACTTCTAACAGAAGTCTCACGAAGATTTTCGCAGAAAATGCATATCTCTGCTTGAAACCCCATGAAAACCAAGATATCTACAGTTCTGCATATCCAACGAACTGTGGAGTGGTGAAAACCCCAGAAAACGTGTTTCTCGCATTAAATAGCTCGAAAAGAGCGCTCTCGATGTTTCTGCATACTTCGGACTGATGTTTCACCAAGCTTATCGTAGAAAATGCATATCTCAGCTTGAAACCCGACGAAAACCAAAATATCGCCGGTTCTGCATATCCAACGCACTGTGGAGTGGTGAAAACACCAGATAACGTGTTTCTCGCATTAAGTAGCTCGAAACGAGCGATCTCAATGATTCTAAATACTTCGGACAGAAGTCTCAACACGATTATCGCAGAAAATGCATATCTCATCTTGAAATTCCACGTAAACCAAGATATCGCTTGTTCTCCATATCAAACGCACTGTGGAGAGGTGAAAACACCAGATAACGTGTTTCTCGCACTAAATTGCTCGAAAAGAGCGATCTAGATGATTCAGCATACTTCGGACAGAAGTCTCACCAAGATTATCGCAGGAAATACATATCTCAGCTTGAAACCACACGAAAACCAAGATATCTCCGGTTCTGCATATCCAACGAACTGTGGAGTGGTGAAAACCCCAGAAAACGAGTTTCTCGCACTAACTAGCTCGAAAAGAGCGATCTCGGTGATTCAGCATACTTCTGACTGATGTCTCACCAATATTATCGCAGAAAATGCATATCTCAGCTTGAAACCCCACGAAAACCAAGATATCGCTGGTTCTGCATATCAAACCAACTGTGGAGTGGTGAAAACACCAGATAACGAGTTTCACGCATTAAATAGCTCGAAAAGAGCGATCTCGATGATTCAGCATACTTCGGACAGAAGTCTCAACAATATTATCGCAGAAAATGCATATCTCAGCTGGAAACCCCACGAAAACCAAGATATCGCTGGTTCTGCATATCAAACCAACTGTGGAGTGGTGAAAACACCAGATAACGAGTTTCACGCATTAAATCGCTCGAAAAGAGCGATCTCGATGATTCTGCATACTTCGGACAGAAGTCTCAACAAGATTATCGCAGAAAATGCATATCTCAGCTTGAAACCCCACGAAAACCAAGATATCGCCGGTTTTGCATATCAAACGCACTGTGGAGTGGTGAAAACACCGGATAAGGTTTTTCTCGCATTAACTAGCACGAAAAGAGCGATCTCGATGTTTCAGCATACTTCGGACAGAAGTCTCACCAAGATTATCGCAGAAAATGCATATCTCACCTTGAAACCCCACGAAAACCAAGATATCGCCGGTTCTGCATATCATACGCACTGTGGAGTGGTGAAAACACCAGATTACGTGTTTCTCGCATTAAATAGCTCGAAAAGAGCGTTCTCGAAGATCCTGCATACTTCTGACAGAAGTCTCACCAAGATTATCGTAGAAAATGCATATCTCAGCTTGAAACCCGATGAAAACCGAGTTATCTCCGGTTCTGCACATCAAACGTACCGTGGAGTGGTGAAAACACCAGAAAACGTGTTTCGCGCATTAAGTAGCTCGAAAAGAGCGTTCTCGAAGATTCTGCATACTTCTGACAGAAGTCTCACCAGGATTATCGTAGAAAATGCATATCTCAGCTTGAAACCCGACCGAAACCAAGATATCTCCGGTTCTGCATGTCAAAAGTACTGTGGAGTGGTGAAAACACCAGAAAACGTGTTTCGTGCATTAAGTAGCTCGAAAAGAGCGATCTAGATGATTCTGCACACTTCTGCCTGAAGTCTCACCAATATTATCGCAGAAAATGCATATCTGAGCTTGAAACCCCACGAAAACCAAGATATCGCCGGTTCTGAATATCAAACGCACTGTGGAGTGGTGAAAACACCAGATAACGTGTTTCTCGCATTAAATAGCTCGAAAAGAGCTATCTAGATGATTCAGCATACTTCGGACAGAAGTCTCACCAAGATTATCGCAGGAAATGCATATCTCAGCTTGAAACCACACGAAAACCAAGATATCTCCGATTCTGCAGATCCAACGAACTGTGGAGTGGTGAAAACCCCAGAAAACGAGTTTCTCGCATTAAATAGCTCGAAAAGAGCGCTCTCGATGTTTCTGCATACTTCGGACAGATGTTTCACCAAGATTATCGCAGAAAATGCATATCTCAGCTTGAAACCCCACGAAAACCAAGATATCGCGGGTTCTGCATATCAAACGCACTGTGGAGTGGTGAAAACACCGGATAAGGTTTTTCTCGCATTAACTAGCTCGAAAAGAGCGATCTCGATGTTTCAGCATACTTCGGACAGAAGTCTCACTAAGATTATCGCAGAAAATGTATATCTCAGCTTGAAACCCCACGAAAACCAAGATATCGTCGGTTCTGCATATCATACGCACTGTGGAGTGGTGAAAACACCAGATAACGTGTTTCTCGCACTAAATAGCTGGAAAAGAGCGTTCTTGAAGATCCTGCATACTTCTGACAGAAGTCTCACCAAGATTATCGTAGAAAATGCATATCTCAGCTTGAAACCCGACGAAAACCGAGTCATCTCCGGTTCTGCACATCAAACGTACCGTGGAGTGGTGAAAACACCAGAAAACGTGTTTCGCGCATTAAGTAGCTCGAAAAGAGCGGTCTCGAAGATTCTGCATACTTCTGACAGAAGTCTCACCAGGATTATCGTAGAAAATGCATATCTCAGCATGAAACCCGACCGAAACCAAGATATCTCCGGTTCTGCATGTCAAACATACTGTGGAGTGGTGAAAACAGCAGAAAACGTGTTTCGTGCATTAAGTAGCTCGAAAAGAGCGATCTAGATGATTCTGCATACTTCTGACAGAAGTCTCACCAGGATTATCGTAGAAAATGCATATCTCAGCTTGAAACCCCACGAAAACAAAGATATCTACTGTTCTGCATATCCGACGAGCTGTGGAGTGGTGAAAACCTCAGAAAACGTGTTTCTCGCATTAAATAGCTCGAAAAGAGCGCTCTCGATGTTTCTGCATACTTCGGACAGATGTTTCACCAAGATTATGGTAGAAAATGCATATCTCAGCTTGACACCCGACGAAAACCAAAATATCGCCGGTTCTGCATATCAAACCAACTGTGGAGTGGTGAAAACTCCAGATAACGTGTTTCTCGCATTAACCAGCTCGAAAAGAGCGTTCTCGACGATTGAGCATACTTCGGACAGAAGTCTCTCCAAGTTTATCGCAGAAAATGCATATCTCAGCTTGAAACCCCTCGAAAACCAAGATATCACCTGTTCTGCATATCCAACGAACTGTGGTGTGGTGAAAACCCCCGAAAACGTGTTTCTCGCATTAAATAGCTCGAAGAGAGCGATCTCGATGATTCGGCACACTTCGGACAGAAGTCTCTCCAAGATTATCGCAGACAATGCATATCTGAGCTTGAAACCCCACGAAAACCAATATATCGTCGGTTCTGCATATCATACGCACTGTGGAGTGGTGAAAACACCAGATAACGTGTTTCCCGCATTAAATAGCACGAAACGAGCGTTCTCGATGATTAAGCATACTTCGGACAGAAGTATCACCAAGATTATCGTAAAAAATGCATATCTCAGCTTTAAACCCCACGAAAACCAAGATATCGCTCGTACTGCATATCAAACGCACTGTGGAGTGGTGAAAAAACCAGATAACGTGTTTCTCGCATTAAATAGCTCGAAAAGAGCGATCTAGATGATTCAGCATACTTCGGACAGAAGTCTCACCAATATTATCGCAGAAAATGCATATCTCAGCTTGAAACCCCACGAAAACAAAGATATCGCTGGTTCTGCATATCAAACGCACTGTGGAGTGGTGAAAACAACCAGGGAACGTGTTTCTCGCATTAAATAGCTCGAATAGAGCGATCACGATGATTCTGCATACTTCGGACAGTAGTCTCACCAAGATTATCGCAGGAAATGCATATCTCAGCTTGAAACCACACGAAAACCAAGATATCTCCGGTTCTACATATCCAACGATCTGTGGAGTGGTGAAAGCCCCAGAAAATGAGTTTCTCGCATTAAATAGCTCGAAAAGAGCGCTCTCGATGTTTCTGCATACTTCGGACAGATGTTTCACCAAGATTATCGTAGAAAATGCATATCTCTGCTTGAAACCCCATGAAAACCAAGATATCTACTGTTCTGCATATCCAACGAACTGTGGAGTGGTGAAAACCCCAGAAAACGTGTTTCTCGCATTAAATAGCTCGAAAAGACCGCTCTCGATGTTTCTGCATACTTAGGACAGATGTTTCACCAAGATTATCGTAGAAAATGCATATCTCAGCTTGACACCCGACGAACACCAAAATATCGCCGGTTCTGCATATCAAACCCACTGTGGAGTGGTGAAAACACCAGGTAACGTGCTTCTCGCATTAAATAGCTCGAAAAGGGCGATCTCGATGATTCAGCATACTTCTAACAGATGTCTCACGAAGATTATCGCAGAAAATGCATATCTCTGCTTGAAACCCCATGAAAACCAAGATATCTACAGTTCTGCATATCCAACGAACTGTGGAGTGGTGAAAACCCCAGAAAACGTGTTTCTCGCATTAAATAGCTCGAAAAGAGCGCTCTCGATGTTTCTGCATACTTCGGACTGATGTTTCACCAAGCTTATCGTAGAAAATGCATATCTCAGCTTGAAACCCGACGAAAACCAAAATATCGCCGGTTCTGCATATCCAACGCACAGTGGAGTGGTGAAAACACCAGATAACGTGTTTCTCGCATTAAGTAGCTCGAAACGAGCGATCTCAATGATTCTAAATACTTCGGACAGAAGTCTCAACACGATTATCGCAGAAAATGCATATCTCATCTTGAAATTCCACGAAAACCAAGATATCGCTTGTTCTGCATATCAAACGCACTGTGGAGTGGTGAAAACACCAGATAACGTGTTTCTCGCATTAAATAGCTCGAAAAGAGCGATCTAGATGATTCAGCATACTTCGGACAGAAGTCTCACCAAGATTATCGCAGGAAATACATATCTCAGCTTGAAACCACACGAAAACCAAGATATCTCCGGTTCTGCATATCCAACGAACTGTGGAGTGGTGAAAACCCCAGAAAACGAGTTTCTCGCACTAACTAGCTCGAAAAGAGCGATCTCGGTGATTCAGCATACTTCTGACTGATGTCTCACCAATATTATCGCAGAAAATGCATATCTCAGCTTGAAACCCCACGAAAACCAAGATATCGCTGGTTCTGCATATCAAACCAACTGTGGAGTGGTGAAAACACCAGATAACGAGTTTCACGCATTAAATAGCTCGAAAAGAGCGATCTCGATGATTCAGCATACTTCTGACAGAAGTCTCACCAAGATTATCGTAGAAAATGCATATCTCAGCTTGAAACCCGACGAAAACCGAGTCATCTCCGGTTCTGCACATCAAACGTACCGTTGAGTGGTGAAAACACCAGAAAACGTGTTTCGCGCATTAAGTAGCTCGAAAAGAGCGGTCTCGAAGATTCTGCATACTTCTGACAGAAGTCTCACCAGGATTATCGTAGAAAATGCATATCTCAGCATGAAACCCGACCGAAACCAAGATATCTCCGGTTCTGCATGTCAAACGTACTGTGGAGTGGTGAAAACAGCAGAAAACGTGTTTCGTGCATTAAGTAGCTCGAAAAGAGCGATCTAGATGATTCTGCATACTTCTGACAGAAGTCTCACCAGGATTATCGTAGAAAATAAATATCTCAGCTTGAAACCCCACGAAAACAAAGATATCTACTGTTCTGCATATCCGACGAACTGTGGAGTGGTGAAAACCTCAGAAAACGTGTTTCTCGCATTAAATAGCTCGAAAAGAGCGCTCTCGATGTTTCTGCATACTTTGGACAGATGTTTCACCAAGCTTATCGTAGAAAATGCATATCTCAGCTTGAAACCCGACGAAAACCAAAATATCACCGGTTCTGCATATCCAACGCACTGTGGAGTGGTGAAAACACCAGATAACGTGTTTCTCGCATTAAATAGCTCGAAAAGAGCGATCTCGATGATTCAGCATACTTCGGACAGAAGTCTCAACAAGATTATCGCAGAAAATGCATATCTCAGCTTGAAACCCCACGAAAACCAAGATATCGCGGGTTCTGCATATCAAACGCACTGTGGAGTGGTGAAAACACCGGATAAGGTTTTTCTCGCATTAACTAGCTCGAAAAGAGCGATCTCGATGTTTCAGCATACTTCGGACAGAAGTCTCACTAAGATTATCGCAGAAAATGTATATCTCAGCTTGAAACCCCACGAAAACCAAGATATCGCCGGTTCTGCATATCATACGCACTGTGGAGTGGTGAAAACACCAGATAACGTGTTTCCCGCATTAAATAGCACGAAACGAGCGATCTCGACGATTCAGCATACTTCGGACAGAAGTCTCTCCAAGTTTATCGCAGAAAATGCATATCTCAGCTTGAAACCCCTCGAAAACCAAGATATCACCTGTTTTGCATATCCAACGAACTGTGGTGTGGTGAAAACCCCCGAAAACGTGTTTCTCGCATTAAATAGCTCGAAGAGAGCGATCTCGATGATTCGGCACACTTCGGACAGAAGTCTCTCCAAGATTATCGCAGACAATGCATATCTGAGCTTGAAACCCCACGAAAACCAATATATCGTCGGTTCTGCATATCATACGCACTGTGGAGTGGTGAAAACACCAGATAACGTGTTTCCCGCATTAAATAGCACGAAACGAGCGATCTCGATGATTAAGCATACTGCGGACAGAAGTCTCACCAAGATTATCGCAGAAATTGCATATCTCAGCTTGAATCCCCAAGAAAACCAAGATATCGTTGTTTCTGCATATCAAACGCACTGTGGAGTGCTGAAAACACCAGATAACGTGTTTCGTGCATTAAGTAGCTCGAAAAGAGCGATCTAGATGATTCTGCACACTTCTGACTGAAGTCTCACCAATATTATCGCAGAAAATGCATATCTGAGCTTGAAACCCCACGAAAACCAAGATATCGCCGGTTCTGAATATCAAACGCACTGTGGAGTGGTGAAAACACCAGATAACGTGTTTCTCGCATTAAATAGCTCGAAAAGAGCGATCTAGATGATTCAGCATACTTCGGACAGAAGTCTCACCAAGATTATCGCAGGAAATGCATATCTCAGCTTGAAACCACACGAAAACCAAGATATCTCCGATTCTGCATATCCAACGAACTGTGGAGTGGTGAAAACCCCAGAAAACGAGTTTCTCGCATTAAATAGCTCGAAAAGAGCGCTCTCGATGTTTCTGCATACTTCGGACAGATGTTTCACCAAGATTATGGTAGAATATGCATATCTCAGCATGACACCCGACGAAAACCAAAATATCGCCGGTTCTGCATATCAAACCAACTGTGGAGTGGTGAAAACTCCAGATAACGTGTTTCTCGCATTAAATAGCTCGAAAAGAGCGATCTCGATGATTCAGCATACTTCGGACAGAAGTCTCAACAAGATTATCGCAGAAAATGCATATCTCAGCTTGAAACCCCACGAAAACCAAGATATCGCGGGTTCTGCATATCAAACGCACTGTGGAGTGGTGAAAACACCGGTTAAGGTTTTTCTCGCATTAACTAGCTCGAAAAGAGCGATCTCGATGTTTCAGCATACTTCTGACAGAAGTCTTACCAGGATTATCGTAGAAAATGCATATCTCAGCTTGAAACCCGACCGAAACCAAGATATCTCCGGTTCTGCATATCCAACGCACTGTGGAGTGGTGAAAACACCAGATAACGTGTTTCTCGCATTAAGTAGCTCGAAACGAGCGATCTCAATGATTCTAAATACTTCGGACAGAAGTCTCAACACGATTATCGCAGAAAATGCATATCTCATCTTGAAATTCCACGTAAACCAAGATATCGCTTGTTCTCCATATCAAACGCACTGTGGAGTGGTGAAAACACCAGATAACGTGTTTCTCGCACTAAATAGCTCGAAAAGAGCGATCTAGATGATTCAGCATACTTCGGACAGAAGTCTCACCAAGATTATCGCAGGAAATACATATCTCAGCTTGAAACCACACGAAAACCAAGATATCTCCGGTTCTGCATATCCAAGGAACTGTGGAGTGGTGAAAACCCCAGAAAACGAGTTTCTCGCACTAACTAGCTCGAAAAGAGCGATCTCGGTGATTCAGCATACTTCTGACTGATGTCTCACCAATATTATCGCAGAAAATGCATATCTCAGCTTGAAACCCCACGAAAACCAAGATATCGCTGGTTCTGCATATCAAACCAACTGTGGAGTGGTGAAAACACCAGATAACGAGTTTCACGCATTAAATAGCTCGAAAAGAGCGATCTCGATGATTCAGCATACTTCGGACAGAAGTCTCAACAATATTATCGCAGAAAATGCATATCTCAGCTGGAAACCCCACGAAAACCAAGATATCGCTGGTTCTGCATATCAAACCAACTGTGGAGTGGTGAAAACACCAGATAACGAGTTTCACGCATTAAATCGCTCGAAAAGAGCGATCTCGATGATTCTGCATACTTCGGACAGAAGTCTCAACAAGATTATCGCAGAAAATGCATATCTCAGCTTGAAACCCCACGAAAACCAAGATATCGCCGGTTTTGCATATCAAACGCACTGTGGAGTGGTGAAAACACCGGATAAGGTTTTTCTCGCATTAACTAGCACGAAAAGAGCGATCTCGATGTTTCAGCATACTTCGGACAGAAGTCTCACCAAGATTATCGCAGAAAATGCATATCTCACCTTGAAACCCCACGAAAACCAAGATATCGCCGGTTCTGCATATCATACGCACTGTGGAGTGGTGAAAACACCAGATTACGTGTTTCTCGCATTAAATAGCTCGAAAAGAGCGTTCTCGAAGATCCTGCATACTTCTGACAGAAGTCTCACCAAGATTATCGTAGAAAATGCATATCTCAGCTTGAAACCCGATGAAAACCGAGTTATCTCCGGTTCTGCACATCAAACGTACCGTGGAGTGGTGAAAACACCAGAAAACGTGTTTCGCGCATTAAGTAGCTCGAAAAGAGCGTTCTCGAAGATTCTGCATACTTCTGACAGAAGTCTCACCAGGATTATCGTAGAAAATGCATATCTCAGCTTGAAACCCGACCGAAACCAAGATATCTCCGGTTCTGCATGTCAAACGTACTGTGGAGTGGTGAAAACACCAGAAAACGTGTTTCGTGCATTAAGTAGCTCGAAAAGAGCGATCTAGATGATTCTGCACACTTCTGCCTGAAGTCTCACCAATATTATCGCAGAAAATGCATATCTGAGCTTGAAACCCCACGAAAACCAAGATATCGCCGGTTCTGAATATCAAACGCACTGTGGAGTGGTGAAAACACCAGATAACGTGTTTCTCGCATTAAATAGCTCGAAAAGAGCTATCTAGATGATTCAGCATACTTCGGACAGATGTTTCACCAAGATTATCGCAGAAAATGCATATCTCAGCTTGAAACCCCACGAAAACCAAGATATCGCGGGTTCTGCATATCAAACGCACTGTGGAGTGGTGAAAACACCGGATAAGGTTTTTCTCGCATTAACTAGCTCGAAAAGAGCGATCTCGATATTTCAGCATACTTCGGACAGAAGTCTCACTAAGATTATCGCAGAAAATGTATATCTCAGCTTGAAACCCCACGAAAACCAAGATATCGTCGGTTCTGCATATCATACGCACTGTGGAGTGGTGAAAACACCAGATAACGTGTTTCTCGCACTAAATAGCTGGAAAAGAGCGTTCTCGAAGATCCTGCATACTTCTGACAGAAGTCTCACCAAGATTATCGTAGAAAATGCATATCTCAGCTTGAAACCCGACGAAAACCGAGTCATCTCCGGTTCTGCACATCAAACGTACCGTGGAGTGGTGAAAACACCAGAAAACGTGTTTCGCGCATTAAGTAGCTCGAAAAGAGCGGTCTCGAAGATTCTGCATACTTCTGACAGAAGTCTCACCAGGATTATCGTAGAAAATGCATATCTCAGCATGAAACCCGACCGAAACCAAGATATCTCCGGTTCTGCATGTCAAACATACTGTGGAGTGGTGAAAACAGCAGAAAACGTGTTTCGTGCATTAAGTAGCTCGAAAAGAGCGATCTAGATGATTCTGCATACTTTGGACAGATGTTTCACCAAGCTTATCGTAGAAAATGCATATCTCAGCTTGAAACCCGACGAAAACCAAAATATCACCGGTTCTGCATATCCAACGCACTGTGGAGTGGTGAAAACACCAGATGACGTGTTTCTCGCATTAAGTTGCTCGAAACGAGCGATCTCGATGATTCTGCATACTTCGGACAGAAGTCTCAACAAGATTATCGCAGAAAATGCATATCTCAGCTTGAAACCCCACGAAAACCAAGATATCGCCGGTTTTGCATATAAAACGCACTGTGGAGTGGTGAAAACACCGGATAAGGTTTTTCTCGCATTAACTAGCACGAAAAGAGCGATCTCGATGTTTCAGCATCCTGCGGACAGAAGTCTCACCAAGATTATCGCAGAAAATGCATATCTCACCTTGAAACCCCACGAAAACCAAGATATGGCCGGTTCTGCATATCACACGCACTGTGGAGTGGTGAAAACTCCAGATTACGTGTTTCTCGCATTAAATAGCTCGAAAAGAGCGTTCTCGAAGATCCTGCATACTTCTGACAGAAGTCTCACCAAGATTATCGTAGAAAATGCATATCTCAGCTTGAAACCCGATGAAAACCGAGTTATCTCCGGTTCTGCACATCAAACGTACCGTGGAGTGGTGAAAACACCAGAAAACGTGTTTCGCGCATTAAGTAGCTCGAAAAGAGCGTTCTCGAAGATTCTGCATACTTCTGACAGCCGTCTCACCAGGAATATCGTAGAAATGCATATCTCAGCTTGAAACCCGACCGAATCCAAGATATCTCCGGTTCTGCATGTCAAACGTACTGTGGAGTGGAGAAAACACCAGAAAACGTGTTTCGTGCATTAAGTAGCTCGAAAAGAGCGATCTAGATGATTCTGCACACTTCTGACTGAGGTCTCACCAATATTATCGCAGAAAATGCATATCTCAGCTCGAAACCTCACGAAAATCAATATGTTGCCGGTTCTGCATATCAAACGCACTGTGGAGTGGTGAAAACACCAGAAAACGTGTTTCGTGAATTAGATAGCTCGAAAAGAGCGATATCGAAGATCCTGCATACTTCTGACAGAAGTCTCACCAAGATTATCGTAGAAAATGCGTATCTCAGCATGAAACCCGACGAAAACCGAGATATCGCCGGTTCTGCTTGTCAAACGTACTGTGGAGTGGAGAAAACACCAGAAAACGTGTTTCGTGCATTAAATAGCTCGAAACGAGCGATCTCGATGATTAAGCATACTTCGGACAGAAGTCTCACCAAGATTATCGTAAAAACTGCATATCTCAGCTTGAAACCCCACGAAAACCAAGATGTCGCCGGTTCTGCATATCAAACACACTGTGGAGTGGTGAAAATACCAGAAAACGTGTTTCTCGCATTAAGTAGCTCGAAAAGAGCGTTCTCGAAGATCCTGCATACTTCTGACAGCCGTCTCACCAGGAATATCGTAGAAAATGCATATCTCAGCTTGAAACCCGACCGAATCCAAGATATCTCCGGTTCTGCATGTCAAATGCACTGTGGAGTGGTGAAAACACCAGAAAACGTGTTTCGTGCATTAAGTAGCTCGAAAAGAGCGATCTAGATGATTCTGCATACTTCTGACTGAAGTCTCACCAATATTATCGCAGAAAATGCATATCTCAGCTGGAAACCCCACGAAAACCAGGATATCTACTGTTCTGCATATCAAACGCACTGTGGAGTGCTGAAAACACCAGATAACGTGTTTGTCGCATTAAGTAGCTCGAATAGAGCGATCTCGATGATTCAGCATACTTCGGACAGAAGTCTCACCAAGATTATCGTAGAAAAAGCATATCTCAGCTGGAAACCCCACGAAAACCAAGATATCGCCGGTTCTGCATATCAAACGCACTGTGGAGTGGTGAAAACACCAGAAAACGTGTTTCATGCATTAAGTAGCTCGAAAAGAGCGATCTAGATGATTCTGCATACTTCTGACTGAAGTCTCACCAATATTATCGCAGAAAATGAATATTTCAGCTGGAAACCCCACGAAAACCATGATGTCGCCGGTTCTGCATATCAAACGCACTGTGGAGTGGTGAAAACAACCAGATAACGTGTTTCTCGCATTAAATACCTCGAATAGAGCGATCTAGGTGATTCTGCATACTTCTGACTGAAGTCTCACCAATATGATCGCAGAAAATGCATATCTCAGCTTGAAACCCGACGAAAACCACGATGTCGCCGGTTCTGCATATCAAACGCACTGTGGAGTGGTGTAAACACCAGAAAACGTGTTTCTCGCATCAAATAGCTCGAAACGAGCGATCTAGGTGATTCTGCATACTTCTGACAGAAGACTCACCAAGATTATCGCAGAAAATGCATATCTCAGCTTGAAACCTCACGAAAATCAAGATGTCGCCGGTTCTGCATATCAAACGCACTGTGGAGTGGTGAAAACAACCAGATAACGTGTTTCTCGCATTAAATAACTCGAAACGAGCGATCTAGATGATTCTGCATACTTCTGACTGAAGTCTCACCAATATTATCGCAGAAAATGCATATTTCAGCTGGAATCCCCACGAAAACCAAGTTATCGGCGGTTCTACATATCAAACGCACTGTGGAGTGGTCAAAACACCAGAAAACGTGTTTCTCGCATTAAGTAGCTCGAAAAGAGCGATCTAGATGATACTGCATACTTCTGACAGAATTCTTACCAAGATTATCGTTGAAAATGCATATCCCAGCTTGAACTCCGACGAAATCCAAGATGTCGCCGGTTCTGCAAGTTAAACGCACTGTGGAGTGGTGAAAACACCAGATAACGTGTTTCTCGCATTAAGCAGTTCGAAACGAGCGATCTAGATGATTCTGCATACTTCTGACTAAAGTCTCACCAAGATTATCGCAGAAAATGCATATCTCAGCTTGAAACCCGACCAAAACCACGATGTCGCCGGTTCTGCATATCAAACGCACTGTGGGGTGGTGAATACACCAGAAAACGTGTTTCTCGAATTAAATAGCTCGAAAAGAGCGATCTAGATGATTCTGCATACTTCTCATAGATGAAACACAAAGATTATCGCAGAAAATGCATATTTCAGCTGGAAGCCCCACGAAAACCAAGTTATCGGCGGCTCTACATATCAAACGCACTGTGGAGTGGTCAAAACACCAGAAAACTTGTTTTTTCGCATTAAATAGCTCGAAACGAGCGATCTAGATGATTCTGCATAGTTCTGACTAAAGTCTCACCAAGATTATCGCAGAAAATGCATATCTCAGCTGGAAACCCCACGAAAACCAAGATATCGCCGGTTCTGCATATCAAACGCCCTGTGGAGTGATGAAAACACCAGATAACGTGTTTCTCGCATTAGATAGCTCGAATAGAGCGATCGCGATGATTCTGCATACTTCTGACAGAAGACTCACCAAGATTATCGCAGAAAATGCATATCCCAGCTTGAACCCCGACGAAATCCAAGATGTCGCCGGTTCTGCAAGTTAAACGCACTGTGGAGTGGTCAAAACAACCAGATAACGTGTTTCTCGCTTTAAATAGCTCGAAACGAGCGATCTCGATGATTCTGCATACTTCGGACAGAAGTCTCAACAAGATTATCGCAGAAAATGCATATCCCAGCTAGAAACCCCACGAATACCAAGGTGTCGCCAGTTCTGCATATCAGACGCACTGTGGAGTGGTGAAAACACCAGCAAACGTGTTTCTCGCATTAAATAGCTCGAAAAGAGCGATCTAGATGCTTCTGCATACTTCTGACAGAAGACTCACCAAGATTATCGCCGACAATGCATATCTCAGCTTGAAACCCGACGAAAACCAAGATGTCGCCGGTTCTGCGTATCAGACGCTCCGTTGAGTGGTGAAAATACCAGAAAACGTGTTACTCGCACTAACTAGCTCGAAAAGAGCGTTCTGGATGATTCTGCATACTTCTGACTGAAGTCTCACCAATATTATCGCAGAAAATGCATATCTCAGCTAGAAACCTCACGAAAATCAAGATGTCGCCGGTTCTGCATATCGAACGCACTGTGGAGTGGTGAAAACACCAGAAAACGTGTTTCATGCATTAAGTAGCTCGAAAAGAGCGATCTAGATGATTCTGCATACTTCTGACTGAAGTCTCACCAATATTATCGCAGAAAATGAATATTTCAGCTGAAAACCCCACGAAAACCAAGATGTCGCCGGTTCTGCATATCAAACGCACTGTGGAGTGGTGAAAACAACCAGATAACGTGTTTCTCGCATTAAATAGCTCGAATAGAGCGATCTAGGTGATTCTGCATACTTCTGACTGAAGTCTCACCAATATGATCGCAGAAAATGCATATCTCAGCTTGAAACCCGACGAAAAACACGATGTCGCCGGTTCTGCATATCAAACGAACTGTGGAGTTTTGAAAACACCAGAAAACGTGTTTCTCGCATCAAATAGCGCGAAAAGAGCGATCTAGATGATTCTGCATACTTCTGACAGAAGACTCACCAAGATTATCGCAGAAAATGCATATCTCAGCTTGAAACATCACGAAAATCAAGATGTCGCCGGTTCTGCATATCAAACGCACTGTGGAGTGGTGAAAACAACCAGATAACGTGTTTCTCGCATTAAATAACTCGAAACGAGCGATCTAGATGATTCTGCATACTTCTGACTGAAGTCTCACCAATATTATCGCAGAAAATGCATATTTCAGCTGGAATCCCCACGAAAACCAAGTTATCGGCGGTTCTACATATCAAACGCACTGTGGAGTGGTCAAAACACCAGAAAACGTGTTTCTCGCATTAAGTAGCTCGAAAAGAGCGATCTAGATGATACTGCATACTTCTGACAGAATTCTTACCAAGATTATCGTTGAAAATGCATATCCCAGCTTGAACTCCGACGAAATCCAAGATGTCGCCGGTTCTGCAAGTTAAACGCACTGTGGAGTGGTGAAAACACCAGATAACGTGTTTCTCGCATTAAGTAGTTCGAAACGAGCGATCTAGATGATTCTGCATACTTCTGACTAAAGTCTCACCAAGACTATCGCAGAAAATGCATATCTCAGCTTGAAACCCGACCAAAACCACGATGTCGCCGGTTCTGCATATCAAACGCACTGTGGGGTGGTGAATACACCAGAAAACGTGTTTCTCGATTTAAATAGCTCGAAAAGAGCGATCTAGATGATTCTGCATACTTCTCATAGATGAAACACAAAGATTATCGCAGAAAATGCATATTTCAGCTGGAAGCCCCACGAAAACCAAGTTATCGGCGGCTCTACATATCAAACGCACTGTGGAGTGGTCAAAACACCAGAAAACTTGTTTTTTCGCATTAAATAGCTCGAAACGAGCGATCTAGATGATTCTGCATAGTTCTGACTACAGTCTCACCAAGATTATCGCAGAAAATGCATATCTCAGCTGGAAACCCCACGAAAACCAAGATATCGCCGGTTCTGCATATCAAACGCCCTGTGGTGTGATGAAAACACCAGATAACGTGTTTCTCGCATTAGATAGCTCGAATAGAGCGATCGCGATGATTCTGCATACTTCTGACAGAAGACTCACCAAGATTATCGCAGAAAATGCATATCTCAGCTTGAAACCCGACCGAAACCAAGATATCTCCGTTTCTGCATATCAAACGCACTGTGGAGTGGCGAAAACAACCAGATAACGTGTTTCTCGCATTAAATAGCTCGAATAGAGCGATCTCGATGATTCTGCATACTTCTGACAGAATTCTTACCAAGATTATCGTTGAAAATGCATATCCCAGCTTGAACCCCGACGAAATCCAAGATGTCGCCGGTTCTGCAAGTTAAACGCACTGTGGAGTGGTGAAAACACCAGATAACGTGTTTCTCGCATTAAGTAGCTCGAAACGAGCGATCTAGATGATTCTGCATACTTCTGACTAAAGTCTCACCAAGATTATCGCAGAAAATGCATATCTCAGCTTGAAACCCGACCAAAACCACGATGTCGCCGGTTCTGCATATCAAACGCACTGTGGGGTGGTGAATACACCAGAAAACGTGTTTCTCGAATTAAATAGCTCGAAAAGAGCGATCTAGATGATTCTGCATACTTCTGACAGAAGACTCACCAAGATTATCGCAGAAAATGCATATCTCAGCTTGAAACCCGACCGAAACCAAGATATCTCCGTTTCTGCATATCAATCGCACTGTGGAGTGGCGAAAACAACCAGATAACGTGTTTCTCGCATTAAATAGCTCGAATAGAGCGATCTCGATGATTCTGCATACTTCTGACAGAATTCTTACCAAGATTATCGTTGAAAATGCATATCCCAGCTTGAACCCCGACGAAATCCAAGATGTCGCCGGTTCTGCAAGTTAAACGCACTGTGGAGTGGTGAAAACACCAGATAACGTGTTTCTCGCATTAAGTAGCTCGAAACGAGCGATCTAGATGATTCTGCATACTTCTGACTAAAGTCTCACCAAGATTATCGCAGAAAATGCATATCTCAGCTTGAAACCCGACCAAAACCACGATGTCGCCGGTTCTGCATATCAAACGCACTGTGGGGTGGTGAATACACCAGAAAACGTGTTTCTCGAATTAAATAGCTCGTAAAGAGCGATCTAGATGATTCTGCATACTTCTCATAGATGAAACACAAAGATTATCGCAGAAAATGCATATTTCAGCTGGAAGCCCCACGAAAACCAAGTTATCGGCGGCTCTACATATCAAACGCACTGTGGAGTGGTCAAAACAACCAGATAACGTGTTTCTCGCTTTAAATAGCTCGAAACGAGCGATCTAGATGATTCTGCATACTTCTGACTGAAGTCTCACCAAGATTATCGCAGAAAATGCATATCTCAGCTGGAAACCCCACGAAAACCAAGATATCGCCGGTTCTGCATATCAAACGCACTGTGGAGTGGTGAAAACAACCAGATAACGTGTTTCTCGCATTAAATAGCTCGAATAGAGCGATCTCGATGATTCTGCATACTTCTGACTAAAGTCTCACCAAGATTATCGCAGAAAATGCATATCTCAGCTTGAAACCCGACGAAAACCACGATGTCGCCGGTTCTGCATATCAAACGCACTGTGGCGTGGTGAAAACACCAGAAAACGTGTTTCTCGCATTAAATAGCTCGAAAAGAGCGATCTAGATGATTCTGCATACTTCTGACAGAAGACTCACCAAGATTATCACAGAAATTGCATATCTCAGCTGGAAACCCCACGAAAACCAAGATATCGCCGGTTCTGCATATCAGACGCACTATGGAGTGGTGAAAACATCAGAAAACGTGTATCTCGCATTAACTAGCTCCAAAAGAGCGTTCTCGATGATTCTGCATACTTCTCATAGATGAAACACCAAGATTATCGCAGAAAATGCATATTTCAGCTGGAAACCCCACGAAAACCAAGTTATCGGCGGCTCTACATATCAAACGCACTGTGGAGTGGTCAAAACAACCAGATAACGTGTTTCTCGCTTTAAATAGCTCGAAACGAGCGATCTAGATGATTCTGCATACTTCTGACTGAAGTCTCACCAACATGATCGCAGAAGATGCATATCTCAGCTTGAAACCCGACGAAAACCACGATGTCGCCGGTTCTGCATATCAAACGCACTGTGGCGTGGTGAAAACACCAGAAAACGTGTTTCTCGCATCAAATAGCTCGAAAAGAGCGACCTAGATGATTCTGCATACTTCTGACAGAAGTCTCACCAATATGATCGCAGAAAATGCATATCTCAGCTTGAAACCCGACGAAAACCACGATGTCGACTGTTCTGCATATCAAACGCACTGTGGAGTGGTGAAAACACCAGAAAACGTGTTTCTCGCATCAAATAGCTCGAAAAGAGCGATCTAGATGATTCTGCATACTTCTGACAGAAGACTCACCAAGATTATCGCAGAAAATGCATATCTCAGCTTGAAACCTCACGAAAATCAAGATGTCGCCGGTTCTGCATATCAAACGCACTGTGGAGTGGTGAAAACAACCAGATAACGTGTTTCTCGCATTAAATAACTCGAATCGAGCGATCTAGATGATTCTGCATACTTCTGACTGAAGTCTCACCAATATTATCGCAGAAAATGCATATTTCAGCTGGAATCCCCACGAAAACCAAGTTATCGGCGGTTATACATATCAAACGCACTGTGGAGTGGTCAAAACACCAGAAAACGTGTTTCTCGCATTAAGTAGCTCGAAGAGAGCGATCTAGATGATACTGCATACTTCTGACAGAATTCTTACCAAGATTATCGTTGAAAATGCATATCCCAGCTTGAACTCCGAGGAAATCCAAGATGTCGCCGGTTCTGCAAGTTAAACGCACTGTGGAGTGGTGAAAACACCAGATAACGTGTTTCTCGCATTAAGTAGCTCGAAACGAGCGATCTAGATGATTCTGCATACTTCTGACTAAAGTCTCACCAAGATTATCGCAGAAAATGCATATCTCAGCTTGAAACCCGACCAAAACCACGATGTCGCCGGTTCTGCATATCAAACGCACTGTGGGGTGGTGAATACACCAGAAAACGTGTTTCTCGATTTAAATAGCTCGAAAAGAGCGATCTAGATGAGTCTGCATACTTCTCATAGATGAAACACAAAGATTATCGCAGAAAATGCATGTTTCAGCTGGAAGCCCCACGAAAACCAAGTTATCGGCGGCTCTACATATCAAACGCACTGAGGAGTGGTCAAAACACCAGAAAACTTGTTTTTTCGCATTAAATAGCTCGAAACGAGCGATCTAGATGATTCTGCATAGTTCTGACTAAAGTCTCACCAAGATTATCGCAGAAAATGCATATCTCAGCTGGAAACCCCACGAACACCAAGATATCGCCGGTTCTGCATATCAAACGCACTGTGGAGTGGTGAAAACAACCAGATAACGTGTTTCTCGCTTTAAATAGCTCGAAACGAGCGATCTAGATGATTTTGCATACTTCTGACTGAAGTCTCACCAATATTATCGCAGAAAATGCTATATCTCAGCTTGAAACCCGACGAAAACCACGATGTCGCCGGTTCTGCATATCAAACGCACTGTGGCGTGGTGAAAACACCAGAAAACGTGTTTCTCGCATTAAATAGCTCGAAAAGAGCGATCTAGATGATTCTGCATACTTCTGACAGAAGACTCACCAAGATTATCACAGAAATTGCATATCTCAGCTGGAAACCCCACGAAAACCAAGATATCGCCGGTTCTGCATATCAGACGCACTATGGAGTGGTGAAAATATCAGAAAACGTGTATCTCGCATTAACCAGCTCGAAAAGAGCGTTCTCGATGATTCTGCATACTTCTCATAGATGAAACACCAAGATTATCGCAGAAAATGCATATTTCAGCTGGAAACCCCACGAAAACCAAGTTATCGGCGGCTCTACATATCAAACGCACTGTGGAGTGGTCAAAACAACCAGATAACGTGTTTCGCGCTTTAAATAGCTCGAAACGAGCGATCTACATGATTCTGCATACTTCTGACTGAAGTCTCACCAATATGATCGCAGAAAATGCATATCTCAGCTTGAAACCCGACGAAAACCACGATGTCGCCGGTTCTGCATATCAAACGCACTGTGGCGTGGTGAAAACACCAGAAAACGTGTTTCTCGCATCAAATAGCTCGAAAAGAGCGATCTAGATGATTCTGCATACTTCTGACAGAAGACTCACCAAGATTATCACAGAAAATGCATATCTCAGCTGGAAACTCCAGGAAAACCAAGATATCGCCGGTTGTGCATATCAAACGCCCTGTGGAGTGATGAAAACACCAGATAACGTGTTTCTCGCATTAAATAGCTCGAATAGAGCGATCGCGATGATTCTGCATACTTCTGACAGAAGTCTCACCAAGATTATCGCAGAAAATGCATATCTCAGCTAGAAACCTTACGAAAATCAAGATGTCGCCGGTTCTGCATATCAAACGCACTGTGGAGTGGTGAAAACAACCAGATAACGTGTTTCTCGCATTAAACAGCTCGAAACGAGCGATCTATGTGATTCTGCATACTTCTGACTGAAGTCTCACCAATATGATCGCAGAAAATGCATATCTCAGCTTGAAACCCGACGAAAAACACGATGTCGCCGGTTCTGCATATCAAACGAACTGTGGAGTGGTGAAAACACCAGAAAACGTGTCTCTCGCATCAAATAGCTCGAAAAGAGCGATCTAGATGATTCTGCATACTTCTGACAGAAGACTCACCAAGATTATCGCAGAAAATGCATATCTCAGCTTGAAACCTCACGAAAATCAAGATGTCGCCGGTTCTGCATATCAAACGCACTGTGGAGTGGTGAAAACACCAGAAAACGTGTTTCTCGCATCAAATAGCTCGAAAAGAGCGATCTAGATGATTCTGCATACTTCTGACAGAAGACTCACCAATATGATCGCAGAAAATGCATATCTCAGCTTGAAACCCGACGAAAACCACGATGTCGACTGTTCTGCATATCAAACGCACTGTGGCGTTGTGAAAACACCAGAAAACGTGTTTCTCGCATTAAATAGCTCGAAAAGAGCGATCTAGATGATTCTGCATACTTCTGACAGAAGACTCACCAAGATTATCACAGAAATTGCATATCTCAGCTGGAAACCCCACGAAAACCAAGATATCGCCGGTTCTGCATATCAGACGCACTATGGAGTGGTGAAAACATCAGAAAACGTGTATCTCGCATTAACCAGCTCGAAAAGAGCGTTCTCGATGATTCTGCATACTTCTCATAGATGAAACACCAAGAGTATCGCAGAAAATGCATATTTCAGCTGGAAACCCTACGAAAACCAAGTTATCGGCGGCTCTACATATCAAACGCACTGTGGAGTGGTCAAAACAACCAGATAACGTGTTTCGCGCTTTAAATAGCTCGAAACGAGCGATCTAGATGATTCTGCATACTTCTGACTGAAGTCTCACCAATATGATCGCAGAAAATGCATATCTCAGCTTGAAACCCGACGAAAACCACGATGTCGCCGGTTCTGCATATCAAACGCACTGTGGCGTGGTGAAAACACCAGAAAACGTGTTTCTCGCATCAAATAGCTCGAAAAGAGCGATCTAGATGATTCAGCATACTTCTGACAGAAGTCTCACCAATATGATAGCAGAAAATGCATATCTCAGCTTGAATCCCGACGAAAACCACGATGTCGCCGGTTCTGCATATCAAACGCACTGTGGCGTGGTGAAAACACCAGAAAACGTGTTTCTCGCATCAAATAGCTCGAAAAGAGCGATCTAGATGATTCTGCATACTTCTGACAGAAGACTCACCAAGATTATCGCAGAAAATGCATATTTCAGCTGGAAACACCACGAAAACCAAGTTATCGGCGGCTCTACATATCAAACGCACTGTGGAGTGGTCAAAACAACCAGATAACGTGTTTCGCGCTTTAAATAGCTCGAAACGAGCGATCTAGATGATTCTGCATACTTCTGACTGAAGTCTCACCAATATTATCGCAGAAAATGCATATTTCAGCTGGAATCCCCACGAAAACCAAGTTATCGGCGGTTCTACATATCAAACGCACTGTGGAGTGGTCAAAACACCAGAAAACGTGTTTCTCGCATTAAGTAGCTCGAAAAGAGCGATCTAGATGATACTGCATACTTCTGACAGAATTCTTACCAAGATTATCGTTGAAAATGCATATCCCAGCTTGAACTCCGACGAAATCCAAGATGTCGCCGGTTCTGCAAGTTAAACGCACTGTGGAGTGGTGAAAACACCAGATAACGTGTTTCTCGCATTAAGTAGCTCGAAACGAGCGATCTAGATGATTCTGCATACTTCTGACTAAAGTCTCACCAAGATTATCGCAGAAAATGCATATCTCAGCTTGAAACCCGACCAAAACCACGATGTCGCCGGTTCTGCATATCAAACGCACTGTGGGGTGGTGAATACACCAGAAAACGTGTTTCTCGATTTAAATAGCTCGAAAAGAGCGATCTAGATGATTCTGCATACTTCTCATAGATGAAACACAAAGATTATCGCAGAAAATGCATATTTCAGCTGGAAGCCCCACGAAAACCAAGTTATCGGCGGCTCTACATATCAAACGCACTGAGGAGTGGTCAAAACACCAGAAAACTTGTTTTTTCGCATTAAATAGCTCGAAACGAGCGATCTAGATGATTCTGCATAGTTCTGACTAAAGTCTCACCAAGATTATCGCAGAAAATGCATATCTCAGCTGGAAACCCCACGAAAACCAAGATATCGCCGGTTCTGCATATCAAACGCACTGTGGAGTGGTGAAAACAACCAGATAACGTGTTTCTCGCTTTAAATAGCTCGAAACGAGCGATCTAGATGATTCTGCATACTTCTGACTGAAGTCTCACCAATATTATCGCAGAAAATGCTATATCTCAGCTTGAAACCCGACGGAAACCACGATGTCGCCGGTTCTGCATATCAAACGCACTGTGGCGTGGTGAAAACACCAGAAAACGTGTTTCTCGCATTAAATAGCTCGAAAAGAGCGATCTAGATGATTCTGCATACTTCTGACAGAAGACTCACCAAGATTATCACAGAAATTGCATATCTCAGCTGGAAACCCCACGAAAACCAAGATATCGCCGGTTCTGCATATCAGACGCACTATGGAGTGGTGAAAACATCAGAAAACGTGTATCTCGCATTAACCAGCTCGAAAAGAGCGTTCTCGATGATTCTGCATACTTCTCATAGATGAAACACCAAGATTATCGCAGAAAATGCATATTTCAGCTGGAAACCCCACGAAAACCAAGTTATCGGCGGCTCTACATATCAAACGCACTGTGGAGTGGTCAAAACAACCAGATAACGTGTTTCGCGCTTTAAATAGCTCGAAACGAGCGATCTAGATGATTCTGCATACTTCTGACTGAAGTCTCACCTATATGATCGCAGAAAATGCATATCTCAGCTTGAAACCCGACGAAAACCAAGATATCGCCGGTTCTGCATATTAGACGCACTATGGAGTGGTGAAAACACCAGAAAACGTGTATCTCGCATTAACTAGCTCGAAAAGAGCGTTCTCGATGATTCTGCATACTTCTCATAGATGAAACACCAAGATTATCGCAGAAAATGCATATTTCAGCTGGAAACCCCACGAAAACCAAGATATCGCCGGTTCTGCATATCAAACGCACTGTGGCGTGGTGAAAACACCAGAAAACGTGTTTCTCGCATTAAATAGCTCGAAAAGAGCGATCTAGATGATTCTGCATACTTCTGACAGAAGACTCACCAAGATTATCGCAGAAAATGCATATTTCAGCTGGAAACCCCACGAAAACCAAGATATCGCCGGTTCTGCATATCAGACGCACTATGGAGTGGTGAAAACATCAGAAAACGTGTATCTCGCATTAACCAGCTCGAAAAGAGCGTTCTCGATGATTCTGCATACTTCTCATAGATGAAACACCAAGATTATCGCAGAAAATGCATATTTCAGCTGGAAACCCCACGAAAACCAAGTTATCGGCGGCTCTACATATCAAACGCACTGTGGCGTGGTGAAAACACCAGAAAACGTGTTTCTCGCATCAAATAGCTCGAAAAGAGCGATCTAGATGATTCTGCATACTTCTGACAGAAGACTCACCAAGATTATCGCGGAAAATGCATATCTCAGCTGGAAACCCAACGAAAACCAAGATATCGCCGGTTCTGCATATTAGACGCACTATGGAGTGGTGAAAACACCAGAAAACGTGTATCTCGCATTAACTAGCTCGAAAAGAGCTTTCTCGATGATTCTGCATACTTCTCATAGATGAAACACCAAGAATATCGCAGAAAATGCATATTTCAGCTGGAAACCCCACGAAAACCAAGATATCGCCGGTTCTGCATATCAAACGCACTGTGGCGTGGTGAAAACACCAGAAAACCTGTTTCTCGCATTAAATAGCTCGAAAAGAGCGATCTAGATGATTCTGCATACTTCTGACAGAAGACTCACCAATATGATCGCAGAAAATGCATATCTAAGCTTGAAACCCGACGAAAACCACGATGTCGACTGTTCTGCATATCAAACGCACTGTGGAGTGGTGAAAACACCAGAAAACGTGTTTCTCGCATCAAATAGCTCGAAAAGAGCGATCTAGATGATTCTGCATACTTCTGACAGAAGACTCACCAAGATTATCGCAGAAAATGCATATCTCAGCTTGAAACCTCACGAAAACCAAGATATCGCCGGTTCTGCATATCAAACGCACTGTGGAGTGGTGAAAACAACCAGATAACGTGTTTCTCGCTTTAAATAGCTCGAAACGAGCGATCTAGATGATTCTGCATACTTCTGACTAAAGTCTCACCAAGATTATCGCAGAAAATGCATATCTCAGCTTGAAACCCGACCAAAACCACGATGTCGCCGGTTCTGCATATCAAACGCACTGTGGGGTGGTGAATACACCAGAAAACGTGTTTCTCGATTTAAATAGCTCGAAAAGAGCGATCTAGATGATTCTGCATACTTCTCATAGATGAAACACAAAGATTATCGCAGAAAATGCATATTTCAGCTGGAAGCCCCACGAAAACCAAGTTATCGGCGGCTCTACATATCAAACGCACTGAGGAGTGGTTAAAACACCAGAAAACTTGTTTTTTCGCATTAAATAGCTCGAAACGAGCGATCTAGATGATACTGTATACTTCTGACAGAATTCTTACCAAGATTATCGTTGAAAATGCATATCCCAGCTTGAACTCCGACGAAATCCAAGATGTCGCCGGTTCTGCAAGTTAAACGCACTGTGGAGTGGTGAAAACACCAGATAACGTGTTTCTCGCATTAAGTAGCTCGAAACGAGCGATCTAGATGATTCTGCATACTTCTGACTAAAGTCTCACCAAGATTATCGCAGAAAATGCATATCTCAGCTTGAAACCCGACCAAAACCACGATGTCGCCGGTTCTGCATATCAAACGCACTGTGGGGTGGTGAATACACCAGAAAACGTGTTTCTCGATTTAAATAGCTCGAAAAGAGCGATCTAGATGATTCTGCATACTTCTCATAGATGAAACACAAAGATTATCGCAGAAAATGCATATTTCAGCTGGAAGCCCCACGAAAACCAAGTTATCGGCGGCTCTACATATCAAACGCACTGAGGAGTGGTCAAAACACCAGAAAACTTGTTTTTTCGCATTAAATAGCTCGAAACGAGCGATCTAGATGATTCTGCATAGTTCTGACTAAAGTCTCACCAAGATTATCGCAGAAAATGCATATCTCAGCTGGAAACCCCACGAAAACCAAGATATCGCCGGTTCTGCATATCAAACGCACTGTGGAGTGGTGAAAACAACCAGATAACGTGTTTCTCGCTTTAAATAGCTCGAAACGAGCGATCTAGATGATTCTGCATACTTCTGACTGAAGTCTCACCAATATTATCGCAGAAAATGCTATATCTCAGCTTGAAACCCGACGGAAACCACGATGTCGCCGGTTCTGCATATCAAACGCACTGTGGCGTGGTGAAAACACCAGAAAACGTGTTTCTCGCATTAAATAGCTCGAAAAGAGCGATCTAGATGATTCTGCATACTTCTGACAGAAGACTCACCAAGATTATCACAGAAATTGCATATCTCAGCTGGAAACCCCACGAAAACCAAGATATCGCCGGTTCTGCATATCAGACGCACTATGGAGTGGTGAAAACATCAGAAAACGTGTATCTCGCATTAACCAGCTCGAAAAGAGCGTTCTCGATGATTCTGCATACTTCTCATAGATGAAACACCAAGATTATCGCAGAAAATGCATATTTCAGCTGGAAACCCCACGAAAACCAAGTTATCGGCGGCTCTACATATCAAACGCACTGTGGCGTGGTGAAAACACCAGAAAACGTGTTTCTCGCATCAAATAGCTCGAAAAGAGCGATCTAGATGATTCTGCATACTTCTGACAGAAGACTCACCAAGATTATCGCGGAAAATGCATATCTCAGCTGGAAACCCAACGAAAACCAAGATATCGCCGGTTCTGCATATTAGACGCACTATGGAGTGGTGAAAACACCAGAAAACGTGTATCTCGCATTAACTAGCTCGAAAAGAGCGTTCTCGATGATTCTGCATACTTCTCATAGATGAAACACCAAGATTATCGCAGAAAATGCATATTTCAGCTGGAAACCCCACGAAAACCAAGATATCGCCGGTTCTGCATATCAAACGCACTGTGGCGTGGTGAAAACACCAGAAAACCTGTTTCTCGCATTAAATAGCTCGAAAAGAGCGATCTAGATGATTCTGCATACTTCTGACAGAAGACTCACCAATATGATCGCAGAAAATGCATATCTCAGCTTGAAACCCGACGAAAACCACGATGTCGACTGTTCTGCATATCAAACGCACTGTGGAGTGGTGAAAACACCAGAAAACGTGTTTCTCGCATCAAATAGCTCGAAAAGAGCGATCTAGATGATTCTGCATACTTCTGACAGAAGACTCACCAAGATTATCGCAGAAAATGCATATCTCAGCTTGAAACCTCACGAAAATCAAGATGTCGCCGGTTCTGCATATCAAACGCCCTGTGGAGTGGTGAAAACACCAGAAAACGTGTTTCTCGCATTAAGTAGCTCGAAAAGAGCGATCTAGATGATACTGCATACTTCTGACAGAATTCTTACCAAGATTATCGTTGAAAATGCATATCCCAGCTTGAACCCCGACGAAATCCAAGATGTCGCCGGTTCTGCAAGTTAAACGCACTGTGGAGTGGTGAAAACACCAGATAACGTGTTTCTCGCATTAAATAGCTCGAAACGAGCGATCTAGGTGATTCTGCATACTTCTGACTGAAGTCTCACCAATATGATCGCAGAAAATGCATATCTCAGCTTGAAACCCGACCAAAACCACGATGTCGCCGGTTCTGCATATCAAACGCACTGTGGGGTGGTGAATACACCAGAAAACGTGTTTCTCGATTTAAATAGCTCGAAAAGAGCGATCTAGATGATTCTGCATACTTCTCATAGATGAAACACAAAGATTATCGCAGAAAATGCACATTTCAGCTGGAAGCCCCTCGAAAACCAAGTTATCGGCGGCTCTACATATCAAACGCACTGTGGAGTGGTCAAAACACCAGAAAACTTGTTATTTCGCATTAAATAGCTCGAAACGAGCGATCTAGATGATTCTGCATAGTTCTGACTAAAGTCTCACCAAGATTATCGCAGAAAATGCATATCTCAGCTGGAAACCCCACGAAAACCAAGATATCGCCGGTTCTGCATATCAGACGCACTATGGAGTGGTGAAAACACCAGAAAACGTGTATCTCGCATTAACTAGCTCGAAAAGAGCGTTATCGATGATTCTGCATACTTCTCATAGATGAAACACCAAGATTGTCGCAGAAAATGCATATCTCAGCTGGAAACCCCACGATAACCAAGATATCGCCGGTTCTGCATATCAAACGCCCTGTGGAGTGATGAAAACACCAGATAACGTGTTTCTCGCATTAAATAGCTCGAATAGAGCGATCGCGATGATTCTGCATACTTCTGACAGAAGACTCACCAAGATTATCGCAGAAAATGCATATCTCAGCTTGAAATCCGACCGAAACCAAGATATCTCCGTTTCTGCTTATCAAACGCACTGTGGAGTGGTGAAAACAACCAGATAACGTGTTTCTCGCATTAAATAGCTCGAATAGAGCGATCTCGATGATTCTGCATACTTCTGACAGAAGACTCACCAAGATTATCGCAGAAAATGCATATCTCAGCTGGAAACCCCACGAAAACCAAGATATCGCCGGTTCTGCATATCAAACGCACTGTGGAGTGGTGAAAGCAAACAGATAACGTGTTTCTCGCATTAAATAGCTCGAATAGAGCGATCTCGATGATTCTGCATACTTCTGACAGAAGACTCACCAAGATTATCACAGAAATTGCATATCTCAGCTGGAAACCCCACGAAAACCAAGTTATCGGCGGCTCTACATATCAAACGCACTGTGGAGTGGTCAAAACAACCAGATAACGTGTTTCTCGCTTTAAATAGCTCGAAACGAGCGATCTAGATGATTCTGCATACTTCTGACAGAATTCTTACCAAGATTATCGTTGAAAATGCATATCCCAGCTTGAACCCCGACGAAATCCAAGATGTCGCCGGTTCTGCAAGTTAAACGCACTGTGGAGTGGTGAAAACACCAGATAACGTGTTTCTCGCATTAAGTAGCTCGAAACGAGCGATCTAAATGATTCTGCATACTTCTGACTAAAGTCTCACCAAGATTATCGCAGAAAATGCATGTCTCAGCTTGAAACCCGACCAAAACCACGATGTCGCCGGTTCTGCATATCAAACGCACTGTGGGGTGGTGAATACACCAGAAAACGTGTTTCTCGATTTAAATAGCTCGAAAAGAGCGATCTAGATGATTCTGCATACTTCTCATAGATGAAACACAAAGATTATCGCAGAAAATGCATATTTCAGCTGGAAGCCCCACGAAAACCAAGTTATCGGCGGCTCTACATATCAAACGCACTGTGGAGTGGTCAAAACACCAGAAAACTTGTTTTTTCGCATTAAATCGCTCGAAACGAGCGATCTAGATGATTCTGCATAGTTCTGACTAAAGTCTCACCAAGATTATCGCAGAAAATGCATATCTCAGCTGGAAACCCCACGAAAACCAAGATATCGCCGGTTCTGCATATCAGATGCACTATGGAGTGGTGAAAACACCAGAAAACGTGTATCTCGAATTAACTAGCTCGAAAGGAGCGTTCTCGATGATTCTGCATACTTCTCATAGATGAAACACCAAGATTATCGCAGAAAATGCATATTTCAGCTGGAAACCCCACGAAAACCAAGTTATCGGCGGCTCTACATATCAAACGCACTGTGGAGTGGTCAAAACAACCAGATAAAGTGTTTCTCGCTTTAAATAGCTCGAAACGAGCGATCTAGATGATTCTGCATACTTCTGACTGAAGTCTCACCAATATGATCGCAGAAAATGCATATCTCAGCTTGAAACCCGACGAAAACCACGATGTCGCCGGTTCTGCATATCAAACGCACTGTGGCGTGGTGAAAACACCAGAAAACGTGTTTCTCGCATCAAATAGCTCGAAAAGATCGATCTAGATGATTCTGCATACTTCTGACAGAAGACTCACCAAGATTATCGCAGAAAATGCATATCTCAGCTGGAAACCCCACGAAAACCAAGATATCGCCGGTTCTGCATATCAAACGCACTGTGGAGTGCTGAAAACACCAGATAACGTGTTTCTCGCATTAACCAGCTCGAAAAGAGCGTTCTCGATGATTAAGCATACTTCTGACAGAAGTCTCACCAAGATTATCGTAAAAAATGCATATCTCAGCTTGAAACCCCACGAAAGCCAAGATATCGCTGGTTCTGCATATCAAACGAACTGTGGAGTGGTGAAAACACCGGATAAGGTTTTTCTCGCATTAACTAGCTCGAACAGAGCGATCTCGATGTTTCAGCATACTTCGGACAGAAGTCTCACCACGATTACCGCAGAAAATGTATATCTCAGCTTGAAACCCCACGAAAACCAAGATATCGCCGGTTCTGCATATCATACGCACTGTGGAGTGGTGAAAACACCAGATAACGTGTTTCGCGCATTAAATAGCTCGAAACGAGCGATCTCGATGATTAAGCATACTTCGAACAGAAGTCTCACCAAGATTATCGTAAAAAATGCATATCTCAGCTTGAAACCCCACGAAAACCAAGATATCGCTGGTTCTGCATATGATACGCACTGTGGAGTGGTGAAAACAACCATATAACGTGTTTCTCGCATTAAATAGCTCGAAAAGAGCGATCTAGATGATTCTGCATACTCCTGACAGAAGACTCACCATGGTTATCGTAGAAAATGCATATCTCAGCTTGAAATCTCACGAAAATCAAGATGTCGCCTGTTCTGCATATCAAACGCACTGTGGAGTGGTGAAAACACCAGATAACGTGTTTCTCGCATTAAATAGCTCGAAAAGAGGGGTCTCGATGATTCTGCATCCTACTGACAGAAGACTCACCAATATTATAGCAGAAAATGCATATCTCAGCTTGAAACCTCACGAAAATCAAGATGTCGCCGGTTCTGCATATCAAACGCACTGTGGAGTCGTGAAACCAACCAGACAACGTGTTTCTCGCATTAAATAGCTCGAAAAGAGCGATCCCGATGATTCTGCATACTTCTGACAGAAGTCTCACCAAGATTATCGTTGAAAATGCATATCTCAGCTTGATACCCGACCTAAACCAAGATATCTCCTGTTCTGCATGTCAAACGTACTGTGGAGTGGTGAATACACCAGAAAACGTGTTTCTCGCTTTAAATAGCTCGAAAAGAGCGATCCCGATGATTCTGCATACGTCTGACAGAAGTCTCACCAAGATTATCGTAGAAAATGCATATCTCAGCTTGAAACCCGACCGAAACCAAGATATATCCGGTTCTGCATGTCAAACGTACTGTGGGGTGGTGAATACACCAGAAAACGTGTTTCTCACATTAAATAGCTCGAAGAGAGCGATCTAGATGATTCTGCATACTTCTGACAGAAGACTCACCATGGTTATCGTAGAAAATGCATATCGCAGCTTGAAATCTCACGAAAATTAAGATGTCGCCTGTTCTGCATATCAAACGCACTGTGGAGTGGTGAAAACACCAGATAACGTGTCTCTCGCATTAAATAGCTCGAAAAGAGGGGTCTCGATGATTCTGCATAGTACTGACAGATGACTCACCAAGATTATCGACGAAAATGCTTATCTCAGGTTGAAATCTCACGAAAATCAAGATGTCGCCGGTTCTGCATATCAAACGCACTGTGGAGTGGTGAAAACACCAGATAACGTGTTTCTCGCATTAAAGAGCTCGAAAAGAGGGATCTCGATGATTCTGCATACTTCTGACAGAAGACTCACCAAGATTATCACAGAAATTGCATATCTCAGCTGGAAACCCCACGAAAACCAAGATATCGCCGGTTCTGCATATCAGACGCACTATGGAGTGGTGAAAACATCAGAAAACGTGTATCTCGCATTAACTAGCTCGAAAAGAGCGTTCTCGATGATTCTGCATACTTCTCATAGATGAAACACCAAGATTATCGCAGAAAATGCATATTTCAGCTGGAAACCCCACGAAAACCAAGTTATCGGCGGCTCTACATATCAAACGCACTGTGGAGTGGTCAAAACAACCAGATAACGGGTTTCTCGGTTTAAATAGCTCGAAACGAGCGATCTAGATGATTCTGCATACTTCTGACTGAAGTCTCCCCAATATGATCGCAGAAAATGCATATCTCAGCTTGAAACCCGACGAAAACCACGATGTCGCCGGTTCTGCATATCAAACGCACTGTGGCGTGGTGAAAACACCAGAAAACGTGTTTCTCGCATCAAATAGCTCGAAAAGAGCGATCTAGATGATTCTGCATACATCTGACAGAAGACTCACCAAGATTATCGCAGAAATTGCATATCTCAGCTGGAAACCCCACGAAAACCAAGATATCGCCGGTTCTGCATATCAAACGCACTGTGGAGTGCTGAAAACACCAGATAACGTGTTTCTCGCATTAACTAGCTCGAAAAGAGCGTTGTCGATGATTAAGCATACTTCGGACAGAAGTCTCACCAAGATTATCGCAGGAATAGCAAATCTCAGCTTGAACCCCGACGAAATCCAAGATGTCGCCGGATCTGCATATCAAACGCACTGTGGAGTGGTGAAAACACCAGTTAACGTGTTTCTCGCATAAAATAGCTCGAAAAGTTCGATCTTGATGATTCTGCATACTTCTGTCTGAAGTCTCTCCAATATTATCGCACAAAATGCATATCTGAGCTTGAAACCCCACGAAAACCAGGTTATCGTCGGTTCTGCACATCATACGCACTGTGGAGTGGTCAAAACACCAGATAACGTGTTTCTCGCATTATATAGCTCTAAAAGAGCGATCTCGATGATTCTGCATACTTCTAAATGAATTCTCACCAAGATTATCGCAGAAAATGCATATCTCAGGTTGATACCCGACGAAAGCCAAGATGTAGCCGGTTCTGCATATCAAACGCACTGTGGAGAGGTGAAAACACCAGATAACGTGTTTCTCGCATTAAAGAGCTGGAAAAGAGGGATCTCGATGTTTCCGCTTACTTCTGATAGAAGTCTCACCAAGATTATCGCAGAAAACGCATATCTCAGCTTGAAACCCCACGAAAACCAAGATATCGCCGGTTCTGGATATCAAACCAACTGTGGAGTGGTGAAAACCCCAGATAACGTGTTTCTCGCATTAAATAGCTCGAAAAGTGCGATCTCGATGATTCTGCATACTTCGAACAGAAGTCTCAACAAGATTATCGCAGAAAATGCATATTTCAGCTTGAAACCCCACGAAAACCAAGATATCTCCTGTTCTGCATGTCAAACGCACTGTGGAGTGGTGAAAACACCAGATAACGTGTTTCTCGCATTAAATAGCTCGAAAAGAGGGGTCTCGATGATTCTGCATCCTACTGACAGAAGACTCACCAATATTATAGCAGAAAATGCATATCTCAGCTTGAAACCTCACGAAAACCAAGATATCGCTGGTTCTGCATATCAAACGCACTGTGGAGTGGTGAAAACACCAGATAACGTGTCTCTCGCATTAAATAGCTCGAAAAGAGGGGTCTCGATGATTCTGCATAGTACTGACAGAAGACTCACCAAGATTATCGACGAAAATGCATATCTCAGGTTGATATCTCACGAAAATAAAGATGTCGCCGGTTCTGCATATCAAACGCACTGTGGAGTGGTGAAAACACCAGATAACGTGTTTCTCGCATTAAAGAGCTCGAAAAGAGGGATCTCGATGATTCTGCATACTTCTGACAGAAGACTCACCAAGATTATCACAGAAATTGCATATCTCAGCTGGAAACCCCACGAAAACCAAGATATCGCCGGTTCTGCATATCAGACGCACTATGGAGTGGTGAAAACATCAGAAAACGTGTATCTCGCATTAACTAGCTCGAAAAGAGCGTTCTCGATGATTCTGCATACTTCTCATAGATGAAACACCAAGATTATCGCAGAAAATGCATATTTCAGCTGGAAACCCCACGAAAACCAAGTTATCGGCGGCTGTACATATCAAACGCACTGTGGAGTGGTCAAAACAACCAGATAACGTGTTTCTCGTTTTAAATAGCTCGAAACGAGCGATCTAGATGATTCTGCATACTTCTGACTGAAGTCTCACCAATATGATCGCAGAAAATGCATATCTCAGCTTGAAACCCGACGAAAACCACGATGTCGCCGGTTCTGCATATTAAACGCACTGTGGCGTGGTGAAAACACCAGAAAACGTGTTTCTCGCATCAAATAGCTCGAAAAGAGCGATCTAGATGATTCTGCATACTTCTGACAGAAGACTCACCAAGATTATCGCAGAAAATGCATATCTCAGCTGGAAACCCCACGAAAACCAAGATATCGCCGGTTCTGCATATCAAACGCACTGTGGAGTGCTGAAAACACCAGATAACGTGTTTCTCGCATTAAAGAGCTCGAAAAGAGGGATCTCGATGATTAAGCATACTTCGGACAGAAGTCTCACCCCGATTATCGCAGGAATTGCAAATCTCAGCTTGAACCCCGACGAAATCCAAGATGTCGCCGGATCTGCATATCAAACGCACTGTGGAGTGGTGAAAACACCAGTTAACGTGTTTCTCGCATAAAATAGCTCGAAAAGTGCGATCTTGATGATTCTGCATACTTCTGTCTGAAGTCTCTCCAATATTATCGCACAAAATGCATATCTGAGCTTGAAACCCCACGAAAACCAGGATATCGTCGGTTCTGCACATCATACGCACTGTGGAGTGGTCAAAACACCAGATAACGTGTTTCTCGCATTATATAGCTCTAAAAGAGCGATCTCGATGATTCTGCATACTTCGGACAGAAGTCTCACCAAGATTACCGCAGAAAATGTATATCTCAGCTTGAAACCCCACGAAAACCAAGATATCGCTGGTTCTGCATATCAAACGCACTGTGGAGTGGTGAAAACAACCATATAACGTGTTTCTCGCGTTAAATATCTCGAAAAGAGGGGTCTCGATGATTCTGCATCCTACTGACAGAAGACTCACCAATATTATAGCAGAAAATGCATATCTCAGCTTGAAACCTCACGAAAATCAAGGTGTCGCCGGTTCTGCATATCAAACGCACTGTGGAGTCGCGAAACCAACCAGACAACGTGTTTCTCGCATTAAATAGCTCCAAAAGAGCGATCCCGATGATTCTGCACACTTCTGACAGAAGTCTCACCAAGATTATCGTAAAAAATGCATATCTCAGCTTGAAACCCCACGAAAGCGAAGATATCGCTGGTTCTGCATATCAAACGAACTGTGGAGTGGTGAAAACCCCGGATAAGGTTTTTCTCGCATTAACTAGCTCGAAAAGAGCGATCTCGATGTTTCAGCATACTTCGGACAGAAGTCTCACCAAGATTACCGCAGAAAATGTATATCTCAGCTTGAAACCCCACGAAAACCAAGATATCGCTGGTTCTGCATATCAAACGCACTGTGGAGTGGTGAAAACAACCATATAACGTGTTTCTCGCGTTAAATAGCTCGAAAAGAGCGATCTAGATAATTCTGCATACTCCTGACAGAAGACTCACCATGGTTATCGTAGAAAATGCATATCTCAGCTTGAAATCTCACGAAAATCAAGATGTCGCCTGTTCTGCATATCAAACGCACTGTGGAGTGGTGAAAACACCAGATAACGTGTTTCTCGCATTAAATATCTCGAAAAGAGGGGTCTCGATGATTCTGCATCCTACTGACAGAAGACTCACCAATATTATAGCAGAAAATGCATATCTCAGCTTGAAACCTCACGAAAATCAAGATGTCGCCGGTTCTGCATATCAAACGCACTGTGGAGTCGCGAAACCAACCAGACAACGTGTTTCTCGCATTAAATAGCTCCAAAAGAGCGATCCCGATGATTCTGCACACTTCTGACAGAAGTCTCACCAAGATTATCGTTGAAAATGCATATCTCAGCTTGATACCCGACCTAAACCAAGATATCTCCTGTTCTGCATGTCAAACGTACTGTGGAGTGGTGAATACACCAGAAAACGTGTTTCTCGCATTAAATAGCTCGAAAAGAGCGATCTAGATGATTCTACATACTTCTGACAGAAGACTCACCAAGATTATCGCAGAAAATGCATATCTCAGCTGGAAACACCACGAAAATCAAGATATCGCCGGTTCTGCATATAAAACGCACTGTGGAATGTTGACAACACCAGAAAACTTGTTTTTTCGCATTAAATAGCTCGAAACGAGCGATCTCGATGATTCTGCATACTTCTGACTGAAGTCTCACCAAGAGTATCGCAGAGAATGCATATCTCAGCTGGAAACACCACGAAAATCTAGATATCGCCGGTTATGCATATCAAACGCACTGTGGAGTGGTGAAAACAACCATATAATGTGTTTCTCGCATTAAATAGCTCGAAAAGAGCGATCCCGATGATTCTGCATACTTCTGACAGAAGTCTCACCAAGATTATCGTAGAAAATGCATATCTCAGCTTGAAACCCGACCGAAACCAAGATATATCCGGTTCTGCATGTCATACGTACTGTGGGGTGGTGAATACACCAGAAAACGTGTTTCTCACATTAAATAGCTCGAAGAGAGCGATCTAGATGATTCTGCATACTTCTGACAGAAGACTCACCATGGTTATCGTAGAAAATGCATATCGCAGCTTGAAATCTCACGAAAATTAAGATGTCGCCTGTTCTGCATATCAAACGCACTGTGGAGTGGTGAAAACACCAGATAACGTGTCTCTCGCATCAAATAGCTCGAAAAGAGGGGTCTCGATGATTCTGCATAGTACTGACAGAAGACTCACCAAGATTATCGACGAAAATGCATATCTCAGGTTGAAATCTCACGAAAATCAAGATGTCGCCGGTTCTGCATATCAAACGCACTGTGGAGTGGTGAAAACACCAGATAACGTGTTTCTCGCATTAAAGAGCTCGAAAAGAGGGATCTCGATGATTCTGCTTACTTCTGATAGAAGTCTCACCAAGATTATCGCAGAAAACGCATATCTCAGCTTGAAACCCCACGAAAACCAAGATATCGCCGGTTCTGCATATCAAACCAACTGTGGAGTGGTGAAAACTCCAGATAACGTGTTTCTCGCACTAACTAGCTCGAAAAGAGCGATCTCGATGATTCAGCATACTTCGGACAGAAGTCTCACCAAGATTATCGTAAAAAATGCATATCTCAGCTTGAAACCCCACGAAAACCAAGATATCTAATGTTCTGCATATCAAACGCACTGTGGAGAGGTGAAAACACCAGATAACGTGTTTCTCGCATTAAAGAGCTCGAAAAGAGGGATCTCGATGATTCTGCTTACTTCTGATAGAAGTCTCACCAAGATTATCGCAGAAAACGCATATCTCAGATTGAAACCCCACGAAAACCAAGATATCGCCGGATCTGCATCTCAAACCAACTGTGGAGTGGTGAAAACTCCAGATATCGTGTTTCTCGCATTAAATAGCTCGAAACGTGCGATCTCGATGATTAAGCATACTTCGGACAGATGTCTCACCAAGATTATCGTAAAAAATGCATATCTCAGCTTGAAACCCCACGAAAGCCAAGATATCGCTGGTTCTGCATATCAAACGCACTGTGGAGTGGTGAAAACACCGGATAAGGTTTTTCTCGCATTAACTAGCTCGAAAAGAGCGATCTCGATGATTCTGCATACTTCTGACTGAAGTCTCACCAAGATTATCGCAGAAAATGCATATCTCAGGTTGATACCCGACGAAAGCCAAGATGTCGCCGGTACTGCGTATCAAACGCACTGTGGAGAGGTGAAAACACCAGATAACGTGTTTCTCGCATTAAAGAGCTCGAAAAGAGGGATCTCGATGTTTCCGCTTACTTCTGATAGAATTCTCACCAAGATTATCGCAGAAAACGCATATCTCAGCTTGAAACCCCACGAAAACCAAGATATCGCCGGTTCTGCATATCAAACCAACTGTGGAGTGGTGAAAACCCCAGATAACGTGTTTCTCGCATTAAATAGCTCGAAAAGTGCGATCTCGATGATTCTGCATACTTCGAACGGAAGTCTCAACAAGATTATCGCAGAAAATGCATATTTCAGCTTGAAACCCCACGAAAACCAAGATATCTACTGTTCTGCATATCAAACGCACTGTGGTGTGGTGAAAACACCAGATAACGTGTTTCTCGCACTAACTAGCTCGAAAAGAGCGATCTCGATGGTTCAGCATACTTCGGACAGAAGTCTCACCAAGATTATCGTAAAAAATGCATATCTCAGCTTGAAACCCCACGAAAGCCAAGATATCGCTGGTTCTGCATATCAAACGAACTGTGGAGTGGTGAAAACACCGGATAAGGTTTTTCTCGCATTAACTAGCTCGAAAAGAGCGATCTCGATGTTTCAGCATACTTCGGACAGAAGTCTCACCAAGATTATCGCAGAAAATGTATATCTCAGCTTGAAACCCCACGAAAACCAAGATATCGCCGGTTCTGCATATCATACGCACTGTGGAGTGGTGAAAACACCAGATAACGTGTTTCTCGCATTAAATAGCTCGAATAGAGCGATCTCGATGATTCTGCATACTTCGGACAGAAGTCTCACCAAGATTATCGTAAAAAATGCATATCTCAGCTTGAAACCCCACGAAAACCAAGATATCGCTGGTTATGCATTTCAGACGCACTGTGGAGTGGTGAAAAAACCAGAAAACGTGTTTCTCGCATTAAGTAGCTCGAAAAGAGCGTTCTCGATGATTCTGCATACTTCTCATAGATGAAACACCAAGATTATCGCAGAAAATGCATATATCAGCTGGAAACCCCACGAAAACCACGTTATCGGCGGTTCTACATATCAAACGCACTGTGGAGTGGTCAAAACACCAGATAACGTGTTTCCCGCATTAAATAGCTCGAAAAGAGCGATCTCGATGATTCTGTATACTTCGGACAGAAGTCTCACCAAGATTATCGCAGAAAATGCATATCTCAGCTTGAAACCCCACGAAAACCAAGATATCGCTGGTTCTGCATGTCAAACGCACTGTCGAGTGGTGAAAACACCAGATAACGTTTTTCTCGCATTAAATAGCTCGAAAAGAAGGATCTCGATGATTCTGCATACTTCTGACTGAAGTCTCACCAAGATTATCGCAGAAAATGCATATCTCAGCTTGAAACCCCACGAAAACCCAGATATCGCCGGTTCTGCATATCAATCCAACTGTGGAGTTGTGAAAACACCAGACAACGTGTTTCTCGCACTAACTAGCTCGAAAAGAGCGATCTCGATGATTCAGCATACTTCGGACAGAAGTCTCACCAAGATTATCGCAGAAAATGCATATCTCAGCTTGAAACCCTACGAAAACCAAGATTTCGCCGGTTCTGCATATCATACGCACTGTGGAGTGGTGAAAACTCCAGATATCGTGTTTCTCGCATTAAATAGCTCGAAACGAGCGATCTCGATGATTAAGCATACTTCGGACAGAAGTCTCACCAAGATTATCGTAAAAAATGCATATTTCAGCTTGAAACCCCACGAAAACCCAGATATCGCCGGTTCTGCATATCAATCCAACTGTGGAGTTGTGAAAACACCAGACAACGTGTTTCTCGCATTAAATAGCTCGAAAAGAGCGATCTAGATGATTCTGCATACTTCGGACAGAAGTCTCACCAAGATTATCGCAGAAAATGCATATCTCACCTTGAAACCCCACGAAAATCAAGATTACGCCGGTTCTGCATATCAAACGCACTGTGGAGTGGTGAAAACAACCAGATAACGAGTTTCTCGCATTAAATAGCTCGAAAAGAGCGATCCCGATGATTCTGCATACTTCTGACAGAAGTCTCACCAAGATTATCGTAGAAAATGCATATCCCAGCTTGATACCCGACGAAAGCCAAGGTGTCGCCGGTTCTGCATATCAAACGCACTGTGGAGTGGAGAAAACACCAGATAACGTGTTTGTCGCATTAAACAGCTCGAAAAGAGCGTACTCGATGATTCTGCATACTTCGGACAGAAGTCTCACCAAGATTATCGCAGAAAATCCAAATCTCAGCTTGAAACCCCACGAAAACCAAGATATCGCCGGTTCTGCATATCATACGCACTGTGGAGTGGTGAAAACACCAGATAACGTGTTTCTCGCATTAAATAGCTCGAAACGAGCGATCTCGATGATTAAGCATACTTCGGACAGGAGTCTCACCAAGATTATCGTAAAAAATGCATATCTCAGCTTGAAACCCCACGAAAACCAAGATATCGCTGGATCTGCATATCAAACGCACTGTGGAGTGCTGAATGCACCAGATAACGTGTTTGCCGCATTAAATAGCTCGAATAGAGCGATCTCGATGATTCTGCATACTTCGGACAGAAGTCTCACCAAGATTATCGTAAAAAATGCATATCTCAGCTTGAAACCCCACGAAAACCAAGATATCGCTGGTTATGCATTTCAGACGCACTGTGGAGTGGTGAAAAAACCAGAAAACGTGTTTCTCGCATTAAGTAGCTCGAAAAGCGCGTTATCGATGATTCTGCATACTTCTCATAGATGAAACACCAAGATTATCGCAGAAAATGCATATATCAGCTGCAAACCCCACGAAAACCACGTTATCGGCGGTTCTACATATCAAACGCACTGTGGAGTGGTCAAAACACCAGATAACGTGTTTCCCGCATTAAATAGCTCGAAAAGAGCGATCTCGATGATTCTGTATACTTCGGACAGAAGTCTCACCAAGATTATCGCAGAAAATGCATATCTCAGCTTGAAACGCCACGAAAACCAAGATATCGCTGGTTCTGCATGTCAAACGCACTGTCGAGTGGTGAAAACACCAGATAACGTTTTTCTCGCATTAAATAGCTCGAAAAGAAGGATCTCGATGATTCTGCATACTTCTGACTGAAGTCTCACCAAGATTATCGCAGAAAATGCATATCTCAGGTTGATACCCGACGAAAGCCAAGATGTCGCCGGTTCTGCTTATCAAACGCACTGTGGAGAGGTGAAAACACCAGATAACGTGTTTCTCGCATTAAAGAGCTCGAAAAGAGGGATCTCGATGATTCTGCTTACTTCTGATAGAAGTCTCACCAAGATTATCGTAGAAAACGCATATCTCAGCTTGAAACCCCACGAAAACCAAGATATGGCCGGATCTGCATATCAAACCAACTGTGGAGTGGTGAAAATTACAGATATCGTGTTTCTCGCACTAACTAGCTCGAAAAGAGCGATCTCGATGATTCAGCATACTTCGGACAGAAGTCTCACCAAGATTATCGTAAAAAATGCATATTTCAGCTTGAAACCCCACGAAAACCAAGATATCGCCGGTTCTGCATATCAATCCAACTGTGGAGTTGTGAAAACACCAGACAACGTGTTTCTCGCATTAAATAGCTCGAAAAGAGCGATCTAGATGATTCTGCATACTTCGGACAGAAGTCTCACCAAGATTATCGCAGAAAATGCATATCTCACCTTGAAACCCCACGAAAATCAAGATTACGCCGGTTCTGCATATCAAACGCACTGTGGAGTGGTGAAAACAACCAGATAACGAGTTTCTCGCATTAAATAGCTCGAAAAGAGCGATCCCGATGATTCTGCATACTTCTGACAGAAGTCTCACCAAGATTATCGTAGAAAATGCATATCCCAGCTTGATACCCGACGAAAGCCAAGGTGTCGCCGGTTCTGCATATCAAACGCACTGTGGAGTGGAGAAAACACCAGATAACGTGTTTGTCGCATTAAACAGCTCGAAAAGAGCGTACTCGATGATTCTGCATACTTCGGACAGAAGTCTCACCAAGATTATCGCAGAAAATCCAAATCTCAGCTTGAAACCCCACGAAAACCAAGATATCGCCGGTTCTGCATATCATACGCACTGTGGAGTGGTGAAAACACCAGATAACGTGTTTCTCGCATTAAATAGCTCGAAACGAGCGATCTCGATGATTAAGCATACTTCGGACAGGAGTCTCACCAAGATTATCGTAAAAAATGCATATCTCAGCTTGAAACCCCACGAAAACCAAGATATCGCTGGTTCTGCATATCAAACGCACTGTGGAGTGCAGAAAGCACCAGATAACGTGTTTGCCGCATTAAATAGCTCGAATAGAGCGATCTCGATGATTCTGCATACTTCGGACAGAAGTCTCACCAAGATTATCGTAAAAAATGCATATCTCAGCTTGAAACCCCACGAAAACCAAGATATCGCTGGTTATGCATTTCAGACGCACTGTGGAGTGGTGAAAAAACCAGAAAACGTGTTTCTCGCATTAAGTAGCTCGAAAAGAGCGTTCTCGATGATTCTGCATACTTCTCATAGATGAAACACCAAGATTATCGCAGAAAATGCATATATCAGCTGCAAACCCCACGAAAACCACGTTATCGGCGGTTCTACATATCAAACGCACTGTGGAGTGGTCAAAACACCAGATAACGTGTTTCCCGCATTAAATAGCTCGAAAAGAGCGATCTCGATGATTCTGTATACTTCGGACAGAAGTCTCACCAAGATTATCGCAGAAAATGCATATCTCAGCTTGAAACGCCACGAAAACCAAGATATCGCTGGTTCTGCATGTCAAACGCACTGTCGAGTGGTGAAAACACCAGATAACGTTTTTCTCGCATTAAATAGCTCGAAAAGAAGGATCTCGATGATTCTGCATACTTCTGACTGAAGTCTCACCAAGATTATCGCAGAAAATGCATATCTCAGGTAGATACCCGACGAAAGCCAAGATGTCGCCGGTTCTGCATATCAAACGCACTGTGGAGAGGTGAAAACACCAGATAACGTGTTTCTCGCATTAAAGAGCTCGAAAAGAGGGATCTCGATGATTCTGCTTACTTCTGATAGAAGTCTCACCAAGATTATCGTAGAAAACGCATATCTCAGCTTGAAACCCCACGAAAACCAAGATATAGCCGGATCTGCATATCAAACCAACTGTGGAGTGGTGAAAATTACAGATATCGTGTTTCTCGCACTAACTAGCTCGAAAAGAGCGATCTCGATGATTCAGCATACTTCGGACAGAAGTCTCACCAAGATTATCGCAGAAAATGCATATCTCAGCTTGAAACCCTACGAAAACCAAGATTTCGCCGGTTCTGCATATCATACGCACTGTGGAGTGGTGAAAACTCCAGATATCGTGTTTCTCGCATTAAATAGCTCGAAACGAGCGATCTCGATGATTAAGCATACTTCGGACAGAAGTCTCACCAAGATTATCGTAAAAAATGCATATCTCAGCTTGAAACCCCACGAAAACCCAGTTATCGCCGGTTCTGCATATCAATCCAACTGTGGAGTTGTGAAAACACCAGACAACGTGTTTCTCGCATTAAATAGCTCGAAAAGAGCGATCTAGATGATTCTGCATACTTCGGACAGAAGTCTCACCAAGATTATCGCAGAAAATGCATATCTCACCTTGAAACCTCACGAAAATCAAGATGACGCCGGTTCTGCATATCAAACGCACTGTGGAGTGGTGAAAACAACCAGATAACGAGTTTCTCGCATTAAATAGCTCGAAAAGAGCGATCCCGATGATTCTGCATACTTCTGACAGAAGTCTCACCAAGATTATCGTAGAAAATGCATATCCCAGCTTGATACCCGACGAAAGCCAAGATGTCGCCGGTTCTGCATATCAAACGCACTGTGGAGTGGTGAAAACTCCAGATAACGTGTTTGTCGCATTAAACAGCTCGAAAAGAGCGTACTCGATGATTCTGCATACTTCGGACAGAAGTCTCACCAAGATTATCGCAGAAAATGCATATCTCAGCTTGAAACCCCACGAAAACCAAGATATCGCCGGTTCTGCATATCATACGCACTGTGGAGTGGTGAAAACACCAGATAACGTGTTTCTCGCATTAAACAGCTCGAAAAGAGCGATCTCGATGATTCTGCATACTTCTGACAGAAGTCTCACCAAGATAATCGCAGAAAATGCATATCTCACCTTGAAACCTCACGAAAATCAAGATGACGCCGGTTCTGCATATCAAACGCACTGTGGAGTGGTGAAAACAACCAGATAACGAGTTTCTCGCATTAAATAGCTCGAAAAGAGCGTTCCCGATGATTCTGCATACGTCTGACAGAAGTCTCACCAAGATTATCGTTGAAAATGCATATCTCAGCTTGATACCCGACCTAAACCAAGATATCTCCTGTTCTGCATGTCAAACGTACTGTGGAGTGGTGAATACACTAGAAAACGTGTTTCTCGCTTTAAATAGCTCGAAAAGAGCGATCCCGATGATTCTGCATACGTCTGACAGAAGTCTCACCAAGATTATCGTAGAAAATGCATATCTCAGCTTGAAACCCGACCGAAACCAAGATATATCCGGTTCTGCATGTCAAACGTACTGTGGGTGGTGAATACACCAGAAAACGTGTTTCTCACATTAAATAGCTCGAATAGAGCGTTCTCGATGATTCTGCATACTTCTGACTGAAGTCTCACCAATATTATCGCAGAAAATGCTATATCTCAGCTTGAAACCCGACGAAAACAACGATGTCGCCGGTTCTGCATATCAAACGCACTGTGGCGTGGTGAAAACACCAGAAAAAGTGTTTCTCGCATTAAATAGCTCGTAAAGAGCGATCTAGATGATTCTGCATACTTCTGACAGAAGACTCACCAAGATTATCACAGAAATTGCATATCTCAGCTGGAAACCCCACGAAAACCACGATATCGCCGGTTCTGCATATCAGACGCACTATGGAGTGGTGAAACCATCAGAAAACGTGTATCTCGCATTAACTAGCTCGAAAAGAGCGTTCTCGATGATTCTGCATACTTCTCATAGATGAAACACCAAGATTATCGCAGAAAATGCATATTTCAGCTGGAAACCCCACGAAAACCAAGTTATCGGCGGCTCTACATATCAAACGCACTGTGGGGTGGTCAAAACAACCAGATAAAGTGTTTCTCGCTTTAAATAGCTCGAAACGAGCGATCTAGATGATTCTGCATACTTCGGACAGAAGTCTCACCAAGATTATCGCAGGAATTGCAAATCTCAGCTTGAACCCGGACGAAATCCAAGATGTCGCCGGATCTGCATATCAAACGCACTGTGGAGTGGTGAAAACAACCAGATAACGTGTTTCTCGCATTAAATAGCTCGAATAGAGCGATCTCGATGATTCTGCATACTTCTGACTGAAGTCTCACCAATATGATCGCAGAAAATGCATATCTCAGCTTGAAACCCGACGAAAACCACGATGTCGCCGGTTCTGCATATCAAACGCACTGTGGCGTGGTGAAAACACCAGAAAACGTGTTTCTCGCATCAAATAGCTCGAAAAGAGCGATCTAGATGATTCTGCATACTTCTGACAGAAGTCTCACCAAGATTATCGTAAAAAATGCATATCTCAGCTTGAAACCCCACGAAAACCAAGATATCGCTGGTTCTGCATATCAAACGCACTGTGGAGTGGTGAAAACAACCATATAACGTGTTTCTCGCATTGAATAGCTCGAAAAGAGCGATCTAGATGATTCTGCATACTTCTGACAGAAGACTCACCAAGATTATCGCAGAAAATGCATATCTCAGCTGGAAACCCCTCGAAAACCAAGATATCGCCGGTTCTGCATATCAAACGCACTGTGGAGTGCTGAAAACACCAGATAACGTGTTTCTCGCATTAACCAGCTCGAAAAGAGCGTTCTCGATGATTAAGCATACTTCGGACAGAAGTCTCACCAAGATTATCGCAGGAATTGCAAATCTCAGCTTGAACCCGGACGAAATCCAAGATGTCGCCGGATCTGCATATCAAACGCAATGTGGAGTGGTGAAAACAACCAGATAACGTGTTTCTCGCATTAAATAGCTCGAATAGAGCGATCTCGATGATTCTGCATACTTCTGACTGAAGTCTCACCAATATGATCGCAGAAAATGCATATCTCAGCTTGAAACCCGACGAAAACCACGATGTCGCCGGTTCTGCATATCAAACGCACTGTGGAGTGGTGAAAACAACCAGATAACGTGTTTCTCGCATTAAATAGCTCGAATAGAGCGATCTCGATGATTCTGCATACTTCTGACTGAAGTCTCACCAATATGATCGCAGAAAATGCATATCTCAGCTTGAAACCCGACGAAAACCACGATGTCGCCGGTTCTGCATATCAAACGAACTGTGGAGTGGTGAAAACACCGGATAAGGTTTTTCTCGCATTAACTAGCTCGAACAGAGCGATCTCGATGTTTCAGCATACTTCGGACAGAAGTCTCACCAAGATTACCGCAGAAAATGTGTATCTCAGCTTGAAACCCCACGAAAACCAAGATATCGCCGGTTCTGCATATCATACGCACTGTGGAGTGGTGAAAACACCAGATAACGTGTTTCGCGCATTAAATAGCTCGAAACGAGCGATCTCGATGATTAAGCATACTTCGAACAGAAGTCTCACCAAGATTATCGTAAAAAATGCATATCTCAGCTTGAAACCCCACGAAAACCAAGATATCGCTGGTTCTGCATATCAAACGCACTGTGGAGTGGTGAAAACAACCATATAACGTGTTTCTCGCATTGAATAGCTCGAAAAGAGCGATCTAGATGATTCTGCATACTCCTGACAGAAGACTCACCATGGTTATCGTAGAAAATGCATATCTTAGCTTGAAATCTCACGAAAATCAAGATGTCGCCTGTTCTGCATATCAAACGCACTGTGGAGTGGTGAAAACACCAGATAACGTGTTTCTCGCATTAAATAGCTCGAAAAGAGGGGTCTCGATGATTCTGCATCCTACTGACAGAAGACTCACTAATATTATAGCAGAAAATGCATATCTCAGCTTGAAACCTCACGAAAATCAAGATGTCGCCGGTTCTGCATATCAAACGCACTGTGGAGTCGTGAAACCAACCAGACAACGTGTTTCTCGCATTAAATAGCTCGAAAAGAGCGATCCCGATGATTCTGCATACTTCTGACAGAAGTCTCACCAAGATTATCGTTGAAAATGCATATCTCAGCTTGATACCCGACCTAAACCAAGATATCTCCTGTTCTGCATGTCAAACGTACTGTGGAGTGGTGAATACACCAGAAAACGTGTTTCTCGCTTTAAATAGCTCGAAAAGAGCGATCCCGATGATTCTGCATACGTCTGACAGAAGTCTCACCAAGATTATCGTAGAAAATGCATATTTCAGCTGGAAACCCCACGAAAACCAAGTTATCGGCGGCTCTACATATCAAACGCACTGTGGAGTGGTAAAAACAACCAGATAACGGGTTTCTCGCTTTAAATAGCTCGAAACGAGCGATCTCGATGATTAAGCATACTTCGGACAGAAGTCTCACCAAGATTATCGCAGGAATTGCAAATCTCAGCTTGAACCCCGACGAAATCCAAGATGTCGCCGGATCTGCATATCAAACGCACTGTGGAGTGGTGAAAACACCAGTTAACGTGTTTCTCGCATAAAATAGCTCGAAAAGTTCGATCTTGATGATTCTGCATACTTCTGTCTGAAGTCTCTCCAATATTATCGCACAAAATGCATATCTGAGCTTGAAACCCCACGAAAACCAGGATATCGTCGGTTCTGCACGTCATACGCACTGTGGAGTGGTCAAAACACCAGATAACGTGTTTCTCGCATTATATAGCTCTAAAAGAGCGATCTCGATGATTCTGCATACTTCTAAATGAGTTCTCACCAAGATTATCGCAGAAAATGCATATCTCAGGTTGATACCCGACGAAAGCCAAGATGTCGCCGGTTCTGCATATCAAACGCACTGTGGAGAGGTGAAAACACCAGATAACGTGTTTCTCGCATTAAAGAGCTGGAAAAGAGGGATCTCGATGTTTCCGCTTACTTCTGATAGAAGTCTCACCAAGATTATCGCAGAAAACGCATATCTCAGCTTGAAACCCCACGTTAACCAAGATATCGCCGGTTCTGCATATCAAACCAACTGTGGAGTGGTGAAAACCCCAGATAACGTGTTTCTCGCATTAAATAGCTCGAAAAGTGCGATCTCGATGATTCTGCATACTTCGAACAGAAGTCTCAACAAGATTATCGCAGAAAATGCATATTTCAGCTTGAAACCCCACGAAAACAAAGATATCTACTGTTCTGCATATCAAACGCACTGTGGTGTGGTGAAAACACCAGATAACGTGTTTCTCGCACTAACTAGCTCGAAAAGAGCGATCTCGATGATTCAGCATACTTCGGACAGAAGTCTCACCAAGATTATCGTAAAAAATGCATATCTCAGCTTGAAACCCCACGAAAGCCAAGATATCGCTGGTTCTGCATATCAAACGAATTGTGGAGTGGTGAAAACACCGGATAAGGTTTTTCTCGCATTAACTAGCTCGAAAAGAGCGATCTCGATGTTTCAGCATACTTCGGACAGAAGTCTCACCAAGATTACCGCAGAAAATGTATATCTCAGCTTGAAACCCCACGAAAACCAAGATATCGCCGGTTCTGCATATCATACGCACTGTGGAGTGGTGAAAACACCAGATAAAGTGTTTCGCGCATTAAATAGCTCGAAACGAGCGATCTCGATGATTAAGCATACTTCGAACAGAAGTCTCACCAAGATTATCGTTAAAAATGCATATCTCAGCTTGAAACCCCACGAAAACCAAGATATCGCTGGTTCTGCATATCAAACGCACTGTGGAGTGGTGAAAACAACCATATAACGTGTTTCTCGCATTAAATAGCTCGAAAAGAGCGATCTAGATGATTCTGCATACTCCTGACAGAAGACTCACCATGGTTATCGTAGAAAATGCATATCTCAGCTTGAAATCTCACGAAAATCAAGATGTCGCCTGTTCTGCATATCAAACGCACTGTGGAGTGGTGAAAACACCAGATAACGTGTTTCTCGCATTAAATAGCTCAAAAAGAGGGGTCTCGATGATTCTGCATCCTACTGACAGAAGACTCACCAATATTATAGCAGAAAATGCATATCTCAGCTTGAAACCTCACGAAAATCAAGATGTCGCCGGTTCTGCATATCAAACGCACTGTGGAGTCGTGAAACCAACCAGACAACGTGTTTCTCGCATTAAATAGCTCGAAAAGAGCGATCCCGATGATTCTGCATACTTCTGACAGAAGTCTCACCAAGATTATCGTTGAAAATGCATATCTCAGCTTGATACCCGACCTAAACCAAGATATCTCCTGTTCTGCATGTCAAACGTACTGTGGAGTGGTGAATACACCAGAAAACGTGTTTCTCGCATTAAATAGCTCGCAAAGAGCGATCCCGATGATTCTGCATACTTCTGACAGAAGTCTCACGAAGATTATCGTAGAAAATGCATATCTCAGCTTGAAACCCGACCGAAACCAAGATATATCCGGTTCTGCATGTCAAACGTACTGTGGGGTGGTGAATACACCAGAAAACGTGTTTCTCACATTAAATAGCTCGAAGAGAGCGATCTAGATGATTCTGCATACTTCTGACAGAAGACTCACCTAGATTATCACAGAAATTGCATATCTCAGCTGGAAACCCCACGAAAACCAAGATATCGCCGGTTCTGCATATCAGACGCACTATGGAGTGGTGAAAACATCAGAAAACGTGTATCTCGCATTAACTAGCTCGAAAAGAGCGTTCTCGATGATTCTGCATACTTCTCATAGATGAAACACCAAGATTATCGCAGAAAATGCATATTTCAGCTGGAAACCCCACGAAAACCAAGTTATCGGCGGCTCTACATATCAAACGCACTGTGGAGTGGTCAAAACAACCAGATAACGTGTTTCTCGTTTTAAATAGCTCGAAACGAGCGATCTAGATGATTCTGCATACTTCTGACTGAAGTCTCACCAATATGATCGCAGAAAATGCATATCTCAGCTTGAAACCCGACGAAAACCACGATGTCGCCGGTTCTGCATATTAAACGCACTGTGGCGTGGTGAAAACACCAGAAAACGTGTTTCTCGCATCAAATAGCTCGAAAAGAGCGATCTAGATGATTCTGCATACTTCTGACAGAAGACTCACCAAGATTATCGCAGAAAATGCATATCTCAGCTGGAAACCCCACGAAAACCAAGATATCGCCGGTTCTGCATATCAAACGCACTGTGGAGTGCTGAAAACACCAGATAACGTGTTTCTCGCATTAAAGAGCTCGAAAAGAGGGATCTCGATGATTAAGCATACTTCGGACAGAAGTCTCACCAAGATTATCGCAGGAATTGCAAATCTCAGCTTGAACCCCGACGAAATCCAAGATGTCGCCGGATCTGCATATCAAACGCACTGTGGAGTCGTGAAAACACCAGTTAACGTGTTTCTCGCATAAAATAGCTCGAAAAGTGCGATCTTGATGATTCTGCATACTTCTGTCTGAAGTCTCTCCAATATTATCGCACAAAATGCATATCTGAGCTTGAAACCCCACGAAAACCAGGATATCGTCGGTTCTGCACATCATACGCACTGTGGAGTGGTCAAAACACCAGATAACGTGTTTCTCGCATTATATAGCTCTAAAAGAGCGATCTCGATGATTCTGCATACTTCTAAATGAATTCTCACCAAGATTATCGCAGAAAATGCATATCTCAGGTTGATACCCGACGAAAGCCAAGACGTCGCCGGTTCTGCATATCAAACGCACTGTGGAGAGGTGAAAACACCAGATAACGTGTTTCTCGCATTAAAGAGCTCGAAAAGAGGGATCTCGATGTTTCCGCTTACTTCTGATAGAAGTCTCACCAAGATTATCGCAGAAAACGCATATCTCAGCTTGAAACCCCACGAAAACCAAGATATCGCCGGTTCTGCATATCAAACCAACTGTGGAGTGGTGAAAACCCCGGATAACGTGTTTCTCGCATTAAATAGCTCGAAAAGTGCGATCTCGATGATTCTGCATACTTCGAACAGAAGTCTCAACAAGATTATCGCAGAAAATGCATATTTCAGCTTGAAACTCCACGAAAACCAAGATATCTACTGTTCTGCATATCAAACGCACTGTGGTGTGGTGAAAACACCAGATAACGTGTTTCTCGCACTAACTAGCTCGAAAAGAGCGATCTCGATGATTCAGCATACTTCGGACAGAAGTCTCACCAAGATTATCGTAAAAAATGCATATCTCAGCTTGAAACCCCACGAAAGCCAAGATATCGCTGGTTCTGCATATCAAACGAACTGTGGAGTGGTGAAAACACCGGATAAGGTTTTTCTCGCATTAACTAGCTCGAAAAGAGCGATCTCGATGTTTCAGCATACTTCGGACAGAAGTCTCACCAAGATTACCGCAGAAAATGTATATCTCAGCTTGAAACCCCACGAAAACCAAGATATCGCCGGTTCTGCATATCATACGCACTGTGGAGTGGTGAAAACACCAGATAACGTGTTTCTCGCATTAAATAGCTCGAAACGAGCGATCTCGATGATTAAGCATACTTCGAACAGAAGTCTCACCAAGATTATCGTAAAAAATGCATATCTCAGCTTGAAACCCCACGAAAACCAAGATACTGCTGGTTCTGCATATCAAACGCACTGTGGAGTGGTGAAAACAACCATATAACGTGTTTCTCGCATTAAATAGCTCGAAAAGGGCGATCTAGATGATTCTGCATACTCCTGACAGAAGACTCACCATGGATATCGTAGAAAATGCATATCTCAGCTTGAAATCTCACGAAAATCAAGATGTCGCCTGTTCTGCATATCAAACGCACTGTGGAGTGGTGAAAACACCAGATAACGTGTTTCTCGCATTAAATAGCTAGAAAAGAGGGGTCTCGATGATTCTGCATCCTACTGACAGAAGACTCACCAATATTATAGCAGAAAATGCATATCTCAGCTTGAAACCTCACGAAAATCAAGATGTCGCCGGTTCTGCATATCAAACGCACTGTGGAGTCGTGAAACCAACCAGACAACGTGTTTCTCGCATTAAATAGCTCGAAAAGAGCGATCCCGATGATTCTGCACACTTCTGACAGAAGTCTCACCAAGATTATCGTTGAAAATGCATATCTCATCTTGATACCCGACCTTAACCAAGATATCTCCTGTTCTGCATGTCAAACGTACTGTGGAGTGGTGAATACACCAGAAAACGTGTTTCTCGCATTAAATAGCTCGAAAAGAGCGATCTAGATGATTCTGCATACTTCTGACAGAAGACTCACCATGGTTATCGTAGAAAATGCATATCGCAGCTTGAAATCTCACGAAAATTAAGATGTCGCCTGTTCTGCATATCAAACGCACTGTGGAGTGGTGAAAACACCAGATAACGTGTCTCTCGCATTAAATAGCTCGAAAAGAGGGGTCTCGATGATTCTGCATAGCACTGACAGAAGACTCACCAAGATTATCGACGAAAATGCATATCTCAGGTTGAAATCTCACGAAAATCAATATGTCGCCGGTTCTGCATATCAAACGCACTGTGGAGTGGTGAAAACACCAGATAACGTGTCTCTCGCATTAAATAGCTCGAAAAGAGGGGTCTCGATGATTCTACATACTTCTGACAGAAGACTCACCAAGATTATCGCAGAAAATGCATATCTCAGCTGGAAACACCACGAAAATCAAGATATCGCCGGTTCTGCATATAAAACGCACTGTGGAATGTTGACAACACCAGAAAACTTGTTTTTTCGCATTAAATAGCTCGAAACGAGCGATCTCGATGATTCTGCATACTTCTAACTGAAGTCTCACCAAGAGTATCGCAGAGAATGCATATCTCAGCTTGAAACCCGACCGAAACCAAGATATATCCGGTTCTGCATGTCAAACGTACTGTGGGGTGGTGAATACACCAGAAAACGTGTTTCTCACATTAAATAGCTCGAAGAGAGCGATCTAGATGATTCTGCATACTTCTGACAGAAGACTCACCATGGTTATCGTAGAAAATGCATATCGCAGCTTGAAATCTCACGAAAATCAAGATGTCACCGGTTCTGCATATCAAACGCACTGTGGAGTGGTGAAAACACCAGATAACGTGTTTCTCGCATTAAAGAGCTCGAAAAGAGGGATCTCGATGATTCTGCTTACTTCTGATAGAAGTCTCACCAAGATTATCGCAGAAAACGCATATCTCAGCTTGAAACCCCACGAAAACCAAGATATCGCCGGTTCTGCATATCAAACCAACTGTGGAGTGGTGAAAACTCCAGATAACGTGTTTCTCGCACTAACTAGCTCGAAAAGAGCGATCTCGATGATTCAGCATACTTCGAACAGAAGTCTCACCAAGATTATCGTAAAAAATGCATATCTCAGCTTGAAACCCCACGAAAACCAAGATATCTACTGTTCTGCATATCAAACGCACTGTGGAGAGGTGAAAACACCAGATAACGTGTTTCTCGCATTAAAGAGCTCGAAAAGAGGGATCTCGATGATTCTGCTTACTTCTGATAGAAGTCTCACCAAGATTATCGCAGAAAACGCATATCTCAGCTTGAAACCCCACGAAAACCAAGATATCGCCGGTTCTGCATATCAAACCAACTGTGGAGTGGTGAAAACTCCAGATATCGTGTTTCTCGCATTAAATAGCTCGAAACGAGCGATCTCGATGATTAAGCATACTTCGGACAGAAGTCTCACCAAGATTATCGTAAAAAATGCATATCTCAGCTTGAAACCCCACGAAAGCCAAGATATCGCTGGTTCTGCATATCAAACGCACTGTGGAGTGGTGAAAACACCGGATAAGGTTTTTCTCGCATTAACTAGCTCGAAAAGAGCGATCTCGATGATTCTGCATACTTCTGACTGAAGTCTCACCAAGATTATCGCAGAAAATGCATATCTCAGGTTGATACCCGACGAAAGCCAAGATGTCGCCGGTTCTGCGTATCAAACGCACTGTGGAGAGGTGAAAACACCAGATAACGTGTTTCTCGCATTAAAGAGCTCGAAAAGAGGGATCTCGATGTTTCCGCTTACTTCTGATAGAATTCTCACCAAGATTATCGCAGAAAACGCATATCTCAGCTTGAAACCCCACGAAAACCAAGATATCGCCGGTTCTGCATATCATACGCACTGTGGAGTGGTGAAAACACCAGATAACGTGTTTCTCGCATTAAATAGCTCGAAACGAGCGATCTCGATGTTTCCGCTTACTTCTGATAGAATTCTCACCAAGATTATCGCAGAAAACGCATATCTCAGCTTGAAACCCCACGAAAACCAAGATATCGCCGGTTCTGCATATCATACGCACTGTGGAGTGGTGAAAACACCAGATAACGTGTTTCTCGCATTAAATAGCTCGAAACGAGCGATCTCGATGATTAAGCATACTTCGAACAGAAGTCTCACCAAGATTATCGCAGAAAATGCATATCTCAGCTTGAAACCCCACGAAAACCCAGATATCGCCGGTTCTGCATATCAATCCAACTGTGGAGTTGTGAAAACACCAGACAACGTGTTTCTCGCACTAACTAGCTCGAAAAGAGCGATCTCGATGATTCAGCATACTTCGGACAGAAGTCTCACCAAGATTATCGCAGAAAATGCATATCTCAGCTTGAAACCCTACGAAAACCAAGATTTCGCCGGTTCTGCATATCATACGCACTGTGGAGTGGTGAAAACTCCAGATATCGTGTTTCTCGCATTAAATAGCTCGAAACGAGCGATCTCGATGATTAAGCATACTTCGGACAGAAGTCTCACCAAGATTATCGTAAAAAATGCATATCTCAGCTTGAAACCCCACGAAAACCCAGATATCGCCGGTTCTGCATATCAATCCAACTGTGGAGTTGTGAAAACACCAGACAACGTGTTTCTCGCATTAAATAGCTCGAAAAGAGCGATCTAGATGATTCTGCATACTTCGGACAGAAGTCTCATCAAGATTATCGCAGAAAATGCATATCTCACCTTGAAACCCCACGAAAACCAAGATATCGCTGGTTCTGCATGTCAAACGCACTGTCGAGTGGTGAAAACACCAGATAACGTTTTTCTCGCATTAAATAGCTCGAAAAGAAGGATCTCGATGATTCTGCATACTTCTGACTGAAGTCTCACCAAGATTATCGCAGAAAATGCATATCTCAGCTTGAAACCCTACGAAAACCAAGATTTCGCCGGTTCTGCATATCATACGCACTGTGGAGTGGTGAAAACTCCAGATATCGTGTTTCTCGCATTAAATAGCTCGAAACGAGCGATCTCGATGATTAAGCATACTTCGGACAGAAGTCTCACCAAGATTATCGTAAAAAATGCATATCTCAGCTTGAAACCCCACGAAAACCCAGATATCGCCGGTTCTGCATATCAATCCAACTGTGGAGTTGTGAAAACACCAGACAACGTGTTTCTCGCATTAAATAGCTCGAAAAGAGCGATCTAGATGATTCTGCATACTTCGGACAGAAGTCTCATCAAGATTATCGCAGAAAATGCATATCTCACCTTGAAACCTCACGAAAATCAAGATTACGCCGGTTCTGCATATCAAACGCACTGTGGAGTGGTGAAAACAACCAGATAACGTGTTTCTCGCATTAAATAGCTCGAAAAGAGCGATCTAGATGATTCTGCATACTTCGGACAGAAGTCTCATCAAGATTATCGCAGAAAATGCATATCTCACCTTGAAACCTCACGAAAATCAAGATTACGCCGGTTCTGCATATCAAACGCACTGTGGAGTGCAGAAAGCACCAGATAACGTGTTTGCCGCATTAAATAGCTCGAATAGAGCGATCTCGATGTTTCAGCATACTTCGGACAGAAGTCTCACCAAGCTTATCGCAGAAAATGCATATCTCAGCTTGAAACCCCACCAAAACCAAGATATCGCCAGTTCTGCATATCAGACGCACTGTGGAGTGGTGAAAACACCAGATAACGTGTTTCTCGCATTAAATAGCTCGAAACGAGGGATCTCGATGATTAAGCATACTTCGGACAGAAGTCTCACCAAGATTATCGTAAAAAATGCATATCTCAGCTTGAAACCCCACGAAAACCAAGATATCGCTGGTTCTGCATATCAAACGCACTGTGGAGTGCAGAAAGCACCAGATAACGTGTTTGCCGCATTAAATAGCTCGAATAGAGCGATCTCGATGATTCTGCATACTTCGGACAGAAGTCTCACCAAGACTATCGTAAAAAATGCATATGTCAGCTTGAAACCCCACGAAAACCAAGATATCGCTGGTTATGCATTTCAGACGCACTGTGGAGTGGTGAAAAAACCAGAAAACGTGTTTCTCGCATTAAGTAGCTCGAAAAGAGCGTTCTCGATGATTCTGCATACTTCTCATAGATGAAACACCAAGATTATCGCAGAAAATGCATATATCAGCTGGAAACCCCACGAAAACCACGTTATCGGCGGTTCTACATATCAAACGCACTGTGGAGTGGTCAAAACACCAGATAACGTGTTTCCCGCATTAAATAGCTCGAAAAGAGCGATCTCGATGATTCTGTATACTTCGGACAGAAGTCTCACCAAGATTATCGCAGAAAATGCATATCTCAGCTTGAAACCCCACGAAAACCAAGATATCGCTGGTTCTGCATGTCAAACGCACTGTCGAGTGGTGAAAACACCAGATAACGTTTTTCTCGCATTAAATAGCTCGAAAAGAAGGATCTCGATGATTCTGCATACTTCTGACTGAAGTCTCACCAAGATTATCGCAGAAAATGCATATCTCAGGTTGATACCCGACGAAAGCCAAGATGTCGCCGGTTCTGCATATCAAACGCACTGTGGAGAGGTGAAAACACCAGATAACGTGTTTCTCGCATTAAAGAGCTCGAAAAGAGGGATCTCGATGATTCTGCTTACTTCTGATAGAAGTCTCACCAAGATTATCGTAGAAAACGCATATCTCAGCTTGAAACCCCACGAAAACCAAGATATGGCCGGATCTGCATATCAAACCAACTGTGGAGTGGTGAAAATTACAGATATCGTGTTTCTCGCACTAACTAGCTCGAAAAGAGCGATCTCGATGATTCAGCATACTTCGGACAGAAGTCTCACCAAGATTATCGCAGAAAATGCATATCTCAGCTTGAAACCCTACGAAAACCAAGATTTCGCCGGTTCTGCATATCTACGCACTGTGGAGTGGTGAAAACTCCAGATATCGTGTTTCTCGCATTAAATAGCTCGAAACGAGCGATCTCGATGATTAAGCATACTTCGGACAGAAGTCTCACCAAGATTATCGTAAAAAATGCATATCTCAGCTTGAAACCCCACGAAAACCCAGATATCGCCGGTTCTGCATATCAATCCAACTGTGGAGTTGTGAAAACACCAGACAACGTGTTTCTCGCATTAAATAGCTCGAAAAGAGCGATCTAGATGATTCTGCATACTTCGGACAGAAGTCTCACCAAGATTATCGCAGAAAATGCATATCTCACCTTGAAACCTCACGAAAATCAAGATGACGCCGGTTCTGCATATCAAACGCACTGTGGAGTGGTGAAAACAACCAGATAACGAGTTTCTCGCATTAAATAGCTCGAAAAGAGCGATCCCGATGATTCTGCATACTTCTGACAGAAGTCTCACCAAGATTATCGTAGAAAATGCATATCCCAGCTTGATTCCCGACGAAAGCCAAGATGTCGCCGGTTCTGCATATCAAACGCACTGTGGAGTGGTGAAAACACCAGATAACGTGTTTGTCGCATTAAACAGCTCGAAAAGAGCGTACTCGATGATGCTGCATACTTCGGACAGAAGTCTCACCAAGATTATCGCAGAAAATGCATATCTCAGCTTGAAACCCCACGAAAACCAAGATATCGCCGGTTCTGCATATCATACGCACTGTGGAGTGGTGAAAACACCAGATAACGTGTTTCTCGCATTAAATAGCTCGAAACGAGCGATCTCGATGATTAAGCATACTTCGGACAGGAGTCTCACCAAGATTATCGTAAAAAATGCATATCTCAGCTTGAAACCCCACGAAAACCAAGATATCGCTGGATCTGCATATCAAACGCACTGTGGAGTGCTGAATGCACCAGATAACGTGTTTGCCGCATTAAATAGCTCGAATAGAGCGATCTCGATGTTTCAGCATACTTCGGACAGAAGTCTCACCAAGATTATCGCAGAAAATGCATATCTCAGATTGAAACCCCACCAAAACCAAGATATCGCCAGTTCTGCATATCAGACGCACTGTGGAGTGGTGAAAACACCAGATGACGTGTTTCTCACATTAAATAGCTCGAAACGAGGGATCTCGATGATTAAGCATACTTCGGACAGAAGTCTCACCAAGATTATCGTAAAAAATGCATATCTCAGCTTGAAACCCCACGAAAACCAAGATATCGCTGGTTCTGCATATCAAACGCACTGTGGTGTGGTGAAAACACCATATAACGTGTTTCTCGCGTTAAATAGCTCGACAAGAGCGATCTAGATGATTCTGCATACTTCTGACTGAAGTCTCACGAAGATTATCGCAGAAAATGCATATCTCAGCTTGAAACCCCACGAAAACCAAGATATCGCTGGTTCTGCATGTCAAACGCACTGTCGAGTGGTGAAAACACCAGATAACGTTTTTCTCGCATTAAAGAGCTCGAAAAGAGGGATCTCGATGATTCTGCTTACTTCTGATAGAAGTCTCACCAAGATTATCGTAGAAAACGCATATCTCAGCTTGAAACCCCACGAAAACCAAGATATGGCCGGATCTGCATATCAAACCAACTGTGGAGTGGTGAAAATTACAGATATCGTGTTTCTCGCACTAACTAGCTCGAAAAGAGCGATCTCGATGATTCAGCATACTTCGGACAGAAGTCTCACCAAGATTATCGCAGAAAATGCATATCTCAGCTTGAAACCCTACGAAAACCAAGATTTCGCCGGTTCTGCATATCATACGCACTGTGGAGTGGTGAAAACTCCAGATATCGTGTTTCTCGCATTAAATAGCTCGAAACGAGCGATCTCGATGATTAAGCATACTTCGGACAGAAGTCTCACCAAGATTATCGTAAAAAATGCATATCTCAGCTTGAAACCCCACGAAAACCCAGATATCGCCGGTTCTGCATATCAATCCAACTGTGGAGTTGTGAAAACACCAGACAACGTGTTTCTCGCATTAAATAGCTCGAAAAGAGCGATCTAGATGATTCTGCATACTTCGGACAGAAGTCTCACCAAGATTATCGCAGAAAATGCATATCTCACCTTGAAACCTCACGAAAATCAAGATGACGCCGGTTCTGCATATCAAACGCACTGTGGAGTGGTGAAAACAACCAGATAACGAGTTTCTCGCATTAAATAGCTCGAAAAGAGCGATCCCGATGATTCTGCATACTTCTGACAGAAGTCTCACCAAGATTATCGTAGAAAATGCATATCCCAGCTTGATACCCGACGAAAGCCAAGATGTCGCCGGTTCTGCATATCAAACGCACTGTGGAGTGGTGAAAACACCAGATAACGTGTTTGTCGCATTAAACAGCTCGAAAAGAGCGTACTCGATGATGCTGCATACTTCGGACAGAAGTCTCACCAAGATTATCGCAGAAAATGCATATCTCAGCTTGAAACCCCACGAAAACCAAGATATCGCCGGTTCTGCATATCATACGCACTGTGGAGTGGTGAAAACACCAGATAACGTGTTTCTCGCATTAAATAGCTCGAAACGAGCGATCTCGATGATTAAGCATACTTCGGACAGGAGTCTCACCAAGATTATCGTAAAAAATGCATATCTCAGCTTGAAACCCCACGAAAACCAAGATATCGCTGGATCTGCATATCAAACGCACTGTGGAGTGCTGAATGCACCAGATAACGTGTTTGCCGCATTAAATAGCTCGAATAGAGCGATCTCGATGTTTCAGCATACTTCGGACAGAAGTCTCACCAAGATTATCGCAGAAAATGCATATCTCAGATTGAAACCCCACCAAAACCAAGATATCGCCAGTTCTGCATATCAGACGCACTGTGGAGTGGTGAAAACACCAGATGACGTGTTTCTCACATTAAATAGCTCGAAACGAGGGATCTCGATGATTAAGCATACTTCGGACAGAAGTCTCACCAAGATTATCGTAAAAAATGCATATCTCAGCTTGAAACCCCACGAAAACCAAGATATCGCTGGTTCTGCATATCAAACGCACTGTGGTGTGGTGAAAACACCATATAACGTGTTTCTCGCGTTAAATAGCTCGACAAGAGCGATCTAGATGATTCTGCATACTTCTGACTGAAGTCTCACGAAGATTATCGCAGAAAATGCATATCTCAGCTTGAAACCCCACGAAAACCAAGATATCGCTGGTTCTGCATGTCAAACGCACTGTCGAGTGGTGAAAACACCAGATAACGTTTTTCTCGCATTAAATAGCTCGAAAAGAAGGATCTCGATGATTCTGCATACTTCTGACTGAAGTCTCACCAAGATTATCGCAGAAAATGCATATCTCAGGTTGATACCCGACGAAAGCCAAGATGTCGCCGGTTCTGCATATCAAACGCACTGTGGAGAGGTGAAAACACCAGATAACGTGTTTCTCGCATTAAAGAGCTCGAAAAGAGGGATCTCGATGATTCTGCTTACTTCTGATAGAAGTCTCACCAAGATTATCGTAGAAAACGCATATCTCAGCTTGAAACCCCACGAAAACCAAGATATGGCCGGATCTGCATATCAAACCAACTGTGGAGTGGTGAAAATTACAGATATCGTGTTTCTCGCACTAACTAGCTCGAAAAGAGCGATCTCGATGATTCAGCATACTTCGGACAGAAGTCTCACCAAGATTATCGCAGAAAATGCATATCTCAGCTTGAAACCCTACGAAAACCAAGATTTCGCCGGTTCTGCATATCATACGCACTGTGGAGTGGTGAAAACTCCAGATATCGTGTTTCTCGCATTAAATAGCTCGAAACGAGCGATCTCGATGATTAAGCATACTTCGGACAGAAGTCTCACCAAGATTATCGTAAAAAATGCATATCTCAGCTTGAAACCCCACGAAAACCCAGATATCGCCGGTTCTGCATATCAATCCAACTGTGGAGTTGTGAAAACACCAGACAACGTGTTTCTCGCATTAAATAGCTCGAAAAGAGCGATCTAGATGATTCTGCATACTTCGGACAGAAGTCTCACCAAGATTATCGCAGAAAATGCATATCTCACCTTGAAACCTCACGAAAATCAAGATGACGCCGGTTCTGCATATCAAACGCACTGTGGAGTGGTGAAAACAACCAGATAACGAGTTTCTCGCATTAAATAGCTCGAAAAGAGCGATCCCGATGATTCTGCATACTTCGGACAGGAGTCTCACCAAGATTATCGCAGAAAATGCATATCTCAGCTTGAAACCCCACGAAAACCAAGATATCGCCGGTTCTGCATATCATACGCACTGTGGAGTGGTGAAAACACCAGATAACGTGTTTCTCGCATTAAATAGCTCGAAACGAGCGATCTCGATGATTAAGCATACTTCGGACAGGAGTCTCACCAAGATTATCGTAAAAAATGCATATCTCAGCTTGAAACCCCACGAAAACCAAGATATCGCTGGATCTGCATATCAAACGCACTGTGGAGTGCTGAATGCACCAGATAACGTGTTTGCCGCATTAAATAGCTCGAATAGAGCGATCTCGATGTTTCAGCATACTTCGGACAGAAGTCTCACCAAGATTATCGCAGAAAATGCATATCTCAGATTGAAACCCCACCAAAACCAAGATATCGCCAGTTCTGCATATCAGACGCACTGTGGAGTGGTGAAAACACCAGATGACGTGTTTCTCGCATTAAATAGCTCGAAACGAGGGATCTCGATGATTAAGCATACTTCGGACAGAAGCCTCACCAAGATTATCGTAAAAAATGCATATCTCAGCTTGAAACCCCACGAAAACCAAGATATCGCTGGTTCTGCATATCAAACGCACTGTGGAGTGGGGAAAACACCATATAACGTGTTTCTCGCGTTAAATAGCTCGACAAGAGCGATCTAGATGATTCTGCATACTTCTGACTGAAGTCTCACGAAGATTATCGCAGAAAATGCATATCTCAGCTTGAATCCCGAACGTAACCAAGATATCTGCGGTTCTGCATGTCAAACGCACTGTGGAGTGGCGAAAACACCAGATAACGTGTTTCTCGAATTAAGTAGCTCGAAAAGAGCGATCTCGATGATTCTGCATACTTCTGACAGAAGTCTCACCAAGATAATCGCAGAAAATGCATATCTCACCTTGAAACCTCACGAAAATCAAGATGACGCCGGTTCTGCATATCAAACGCACTGTGGAGTGGTGAAAACAACCTGATAACGAGTTTCTCGCATTAAATAGCTCGAAAAGAGCGTTCCCGATGTTCTGCATACTTCTGACAGAAGTCTCACCAAGATTATCGTAGAAAATGCATATCCCAGCTTGATACCCGACGAATGCTAAGATGTCGCCGGTTCTGCATATCAAACGCACTGTGGAGTGGTGAAAACACCAGATAACGTGTTTCTCGCATTAAACAGCTCGAAAAGAGCGTACTCGATGATTCTGCATACTTCTGACAGAAGAATCACCAAGATTATCGCAGAAAATGCATGTCTCAGCTTGAAACCCGGCCGAAACCAGGATATCTTCGGTTCTGCATGTCAAACGTACTGTGGAGTGGTGAATACACCAGAAAACGTGTTTCTCGCATTAAGTAGCTCGAAAAGAGCGTTCTCGAAGATTCTGCATACTTCTGACTGATGTCTCACCACTATTATCGCAGAAAATGCATATCTCAGCTGGAAACACCACGAATATCAAGATATCGCCGGTTCTGCATATCAAACGCTCTGTGGAGTGGTGAATACACCAGAAAACGTGTTTCTCGCATTAAATGGCTCGAAAAGTGCAATCTAGATGATTCTGCATACTTCTGACAGAAGACTCACCAAGATTATCGCAGAAAATGCATATCTCAGCTGGAAACAGCACGAAAATCAAGATATCGCCAGTTCTGCATATCAAACGCACTGTGGAATGTTGAAAACACCGGGAAACTTGTTTTTTGCATTAAATAGCTCGACAAGAGCGATCTAGATGATTCTGCATACTTCTGAATGAAGTATCACCACGATTATCGTAGAAAATGCATATCTCAGCTGGAAACCCCACGAAAACCAAGATATCGCCGGTTCTGCATATCAGACGCACTGTGGAGTGGTGAAAACACCAGAAAAAGTGTTACTCGCATTAACTAGCTCGAAAAGTGCGTTCTGGATGGTTCTGCATACTTCTCATTGATGAAACACAAAGATTATCGCAGAAAATGCATATCTCAGCTTGATGCCCGACGACAGCCATGATGTCGCCGGTTCTGCATATCAAACGCACTGTGGAGTGGTGAAAACACCAGATAACGTGTTACTCGCATTAACTAGCTCGAAAAGTGCGTTCTGGATGGTTCTGCATAGTTCTCATTGATGAAACACAAAGATTATCGCAGAAAATGCATATCTCAGCTGGAAACACCACGAATATCAAGATATCGCCGGTTCTGCATATCAAACGCTCTGTGGAGTGGTGAATACACCAGAAAACGTGTTTCTCGCATTAAATGGCTCGAAAAGTGCAATCTAGATGATTCTGCATACTTCTGACAGAAGACTCACCAAGATTATCGCAGAAAATGCATATCTCAGCTAGAAACGTCACGAAAATCAAGATGTCGCCGGTTCTGCATATCAAACGCACCGTGGAGTGGTGAAAACAACCAGACAACGTATTTCTCGCATTAAATAGCTCGAAACGAGCGATCTAGATGATCCTGCATACTTCTGACTGAACTCTCACCAATATTATCGCAGAAAATGCATATCTCAGCTTGAAACCTCACGAAAATCAAGATGGCGCCGGTTCCGCATATCAAACGCACTGTGGAGTGGTCAATACACCAGATAACGTGTTTCTCCATTAAATAGCTCGAAAAGAGCGATCTCGATGATTCTGCAAACTTCTGACTGATGTGTCACCAAGATTATCGCAGAAAATGCATATCTCAGCTTGATGCCCGACGACAGCCATGATGTCGCCGGTTCTGCATATCAAACGCACTGTGGAGTGGTGAAAACACCAGATAACGTGTTTCTCGCATTAAATAGCTAGAAACGAGCGATCACGATGATTAAGCATACTTCTGACTGAAGTCTCACCAAGATTATCGCAGAAAATGCATATCTCAGGTTGATACCCGACGAAAGCCAAGATGTCGCCGGTTCTGCATATCAAACGCACTGTGGAGAGGTGAAAACACCAGATAACGTGTTTCTCGCATTAAAGAGCTCGAAAAGAGGGATCTCGATGATTCTGCTTACTTCTGATAGAAGTCTCACCAAGATTATCGTAGAAAACGCATATCTCAGCTTGAAACCCCACGAAAACCAAGATATGGCCGGATCTGCATATCAAACCAACTGTGGAGTGGTGAAAATTACAGATATCGTGTTTCTCGCACTAACTAGCTCGAAAAGAGCGATCTCGATGATTCAGCATACTTCGGACAGAAGTCTCACCAAGATTATCGCAGAAAATGCATATCTCAGCTTGAAACCCTACGACAACCAAGATTTCGCCGGTTCTGCATATCATACGCACTGTGGAGTGGTGAAAACTCCAGATATCGTGTTTCTCGCATTAAATAGCTCGAAACGAGCGATCTCGATGATTAAGCATACTTCGGACAGAAGTCTCACCAAGATTATCGTAAAAAATGCATATCTCAGCTTGAAACCCCACGAAAACCCAGATATCGCCGGTTCTGCATATCAATCCAACTGTGGAGTTGTGAAAACACCAGACAACGTGTTTCTCGCATGAAGTAGCTCGAAAAGAGCGATCTAGATGATTCTGCATACTTCGGACAGAAGTCTCACCAAGATTATCGCAGAAAATGCATATCTCACCTTGAAACCTCACGAAAATCAAGATGATGCCGGTTCTGCATATCAAACGCACTGTGGAGTGGTGAAAATAACCAGATAACGAGTTTCTCGCATTAAATAGCTCGAAAAGAGCGATCCCGATGATTCTGCATACTTCTGACAGAAGTCTCACCAAGATTATCGTAGAAAATGCATATCCCTGCTTGATACCCGACGAAAGCCAAGATGTCGCCGGTTCTGCATATCAAACGCACTGTGGAGTGGTGAAAACACCAGATAACGTGTTTGTCGCATTAAACAGCTCGAAAAGAGCGTACTCGATGATTCTGCATACTTCGGACAGAAGTCTCACCAAGATGATCGCAGAAAATGCATATCTCAACTTGAAACCCCTCGAAAACCAAGATATCGCCGGTTCTGCATATCATACGCACTGTGGAGTGGTGAAAACACCAGATAACGTGTTTCTCGCATTAAATAGCTCGAAACGAGCGATCTCGATGATTAAGCATACTTCGGACAGGAGTCTCACCAAGATTATCGTAAAAAATGCATATCTCAGCTTGAAACCCCACGAAAACCAAGATATCGCTGGATCTGCATATCAAACGCACTGTGGAGTGCTGAATGCACCAGATAACGTGTTTGCCGCATTAAATAGCTCGAATAGAGCGATCTCGATGTTTCAGCATACTTCGGACAGAAGTCTCACCAAGATTATCGCAGAAAGTGCATATCTCAGCTTGAAACCCCACCAAAACCAAGATATCGCCAGTTCTGCATATCAGACGCACTGTGGAGTGGTGAAAACACCAGATGACGTGTTTCTCGCATTAAATAGCTCGAAACGAGGGATCTCGATGATTAAGCATACTTCGGACAGAAGTCCCACCAAGATTATCGTAAAAAATGCATATCTCAGCTTGAAACCCCACGAAAACCAAGATATCGCTGGTTCTGCATATCAAACGCACTGTGGAGTGGTGAAAACACCATATAACGTGTTTCTCGCGTTAAATAGCTCGACAAGAGCGATCTAGATGATTCTGCATACTTCTGACAGAAGTCTCACGAAGATTATCGCAGAAAATGCATATCTCAGCTTGAATCCCGAACGTAACCAAGATATCTGCGGTTCTGCATGTCAAACGCACTGTGGAGTGGCGAAAACACCAGATAACGTGTTTCTCGAATTAAGTAGCTCGAAACGAGCGATCTCGATGATTCTGCATACTTCTGACAGAAGTCTCACCAAGATAATCGCAGAAAATGCATATCTCACCTTGAAACCTCACGAAAATCAAGATGACGCCGGTTCTGCATATCAAACGCACTGTGGAGTGGTGAAAACAACCAGATAACGAGTTTCTCGCATTAAATAGCTCGAAAAGAACGATCTCGATGATTCTGCATACTTCTGACAGAAGTCTCACCAAGATAATCGCAGAAAATGCATATCTCACCTTGAAACCTCACGAAAATCAAGATGACGCCGGTTCTGCATATCAAACGCACTGTGGAGTGGTGAAAACAACCAGATAACGAGTTTCTCGCATTAAATAGCTCGAAAAGAGCGTTCCCGATGATTCTGCATACTTCTGACAGAAGTCTCACCAAGATTATCGTAGAAAATGCATATCCCAGCTTGATACCCGACGAAAGCCAAGATGTCGCCGGTTCTGCATATCAAACGCACTGTGGAGTGGTGAAAACACCAGATAACGTGTTTCTCGCATTAAACAGCTCGAAAAGAGCGATCTCGATGATTCTGCATACTTCTGACAGAAGTCTCACCAAGATAATCGCAGAAAATGCATATCTCACCTTGAAACCTCACGAAAATCAAGATGACGCCGGTTCTGCATATCAAACGCACTGTGGAGTGGTGAAAACAACCAGATAACGAGTTTCTCGCATTAAATAACTCGAAAAGAGCGTTCCCGATGCTTCTGCATACTTCTGACAGAAGTCTCACCAAGATTATCGTAGAAAATGCATATCCCAGCTTGATACCCGACTAAAGCCAAGATGTCGCCCGTTCTGCATATCAAACGCACTGTGGAGTGGTGAAAACACCATATAACGTGTTTCTCGCGTTAAATAGCTCGACAAGAGCGATCTAGATGATTCTGCATACTTCTGACTGAAGTCTCACGAAGATTATCGCAGAAAATGCATATCTCAGCTTGAATCCCGAACGTAACCAAGATATCTGCGGTTCTGCATGTCAAACGCACTGTGGAGTGGCGAAAACACCAGATAACGTGTTTCTCGAATTAAGTAGCTCGAAAAGAGCGATCTCGATGATTCTGCATACTTCTGACAGAAGTCTCACCAAGATAATCGCAGAAAATGCATATCTCACCTTGAAACCTCACGAAAATCAAGATGACGCCGGTTCTGCATATCAAACGCACTGTGGAGTGGTGAAAACACCAGATAACGTGTTTCTCGCATTAAATAGCTAGAAACGAGCGATCACGATGATTAAGCATACTTCGGGCAGAAGTCTCACCAAGATTATCGTAAAAAATGCATATCTCAGCTTGAAACCCCACGAAATCCAAGATATCGCTGGTTCTGCATATCAAACGCACTGTGGAGTGCTGAAAGCACCAGATAACGTGTTTGCCGCATTAATTAGCACGAAACGAGCGATCTAGATGATTCTCCATACTTCTGACTGAAGTCTCACCAAGATTATCGTAAAAAATGCATATCTCAGCTTGAAACCCCACGAAATCCAAGATATCGCTGGTTCTGCATATCAAACGCACTGTGGAGTGCTGAAAGCACCAGATAACGTGTTTGCCGCATTAATTAGCACGAAACGAGCGATCTAGATGATTCTGCATACTTCTGACTGAAGTCTCACCAAGATTATCGCAGAAAATGCATATCTCAGCTTGAAACCCGACCGAAACCAAGATATCTTCGGTTCTGCATGTCAAACGTACTGTGGAGTGGTGAATACACCAGAAAACGTGTTTCTCGCATTAAGTAGCTCGAAAAGAGCGTTCTCGAAGATTCTGCATACTTCTGACTGATGTCTCACCACTATTATCGCAGAAAATGCATATCTCAGCTGGAAACACCACGAATATCAAGATATTGCCGGTTCTGCATATCAAACGCTCTGTGGAGTGGTGAATACACCAGAAAACGTGTTTCTCGCATTAAATGGCTCGAAAAGTGCAATCTAGATGATTCTGCATCCTTCTGACAGAAGACTCACCAAGATTATCGCAGAAAATGCATATCTCAGCTGGAAACACCACGAAAATCAAGATATCGCCAGTTCTGCATATCAAACGCACTGTGGAATGTTGAAAACACCGGGAAACTTGTTTTTTTGCATTAAATAGCTCGACCAGAGCGATCTAGATGATTCTGCATACTTCTGAATGAAGTCTCACCACGATTATCGCAGAAAATGCATATCTCAGCTGGAAACCCCACGAAAACCAAGATATCGCCAGTTCTGCATATCAGACGCACTTTGGAGTGGTGAAAACACCAGAAAACGTGTTACTCGCATTAACTAGCTCGAAAAGTGCGTTCTGGATGGTTCTGCATACTTCTCATTGATGAAACACAAAGATTATCGCAGAAAATGCATATCTCAGCTTGATGCCCGAAGACAGCCATGATGTCGCCGGTTCTGCATATCAAACGCACTGTGGAGTGGTGAAAACACCAGATAACGTGTTTCTCGCATTAAATAGCTCGAAAAGAGCGTTCTGGATGATTCTGCATACTTCTCATTGATGAAACACAAAGATTATCGCAGAAAATGCATATTTCAGTTGGAAACCCCACGAAAACCAAGTTATCGGCGGCTCTACATATCAAACGCACTGTGGAGTGGTCAAAACACCAGAAAACTTGTTTTTTCGCATTAAATAGCTCGAAACGAACGATCTAGATGATTCTGCATACTTCTGACTGAAGTCTCACCAATATTATCGCAGAAAATGCATATCTCAGCTAGAAACGTCACGAAAATCAAGATGTCGCCGGTTCTGCATATCAAACGCACTGTGGAGTGGTGAAAACAACCAGATAACGTGTTTCTCGCATTAAATAGCTCGAATAGAGCGATCTCGATGATTCTGCATACTGCTGACAGAAGACTCACCAAGATTATCGCAGAAAATGCATATCTCAGCTGGAAACACCACGAAAATCAAGATGACGCTGGTTCTGCATATCAAACGCACAGTGGAGTGGTGAAAACAACCAGACAACGTGTTTCTCGCATTAAATAGCTCGAAACGAGCGATCTAGATGATCCTGCATACTTCTGACTGAACTCTCACCAATATTATCGCAGAAAATGCATATCTCAGCTTGAAACCTCACGAAAATCAAGATGGCGCCGGTTCCGCATATCAAACGCACTGTGGAGTGGACAATACACCAGATAACGTGTTTCTCCATTAAATAGCTCGAAAAGAGCGATATCGATGATTCTGCAAACTTCTGACTGATGTCTCACCAAGATTATCGCAGAAAATGCATATCTCAGCTTGATGCCCGACGACAGCCATGATGTCGCCGGTTCTGCATATCAAACGCACTGTGGTGTGGTGAAAACACCAGATAACGTGTTTCTCGCATTAAATAGCTAGAAACGAGCGATCACGATGATTAAGCATACTTCGGGCAGAAGTCTCACCAAGATTATCGTAAAAAATGCATATCTCAGCTTGAAACCCCACGAAATCCAAGATATCGCTGGTTCTTCATATCAAACGCACTGTGGAGTGCTGAAAGCACCAGATAACGTGTTTGCCGCATTAATTAGCACGAAACGAGCGATCTAGATGATTCTGCATACTTCTGACTGAAGTCTCACCAATATTATCGCAGAAAATGCATATCTCAGCTAGAAACGTCACGAAAATCAAGATGTCGCCCGTTCTGCATATCAAACGCACCGTGGAGTGGTGAAAACAACCAGACAACGTATTTCTCGCATTAAATAGCTCGAAACGAGCGATCTAGATGATCCTGCATACTTCTGACTGAACTCTCACCAATATTATCGCAGAAAATGCATATCTCAGCTTGAAACCTCACGAAAATCAAGATGGCGCCGGTTCCGCATATCAAACGCACTGTGGAGTGGTCAATACACCAGATAACGTGTTTCTCCATTAAATAGCTCGAAAAGAGCGATCTCGATGATTCTGCAAACTTCTGACTGATGTGTCACCAAGATTATCGCAGAAAATGCATATCTCAGCTTGATGCCCGACGACAGCCATGATGTCGCCGGTTCTGCATATCAAACGCACTGTGGAGTGGTGAAAACACCAGATAACGTGTTTCTCGCATTAAATAGCTAGAAACGAGCGATCACGATGATTAAGCATACTTCGGGCAGAAGTCTCACCAAGATTATCGTAAAAAATGCATATCTCAGCTTGAAACCCCACGAAATCCAAGATATCGCTGGTTCTGCATATCAAACGCACTGTGGAGTGCTGAAAGCACCAGATAACGTGTTTGCCGCATTAATTAGCACGAAACGAGCGATCTAGATGATTCTGCATACTTCTGACTGAAGTCTCACCAAGATTATCGTAAAAAATGCATATCTCAGCTTGAAACCCCACGAAATCCAAGATATCGCTGGTTCTGCATATCAAACGCACTGTGGAGTGCTGAAAGCACCAGATAACGTGTTTGCCGCATTAATTAGCACGAAACGAGCGATCTAGATGATTCTGCATACTTCTGACTGAAGTCTCACCAAGATTATCGCAGAAAATGCATATCTCAGCTTGAAACCCGACCGAAACCAAGATATCTTCGGTTCTGCATGTCAAACGTACTGTGGAGTGGTGAATACACCAGAAAACGTGTTTCTCGCATTAAGTAGCTCGAAAAGAGCGTTCTCGAAGATTCTGCATACTTCTGACTGATGTCTCACCACTATTATCGCAGAAAATGCATATCTCAGCTGGAAACACCACGAATATCAAGATATTGCCGGTTCTGCATATCAAACGCTCTGTGGAGTGGTGAATACACCAGAAAACGTGTTTCTCGCATTAAATGGCTCGAAAAGTGCAATCTAGATGATTCTGCATCCTTCTGACAGAAGACTCACCAAGATTATCGCAGAAAATGCATATCTCAGCTGGAAACACCACGAAAATCAAGATATCGCCAGTTCTGCATATCAAACGCACTGTGGAATGTTGAAAACACCGGGAAACTTGTTTTTTTGCATTAAATAGCTCGACCAGAGCGATCTAGATGATTCTGCATACTTCTGAATGAAGTCTCACCACGATTATCGCAGAAAATGCATATCTCAGCTGGAAACCCCACGAAAACCAAGATATCGCCGGTTCTGCATATCAGACGCACTTTGGAGTGGTGAAAACACCAGAAAACGTGTTACTCGCATTAACTAGCTCGAAAAGTGCGTTCTGGATGGTTCTGCATACTTCTCATTGATGAAACACAAAGATTATCGCAGAAAATGCATATCTCAGCTTGATGCCCGAAGACAGCCATGATGTCGCCGGTTCTGCATATCAAACGCACTGTGGAGTGGTGAAAACACCAGATAACGTGTTTCTCGCATTAAATAGCTCGAAAAGAGCGTTCTGGATGATTCTGCATACTTCTCATTGATGAAACACAAAGATTATCGCAGAAAATGCATATTTCAGTTGGAAACCCCACGAAAACCAAGTTATCGGCGGCTCTACATATCAAACGCACTGTGGAGTGGTCAAAACACCAGAAAACTTGTTTTTTCGCATTAAATAGCTCGAAACGAACGATCTAGATGATTCTGCATACTTCTGACTGAAGTCTCACCAATATTATCGCAGAAAATGCATATCTCAGCTAGAAACGTCACGAAAATCAAGATGTCGCCGGTTCTGCATATCAAACGCACTGTGGAGTGGTGAAAACAACCAGATAACGTGTTTCTCGCATTAAATAGCTCGAATAGAGCGATCTCGATGATTCTGCATACTGCTGACAGAAGACTCACCAAGATTATCGCAGAAAATGCATATCTCAGCTGGAAACACCACGAAAATCAAGATGACGCTGGTTCTGCATATCAAACGCACAGTGGAGTGGTGAAAACAACCAGACAACGTGTTTCTCGCATTAAATAGCTCGAAACGAGCGATCTAGATGATCCTGCATACTTCTGACTGAACTCTCACCAATATTATCGCAGAAAATGCATATCTCAGCTTGAAACCTCACGAAAATCAAGATGGCGCCGGTTCCGCATATCAAACGCACTGTGGAGTGGACAATACACCAGATAACGTGTTTCTCCATTAAATAGCTCGAAAAGAGCGATATCGATGATTCTGCAAACTTCTGACTGATGTCTCACCAAGATTATCGCAGAAAATGCATATCTCAGCTTGATGCCCGACGACAGCCATGATGTCGCCGGTTCTGCATATCAAACGCACTGTGGAGTGGTGAAAACACCAGATAACGTGTTTCTCGCATTAAATAGCTCGAAAAGAGCGTTCTGGATCATTCTGCATACTTCTCATTGATGAAACACAAAGATTATCGCAGAAAATGCATATTTCAGTTGGAAACCCCACGAAAACCAAGTTATCGGCGGCTCTACATATCAAACGCACTGTGGAGTGGTCAAAACACCAGAAAACTTGTTTTTTCGCATTAAATAGCTCGAAACGAACGATCTAGATGATTCTGCATACTTCTGACTGAAGTCTCACCAATATTATCGCTGAAAATGCATATCTCAGCTAGAAACGTCACGAAAGTCAAGATGTCGCCGGTTCTGCATATCAAACGCACTGTGGAGTGGTGAAAACAACCAGATAACGTGTTTCTCGCATTAAATAGCTCGAATAGAGCGATCTCGATGATTCTGCATACTGCTGACAGAAGACTCACCAAGATTATCGCAGAAAATGCATATCTCAGCTGGAAACACCACGAAAATCAAGATGACGCTGGTTCTGCATATCAAACGCACAGTGGAGTGGTGAAAACAACCAGACAACGTGTTTCTCGCATTAAATAGCTCGAAACGAGCGATCTAGATGATCCTGCATACTTCTGACTGAACTCTCACCAATATTATCGCAGAAAATGCATATCTCAGCTTGAAACCTCACGAAAATCAAGATGGCGCCGGTTCCGCATATCAAACGCACTGTGGAGTGGTCAATACACCAGATAACGTGTTTCTCCATTAAATAGCTCGAAAAGAGCGATATCGATGATTCTGCAAACTTCTGACTGATGTCTCACCAAGATTATCGCAGAAAATGCATATCTCAGCTTGATGCCCGACGACAGCCATGATGTCGCCGGTTCTGCATATCAAACGCACTGTGGAGTGGTGAAAACACCAGATAACGTGTTTCTCGCATTAAATAGCTAGAAACGAACGATCACGATGATTAAGCATACTTCGGGCAGAAGTCTCACCAAGATTATCGTAAAAAATGCATATCTCAGCTTGAAACCCCACGAAATCCAAGATATCGCTGGTTCTTCATATCAAACGCACTGTGGAGTGCTGAAAGCACCAGATAACGTGTTTGCCGCATTAATTAGCACGAAACGAGCGATCTAGATGATTCTGCATACTTCTGACTGAAGTCTCACCAATATTATCGCAAAAAATGCATATCTCAGTTTGAACCCCGACTAAAGCCAAGATGTCGCCGGTTCTGCATATCAAACGCACTGTGGAGTGGTGAAAACACCAGATAACGTGTTTCTCGCATTAAACAGCTCGAAAAGAGCGTACTCGATGCTTCTGCATACTTCTGACAGAAGAATCACCAAGATTATCGCAGAAAATGCATGTCTCAGCTTGAAACCCGACCGACACCAAGATATCTTCGGTTCTGCATGTCAAACGTACTGTGGAGTGGTGAATACACCAGAAAACGTGTTTCTCGCATTAAGTAGCTCGAAAAGAGCGTTCTCGAAGATTCTGCATACTTCTGACTGATGTCTCACCACTATTATCGCAGAAGATGCATATCTCAGCTGGAAACACCACGAATATCAAGATATCGCCGGTTCTGCATATCAAACGCTCTGTGGAGTGGTGAATACACCAGAAAACGTGTTTCTCGCATTAAATGGCTCGAAAAGTGCAATCTAGATGATTCTGCATACTTCTGACAGAAGACTCACTAAGATTATCGCAGAAAATGCATATCTCAGCTGGAAACACCACGAAAATCAAGATATCGCCAGTTCTGCATATCAAACGCACTGTGGAATGTTGAAAACACCGGGAAACTTGTTTTTTTGCATTAAATAGCTCGACAAGTGCGATCTAGATGATTCTGCATACTTCTGAATGAAGTCTCACCACGATTATCGCAGAAAATGCATATCTCAGCTGGAAACCCCACGAAAACCAAGATATCGCCGGTTCTGCATATCAGACGCACTGTGGAGTGGTGAAAACACCAGAAAACGTGTTACTCGCATTAACTAGCTCGAAAAGTGCGTTCTGGATGGTTCTGCATACTTCTCATTGATGAAACACAAAGATTATCGCAGAAAATGCATATCTCAGCTTGATGCCCGACGACAGCCATGATGTCGCCGGTTCTGCATATCAAACGCACTGTGGAGTGGTGAAAACACCAGATAACGTGTTTCTCGCATTAAATAGCTCGAAAAGAGCGTTCTGGATGATTCTGCATACTTCTCATTGATGAAACACAAAGATTATCGCAGAAAATGCATATTTCAGTTGGAAACCCCACGAAAACCAAGTTATCGGCGGCTCTACATATCAAACGCACTGTGGAGTGGTCAAAACACCAGAAAACTTGTTTTTTCGCATTAAATAGCTCGAAACGAACGATCTAGATGATTCTGCATACTTCTGACTGAAGTCTCACCAATATTATCGCAGAAAATGCATATCTCAGCTAGAAACGTCACGAAAATCAAGATGTCGCCGGTTCTGCATATCAAACGCACTGTGGAGTGGTGAAAACAACCAGATAACGTGTTTCTCGCATTAAATAGCTCGAATAGAGCGATCTCGATGATTCTGCATACTGCTGACAGAAGACTCACCAAGATTATCGCAGAAAATGCATATCTCAGCTGGAAACACCACGAAAATCAAGATGACGCTGGTTCTGCATATCAAACGCACAGTGGAGTGGTGAAAACACCAGAAAACGTGTTTCTCGCATTAAGTAGCTCGAAAAGAGAGTTCTCGAAGATTCTGCATACTTCTGACAGAAGTCTCACCAAGATTATCGTAGAAAAGCATATCTCAGCTTGAAACCCGACCGAAACCAGGATATCTCCGGTTCTGCATGTCAAACGTACTGTGGAGTCGTGAATACACCAGAAAACGTGTTTCTCGCATTAAGTAGCTCGAAAAGAGCGTTCTCGAAGATTCTGCATACTTCTGACTGATATATCACCAAGATTATAGCAGAAAATGCATATCTCAGCTAGAAACATCACGAAAATCAAGATGTCGCCTGTTCTGCATATCAAACGCACTGTGGGGTGGTGAAAACACCAGATAACGTGTTTCTCGCATTAAATAGCTCGAAAAGAGCGATCTAGATGATTCTGCATACTTCTGACAGAAGGCTCACCTAGATAATCGCAGAAAATGCATATCTCAGCTGGAAACCCCACGAAAACCAAGATATCGTCGGTTCTGCATATCAGACGCACTGTGGAGTGGTGAAAACACCAGAAAACGTGTTACGCGCATTAACTAGCTCGAAAAGAGCGTTCTGGATGATTCTGCATACTTCTCATTGATGCAACACAAAGATTATCGCAGGAAATGCATATTTCAGCTGGAAACCCCACGAAAACCAAGTTATCGGCGGCTCTACATATCAAACGCACTGTGGAGTGGTCAAAACACCAGAAAACTTGTTTTTTCGCATTAAATAGCTCGAAACGAGCGATCTAGATGATCCTGCATACTTCTGACTGAACTCTCACCAATATTATCGCAGAAAATGCATATCTCAGCTAGAAACGTCACGAAAATCAAGATGTCGCCGGTTCTGCATATCAATCGCACTGTGGAGTGGTGAAAACAACCAGATAACGTGTTTCTCGCATTAAGTAGCTCGAAAAAAGCGTTCTCGAAGATTCTGCATACTTCTGACAGAAGTCTCACCAAGATTATCGTAGAAAAGCATATCTCAGCTTGAAACCCGACCGAAACCAGGATATCTCCGGTTCTGCATGTCAAACGTACTGTGGAGTGGTGAATACACCAGAAAACGTGTTTCTCGCATTAAGTAGCTCGAAAAGAGCGATCTCGATGATTCTGCTTACTTCGGACAGAAGTCTCACCAAGATTATCGTAGAAAATGCATATCTCAGCTTGAAACCCGACGAAAACCAAACATCGCCGGTTCTGCATGTCAAACGTACTGTGGAGTGGTGAAAACACCAGAAAACGTGTTTCTCGCATTAAATAGCTCGAAACGAGCGATCTAGATGATCCTGCATACTTCTGACTGAACTCTCACCAATATTATCGGAGAAAATGCATATCTCAGCTTGAAACCTCACGAAAATCAAGATGGCGCCGGTTCCGCATATCAGAGGCACTGTCGAGTGGTCAATACACCAGATAACGTGTTTCTCGCATTAAATAGCTCGAATAGAGCGATCTCGATGATTCTGCATACTGCTGACAGAAGACTCACCAAGATTATCGAAGAAAATGCATATCTCAGCTGGAAACACCACGAAAATCAAGATATCGCCGGTTCTGCATATCAAACGCACCGTGGAGTGGTGAAAACAACCAGACAACGTGTTTCTCGCATTAAATAGCTCGAACCGAGCGATCTAGATGATCCTGCATACTTCTGACTGAACTCTCACCAATATTATCGCAGAAAATGCATATCTCAGCTTGAAATATCACGAAAATCAAGCTGGCGCCGGTTCCGCATATCAAACGCACTGTGGAGTGGTCAATACACCAGATAACGTGTTTCTCCATTAAATAGCTCGAAAAGAGCGATCTCGATGATTCTGCATACTTCTGACTGATGTCTCATCAAGATTACCGCAGAAAATGCATATCTCAGCTTGATGCCCGACGAGAGCCATGATGTCGCCGGTTCTGCATATCAAACGCACTGTGGAGTGGTGAAAACACCAGATAACGTGTTTCTCGAATTAAATAGCTCGAAACGAGCGATCTAGATGATCCTGCATACTTCTGACTGAACTCTCACCAATATTATCGCAGAAAATGCATATCTCAGCTTGAAATATCACGAAAATCAAGCTGGCGCCGGTTCCGCATATCAAACGCACTGTGGAGTGGTCAATACACCAGATAACGTGTTTCTCCATTAAATAGCTCGAAAAGAGCGATCTCGATGATTCTGCATACTTCTGACTGATGTCTCATCAAGATTACCGCAGAAAATGCATATCTCAGCTTGATGCCCGACGACAGCCATGATGTCGCCGGTTCTGCATATCAAACGCACTGTGGAGTGGTGAAAACACCAGATAACGTGTTTCTCGCATTCAATAGCTAGAAACGAGCGATCTAGATGATTCTGCATACTTCTGACTGAAGTCTCACCAATATTATCGCAGAAAATGCATATCTCAGCTTGAACCCTGACGAAACCCAAGATGTCGCCGGTTCTGCATATCAAACGCACTGAGGAGCGGTGAAAACACCAGAAAACGTGTTTCTCGCATTAAGCAGCTCGAAACGAGCGATCTAGATGATTCTGCATACTTATGACTGATGTCTCACCAAGATTAATGCAGAAAATGCATATCTCAGCTTGAAACCCGACGAAAGCCAAGATGTCGCCGGTTCTGCATATCAAACGCACTGTGGAGTGGTGAAAACACCAGATAACGTGTTTCTCGCATTAAATAGCTCGAAAAGTGCAATCTAGATGATTCTGCATACTTCTGACAGAAGACTCACCAAGATTATCGCAGAAAATGCATATCTCAGCTGGAAACACCACGAATATCAAGATATCGCCGGTTCTGCATATCAAACGCTCTGTGGAGTGATGAATACACCAGAAAACGTGTTTCTCGCATTAAATAGCTCGAAAAGAGCGATCTCGATGATTCTGCATATTACGGACAGAAGTCTCACCAAGATTATCGCAGAAAATGCATATCTCAGCTGGAAACACCACGAAAATCAAGATATCGCCGGTTCTGCATATTAAACGCACTGTGGAGTGGTGAAAACACCAGATAACGTGTTTCTCGCATTAAATAGCTAGAAACGAGCGATCTAGATGATCCTGCATACTTCTGACTGAACTCTCACCAATATTATCGCAGAAAATGCATATCTCAGCTTGAAACCTCACGAAAATCAAGATGGCGCCGGTTCCGCATATCAAACGCACTGTGGAGTGGTCAATACACCAGATAACGTGTTTCTCCATTAAATAGCTCGAAAAGAGCGATCTCGATGATTCTGCATACTTCTGACTGATGTCTCACCAAGATTATCGCAGAAAATGCATATCTCAGCTTGATGCCCGACGACAGCCATGATGTCGCCGGTTCTGCATATCAAACGCACTGTGGAGTGGTGAAAACACCAGATAACGTGTTTCTCGCATTCAATAGCTAGAAACGAGCGATCTAGATGATTCTGCATACTTCTGACTGAAGTCTCACCAATATTATCGCAGAAGATGCATATCTCAGCTTGAACCCCGACGAAACCCAAGATGTCGCCGGTTCTGCATATCAAACGCACTGAGGAGCGGTGAAAACACCAGAAAACGTGTTTCTCGCATTAAGCAACTCGAAACGAGCGATCTAGATGATTCTGCATACTTCTGACTGATGTCTCACCAAGATTAATGCAGAAAATGCATATCTCAGCTTGAAACCCGACGAAAGCCAAGATGTCGCCGGTTCTGCATATCAAACGCACCGTGGAGTGGTGAAAACACCAGATAACGTGTTTCTCGCATTAAATAGCTCGAAAAGTGCAATCTAGATGATTCTGCATACTGCTGACAGAAGACTCACCATGATAATCGCAGAAAATGCATATCTCAGCTGGAAACACCACGAATATCAAGATATCGCCAGTTCTGCATATCAGACGCTCTGTGGAGTGGTGAATACACCAGAAAATGTGTTTCTCGCATTAAATAACTCGAAAAGTGCAATCTAGATGATTCTGCATACTTCTGACAGAAGACTCACCAATATTATCGCAGAAAATGCATTTCTCAGCTCGAACCCCGACGAAACCCAAGATGTCGCCGGTTCTGCATATCAAACGCACCGTGGAGTGGTGAAAACAACCAGACAACGTGTTTCTCGCATTAAATAGCTAGAAACGAGCGATCTAGATGATCCTGCATACTTCTGACTGAACTCTCACCAATATTATCGCAGAAAATGCATATCTCAGCTTGAAACATCACGAAAATCAAGATGGCGCCGGTTCCGCATATCAAACGCACTGTGGAGTGGTCAATACACCAGATAACGTGTTTCTCCATTAAATAGCTCGAAAAGAGCGATCTCGATGATTCTGCATACTTCTGACTGATGTCTCACCAAGATTATCGCAGAAAATGCATATCTCAGCTTGATGCCCGACGACAGTCATGATGTCGCCGGTTCTGCATATCAAACGCACTGTGGAGTGGACAAAACACCAGATAACGTGTTTCTCGCATTCAATAGCTAGAAACGAGCGATCTAGATGATTCTGCATACTTCTGACTGAAGTCTCACCAATATTATCGCAGAAAATGCATATCTCAGCTTGAACCCCGACGAAACCCAAGATGTCGCCGGTTCTGCATATCAAACGCACTGAGGAGCGGTGAAAACACCAGAAAACGTGTTTCTCGCATTAAGCAGCTCGAAACGAGCGATCTAGATGATTCTGCATACTTCTGACTGATGTCTCACCAAGATCAATGCAGAAAATGCATATCTCAGCTTGAAACCCGACGAATATCAAGATATCGCCGGTTCTGCATATCAAACGCTCTGTGGAGTGATGAATACACCAGAAAACGTGTTTCTCGCATTAAATAGCTCGAAAAGAGCGATCTCGATGATTCTGCATATTACGGACAGAAGTCTCACCAAGATTATCGCAGAAAATGCATATCTCAGCTGGAAACACCACGAAAATCAAGATATCGCCGGTTCTGCATATTAAACGCACTGTGGAGTGGTGAAAACACCAGATAACGTGTTTCTCGCATTAAATAGCTAGAAACGAGCGATCTAGATGATCCTGCATACTTCTGACTGAACTCTCACCAATATTATCGCAGAAAATGCATATCTCAGCTTGAAACCTCACGAAAATCAAGATGGCGCCGGTTCCGCATATCAAACGCACTGTGGAGTGGTCAATACACCAGATAACGTGTTTCTCCATTAAATAGCTCGAAAAGAGCGATCTCGATGATTCTGCATACTTCTGACTGATGTCTCACCAAGATTATCGCAGAAAATGCATATCTCAGCTTGATGCCCGACGACAGCCATGATGTCGCCGGTTCTGCATATCAAACGCACTGTGGAGTGGTGAAAACACCAGATAACGTGTTTCTCGCATTCAATAGCTAGAAACGAGCGATCTAGATGATTCTGCATACTTCTGACTGAAGTCTCACCAATATTATCGCAGAAGATGCATATCTCAGCTTGAACCCCGACGAAACCCAAGATGTCGCCGGTTCTGCATATCAAACGCACTGAGGAGCGGTGAAAACACCAGAAAACGTGTTTCTCGCATTAAGCAACTCGAAACGAGCGATCTAGATGATTCTGCATACTTCTGACTGATGTCTCACCAAGATTAATGCAGAAAATGCATATCTCAGCTTGAAACCCGACGAAAGCCAAGATGTCGCCGGTTCTGCATATCAAACGCACCGTGGAGTGGTGAAAACACCAGATAACGTGTTTCTCGCATTAAATAGCTCGAAAAGTGCAATCTAGATGATTCTGCATACTGCTGACAGAAGACTCACCATGATAATCGCAGAAAATGCATATCTCAGCTGGAAACACCACGAATATCAAGATATCGCCAGTTCTGCATATCAGACGCTCTGTGGAGTGGTGAATACACCAGAAAATGTGTTTCTCGCATTAAATAACTCGAAAAGTGCAATCTAGATGATTCTGCATACTTCTGACAGAAGACTCACCAATATTATCGCAGAAAATGCATTTCTCAGCTCGAACCCCGACGAAACCCAAGATGTCGCCGGTTCTGCATATCAAACGCACCGTGGAGTGGTGAAAACAACCAGACAACGTGTTTCTCGCATTAAATAGCTAGAAACGAGCGATCTAGATGATCCTGCATACTTCTGACTGAACTCTCACCAATATTATCGCAGAAAATGCATATCTCAGCTTGAAACATCACGAAAATCAAGATGGCGCCGGTTCCGCATATCAAACGCACTGTGGAGTGGTCAATACACCAGATAACGTGTTTCTCCATTAAATAGCTCGAAAAGAGCGATCTCGATGATTCTGCATACTTCTGACTGATGTCTCACCAAGATTATCGCAGAAAATGCATATCTCAGCTTGATGCCCGACGACAGCCATGATGTCGCCGGTTCTGCATATCAAACGCACTGTGGAGTGGTGAAAACACCAGATAACGTGTTTCTCGCATTCAATAGCTAGAAACGAGCGATCTAGATGATTCTGCATACTTCTGACTGAAGTCTCACCAATATTATCGCAGAAGATGCATATCTCAGCTTGAACCCCGACGAAACCCAAGATGTCGCCGGTTCTGCATATCAAACGCACTGAGGAGCGGTGAAAACACCAGAAAACGTGTTTCTCGCATTAAGCAGCTCGAAACGAGCGATCTAGATGATTCTGCATACTTCTGACTGATGTCTCACCAAGATCAATGCAGAAAATGCATATCTCAGCTTGAAACCCGACGAAAGCCAAGATGTCGCCGGTTCTGCATATCAAACGCACCGTGGAGTGGTGAAAACACCAGATAACGTGTTTCTCGCATTAAATAGCTCGAAAAGTGCAATCTAGATGATTCTGCATACTGCTGACAGAAGACTCACCATGATAATCGCAGAAAATGCATATCTCAGCTGGAAACACCACGAATATCAAGATATCGCCAGTTCTGCATATCAGACGCTCTGTGGAGTGGTGAATACACCAGAAAATGTGTTTCTCGCATTAAATAACTCGAAAAGTGCAATCTAGATGATTCTGCATACTTCTGACAGAAGACTCACCAATATTATCGCAGAAAATGCAAATCTCAGCTGGAAACACCACGAGAATCAAGATATCGCCAGTTCTGCATATCAAACGCACTGTGGAATGTTGAAAACACCGGGAAACTTGTTTTTTTGCATTAAATAGCTCGAAAAGAGCGATCTCGATGATTCTGCATACTGCTGACAGAAGACTCACCAAGATTATCGAAGAAAATGCATATCTCAGCTGGAAACACCACGAAAATCAAGATATCGCCGGTTCTGCATATCAAACGCACCGTGGAGTGGTGAAAACAACCATACAACGTGTTTCTCGCATTAAATAGCTCGAACCGAGCGATCTAGATGATCCTGCATACTTCTGACTGAACTCTCACCAATATTATCGCAGAAAATGCATATCTCAGCTTGAAACCTCACGAAAATCAAGATGGCGCTGGTTCCGCATATCAAACGCACTGTGGAGTGGTCAATACACCAGATAACGTGGTTCTCCATTAAATAGCTCGAAAAGAGCGATCTCGATGATTCTGCATACTTCTGACTGATGTCTCATCAAGATTACCGCAGAAAATGCATATCTCAGCTTGAAACCTCACGAAAATCAAGATGGCGCCGGTTCCGCATATCAAACGCACTGTGGAGTGGTCAATACACCAGATAACGTGTTTCTCCATTAAATAGCTCGAAAAGAGCGTCCTCGAAGATTCTGCATACTTCTGACAGATTCTCTCCAAGATTATCGTAGAAAATGCATATCTCAGCTTGAAACCCGACCGAAACCAAGATATCTCCGGTTCTGCATATCAAACGCACTGTGGAGTGGCCAAAACACCAAATAACGTGCTGCTCGCATTAAATAGCTCGAAAAGAGCGATCTAGATGGTTCTGCATTCTTCTGACTGAAGTCTCACCAATATTATCGCAGAAAACGCATATCTCAGTTAGAAACCTCACGAAAATCAAGATGTCGCCGGTTCTGCGTATCAAACGCACTGTGGAGTGGTGAAAACACCAGATAACGTGTTTCTCGCATTAAATATCTCGAAAAAAGCGATGTCGATGATTCTGCATACTTCGGACAGAAGTCTCACCAAGTTTATCGCAGAAAATGCATATCTCAGCTTGAAACCCCACAAAAGCCAAGATATCGCAGGTTCTGCATATCAAACGCACTGTGGAGTGGTGAATACACCAGAAAACGTGTTTCTCGCATTAAATAGCTCGAAAAGAGCGTCCTCGAAGATTCTGCATACTTCTGACAGATTCTCTCTAAGATTATCGTAGAAAATGCATATCTCAGCTTGAAACCCGACCGAAACCAAGATATCTCCGGTTCTGCATATCAAACGCACTGTGGAGTGGCCAAAACACCAGATAACGTGCTGCTCGCATTAAATAGCTCGAAAAGAGCGATCTCGATGATTCTGCATACTTCTAACAGAAGTCTCACCAATATTATCGCAGAAAACGCATATCTCAGTTAGAAACCTCACGAAAATCAAGATGTCGCCGGTTCTGCATATCAAACGCACTGTGGAGTGGTCAATACACCAGATAACGTGGTTCTCCATTAAATAGCTCGAAAAGAGCGATCTCGATGATTCTGCATACTTCTGACTGATGTCTCATCAAGATTACCGCAGAAAATGCATATCTCAGCTTGAAACCTCACGAAAATCAAGATGGCGCCGGTTCCGCATATCAAACGCACTGTGGAGTGGTCAATACACCAGATAACGTGTTTCTCCATTAAATAGCTCGAAAAGAGCGTCCTCGAAGATTCTGCATACTTCTGACAGATTCTCTCCAAGATTATCGTAGAAAATGCATATCTCAGCTTGAAACCCGACCGAAACCAAGATATCTCCGGTTCTGCATATCAAACGCACTGTGGAGTGGCCAAAACACCAAATAACGTGCTGCTCGCATTAAATAGCTCGAAAAGAGCGATCTAGATGGTTCTGCATTCTTCTGACTGAAGTCTCACCAATATTATCGCAGAAAACGCATATCTCAGTTAGAAACCTCACGAAAATCAAGATGTCGCCGGTTCTGCGTATCAAACGCACTGTGGAGTGGTGAAAACACCAGATAACGTGTTTCTCGCATTAAATATCTCGAAAAAAGCGATGTCGATGATTCTGCATACTTCGGACAGAAGTCTCACCAAGTTTATCGCAGAAAATGCATATCTCAGCTTGAAACCCCACAAAAGCCAAGATATCGCAGGTTCTGCATATCAAACGCACTGTGGAGTGGTGAATACACCAGAAAACGTGTTTCTCGCATTAAATAGCTCGAAAAGAGCGTCCTCGAAGATTCTGCATACTTCTGACAGATTCTCTCTAAGATTATCGTAGAAAATGCATATCTCAGCTTGAAACCCGACCGAAACCAAGATATCTCCGGTTCTGCATATCAAACGCACTGTGGAGTGGCCAAAACACCAGATAACGTGCTGCTCGCATTAAATAGCTCGAAAAGAGCGATCTCGATGATTCTGCATACTTCTAACAGAAGTCTCACCAATATTATCGCAGAAAACGCATATCTCAGTTAGAAACCTCACGAAAATCAAGATGTCGCCGGTTCTGCATATCAAACGCACTGTGGAGTGGTGAAAACACTAGATAACGTGTTTCTCGCGTTAAATAGCTCGAAAAGAGCGATCTCGATGATTCTGCATACTTCTAACAGAAGTCTCACCAAGGTTATCGCAGAAAATGCATATCTCTGCTTGAAACCCCACGCAAACTAAGATATCTCCTGTTCTGCATATTCAAAGAACTGTGGAGTAGTGAAAACCCCCAAAAACGTGTTTCTCGCATTAAATAGCTCGAAAAGAGCGTCCTCGAAGATTCTGCATACTTCTGACAGATTCTCTCCAAGATTATCGTAGAAAATGCATATCTCAGCCTGAAACCCGACCGAAACCAAGATATCTCCGGTTCTGCATGTCAAACGTACTGTGGAGTGGTGAATACACCAGAAAACGTGTTTCTCGCATTAAATAGCTCGAAAAGAGCGATCTCGATTATTCATCATACTTCTGACTGAAGTCTCACCAAGATTATCGCAGAAAATGCATATCTCAGCTTGAAACCCGACCGAAACCAAGATATCTCCGGTTCTGCATATCAAACGCACTGTGGAGTGGCCAAAACACCAGATAACGTGCTGCTCGCATTAAATAGCTCGAAAAGAGCGATATCGATGATTCTGCATACTTCTGACAGAAGTCGCACCAAGATTATCGCAGAAAATGCATATTTCAGCTGGAAACATCACGAAAATCAAGATGTCGCCGGTTCTGCATATCAGACGCACTGTGGAGTTGTGAAAACACCAGAACACGTGTTACTCACATTAACTAGCTCGAAAAGAGCGTTCTCAATGATTCTACATACTTCTCATAGATGAAACACAAAGGTTATCGCAGACAATGCTTATTTCAGCTGGAAACCCCACGAAAACCAAGTTATCGGCGGCTCTACATATCAAACGCACTGTGGAGTGGTCAAAACACCAGAAAACTTGTTTTTTCGCATTAAATAGCTCGAAACGAGCGATCTAGATGATTCTGCATACTTCTGACTGAAGTCTCACCAATATCATCGCAGAAAACGCATATCTCAGGTTGAAACCTCACGAAAATCAAGATGTCGCCGGTTCTGCATATCAAACGCACTGTGGAGTAGTGAAAACAACCAGATAACGTGTTTCTCGCATTAAATAGCTCGAATAGAGCGATCTCGATGATTCTGCATACTTCTGACAGAAGACTCACCAAGATTATCGTAGAAAATGCATATCTCAGCTGGAAACCCTACGAAAACCAAGATATCGCTGGTACTGCATATCAAACGCACTGTGGAGTGGTGAAAACACCAGATAACGTGTTTCTCGCATTAAATAGCACGAAAAGAGCGATCTCGATGATTAAGCATACTTCGGACAGAAGTCTCATCAACATTATCGCAGAAAATGCATATCTGAACTTGAAACCCCACGAAAACCAAGATATCGCTGGTTCTGCATATCAAACGCACTGTGGAGTGGTGAAAACAACCAGATAACGTGTTTCTCGCATTAAATAGCTCGAAACGTGCGATCTAGATGATTCTGCATTCTTCTGACAGAAGACTCACCAAGATTATCGCAGAAAATGCATATCTCAGCTGGAAACCCCACGGAAACCAAGATATCGCTGGTACTGCATATCAAACGCACTGTGGAGTGGTGAAAACACCAGATAACGTGTTTCTCGCATTAAATAGCTCGAAAAGAGCGATCTAGATGATTCTGCATACTTCTGACTGAAGTCTCACCAATATCATCGCAGAAAACGCATATCTCAGGTTGAAACCTCACGAAAATCAAGATGTCGCCGGTTCTGCATATCAAACGCACTGTGGAGTAGTGAAAACAACCAGATAACGTGTTTCTCGCATTAAATAGCTCGAATAGAGCGATCTCGATGATTCTGCATACTTCTGACAGAAGACTCACCAAGATTATCGTAGAAAATGCATATCTCAGCTGGAAACCCTACGAAAACCAAGATATCGCTGGTACTGCATATCAAACGCACTGTGGAGTGGTGAAAACACCAGATAACGTGTTTCTCGCATTAAATAGCTCGAAAAGAGCGATATCGATGATTCTGCATACTTCTGACAGAAGTCGCACCAAGATTATCGCAGAAAATGCATATTTCAGCTGGAAACATCACGAAAATCAAGATGTCGCCGGTTCTGCATATCAGGCGCACTGTGGAGTTGTGAAAACACCAGAACACGTGTTACTCACATTAACTAGCTCGAAAAGAGCGTTCTCAATGATTCTACATACTTCTCATAGATGAAACACAAAGGTTATCGCAGACAATGCTTATTTCAGCTGGAAACCCCACGAAAACCAAGTTATCGGCGGCTCTACATATCAAACGCACTGTGGAGTGGTCAAAACACCAGAAAACTTGTTTTTTCGCATTAAATAGCTCGAAACGAGCGATCTAGATGATTCTGCATACTTCTGACTGAAGTCTCACCAATATCATCGCAGAAAACGCATATCTCAGGTTGAAACCTCACGAAAATCAAGATGTCGCCGGTTCTGCATATCAAACGCACTGTGGAGTAGTGAAAACAACCAGATAACGTGTTTCTCGCATTAAATAGCTCGAATAGAGCGATCTCGATGATTCTGCATACTTCTGACAGAAGACTCACCAAGATTATCGTAGAAAATGCATATCTCAGCTGGAAACCCTACGAAAACCAAGATATCGCTGGTACTGCATATCAAACGCACTGTGGAGTGGTGAAAACACCAGATAACGTGTTTCTCGCATTAAATAGCACGAAAAGAGCGATCTCGATGATTAAGCATACTTCGGACAGAAGTCTCATCAACATTATCGCAGAAAATGCATATCTGAACTTGAAACCCCACGAAAACCAAGATTTCGCTGGTTCTGCATATCAAACGCACTGTGGAGTGGTGAAAACAACCAGATAACGTGTTTCTCGCATTAAATAGCTCGAAACGTGCGATCTAGATGATTCTGCATTCTTCTGACAGAAGACTCACCAAGATTATCGCAGAAAATGCATATCTCAGCTGGAAACCCCACGGAAACCAAGATATCGCCGGTTCTGCATATCAGACGCACCGTGGAGTGGTGAAAACACCAGAAAACGTGTTACTCGCATTAACTAGCTCGAAAAGAGCGTTCTGGATGATACTGCACACTTCTCATAGATGAAACACAAAGATTATCGCAGAAAATGCATATTTCAGCTGCAAAAACCCCAGGAAAACCAAGTTATCGGCGGCTCTACATATCAAACGCACTGTGGAGTGGTGAAAACACCAGAAAACGTGTTACTCGCATTAACTAGCTCGAAAAGAGCGTTCTGGATGATAAATGCATCCTTCTCATAGATGAAACACAAAGATTATCGCAGAAAATGCATATTTCAGCTGGAAACCCCACGAAAACCAAGTTATCGGCGGCTCTACATATCAAACGCACTGTGGAGTGGTCAAAACACCAGAAAACTTGTTTTCTCGCATTAAATAGCTCGAAACGAGCGATCTAGATGATTCTGCATTCTTCTGACTGAAGTCTCACCAATATTATCGCAGAAAATGCATATCTGAGCTTGAAACCCCACGAAAACCAAGATATCGTCGGTTCTGCATATCATACGCACTGTGGAGTGGTGAAAACACCGGATAACGTTTTGTCGCATTAAATAGCTCGAGCAGAGCGATCTCGATGATTCTGCATACTTCGGACAGAAGTCTCATAAGATTATCCTTAAAAATTCATATCTCAGCTTGAAACCCCACGAAAACCAAGATATCGCTGGTACTGCATATCAAACGCACTGTGGAGTGGTGAAAACACCAGATAACGTGTTTCTCGCATTAAATAGCTCGAAACGAGCGATCTAGATGATTCTGCATTCTTCTGACTGAAGTCTCACCAATATTATCGCAGAAAACGCATATCTCAGTTAGAAACCTCACGAAAATCAAGATGTCGCCGGTTCTGCATATCAAACGCACTGTGGAGTGGTGAAAACACCAGATAACGTGTTTCTCGCATTAAATAGCTCGAAAAAAGCGATGTCGATGATTCTGCACACTTCGGACAGAAGTCTCACCAAGATTATCGCAGATAATGCATATCTCAGCTTGAAACCCCACGAAAACCAAGATACCGCCGGTTCTGCATATCATACGCTCTGTGGAGTGGTGAAAACACCAGATAACGTGTTTCTCGCGTTAAATAGCTCGAAAAGAGCGATCTCGATGATTCTGCATACTTCTAACAGAAGTCTCACCAAGGTTATCGCAGAAAATGCATATCTCTGCTTGAAACCCCACGAAAGCCAAGATATCGCTGGTTCTGCATATCAAACGCACTGTGGAGTGGTGAATACACCAGAAAACGTGTTTCTCGCATTAACTAGCTCGAAAAGAGCGTCCTCGAAGATTCTGCATACTTCTGACAGATTCTCACCAAGATTATCGTAGAAAATGCATATCTCAGCCTGAAACCCGACCGAAACCAAGATATCTCCGGTTCTGCATGTCAAACGTACTGTGGAGTGGTGAATACACCAGAAAACGTGTTCCTCGCATTAAATAGCTCGAAAAGTGCGATCTCGATTATTCATCATACTTCTGACTGAAGTCTCACCAAGATTGTCGCAGTAAATGCATATCTCAGCTTGAAACCCGACCGAAACCAAGATATCTCCGGTTCTGCATATCAAACGCACTGTGGAGTGGTGAATACACCAGAAAACGTGTTTCTCGCATTAAATAGCTCGAAAAGAGCGTCCTCGATGATTCTGCGTACTTCTGACAGATTCTCACCAAGATTATCGTAGAAACTGCATATCTCAGCCTGAAACCCGACCGAAACCAAGATATCTCCGGTTCTGCATATCAAACGCACTGTGGAGTGGTGCATACACCGGAAAACGTGTATCTCGCATTAAATAGCTCAAAAAGAGCGATCTAGATGATTCTGCACACTTCGGACAGAAGACTCACCAAGATTATCGCAGAAAATGCATATCTCAGCTTGAAACCCGACGAAAACCAAGATGTCGCCGGTTCTGCATATCAAACGCACTGTGGGGTGGCGAAAACACCAGAAAACGTGTTACTCGCATTAAATAGCTCGAAACGAGCGATCTAGATGATTCTGCATTCTTCTGACTGAAGACTCACCAAGATTATCGTAGAAAATGCATATCTCAGCTGGAAACCCTACGAAAACCAAGATATCGCTGGTACTGCATATCAAACGCACTGTGGAGTGGTGAAAACACCAGATAACGTGTTTCTCGCATTAAATAGCTCGAAAAGAGCGATCTCGATGATTCTGCATACTTCGGACAGAAGTCTCACCAAGATTATCGCAGAAAATGCATATCTCAGCTTGAAACCCGACGAAAACCAAGATGTCGCCGGTTCTGCATATCAAACGCACTGTGGGGTGGTGAAAACACCAGAAAACGTGTTACTCGCATTAACTAGCTCGAAAAGAGCGTTCTGGATGATTCTGCATACTTCTCATAGATGAAACACAAAGGTCATCGCAGAAAATGCATATTTCAGCTGGAAACCCCACTAAAACCAAGTTATCGGCGGCTCTACATATCAAACGCTCTGTGGAGTGGTCAAAACACCAGAAAACTTGCTTTTCGCATCAAATAGCTCGAAACGAGCGATCTAGATGATTCTGCATGCTTCTGACTGACGTCTCACCAATTTTATCGCAGAAAATGCATATCTCAGCTTGAAACCCGGCCGAAACCAAGATATCTCCGTTTCTGCAAGTCAAACGTACTGTGGAGTGGTCAATACAGCAGAAAACGTGTTTCTCGAATTAAATAGCTCGAGAAGACCGATCTAGATGATTCTGCATACTTCTGACTGAACTCTCACCAAGATTATCGCAGGAAATGCATATCTCAGATCGAAACCCCACGAAAGCCAAGATATCGCTGGTTCTGCATATCAAACGCACTGTGGAGTGGTGAAAACACCAGATAACGTGTTTCTCGCATTAAATAGCTCGAAAAGAGCGATCTCGATGATTCTGCATACTTCGGACAGAAGTCTCACCAAGATTATCGCAGAAAATGCATATCTCAGCTTTAAACCCCACGAAAACCAAGATATCTCCGGTTCTGCATATCCAACGAACTGTGGTGTGGTGAAAACCCCAGTAAACGTGTTTCTCGCATTAAATAGCTCGAAATGAGCGCTCTCGATGTTTTTGCATACTTCGGACAGAAGTCTCACCAAGATTACCGCAGAAAATGCATATCTGAGCTTGAAACCCCACGAAAACCAAGATATCGTCGGTTCTGCATATTATACGCACTGTGGAGTGGTGAAAACACCGGATAACGTTTTGTCGCATTAAATAGCTCGAGCAGAGCGATCTCGATGATTCTGCTTACTTCGGACAGAAGTCTCACCAAGATTATCCTAAAAAATTCATATCTCAGCTTGAAACCCCACGAAAACCAAGATATCGCTGGTACTGCATATCAAACGCACTGTGGAGTGGTGAAAACACCAAATAACGTGTTTCTCGCATTAAATAGCTCGAAAAAAGCGATGTCTATGATTCTGCACTCTTCGGACAGAAGTCTCACCAAGATTATCGCAGAAAATGCATATTTCAGCTGGAAACCCCACGAAAACCAAGTTATCAGCGGCTCTACATATCAAACGCACTGTGGAGTGGTCAAAACACCAGAAAACTTCTTTTTTCGCATTAAATAGCTCGAAACGAGCGATCTAGATGATTCTGCATACTTCTGACTGATGTCTCACCAAGATTATCGCAGGAAATGCATATGTCAGATGGAAACCCCACGAAAGCCAAGATATCGCTGGTTCTGCATGTCAAACGCACTGTGGAGTGGTGAATACACCAGAAAACGTGTTTCTCGCATTAAATAGCTCGAAAAGAGCGTCCTCGATGATTCTGCGTACTTCGGACTGATTCTCACCAAGATTATCGTAGAAAATGCATATCTCAGCCTGAAACCCGACCGAAACCAAGATATCTCCGGTTCTGCATGTCAAACGTACTGTGGAGTGGTGAATACACCAGAAAACGTGTATCTCGCATTAAATAGATCGAAAAGAGCGATCTCGATTATTCATCATACTTCTGACTGAAGTCTCACCAAGATTATCGCAGAAAATGCATATCTCAGTTTGAAACCCGACGAAAACCGAGATGTCGCTGGTTCTGCATATCAAACGCACTATGGGGTGGTGAAAACACCAGAAAACGTGTTACTCGCATTAAATAGCTCGAAAAGAGCGATGTCGATGAATCTGCATACTTCTGACAGAAGTCGCACCAAGATTATCGCAGAAAATGCATATTTCAGCTGGAAACCTCACGAAAATCAAGATGTCGCCGGTTCTGCATATCAGACGCACTGTGGAGTTGTGAAATCACAAGAAAACGTGTTACTCACATTAACTAAGTCGAAAAGAGCGTTCTCGATGATTCTTCATACTTCTCATAGATGAAACACAAATGTCATCGCAGAAAATGCATATTTCAGCTGGAAACCCCACTAAAACCAAGTTATCGGCGGCTCTACATATCAAACGCTCTGTGGAGTGGTCAAAACACCAGAAAACTTGCTTTTCGCATTAAATAGCTCGAAACGAGCGATCTAGATGATTCTGCATACTTCTGACTGACGTCTCACCAATTTTTTCGCAGAAAATGCATATCTCAGCTTGAAACCCGGCCGAAACCAAGATATCTCCGTTTCTGCAAGTCAAACGTACTGTGGAGTGGTCAATACAGCAGAAAACGTGTTTCTCGAATTAAATAGCTCGAGAAGACCGATCTAGATGATTCTGCATACTTCTGACTGAAGTCTCACCAAGATTATCGCAGGAAATGCATATCTCAGATGGAAACCCCACGAAAGCCAAGATATCGCTGGTTCTGCATATCAAACGCACTGTGGAGTGGTGAATACACCAGAAAACGTGTTTCTCGCATTAAATAGCTCGAAAAGAGCGATCTAGATGATTCTGCATACTTCTGACTGAAGTCTCACCAAGATTATCGCAGGAAATGCATATCTCAGATGGAAACCCCACGAAAACCAAGTTATCGGCGGCTCTACATATCAAACGCTCTGTGGAGTGGTCAAAACACCAGAAAACTTGCTTTTCGCATTAAATAGCTCGAAACGAGCGATCTAGATGATTCTGCATACTTCTGACTGACGTCTCACCAATTTTATCGCAGAAAATGCATATCTCAGCCTGAAACCCGACCGAAACCAAGATATCTCCGGTTCTGCATGTCAATCCTACTGTGGAGTGGTGAATACACCAGAAAACGTGTTTCTCGCATTAAATAGCTCGAAAAGAGCGATCTCGATTATTCATCATACTTCTGACTGAAGTCTCACCAAGATTATCGCAGAAAATGCATATCTCAGCTTGAAACCCGACCGAAACCAAGATATCTCCGGTTCTGCATATCAAACGCACTGTGGAGTGGCCAAAACACCAGATAACGTGTTTCTCGCATTAAATAGCTCGAAAAGAGCGATCTCGATGATTCTGCATACTTCGGACAGAAGTCTCACCAAGATTATCGCAGAAAATGCATATCTCAGCTTGAAACCCGACGAAAACCAAGATGTCGCCGGTTCTGCATATCAAACGCACTGTGGGGTGGTGAAAACACCAGAAAACGTGTTACTCGCATTAACTAGCTCGAAAAGAGCGTTCTGGATGATTCTGCATACTTCTCATAGATGAAACACAAAGGTCATCGCAGAAAATGCATATTTCAGCTGGAAACCCCACTAAAACCAAGTTATCGGCGGCTCTACATATCAAACGCTCTGTGGAGTGGTCAAAACACCAGAAAACTTGCTTTTCGCATCAAATAGCTCGAAACGAGCGATCTAGATGATTCTGCATGCTTCTGACTGAAGTCTCACCAATTTTATCGCAGAAAATGCATATCTCAGCTTGAAACCCGGCCGAAACCAAGATATCTCCGTTTCTGCAAGTCAAACGTACTGTGGAGTGGTCAATACAGCAGAAAACGTGTTTCTCGAATTAAATAGCTCGAGAAGACCGATCTAGATGATTCTGCATACTTCTGACTGAAGTCTCACCAAGATTATCGCAGGAAATGCATATCTCAGATCGAAACCCCACGAAAGCCAAGATATCGCTGGTTCTGCATATCAAACGCACTGTGGAGTGGTGAAAACACCAGATAACGTGTTTCTCGCATTAAATAGCTCGAAAAGAGCGATCTCGATGATTCTGCATACTTCGGACAGAAGTCTCACCAAGATTATCGCAGAAAATGCATATCTCAGCTTTAAACCCCACGAAAACCAAGATATCTCCGGTTCTGCATATCCAACGAACTGTGGTGTGGTGAAAACCCCAGTAAACGTGTTTCTCGCATTAAATAGCTCGAAATGAGCGCTCTCGATGTTTTTGCATACTTCGGACAGAAGTCTCACCAAGATTACCGCAGAAAATGCATATCTGAGCTTGAAACCCCACGAAAACCAAGATATCGTCGGTTCTGCATATTATACGCACTGTGGAGTGGTGAAAACACCGGATAACGTTTTGTCGCATTAAATAGCTCGAGCAGAGCGATCTCGATGATTCTGCTTACTTCGGACAGAAGTCTCACCAAGATTATCCTAAAAAATTCATATCTCAGCTTGAAACCCCACGAAAACCAAGATATCGCTGGTACTGCATATCAAACGCACTGTGGAGTGGTGAAAACACCAAATAACGTGTTTCTCGCATTAAATAGCTCGAAAAAAGCGATGTCTATGATTCTGCACTCTTCGGACAGAAGTCTCACCAAGATTATCGCAGAAAATGCATATTTCAGCTGGAAACCCCACGAAAACCAAGTTATCGGCGGCTCTACATATCAAACGCACTGTGGAGTGGTCAAAACACCAGAAAACTTCTTTTTTCGCATTAAATAGCTCGAAACGAGCGATCTAGATGATTCTGCATACTTCTGACTGATGTCTCACCAAGATTATCGCAGGAAATGCATATGTCAGATGGAAACCCCACGAAAGCCAAGATATCGCTGGTTCTGCATGTCAAACGCACTGTGGAGTGGTGAATACACCAGAAAACGTGTTTCTCGCATTAAATAGCTCGAAAAGAGCGTCCTCGATGATTCTGCGTACTTCGGACTGATTCTCACCAAGATTATCGTAGAAAATGCATATCTCAGTTTGAAACCCGACGAAAACCGAGATGTCGCTGGTTCTGCATATCAAACGCACTATGGGGTGGTGAAAACACCAGAAAACGTGTTACTCGCATTAAATAGCTCGAAAAGAGCGATGTCGATGAATCTGCATACTTCTGACAGAAGTCGCACCAAGATTATCGCAGAAAATGCATATTTCAGCTGGAAACCTCACGAAAATCAAGATGTCGCCGGTTCTGCATATCAGACGCACTGTGGAGTTGTGAAATCACAAGAAAACGTGTTACTCACATTAACTAAGTCGAAAAGAGCGTTCTCGATGATTCTTCATACTTCTCATAGATGAAACACAAATGTCATCGCAGAAAATGCATATTTCAGCTGGAAACCCCACTAAAACCAAGTTATCGGCGGCTCTACATATCAAACGCTCTGTGGAGTGGTCAAAACACCAGAAAACTTGCTTTTCGCATTAAATAGCTCGAAACGAGCGATCTAGATGATTCTGCATACTTCTGACTGACGTCTCACCAATTTTTTCGCAGAAAATGCATATCTCAGCTTGAAACCCGGCCGAAACCAAGATATCTCCGTTTCTGCAAGTCAAACGTACTGTGGAGTGGTCAATACAGCAGAAAACGTGTTTCTCGAATTAAATAGCTCGAGAAGACCGATCTAGATGATTCTGCATACTTCTGACTGAAGTCTCACCAAGATTATCGCAGGAAATGCATATCTCAGATGGAAACCCCACGAAAGCCAAGATATCGCTGGTTCTGCATATCAAACGCACTGTGGAGTGGTGAATACACCAGAAAACGTGTTTCTCGCATTAAATAGCTCGAAAAGAGCGATCTAGATGATTCTGCATACTTCTGACTGAAGTCTCACCAAGATTATCGCAGGAAATGCATATCTCAGCCTGAAACCCGACCGAAACCAAGATATCTCCGGTTCTGCATGTCAAACGTACTGTGGAGTGGTGAATACACCAGAAAACGTGTATCTCGCATTAAATAGCTCGAAAAGAGCGATCTCGATTATTCATCATACTTCTGACTGAAGTCTCACAAAGATTATCGCAGAAAATGCATATCTCAGCTTGAAACCCAACGAAAACCGAGATGTCGCCGGTTCTGCATATCAAACGCACTGTGGGGTGGTGAAAACACCAGAAAACGTGTTACTCGCATTAAATAGCTCGAAAAGAGCGATCCCGATGATTCTGCATACTTCTGACAGAAGTCGCACCAAGATTATCGCAGAACATGCATATTTCAGCTGGAAACCTCACGCAAATCAAGATGTCGCCGGTTCTGCATAACAGACGCACTGTGGAGTTGTGAAATCACAAGAAAACGTGTTACTCACATTAACTAAGTCGAAAAGAGCGTTCTCGATGATTCTGCATACTTCTGACAGAAGACTCACAAAGATTATCGCAGAAAATGCATATTTCAACTGAAAACACCACGAAAACCAAGTTATCGGCGGCTCTACATATCAAACGCTCTGTGGAGTGGTCAAAACACCAGAAAACTTGTTTTTTCGCATTAAATAGCTCGAAACGAGCGATCTAGATGATTCTGCATACTTCTAACTGAAGTCTCACCAATATTATCGCAGAAAATGCATATCTCAGCTTGAAACCCGACGAAAATCAAGATGTCGCCGGTTCTGCATATCAAACGCACTGTGGAGTGGTAAAAACACCAGATAACGTGTTTCTCGCATTAAATAGCTCGAAACGAGCGATCTAGATGATTCTGCATACTTCTGACTGAAGTCTCACCAAGATTATCGCAGAAAATGCATATCCCAGCTGGAAACACCATGAAAATCAAGATGTCGCCGGTTCTGCATATCAAACGCACTGTGGAGTGGTGAATACACCAGAAAACGTGTTTCCCGCATTAAATAGCTCGAAAAGGGCGATCTAGATGATTCTGCATATTTCTGACTGAAGTCTCACCAATATTATCGCTGAAAATGCCTATCTCAGCTAGAAACATCACGAAAATTAACATGTCGCCGGTTCTGCATATCAAACCCACTGTGGAGTAGTGAAAACAACCAGATAACGTGTTTCTCGCATTAAATAGCTCGAATAGAGCGATCTCGATGATTCTGCATACTTCTGACAGAAGACTCACCAAGATTATCGCAGAAAATGCCTATCTCAGCTGGAAACCCCACGAAAACCACGATGTCGCCGGTTCTGCATATCAAACGCACTGTGGGGTGGTGAAAACACCAGAAAACGTGTATCTCGCATTAAGTAGCTCGAAAAGAGCGTTCTCGAAGATTCTGCATACTTCTGACTGAGGTCTCACCAATATTATCGTAGAAAATGCATATCTCAGCTTGAAACCCGACCGAAACGATGATATCTCCGGTTCTGCATATCAAACGCACTGTGGGGTGGTGAAAACACCAGAGAACGTGTTTCTCGCATTAAACAGCTCGAAAAGAGCGATCTAGATTATTCTGCATCCTTCTGACAGAAGACTCACCAATATTATCGCAGAGAATGCATATCTCAGCAAGAAACATCACGAAAATCAAGATGTCGCCGGTTCTGCACATCAAACGTACTGTGGAGTGGTCAAAACACCAGAAAACTTGTTTTTTCGCATTAAATAGCTCGAAACGAGCGATCTAGATGATTCTGCATACTTCTAACTGAAGTCTCACCAATATTATCGCAGAAAATGCATATCTCAGCTTGAAACCCGACGAAAATCAAGATGTCGCCGGTTCTGCATATCAAACGCACTGTGGAGTGGTAAAAACACCAGATAACGTGTTTCTCGCATTAAATAGCTCGAAACGAGCGATCTAGATGATTCTGCATACTTCTGACTGAAGTCTCACCAAGATTATCGCAGAAAATGTATATCCCAGCTGGAAACACCACGAAAATCAAGATGTCGCCGGTTCTGCATATCAAACGCACTGTGGAGTGGTGAATACACCAGAAAACGTGTTTCCCGCATTAAATAGCTCGAAACGAGCGATCTAGATGATTCTGCATACTTCTGACTGAAGTCTCACCAAGATTATCGCAGAAAATGCATATCCCAGCTGGAAACACCATGAAAATCAAGATGTCGCCGGTTCTGCATATCAAACGCACTGTGGAGTGGTGAATACACCAGAAAACGTGTTTCCCGCATTAAATAGCTCGAAAAGGGCGATCTAGATGATTCTGCATATTTCTGACTGAAGTCTCACCAATATTATCGCTGAAAATGCCTATCTCAGCTAGAAACATCACGAAAATTAAGATGTCGCCGGTTCTGCATATCAAACCCACTGTGGAGTGGTGAAAACACCGGATATCGTGTTTCTCGCATTAAATAGCTCCAAAAGAGCGATCCCGATGATTCTGCATACTTCTGACTGAAGTCTCACCAATATTATCGCAGAAAATGCCTATCTCAGCTAGAAACATCACGAAAATCAAGATGTCGCCGGTTCTGCATATCAAACGCACTGTGGAGTGGTAAAAACACCAGATAACGTGTTTCTCGCATTAAATAGCTCGAAACGAGCGATCTAGATGATTCTGCATACTTCTGACTGAAGTCTCACCAAGATTATCGCAGAAAATGTATATCCCAGCTGGAAACACCACGAAAATCAAGATGTCGCCGGTTCTGCATATCAAACGCACTGTGGAGTGGTGAATACACCAGAAAACGTGTTTCCCGCATTAAATAGCTCGAAAAGAGCGATCTAGATGATTCTGCATACTTCTGACTGAAGTCTCACCAATATTATCGCAGAAAATGTATATCCCAGCTGGAAACACCACGAAAATCAAGATGTCGCCGGTTCTGCATATCAAACGCACTGTAGGGTGGTGAAAACACCAGAAAACGTGTTTCTCCCATTAAATAGCTCGAAAAGAGCGATCTAGATGATTCTGCATACTTCTGACTGAACACTCACCAAGATTATCGCAGAAAATGAATATCTCAGCTTGAAACCCGACCGAAACGAAGATATCGCCGGTTCTGCATTTCTAACGTACTGTGGAGTGGTGAATACACCAGAAAACGTGTTTCCCGCATTAAATAGCTCGAAAAGAGCGATCTAGATGATTCTGCATACTGCTGACTGAAGTCTCACCAATATTATCGCAGAGAATGCATATCTCATCTAGAAACATCACGAAAATCAAGATGTCGCCGGTTCGGCACATCAAACGTACTGTGGAGTGGTGAAAACACCAGAAAACGTGTTTCTCGCATTAAGTAGCTCGAAAAGAGCGTTCTCGAAGATTCTGCATACTTCTGACAGAGGTCTCACCAATATTATCGTAGAAAATGCATATCTCAGCTTGTAACCTGTCCGAAACGAAGATATCTCCGGTTCTGCATGTCTAACGTACTGTGGAGTGGTGAATACACCAGAAAACTTGTTTCTCGCATTAAATAGCTCGAAAAGAGCGATCTAGATGATTCTGCATACTTCTGGCAGAAGACTCACCAAGATTATCGCCGAAAATGCATATCTCAGCTGGAAACACCACGAAAATCACGATATCGCCGGTTCTGCATATCAAACGCACTGTGGAGTGGTGAAAACAACCAGATATCGTGTTTCTCGCATTAAGTTGCTCGAAAAGAGCGGTCTCGAAGATTCTGCATACTTCTGACAGACGTCTCACCAAGATTATCGTAGAAAATGCATATCTCAGCTTGTAACCCGACCGAAACGAAGATATCTCCGGTTCTGCATGTCTAACGTACTGTGGAGTGGTGAATACACCAGAAAACTTGTTTCTCGCATTAAATAGCTCGAAAAGAGCGATCTAGATGATTCTGCATACTTCTGACTGAAGTCTCACCAATATTATCGCAGAGAATGCATATCTCAGCTAGAAACATCACGAAAATCAAGATGTCGCCGGTTCTGCATATCAAACGCACTGTGGAGTGGTGAATACACCAGAAAACGTGTTTCCCGCATTAAATAGCTCGAAAAGAGCGATCTAGATGATTCTGCATACTTCTGACTGAAGTCTCACAAAGATTATCGCAGAAAATGCATATCTCAGCTTGAAACCCAACGAAAACCGAGATGTCGCCGGTTCTGCATATCAAACGCACTGTGGGGTGGTGAAAACACCAGAAAACGTGTTACTCGCATTAAATAGCTCGAAAAGAGCGATCCCGATGATTCTGCATACTTCTGACAGAAGTCGCACCAAGATTATCGCAGAACATGCATATTTCAGCTGGAAACCTCACGCAAATCAAGATGTCGCCGGTTCTGCATAACAGACGCACTGTGGAGTTGTGAAATCACAAGAAAACGTGTTACTCACATTAACTAAGTCGAAAAGAGCGTTCTCGATGATTCTGCATACTTCTGACAGAAGACTCACAAAGATTATCGCAGAAAATGCATATTTCAACTGAAAACACCACGAAAACCAAGTTATCGGCGGCTCTACATATCAAACGCTCTGTGGAGTGGTCAAAACACCAGAAAACTTGTTTTTTCGCATTAAATAGCTCGAAACGAGCGATCTAGATGATTCTGCATACTTCTAACTGAAGTCTCACCAATATTATCGCAGAAAATGCATATCTCAGCTTGAAACCCGACGAAAATCAAGATGTCGCCGGTTCTGCATATCAAACGCACTGTGGAGTGGTAAAAACACCAGATAACGTGTTTCTCGCATTAAATAGCTCGAAACGAGCGATCTAGATGATTCTGCATACTTCTGACTGAAGTCTCACCAAGATTATCGCAGAAAATGCATATCCCAGCTGGAAACACCATGAAAATCAAGATGTCGCCGGTTCTGCATATCAAACGCACTGTGGAGTGGTGAATACACCAGAAAACGTGTTTCCCGCATTAAATAGCTCGAAAAGGGCGATCTAGATGATTCTGCATATTTCTGACTGAAGTCTCACCAATATTATCGCTGAAAATGCCTATCTCAGCTAGAAACATCACGAAAATTAAGATGTCGCCGGTTCTGCATATCAAACCCACTGTGGAGTAGTGAAAACAACCAGATAACGTGTTTCTCGCATTAAATAGCTCGAATAGAGCGATCTCGATGATTCTGCATACTTCTGACAGAAGACTCACCAAGATTATCGCAGAAAATGCCTATCTCAGCTGGAAACCCCACGAAAACCACGATGTCGCCGGTTCTGCATATCAAACGCACTGTGGGGTGGTGAAAACACCAGAAAACGTGTATCTCGCATTAAGTAGCTCGAAAAGAGCGTTCTCGAAGATTCTGCATACTTCTGACTGAGGTCTCACCAATATTATCGTAGAAAATGCATATCTCAGCTTGAAACCCGACCGAAACGATGATATCTCCGGTTCTGCATATCAAACGCACTGTGGGGTGGTGAAAACACCAGAGAACGTGTTTCTCGCATTAAACAGCTCGAAAAGAGCGATCTAGATTATTCTGCATCCTTCTGACAGAAGACTCACCAATATTATCGCAGAGAATGCATATCTCAGCAAGAAACATCACGAAAATCAAGATGTCGCCGGTTCTGCACATCAAACGTACTGTGGAGTGGTGAAAACACCAGAAAACGTGTTTCTCGCATTAAGTAGCTCGAAAAGAGCGTTCTCGAAGATTCTGCATACTTCTGACAGAGGTCTCACCAATATTATCGTAGAAAATGCATATCTCAGCTTGTAACCCGACCGAAACGAAGATATCTCCGGTTCTGCATGTCTAACGTACTGTGGAGTGGTGAATACACCAGAAAACTTGTTTCTCGCATTAAATAGCTCGAAAAGAGCGTTCTCGAAGATTCTGCATACTTCTGACAGACGTCTCACCAAGATTATCGTAGAAAATGCATTCCTCAGCTTGAAACCCGTCGAAATCCAAAATGTCGCCGTTTCTGCATATCAAACGCACTGTGGAGTGGTGAAAACACCGGATATCGTGTTTCTCGCATTAAATAGCTCGAAACGAGCGATCTAGATGATTCTGCATACTTCTGACTGAAGTCTCACCAATATTATCGCAGAAAATGCCTATCTCAGCTAGAAACATCACGAAAATCAAGATGTCGCCGGTTCTGCATATCAAACGCACTGTGGAGTGGTAAAAACACCAGATAACGTGTTTCTCGCATTAAATAGCTCGAAACGAGCGATCTAGATGATTCTGCATACTTCTGACTGAAGTCTCACCAAGATTATCGCAGAAAATGTATATCCCAGCTGGAAACACCACGAAAATCAAGATGTCGCCGGTTCTGCATATCAAACGCACTGTGGAGTGGTGAATACACCAGAAAACGTGTTTCCCGCATTAAATAGCTCGAAAAGAGCGATCTAGATGATTCTGCATACTTCTGACTGAAGTCTCACCAATATTATCGCAGAAAATGTATATCCCAGCTGGAAACACCACGAAAATCAAGATGTCGCCGGTTCTGCATATCAAACGCACTGTGGGGTGGTGAAAACACCAGAAAACGTGTTTCTCCCATTAAATAGCTCGAAAAGAGCGATCTAGATGATTCTGCATACTTCTGACTGAACACTCACCAAGATTATCGCAGAAAATGAATATCTCAGCTTGAAACCCGACCGAAACGAAGATATCGCCGGTTCTGCATTTCTAACGTACTGTGGAGTGGTGAATACACCAGAAAACGTGTTTCCCGCATTAAATAGCTCGAAAAGAGCGATCTAGATGATTCTGCATACTGCTGACTGAAGTCTCACCAATATTATCGCAGAGAATGCATATCTCAGCTAGAAACATCACGAAAATCAAGATGTCGCCGGTTCGGCACATCAAACGTACTGTGGAGTGGTGAAAACACCAGAAAACGTGTTTCTCGCATTAAGTAGCTCGAAAAGAGCGTTCTCGAAGATTCTGCATACTTCTGACAGAGGTCTCACCAATATTATCGTAGAAAATGCATATCTCAGCTTGTAACCTGTCCGAAACGAAGATATCTCCGGTTCTGCATGTCTAACGTACTGTGGAGTGGTGAATACACCAGAAAACTTGTTTCTCGCATTAAATAGCTCGAAAAGAGCGATCTAGATGATTCTGCATACTTCTGGCAGAAGACTCACCAAGATTATCGCCGAAAATGCATATCTCAGCTGGAAACACCACGAAAATCACGATATCGCCGGTTCTGCATATCAAACGCACTGTGGAGTGGTGAAAACAACCAGATATCGTGTTTCTCGCATTAAGTTGCTCGAAAAGAGCGGTCTCGAAGATTCTGCATACTTCTGACAGACGTCTCACCAAGATTATCGTAGAAAATGCATATCTCAGCTTGTAACCCGACCGAAACGAAGATATCTCCGGTTCTGCATGTCTAACGTACTGTGGAGTGGTGAATACACCAGAAAACTTGTTTCTCGCATTAAATAGCTCGAAAAGAGCGATCTAGATGATTCTGCATACTTCTGGCAGAAGACTCACCAAGATTATCGCCGAAAATGCATATCTCAGCTGGAAACACCACGAAAATCACGATATCGCCGGTTCTGCATATCAAACGCACTGTGGAGTGGTGAAAACAACCAGATATCGTGTTTCTCGCATTAAGTTGCTCGAAAAGAGCGGTCTCGAAGATTCTGCATACTTCTGACAGACGTCTCACCAAGATTATCGTAGAAAATGCATATCTCAGCTTGTAACCCGACCGAAACGAAGATATCTCCGGTTCTGCATGTCTAACGTACTGTGGAGTGGTGAATACACCAGAAAACTTGTTTCTCGCATTAAATAGCTCGAAAAGAGCGATCTAGATGATTCTGCATACTTCTGACTGAAGTCTCACCAATATTATCGCAGAGAATGCATATCTCAGCTAGAAACATCACGAAAATCAAGATGTCGCCGGTTCTGCATATCAAACGCACTGTGGAGTGGTGAATACACCAGAAAACGTGTTTCCCGCATTAAATAGCTCGAAAAGAGCGATCTAGATGATTCTGCATACTTCTGACTGAAGTCTCACAAAGATTATCGCAGAAAATGCATATCTCAGCTTGAAACCCAACGAAAACCGAGATGTCGCCGGTTCTGCATATCAAACGCACTGTGGGGTGGTGAAAACACCAGAAAACGTGTTACTCGCATTAAATAGCTCGAAAAGAGCGATCCCGATGATTCTGCATACTTCTGACAGAAGTCGCACCAAGATTATCGCAGAACATGCATATTTCAGCTGGAAACCTCACGCAAATCAAGATGTCGCCGGTTCTGCATAACAGACGCACTGTGGAGTTGTGAAATCACAAGAAAACGTGTTACTCACATTAACTAAGTCGAAAAGAGCGTTCTCGATGATTCTGCATACTTCTGACAGAAGACTCACAAAGATTATCGCAGAAAATGCATATTTCAACTGAAAACACCACGAAAACCAAGTTATCGGCGGCTCTACATATCAAACGCTCTGTGGAGTGGTCAAAACACCAGAAAACTTGTTTTTTCGCATTAAATAGCTCGAAACGAGCGATCTAGATGATTCTGCATACTTCTAACTGAAGTCTCACCAATATTATCGCAGAAAATGCATATCTCAGCTTGAAACCCGACGAAAATCAAGATGTCGCCGGTTCTGCATATCAAACGCACTGTGGAGTGGTAAAAACACCAGATAACGTGTTTCTCGCATTAAATAGCTCGAAACGAGCGATCTAGATGATTCTGCATACTTCTGACTGAAGTCTCACCAAGATTATCGCAGAAAATGCATATCCCAGCTGGAAACACCATGAAAATCAAGATGTCGCCGGTTCTGCATATCAAACGCACTGTGGAGTGGTGAATACACCAGAAAACGTGTTTCCCGCATTAAATAGCTCGAAAAGGGCGATCTAGATGATTCTGCATATTTCTGACTGAAGTCTCACCAATATTATCGCTGAAAATGCCTATCTCAGCTAGAAACATCACGAAAATTAAGATGTCGCCGGTTCTGCATATCAAACCCACTGTGGAGTAGTGAAAACAACCAGATAACGTGTTTCTCGCATTAAATAGCTCGAATAGAGCGATCTCGATGATTCTGCATACTTCTGACAGAAGACTCACCAAGATTATCGCAGAAAATGCCTATCTCAGCTGGAAACCCCACGAAAACCACGATGTCGCCGGTTCTGCATATCAAACGCACTGTGGGGTGGTGAAAACACCAGAAAACGTGTATCTCGCATTAAGTAGCTCGAAAAGAGCGTTCTCGAAGATTCTGCATACTTCTGACTGAGGTCTCACCAATATTATCGTAGAAAATGCATATCTCAGCTTGAAACCCGACCGAAACGATGATATCTCCGGTTCTGCATATCAAACGCACTGTGGGGTGGTGAAAACACCAGAGAACGTGTTTCTCGCATTAAACAGCTCGAAAAGAGCGATCTAGATTATTCTGCATCCTTCTGACAGAAGACTCACCAATATTATCGCAGAGAATGCATATCTCAGCAAGAAACATCACGAAAATCAAGATGTCGCCGGTTCTGCACATCAAACGTACTGTGGAGTGGTGAAAACACCAGAAAACGTGTTTCTCGCATTAAGTAGCTCGAAAAGAGCGTTCTCGAAGATTCTGCATACTTCTGACAGAGGTCTCACCAATATTATCGTAGAAAATGCATATCTCAGCTTGTAACCCGACCGAAACGAAGATATCTCCGGTTCTGCATGTCTAACGTACTGTGGAGTGGTGAATACACCAGAAAACTTGTTTCTCGCATTAAATAGCTCGAAAAGAGCGTTCTCGAAGATTCTGCATACTTCTGACAGACGTCTCACCAAGATTATCGTAGAAAATGCATTCCTCAGCTTGAAACCCGTCGAAATCCAAAATGTCGCCGTTTCTGCATATCAAACGCACTGTGGAGTGGTGAAAACACCGGATATCGTGTTTCTCGCATTAAATAGCTCGAAACGAGCGATCTAGATGATTCTGCATACTTCTGACTGAAGTCTCACCAATATTATCGCAGAAAATGCCTATCTCAGCTAGAAACATCACGAAAATCAAGATGTCGCCGGTTCTGCATATCAAACGCACTGTGGAGTGGTAAAAACACCAGATAACGTGTTTCTCGCATTAAATAGCTCGAAACGAGCGATCTAGATGATTCTGCATACTTCTGACTGAAGTCTCACCAAGATTATCGCAGAAAATGTATATCCCAGCTGGAAACACCACGAAAATCAAGATGTCGCCGGTTCTGCATATCAAACGCACTGTGGAGTGGTGAATACACCAGAAAACGTGTTTCCCGCATTAAATAGCTCGAAAAGAGCGATCTAGATGATTCTGCATACTTCTGACTGAAGTCTCACCAATATTATCGCAGAAAATGTATATCCCAGCTGGAAACACCACGAAAATCAAGATGTCGCCGGTTCTGCATATCAAACGCACTGTGGGGTGGTGAAAACACCAGAAAACGTGTTTCTCCCATTAAATAGCTCGAAAAGAGCGATCTAGATGATTCTGCATACTTCTGACTGAACACTCACCAAGATTATCGCAGAAAATGAATATCTCAGCTTGAAACCCGACCGAAACGAAGATATCGCCGGTTCTGCATTTCTAACGTACTGTGGAGTGGTGAATACACCAGAAAACGTGTTTCCCGCATTAAATAGCTCGAAAAGAGCGATCTAGATGATTCTGCATACTGCTGACTGAAGTCTCACCAATATTATCGCAGAGAATGCATATCTCAGCTAGAAACATCACGAAAATCAAGATGTCGCCGGTTCGGCACATCAAACGTACTGTGGAGTGGTGAAAACACCAGAAAACGTGTTTCTCGCATTAAGTAGCTCGAAAAGAGCGTTCTCGAAGATTCTGCATACTTCTGACAGAGGTCTCACCAATATTATCGTAGAAAATGCATATCTCAGCTTGTAACCTGTCCGAAACGAAGATATCTCCGGTTCTGCATGTCTAACGTACTGTGGAGTGGTGAATACACCAGAAAACTTGTTTCTCGCATTAAATAGCTCGAAAAGAGCGATCTAGATGATTCTGCATACTTCTGGCAGAAGACTCACCAAGATTATCGCCGAAAATGCATATCTCAGCTGGAAACACCACGAAAATCACGATATCGCCGGTTCTGCATATCAAACGCACTGTGGAGTGGTGAAAACAACCAGATATCGTGTTTCTCGCATTAAGTTGCTCGAAAAGAGCGGTCTCGAAGATTCTGCATACTTCTGACAGACGTCTCACCAAGATTATCGTAGAAAATGCATATCTCAGCTTGTAACCCGACCGAAACGAAGATATCTCCGGTTCTGCATGTCTAACGTACTGTGGAGTGGTGAATACACCAGAAAACTTGTTTCTCGCATTAAATAGCTCGAAAAGAGCGATCTAGATGATTCTGCATACTTCTGACTGAAGTCTCACCAATATTATCGCAGAGAATGCATATCTCAGCTAGAAACATCACGAAAATCAAGATGTCGCCGGTTCGGCACATCAAACGTACTGTGGAGTGGTGAAAACACCAGAAAACGTGTTTCTCGCATTAAGTAGCTCGAAAAGAGCGTTCTCGATGATTCTGCATACTTCTGACAGAGGTCTCACCAATATTATCGTAGAAAATGCATATCTCAGCTTGTAACCCGACCGAAACGAAGATATCTCCGGTTCTGCATGTCTAACGTACTGTGGAGTGGTGAATACACCAGAAAACTTGTTTCTCGCATTAAATAGCTCGAAAAGAGCGATCTAGATGATTCTGCATACTTCTGACTGAAGTCTCACCAAGATTATCGCAGAAAATGCATATCCCAGCTGGAAACACCACGAAAATCAAGATGTCGCCGGTTCTGCATATCAAACGCACTGTGGAGTGGTAAAAACACCAGATAACGTGTTTCTCGCATTAAATAGCTCGAAACGAGCGATCTAGATGATTCTGCATACTTCTGACTGAAGTCTCACCAAGATTATCGCAGAAAATGCATATCCCAGCTGGAAACACCACGAAAATCAAGATGTCGCCGGTTCTGCATATCAAACGCACTGTGGAGTGGTGAATACACCAGAAAACGTGTTTCCCGCATTAAATAGCTCGAAAAGAGCGATCTAGATGATTCTGCATATTTCTGACTGAAGTCTCACCAATATTATCGCTGAAAATGCCTATCTCAGCTAGAAACATCACGAAAATTAAGATGTCGCCGGTTCTGCATATCAAACCCACTGTGGAGTAGTGAAAACAACCAGATAACGTGTTTCTCGCATTAAGTAGCTCGAAAAGAGCGTTCTCGAAGATTCTGCATACTTCTGACAGAGGTCACACCAATATTATCGTAGAAAATGCATATCTCAGCTTGTAACCCGACCGAAACGAAGATATCTCCGGTTCTGCATGTCTAACGTACTGTGGAGTGGTGAATACACCAGAAAACTTGTTTTTCGCATTAAATAGCTCGAAAAGAGCGATCTAGATGATTCTGCATACTTCTGGCAGAAGACTCACCAAGATAATCGCCGAAAATGCATATCTCAGCTGGAAACACCACGAAAATCAAGATATCGCCGGTTCTGCATATCAAACGCACTGTGGAGTGGTGAAAACAACCAGATATCGTGTTTCTCGCATTAAGTTGCTCGAAAAGAGCGATCTCGAAGATTCTGCATACTTCTGACAGACGTCTCACCAAGATTATCGTAGAAAATGCATTCCTCAGCTTGAAACCCGTCGAAATCCAAAATGTCGCCGTTTCTGCATATCAAACGCACTGTGGAGTGGTGAAAACACCGGATATCGTGTTTCTCGCATTAAATAGCTCCAAAAGAGCGATCCCGATGATTCGGCATACTTCTGACTGAAGTCTCACCAATATTATCGCTGAAAATGCCTATCTCCGCTAGAAACATCACGAAAATTAAGATGTCGCCGGTTCTGCATATCAAACCCACTGTGGAGTAGTGAAAACAACCAGATAACGTGTTTCTCGCATTACATAGCTCGAATAGAGCGATCTCGATGATTCTGCATACTTCTCATAGAGGAAACACCAAGATTATCGCAGAAAATGCATATTTCAGCTGGAAACCCCACGAAAACCAAGTTATCGGCGGCTCTACATATCAAACGCACTGTGGAGTGGTCAAAACACCAGACAACGTGTTTCTCGCATTAAATAGCTCGAAAAGAGCGATATCGATGATTCTGCATACTTCGGACAGAAGTCTCACCAATATTATCGCAGAAAATGCATATCTCAGCTTGTAACCCGACGAAAACCACGATGTCGCCGGTTCTGCATATCAAACGCACTGTGGGGTGGTGAAAACACCAGAAAACGTGTTTCTCCCATTAAATAGCTCGAAAAGAGCGATCTAGATGATTCTGCATACTTCTGACTGAACACTCACCAAGATTATCGCAGAAAATGAATATCTCAGCTTGAAACCCGACCGAAACGAAGATATCGCCGGTTCTGCATTTCTAACGTACTGTGGAGTGGTGAATACACCAGAAAACGTGTTTCCCGCATTAAATAGCTCGAAAAGAGCGATCTAGATGATTCTGCATACTGCTGACTGAAGTCTCACCAATATTATCGCAGAGAATGCATATCTCAGCTAGAAACATCACGAAAATCAAGATGTCGCCGGTTCGGCACATCAAACGTACTGTGGAGTGGTGAAAACACCAGAAAACGTGTTTCTCGCATTAAGTAGCTCGAAAAGAGCGTTCTCGAAGATTCTGCATACTTCTGACAGAGGTCTCACCAATATTATCGTAGAAAATGCATATCTCAGCTTGTAACCCGACCGAAACGAAGATATCTCCGGTTCTGCATGTCTAACGTACTGTGGAGTGGTGAATACACCAGAAAACTTGTTTCTCGCATTAAATAGCTCGAAAAGAGCGATCTAGATGATTCTGCATACTTCTGGCAGAAGACTCACCAAGATTATCGCCGAAAATGCATATCTCAGATGGAAACACCACGAAAATCACGATATCGCCGGTTCTGCATATCAAACGCACTGTGGAGTGGTGAAAACAACCAGATATCGTGTTTCTCGCATTAAGTTGCTCGAAAAGAGCGATCTCGATGATTCTGCATACTTCTGACAGACGTCTCACCAAGATTATCGTAGAAAATGCATATCTCAGCTTGTAACCCGACCGAAACGAAGATATCTCCGGTTCTGCATGTCTAACGTACTGTGGAGTGGTGAATACACCAGAAAACTTGTTTCTCGCATTAAATAGCTCGAAAAGAGCGATCTAGATGATTCTGCATACTTCTGACTGAAGTCTCACCAATATTATCGCAGAGAATGCATATCTCAGCTAGAAACATCACGAAAATCAAGATGTCGCCGGTTCGGCACATCAAACGTACTGTGGAGTGGTGAAAACACCAGAAAACGTGTTTCTCGCATTAAGTAGCTCGAAAAGAGCGTTCTCGAAGATTCTGCATACTTCTGACAGAGGTCTCACCAATATTATCGTAGAAAATGCATATCTCAGCTTGTAACCCGACCGAAACGAAGATATCTCCGGTTCTGCATGTCTAACGTACTGTGGAGTGGTGAATACACCAGAAAACTTGTTTCTCGCATTAAATAGCTCGAAAAGAGCGATCTAGATGATTCTGCATACTTCTGACTGAAGTCTCACCAAGATTATCGCAGAAAATGCATATCCCAGCTGGAAACACCACGAAAATCAAGATGCCGCCGGTTCTGCATATCAAACGCACTGTGGAGTGGTAAAAACACCAGATAACGTGTTTCTCGCATTAAATAGCTCGAAACGAGCGATCTAGATGATTCTGCATACTTCTGACTGAAGTCTCACCAAGATTATCGCAGAAAATGCATATCCCAGCTGGAAACACCACGAAAATCAAGATGTCGCCGGTTCTGCATATCAAACGCACTGTGGAGTGGTGAATACACCAGAAAACGTGTTTCCCGCATTAAATAGCTCGAAAAGCGCGATCTAGATGATTCTGCATACTTCTGACAGAAGTCTCAACAAGATTATTGCAGAAAATGCATATCTCAGCTTGAAACCCCACGAAAACCAAGATATCTCCGGTTCTGCATATCTCAGCTTGAAACCCCACGAAAACCAAGATATCGCCGGTTCTGCATATCAAACGCACTGTGGGGTGGTGAAAACACCAGAAAACGTGTTTCTAGCATTAAGTAGCTCGAAAAGAGCGTTCTCGAAGGTTCTGCATACTTCTGACAGAGGTCTCACCAATATTGTCGTAGAAAATGCATACCTCAGCTTGAAACCCGACCGAAACGAAGATACCTCCGGTTCTGCATGTCTAACGTACTGTGGAGTGGTGAATACACCACATAACGTGTTGCTCGCATTAAATAGCTCTAAAAGAGCGATATCGATGATTCTGCATACTTCGGACAGAAGTCTCACCAATATTATCGCAGAAAATGCATATCTCAGCTTGAAACCTCACGAACATCAAGATGTCGCCGGTTCTGCATATCAAACGCACTGTGGAGTGCTGAAAACACCAGATAACGTGTTTCTCGCATTAAATAGCTCGATAAGAGCGATCGCGATGATTCTGCATACTACGGACAGAAGTCTCACCAAGATTATCGCAGAAAATGCATATCTCAGCTTGAAACCCCACGAAAACCAAATTATCTCCGGTTCTGCATATCAAACCAACTGTGGAGTAGTGAAAACCCCAGATAACGTGTTTCTCGCATTAAATAGCTCGAAAAGTGTGATCTCGATGATTCTGCATACTTCTGTCTGAAGTCTCCCCAATATTATCGCACAAAATGCATATTTCAGCTGGAAACCCCACGAAAACCAAGTTATCGGCGGCTCTACATATCAAACGCACTGTGGAGTGGTGAAAACGCCAGAAAACGTGTTCCTCGCATTAAATAGCTCGAAAAGAGCGATCCCGATGATTCTGCATACTTCGGACAGAAGTCTCACCAAGATTATCGCAGAAAATGCATATCTCAGCTTGAAACCCCAGGAAAACCAAGATATCTCCGGTTCTGCATATCCAACGAACAGAGGTGTGGTGAAAACCCCAGAAAACGTGTTTCTCGCATTAAATAGCTCGAAAAGAGCGCTCTCGATTTTTCTGCATACTTCTGACTGAAGTCTCACCAAGATTATCGCAGAAAATGCATATCCCAGCTGGAAACACCACGAAAATCAAGATGTCGCCGGTTCTGCATATCAAACGCCTGTGGAGTGGTGAAAACACCAGATAACGTGTTTCTCGCATTAAATAGCTCCAAACGAGCGATCTAGATGATTCTGCATACTTCGGACAGAAGTCTCACCAATATTATCGCAGAAAATGCATATCTCAGCTTGAAACCTCACGAACATCAGGATGTCGCCGGTTCTGCATATCAAACGCACTGTGGAGTGCTGAAAACACCAGATAACGTGTTTCTCGCATTAAATAGCTCGATAAGAGCGATCGCGATGATTCTGCATACTACGGACAGAAGTCTCACCAAGATTATCGCAGAAAATGCATATCTCAGCTTGAAACCCCACGAAAACCAAATTATCTCCGGTTCTGCATATCAAACCAACTGTGGAGTAGTGAAAACCCCAGATAACGTGTTTCTCGCATTAAATAGCTCGAAAAGTGTGATCTCGATGATTCTGCATACTTCTGTCTGAAGTCTCCCCAATATTATCGCACAAAATGCATATCTGAGCTTGAAACCCCACGAAAAGCAGGATATCGTTGGTTCTGCACATCATACGCACTGTGGAGTGGAGAAAACACCAGATAACGTGTTTCTCGCATTAGATATCTCGAAAAAAGCGATCCCGATGATTCTGCATACTTCTGACAGAAGTCTCACCAAGATTATCGTAGAAAATGCATATCTCAGCTTGAAACCCGACGAAATCCAAGATGTCGCCAGTTCTGCATATCAAACCCACTGTGGAGTGGTGAAAACACCGGATAACGTGTTTCTCGCATTAAATAGCTCGAAAAGAGTGATCTAGATGATTCTGCATACTTCTGTCTGAAGTCTCACCAATATTATCGCAGAAAATGCATATCTGAGCTTGAAACCCCACGAAAACCAGGATATCGTCGGTTCTGCACATCATACGCACTGTGGAGTGGTGAAAACACCAGTTAACGTGTCTATCGCATTAAATAGCTCGAAAAGAGCGATCTCGATGATTCTGCATACATCGGACAGAAGTCTCACCAAGATTATCGCAGAAAATGCATATTTCAGCTTGAACACCCACGAAAACCAAGATATCTCCGGTTCTGCATATCCAACGAACAGTGGTGTGGTGAAAACCCCAGAAAACGTGTTTCTCCCATTAAATAGCTCGAAAAGAGCGCTCTCGATTTTTCTGCATACTTCGGACAGAAGTCTCAACAAGATTATTGCAGAAAATGCATATCTCAGCTTGAAACCCCACGAAAACCAAGATATCTCCGGTTCTGCATATCCAACGAACTGTGGTGTGGTGAAAACCCCAGAAAACGTGTTTCTCGCATTAAATAGCTCGAAAAGAGCGCTCTCGATTTTTCTGCATACTTCGGACAGAAGTCTCACCAAGATTATCGCAGAAAATGCATATCTCAGCTTGAAACCCCACGAAAACCCAGATATCGCTGGTTCTACATATCAAACGCACTGCGGAGTGGTGAAAACACCAGATAACGTGTTTCTCGCATTAGATATCTCGAAAAAAGCGATCCCGATGATTCTGCATACTTCTGACAGAAGTCTCACCAAGATTATCGTAGAAAATGCATATCTCAGCTTGAACCCCCAGGAAAACCAAGATATCTCCGGTTCTGCATATCCAACGAACAGAGGTGTGGTGAAAACCCGAGAAAACGTGTTTCTCGCATTAAATAGCTCGAAAAGAGCGCTCTCGATTTTTCTGCATACTTCTGACTGAAGTCTCACCAAGATTATCGCAGAAAATGCATATCCCAGCTGGAAACACCACGAAAATCAAGATGTCGCCGGTTCTGCATATCAAACGCACTGTGGAGTGGTGAAAACACCAGATAACGTGTTTCTCGCATTAAATAGCTCCAAACGAGCGATCTAGATGATTCTGCATACTTCTGACTGAAGTCTCACCAATATTATCGCAGAAAATGCATATCTCATCTAGAAACCTCACGAAAATCAAGATGTCGCCGGTTCTGCATATCAAACGCACTATGGAGTGGTGAAAACAACCAGATAACGGGTTTCTCGCATTAAATAGCTCGAAACGAGCGATCTAGATGATTCTGCATTCTTCTGACTGAAGTCTCTCCAAGATTATCGCAGAAAATGCATATCTCAGCTGGAAACACCACGAAAATCAAGATATCGCCGGTTCTGCATATCAGACGCACTGTGGAGTGGTGAAAACACCAGAAAACGTGTTTCTCGCATTAACTAGCTCGAAAGGAGCGTTCTCGATGATTCTGCATACTTCTCATAGATGAAACACCAAGATTATCGCAGAAAATGCATATTTCAGCTGGAAACCCCACGAAACCCAAGTTATCGGCGGCTCTACATATCAAACGCACTGTGGAGTGGTCAAAACACCAGACAACGTGTTTCTCGCATTAAATAGCTCGAAAAGAGCGATATCGATGATTCTGCATACTTCGGACAGAAGTCTCACCAATATTATCGCAGAAAATGCATATCTCAGCTTGAAACCCGACGAAATCCAAGATGTCGCCAGTTCTGCATATCAAACCCACTGTGGAGTGGTGAAAACACCGGATAACGTGTTTCTCGCATTAAATAGCTCGAAAAGAGTGATCTAGATGATTCTGCATACTTCTGTCTGAAGTCTCACCAATATTATCGCAGAAAATGCATATCTGAGCTTGAAACCCCACGAAAACCAGGATATCGTCGGTTCTGCACATCCTACGCACTGTGGAGTGGTGAAAACACCAGTTAACGTGTCTATCGCATTAAATAGCTCGAAAAGAGCGATCTCGATGATTCTGCATACATCGGACAGAAGTCTCACCAAGATTATCGCAGAAAATGCATATTTCAGCTTGAACACCCACGAAAACCAAGATATCTCCGGTTCTGCATATCCAACGAACAGTGGTGTGGTGAAAACCCCAGAAAACGTGTTTCTCCCATTAAATAGCTCGAAAAGAGCGCTCTCGATTTTTCTGCATACTTCGGACAGAAGTCTCAACAAGATTATTGCAGGAAATGCATATCTCAGCTTGAAACCCCACGAAAACCAAGATATCTCCGGTTCTGCATATCCAACGAACTGTGGTGTGGTGAAAACCCCAGAAAACGTGTTTCTCGCATTAAATAGCTCGAAAAGAGCGCTCTCGATGTTTCTGCATACTTCGGACAGAAGTCTCACCAAGATTATCGCAGAAAATGCATATCTCAGCTTGAAACCCCACGAAAACCCAGATATCGCTGGTTCTACATATCAAACGCACTGCGGAGTGGTGAAAACACCAGATAACGTGTTTCTCGCATTAGATATCTCGAAAAAAGCGATCCCGATGATTCTGCATACTTCTGACAGAAGTCTCACCAAGATTATCGTAGAAAATGCATATCTCAGCTTGAACCCCCAGGAAAACCAAGATATCTCCGGTTCTGCATATCCAACGAACAGAGGTGTGGTGAAAACCCGAGAAAACGTGTTTCTCGCATTAAATAGCTCGAAAAGAGCGCTCTCGATTTTTCTGCATACTTCTGACTGAAGTCTCACCAAGATTATCGCAGAAAATGCATATCCCAGCTGGAAACACCACGAAAATCAAGATGTCGCCGGTTCTGCATATCAAACGCACTGTGGAGTGGTGAAAACACCAGATAACGTGTTTCTCGCATTAAATAGCTCCAAACGAGCGATCTAGATGATTCTGCATACTTCTGACTGAAGTCTCACCAATATTATCGCAGAAAATGCATATCTCATCTAGAAACCTCACGAAAATCAAGATGTCGCCGGTTCTGCATATCAAACGCACTATGGAGTGGTGAAAACAACCAGATAACGGGTTTCTCGCATTAAATAGCTCGAAACGAGCGATCTAGATGATTCTGCATTCTTCTGACTGAAGTCTCACCAAGATTATCGCAGAAAATGCATATCTCAGCTGGAAACACCACGAAAATCAAGATATCGCCGGTTCTGCATATCAGACGCACTGTGGAGTGGTGAAAACACCAGAAAACGTGTTTCTCGCATTAACTAGCTCGAAAGGAGCGTTCTCGATGATTCTGCATACTTCTCATAGATGAAACACCAAGATTATCGCAGAAAATGCATATTTCAGCTGGAAACCCCACGAAACCCAAGTTATCGGCGGCTCTACATATCAAACGCACTGTGGAGTGGTCAAAACACCAGACAACGTGTTTCTCGCATTAAATAGCTCGAAAAGAGCGATATCGATGATTCTGCATACTTCGGACAGAAGTCTCACCAATATTATCGCAGAAAATGCATATCTCAGCTTGGAACCCGACGAAAACCACGATGTCGCCGGTTCTGCATATCAAACGCACTGTGGGGTGGTGAAAACACCAGAAAACGTGTTTCTAGCATTAAGTAGCTCGAAAAGAGCGTTCTCGAAGGTTCTGCATACTTCTGACAGAGGTCTCACCAATATTGTCGTAGAAAATGCATACCTCAGCTTGAAACCCGACCGAAACGAAGATACCTCCGGTTCTGCATGTCTAACGTACTGTGGAGTGGTGAATACACCACATAACGTGTTGCTCGCATTAAATAGCTCTAAAAGAGCGATATCGATGATTCTGCATACTTCGGACAGAAGTCTCACCAATATTATCGCAGAAAATGCATATCTCAGCTTGAAACCTCACGAACATCAAGATGTCGCCGGTTCTGCATATCAAACGCACTGTGGAGTGCTGAAAACACCAGATAACGTGTTTCTCGCATTAAATAGCTCGATAAGAGCGATCGCGATGATTCTGCATACTACGGACAGAAGTCTCACCAAGATTATCGCAGAAAATGCATATCTCAGCTTGAAACCCCACGAAAACCAAATTATCTCCGGTTCTGCATATCAAACCAACTGTGGAGTAGTGAAAACCCCAGATAACGTGTTTCTCGCATTAAATAGCTCGAAAAGTGTGATCTCGATGATTCTGCATACTTCTGTCTGAAGTCTCCCCAATATTATCGCACAAAATGCATATTTCAGCTGGAAACCCCACGAAAACCAAGTTATCGGCGGCTCTACATATCAAACGCACTGTGGAGTGGTGAAAACGCCAGAAAACGTGTTCCTCGCATTAAATAGCTCGAAAAGAGCGATCCCGATGATTCTGCATACTTCGGACAGAAGTCTCACCAAGATTATCGCAGAAAATGCATATCTCAGCTTGAAACCCCAGGAAAACCAAGATATCTCCGGTTCTGCATATCCAACGAACAGAGGTGTGGTGAAAACCCCAGAAAACGTGTTTCTCGCATTAAATAGCTCGAAAAGAGCGCTCTCGATTTTTCTGCATACTTCTGACTGAAGTCTCACCAAGATTATCGCAGAAAATGCATATCCCAGCTGGAAACACCACGAAAATCAAGATGTCGCCGGTTCTGCATATCAAACGCACTGTGGAGTGGTGAAAACACCAGATAACGTGTTTCTCGCATTAAATAGCTCCAAACGAGCGATCTAGATGATTCTGCATACTTCGGACAGAAGTCTCACCAATATTATCGCAGAAAATGCATATCTCAGCTTGAAACCCCACGAAAACCAAATTATCTCCGGTTCTGCATATCAAACCAACTGTGGAGTAGTGAAAACCCCAGATAACGTGTTTCTCGCATTAAATAGCTCGAAAAGTGTGATCTCGATGATTCTGCATACTTCTGTCTGAAGTCTCCCCAATATTATCGCACAAAATGCATATCTGAGCTTGAAACCCCACGAAAAGCAGGATATCGTTGGTTCTGCACATCATACGCACTGTGGAGTGGAGAAAACACCAGATAACGTGTTTCTCGCATTAGATATCTCGAAAAAAGCGATCCCGATGATTCTGCATACTTCTGACAGAAGTCTCACCAAGATTATCGTAGAAAATGCATATCTCAGCTTGAAACCCGACGAAATCCAAGATGTCGCCAGTTCTGCATATCAAACCCACTGTGGAGTGGTGAAAACACCGGATAACGTGTTTCTCGCATTAAATAGCTCGAAAAGAGTGATCTAGATGATTCTGCATACTTCTGTCTGAAGTCTCACCAATATTATCGCAGAAAATGCATATCTGAGCTTGAAACCCCACGAAAACCAGGATATCGTCGGTTCTGCACATCATACGCACTGTGGAGTGGTGAAAACACCAGTTAACGTGTCTATCGCATTAAATAGCTCGAAAAGAGCGATCTCGATGATTCTGCATACATCGGACAGAAGTCTCACCAAGATTATCGCAGAAAATGCATATTTCAGCTTGAACACCCACGAAAACCAAGATATCTCCGGTTCTGCATATCCAACGAACAGTGGTGTGGTGAAAACCCCAGAAAACGTGTTTCTCCCATTAAATAGCTCGAAAAGAGCGCTCTCGATTTTTCTGCATACTTCGGACAGAAGTCTCAACAAGATTATTGCAGAAAATGCATATCTCAGCTTGAAACCCCACGAAAACCAAGATATCTCCGGTTCTGCATATCCAACGAACTGTGGTGTGGTGAAAACCCCAGAAAACGTGTTTCTCGCATTAAATAGCTGGAAAAGAGCGCTCTCGATGTTTCTGCATACTTCGGACAGAAGTCTCACCAAGATTATCGCAGAAAATGCATATCTCAGCTTGAAACCCCACGAAAACCCAGATATCGCTGGTTCTACATATCAAACGCACTGCGGAGTGGTGAAAACACCAGATAACGTGTTTCTCGCATTAGATATCTCGAAAAAAGCGATCCCGATGATTCTGCATACTTCTGACAGAAGTCTCACCAAGATTATCGTAGAAAATGCATATCTCAGCTTGAACCCCGACGAAATCCAAGATGTCGCCGCTTCTGCATATCAAACGCACTGTGGAGTGGTGGAAACACCAGTTAACGTGTTTCTCGCATCAAATAGCTCGAAAAGAGCGATCTCGATGATTCTGCATACTTCGGACAGAAGTCTCACCAAGATTATCGTAAAAAATGCATATCTCAGCTTGAAACCCAACGAAAGCCAAGATATCGCTGGTTCTGCATATCAAACGCACTGTGGAGTGGTGAAAACCCCTGACAAGGTTTTTCTTGCATTAACTAGCTCGAAAAGAGCGATCTCGATGATTCAGCCTAATTCGGACAGAAGTCTCTCCATGATTATCGCAGAAAATGCATATCTCTGCTAGAAACCCCGCGAAAACCAAGATATCTCCGGTTCTGCACATCCAACGAACTGTGGTGTGGTGAAAACCCCAGAAAACGTGTTTCTCGCATTAAATAGCTCGAAAAGAGCGCTCTTGATGTTTCTGCATACTTCGGACAGATGTTTCACCAAAATTATCGTAGAAAAAGCATATCTCAACTTGAAACCCGACGAAAACCAAACATCGCCGGTTCTGCATATCAAACCAACTGTGGAGTGGTGAAAACACCAGATAACGTGTTTCTCGCATTAAATAGCTGGAAACGAGCGATCTCGATGATTAAGCATACCTCGGACAGATTTCTCACCAAGATTATCGCAGGAATTGCATATCTCAGCTTGAACCCCGACGAAATCCAAGATGTCGCCGGTTCTGCATATCAAACGCACTGTGGAGTGGTGAAAACACCAGAAAACTTGTTTTTTCGCATTAAATAGCTCGAAAAGAGCGATCTTGATGATTCTGCATACTTCGGACAGATGTTTCTCCAAGATTATCGTAGAAAATGCATATCTCAACTTGAAACCCGACGAAAACCAAACATCGCCGGTTCTGCATATCAAACGCACTGTGGAGTGGTGAAAACACCGGATATCGTGTTTCTCGCATTAAATAGCTCGAAAAGAGCGATCCCGATGATTCTGCATACTTCTGACTGAAGTCTCACCAAGATTATCGCAGAAAATGCATATCCCAGCTGGAAACACCACGAAAATCAAGATGTCGCCGGTTCTGCATATCAAACGCACTGTGGAGTGGTGAAAACACCGGATATCGTGTTTCTCGCATTAAATAGCTCGAAAAGAGCGATCCCGATGATTCTGCATACTTCTGACTGAAGTCTCACCAAGATTATCGCAGAAAATGCATATCGCAGCTGGAAACACCACGAAAATCAAGATGTCGCCGGTTCTGCATGTCTAACGTACTGTGGAGTGGCGAAAACAACCAGAGAACGTGTTTCGCGCATTAAATAGCTCGAAAAGAGCGTTCTCGATGATTCTGCATACTTCTCATTGAGGAAACACCAAGATTATCGCAGAAAATGCATATTTCAGCTGGAAACCCCACGAAAACCAAGTTATCGGCGGTTCTACATATCAAACGCACTGTGGAGTGGTCAAAACACCAGATAACGTGTTTCTCGCATTAAGTAGCTCTAAAAGAGCGATCTAGATGATTCTGCATACTTCTTACTGAAGTCTCACCAAGATTATCGCAGATAATGCATATCTCAGCTCGAAACCTCACGAAAATCAAGATGTTGCCGGTTCTGCAAATCAAACGCACTGTGGAGTGGTGAAAACAACCAGAGAACGTGTTTCGCGCATTAAATAGCTCGAATAGTGCGATCTCGATGATTCTGCATATTTCGGACAGAAGTCTCACCCAGATTATCGTAAAAAATGCATATCTCAGCTTGAAACCCCACGAAAACCAAGATATCGCTGGTACTGCATATCAAACGCACTGTGGAGTGGTGAAAACACCCGATAACGTGTTTCTCGCATTAAATAGCTCGAAAAGAGCGTTCTCGAAGATCCTGCATACTTCTGACAGAAGTCTCACCAAGATTATCGTAGAAAATGCATATCTCACCTTGAAACCCCAGGAAAACCAAGATATCTCCGGTTCTGCATATCCAACGAACAGAGGTGTGGTGAAAACCCCAGAAAACGTGTTTCTCGCATTAAATAGATCGAAAAGAGCGCTCTCGATTTTTCTGCATACTTCTGACTGAAGTCTCACCAAGATTATCGCAGAAAATGCATATCCCAGCTGGAAACACCACGAAAATCAAGATGTCGCCGGTTCTGCATATCAAACGCACTGTGGAGTGGTGAAAACACCAGATAACGTGTTTCTTGCATTAAATAGCTCGAAAAGAGCGATCTCGATGATTCTGCATACTTCGGACAGATGTCTCACCAAGATTATCGCAGAAAATGCATATCTCAGCTTGAAACCCGACGAAACCAGGGTTATCTCCGGTTCTGCACATCATACGCACTGTGGAGTGGTGAAAACACCAGTTAACGTGTTTCTTGCATTAAATAGCTCGAAAAGAGCGATCTCGATGATTCTGCATACTTCGGACAGATGTCTCACCAAGATTATCGCAGAAAATGCATATTTCAGCTTGAAACCCCACGAAAACCAAGATATCTCCGGTTCTGCATATCCAACGAACAGTGGTGTGGTGAAAACGCCAGAAAACGTGTTCCTCGCATTAAATAGCTCGAAAAGAGCGATCCCGATGATTCTGCATACTTCGGACAGAAGTCTCACCAAGATTATCGCAGAAAATGCATATCTCACCTTGAAACCCCAGGAAAACCAAGATATCTCCGGTTCTGCATATCCAACGAACAGAGGTGTGGTGAAAACCCCAGAAAACGTGTTTCTCGCATTAAATAGATCGAAAAGAGCGCTCTCGATTTTTCTGCATACTTCTGACTGAAGTCTCACCAAGATTATAGCAGAAAATGCATATCCCAGCTGGAAACACCACGAAAATCAAGATGTCGCCGGTTCTGCATATCAAACGCACTGTGGAGTGGTGAAAACACCAGATAACGTGTTTCTCGCATTAAATAGCTCCAAACGAGCGATCTAGATGATTCTGCATACTTCTGACTGAAGTCTCACCAATATTATCGCAGAAAATGCATATCTCATCTAGAAACCTCACGAAAATCAAGATGTCGCCGGTTCTGCATATCAAACGCACTATGGAGTGGTGAAAACAACCAGATAACGGGTTTCTCGCATTAAATAGCTCGAAACGAGCGATCTAGATGATTCTGCATACTTCTGACTGAAGTCTCACCAAGATTATCGCAGAAAATGCATATCTCAGCTGGAAACACCACGAAAATCAAGATATCGCCGGTTCTGCATATCAGACGCACTGTGGAGTGGTGAAAACACCAGAAAACGTGTTTCTCGCATTAACTAGCTCGAAAGGAGCGTTCTCGATGATTCTGCATACTTCTCATAGATGAAACACCAAGATTATCGCAGAAAATGCATATTTCAGCTGGAAACCCCACGAAACCCAAGTTATCGGCGGCTCTACATATCAAACGCACTGTGGAGTGGTCAAAACACCAGACAACGTGTTTCTCGCATTAAATAGCTCGAAAAGAGCGATATCGATGATTCTGCATACTTCGGACAGAAGTCTCACCAATATTATCGCAGAAAATGCATATCTCAGCTTGAAACCCGACGAAAACCACGATGTCGCCGGTTCTGCATATCAAACGCACTGTGGGGTGGTGAAAACACCAGAAAACGTGTTTCTCGCATTAAGTAGCTCGAAAAGAGCGTTCTCGAAGGTTCTGCATACTTCTGACAGAGGTCTCACCAATATTGTCGTAGAAAATGCATACCTCAGCTTGAAACCCGACCGAAACGAAGATACCTCCGGTTCTGCATGTCTAACGTACTGTGGAGTGGTGAATACACCACATAACGTGTTGCTCGCATTAAATAGCTCTAAAAGAGCGATATCGATGATTCTGCATACTTCGGACAGAAGTCTCACCAATATTATCGCAGAAAATGCATATCTCAGCTTGAAACCTCACGAACATCAAGATGTCGCCGGTTCTGCATATCAAACGCACTGTGGAGTGCTGAAAACAGCAGATAACGTGTTTCTCGCATTAAATAGCTCGATAAGAGCGATCGCGATGATTCTGCATACTACGGACAGAAGTCTCACCAAGATTATCGCAGAAAATGCATATCTCAGCTTGAAACCCCACGAAAACCAAATTATCTCCGGTTCTGCATATCAAACCAACTGTGGAGTAGTGAAAACCCCAGATAACGTGTTTCTCGCATTAAATAGCTCGAAAAGTGTGATCTCGATGATTCTGCATACTTCTGTCTGAAGTCTCCCCAATATTATCGCTCAAAATGCATATTTCGGCTGGAAACCCCACGAAAACCAAGTTATCGGCGGCTCTACATATCAAACGCACTGTGGAGTGGTGAAAACGCCAGAAAACGTGTTCCTCGCATTAAATAGCTCGAAAAGAGCGATCCCGATGATTCTGCATACTTCGGACAGAAGTCTCACCAAGATTATCGCAGAAAATGCATATCTCAGCTTGAAACCCCAGGAAAACCAAGATATCTCCGGTTCTGCATATCCAACGAACAGAGGTGTGGTGAAAACCCCAGAAAACGTGTTTCTCGCATTAAATAGCTCGAAACGAGCGATCTCGATGATTCAGCATACTTCGGACAGAAGTCTCACCAAGATTATCGCAGGAATTGCATATCTCAGCTTGAACCCCGACGAAATCCAAGATGTCGCCGGTTCTGCATATCAAACGCACTGTGGAGTGGTGAAAACACCAGAAAACTTGTCTTTTCGCATTAAATAGCTCGAAAAGTACGATCTCGATGACTCTGCATACTTCGGACAGAAGACTCACCAATATTTTCGCAGAAAATGCATATCTCAGCTAGAAACCCCACGAAAATCAAGATGTCGCCGGTTCTGCATATCAAACGCACTGTGGAGTGGTGAAAACAACCAGATAACGTGTTTCTCGCATTAAATAGCTCGAATAGAGCGATCTCGAAGATTCTGCATACTTCTGACAGAAGACTCACCAAGATTATCGTAGAAAATGCATATCTCAGCTTGAAACCCGACGAAATCCAAGATGTCGCCAGTTCTGCATATCAAACCCACTGTGGAGTGGTGAAAACACCGGATAACGTGTTTCTCGCATTAAATAGCTCGAAAAGAGTGATCTAGATGATTCTGCATACTTCTGTCTGAAGTCTCACCAATATTATCGCAGAAAATGCATATCTGAGCTTGAAACCCCACGAAAACCAGGATATCGTCGGTTCTGCACATCATACGCACTGTGGAGTGGTGAAAACACCAGAAAACGTGTTTCTCGCATTAACTAGCTCGAAAGGAGCGTTCTCGATGATTCTGCATACTTCTCATAGATGAAACACCAAGATTATCGCAGAAAATGCATATTTCAGCTGGGAACCCCACGAAAACCAAGTTATCGGCGGCTCTACATATCAAACGCACTGTGGAGTGGTCAAAACACCAGACAACGTGTTTCTCGCATTAAATAGCTCGAAAAGAGCGATATCGATGATTCTGCATACTTCGGACGGAAGTCTCACCAATATTATCGCAGAAAATGCATATCTCAGCTTGAAACCCGACGAAAACCACGATTTCGCCGGTTCTGCATATCAAACGCACTGTGGGGTGGTGAAAACACCAGAAAACGTGTTTCTCGCATTAAGTAGCTCGAAAAGAGCGTTCTCGAAGGTTCTGCATACTTCTGACAGAGGTCTCACCAATATTGTCGTAGAAAATGCATACCTCAGCTTGAAACCCGACCGAAACGAAGATACCTCCGGTTCTGCATGTCTAGCGTACTGTGGAGTGGTGAATACACCACATAACGTGTTGCTCGCATTAAATAGCTCTAAAAGAGCGATATCGATGATTCTGCATACTTCGGACAGAAGTCTCACCAATATTATCGCAGAAAATGCATATCTCAGCTTGAAACCTCACGAACATCAAGATGTCGCCGGTTCTGCATATCAAACGCACTGTGGAGTGCTGAAAACACCAGATAACGTGTTTCTCGCATTAAATAGCTCGATAAGAGCGATCGCGATGATTCTGCATACTACGGACAGAAGTCTCACCAAGATTATCGCAGAAAATGCATATTTCAGCTTGAACACCCACGAAAACCAAGATATCTCCGGTTCTGCATATCCAACGAACAGTGGTGTGGTGAAAACCCCAGAAAACGTGTTTCTCGCATTAAATAGCTCGAAAAGAGCGCTCTCGATTTTTCTGCATACTTCGGACAGAAGTCTCAACAAGATTATTGCAGAAAATGCATATCTCAGCTTGAAACCCCACGAAAACCAAGATATCTCCGGTTCTGCATATCCAACGAACTGTGGTGTGGTGAAAACCCCAGAAAACGTGTTGCTCGCATTAAATAGCTCGAAAAGAGCGCTCTCGATGTTTCTGCATACTTCGGACAGAAGTCTCACCAAGATTATCGCAGAAAATGCATATCTCAGCTTGAAACCCGACGAAAACCACGATGTCGCCGGTTCTGCATATCAAACGCACTGTGGGGTGGTGAAAACACCAGAAAACGTGTTTCTCGCATTAAGTAGCTCGAAAAGAGCGTTCTCGAAGGTTCTGCATACTTCTGACAGAGGTCTCACCAATATTGTCGTAGAAAATGCATACCTCAGCTTGAAACCCGACCGAAACGAAGATACCTCCGGTTCTGCATGTCTAACGTACTGTGGAGTGGTGAATACACCACATAACGTGTTGCTCGCATTAAATAGCTCTAAAAGAGCGATATCGATGATTCTGCATACTTCGGACAGAAGTCTCACCAATATTATCGCAGAAAATGCATATCTCAGCTTGAAACCTCACGAACATCAAGATGTCGCCGGTTCTGCATATCAAACGCACTGTGGAGTGCTGAAAACAGCAGATAACGTGTTTCTCGCATTAAATAGCTCGATAAGAGCGATCGCGATGATTCTGCATACTACGGACAGAAGTCTCACCAAGATTATCGCAGAAAATGCATATCTCAGCTTGAAACCCCACGAAAACCAAATTATCTCCGGTTCTGCATATCAAACCAACTGTGGAGTAGTGAAAACCCCAGATAACGTGTTTCTCGCATTAAATAGCTCGAAAAGTGTGATCTCGATGATTCTGCATACTTCTGTCTGAAGTCTCCCCAATATTATCGCTCAAAATGCATATTTCGGCTGGAAACCCCACGAAAACCAAGTTATCGGCGGCTCTACATATCAAACGCACTGTGGAGTGGTGAAAACGCCAGAAAACGTGTTCCTCGCATTAAATAGCTCGAAAAGAGCGATCCCGATGATTCTGCATACTTCGGACAGAAGTCTCACCAAGATTATCGCAGAAAATGCATATCTCAGCTTGAAACCCCAGGAAAACCAAGATATCTCCGGTTCTGCATATCCAACGAACAGAGGTGTGGTGAAAACCCCAGAAAACGTGTTTCTCGCATTAAATAGCTCGAAACGAGCGATCTCGATGATTCAGCATACTTCGGACAGAAGTCTCACCAAGATTATCGCAGGAATTGCATATCTCAGCTTGAACCCCGACGAAATCCAAGATGTCGCCGGTTCTGCATATCAAACGCACTGTGGAGTGGTGAAAACACCAGAAAACTTGTCTTTTCGCATTAAATAGCTCGAAAAGTACGATCTCGATGACTCTGCATACTTCGGACAGAAGACTCACCAATATTTTCGCAGAAAATGCATATCTCAGCTAGAAACCCCACGAAAATCAAGATGTCGCCGGTTCTGCATATCAAACGCACTGTGGAGTGGTGAAAACAACCAGATAACGTGTTTCTCGCATTAACTAGCTCGAAAGGAGCGTTCTCGATGATTCTGCATACTTCTCATAGATGAAACACCAAGATTATCGCAGAAAATGCATATTTCAGCTGGGAACCCCACGAAAACCAAGTTATCGGCGGCTCTACATATCAAACGCACTGTGGAGTGGTCAAAACACCAGACAACGTGTTTCTCGCATTAAATAGCTCGAAAAGAGCGATATCGATGATTCTGCATACTTCGGACGGAAGTCTCACCAATATTATCGCAGAAAATGCATATCTCAGCTTGAAACCCGACGAAAACCACGATTTCGCCGGTTCTGCATATCAAACGCACTGTGGGGTGGTGAAAACACCAGAAAACGTGTTTCTCGCATTAAGTAGCTCGAAAAGAGCGTTCTCGAAGGTTCTGCATACTTCTGACAGAGGTCTCACCAATATTGTCGTAGAAAATGCATACCTCAGCTTGAAACCCGACCGAAACGAAGATACCTCCGGTTCTGCATGTCTAGCGTACTGTGGAGTGGTGAATACACCACATAACGTGTTGCTCGCATTAAATAGCTCTAAAAGAGCGATATCGATGATTCTGCATACTTCGGACAGAAGTCTCACCAATATTATCGCAGAAAATGCATATCTCAGCTTGAAACCTCACGAACATCAAGATGTCGCCGGTTCTGCATATCAAACGCACTGTGGAGTGCTGAAAACACCAGATAACGTGTTTCTCGCATTAAATAGCTCGATAAGAGCGATCGCGATGATTCTGCATACTACGGACAGAAGTCTCACCAAGATTATCGCAGAAAATGCATATTTCAGCTTGAACACCCACGAAAACCAAGATATCTCCGGTTCTGCATATCCAACGAACAGTGGTGTGGTGAAAACCCCAGAAAACGTGTTTCTCGCATTAAATAGCTCGAAAAGAGCGCTCTCGATTTTTCTGCATACTTCGGACAGAAGTCTCAACAAGATTATTGCAGAAAATGCATATCTCAGCTTGAAACCCCACGAAAACCAAGATATCTCCGGTTCTGCATATCCAACGAACTGTGGTGTGGTGAAAACCCCAGAAAACGTGTTGCTCGCATTAAATAGCTCGAAAAGAGCGCTCTCGATGTTTCTGCATACTTCGGACAGAAGTCTCACCAAGATTATCGCAGAAAATGCATATCTCAGCTTGAAACCCCACGAAAACCCAGATATCGCTGGTTCTACATATCAAACGCACTGCGGAGTGGTGAAAACACCAGATAACGTGTTTCTCGCATTAGATATCTCGAAAAAAGCGATCCCGATGATTCTGCATACTTCTGACAGAAGTCTCACCAAGATTATCGTAGAAAATGCATATCTCAGCTTGAACCCCGACGAAATCCAAGATGTCGCCGCTTCTGCATATCAAACGCACTGTGGAGTGGTGGAAACACCAGTTAACGTGTTTCTCGCATCAAATAGCTCGAAAAGAGCGATCTCGATGATTCTGCATACTTCGGACAGAAGTCTCACCAAGATTATCGTAAAAAATGCATATCTCAGCTTGAAACCCAACGAAAGCCAAGATATCGCTGGTTCTGCATATCAAACGCACTGTGGAGTGGTGAAAACCCCTGACAAGGTTTTTCTCGCATTAACTAGCTCGAAAAGAGCGATCTCGATGATTCAGCCTAATTCGGACAGAAGTCTCTCCATGATTATCGCAGAAAATGCATATCTCTGCTAGAAACCCCGCGAAAACCAAGATATCTCCGGTTCTGCACATCCAACGAACTGTGGTGTGGTGAAAACCCCAGAAAACGTGTTTCTCGCATTAAATAGCTCGAAAAGAGCGCTCTTGATGTTTCTGCATACTTCGGACAGATGTTTCACCAAGATTATCGTAGAAAAAGCATATCTCAACTTGAAACCCGACGAAAACCAAACATCGCCGGTTCTGCATATCAAACCAACTGTGGAGTGGTGAAAACACCAGATAACGTGTTTCTCGCAGTAAATAGCTGGAAACGAGCGATCTCGATGATTAAGCATACTTCGGACAGATTTCTCACCAAGATTATCGCAGAAAATGCACATCTGAGCTTGAAACCCCACGAAAACCAGGATATCGTCGGTTCTGCATATCACACGCACTGTGGAGTGGTGAAAACACCAGATAACGTGTTTCTCGCATTAAATAGCTGGAAACGAGCGATCTCGATGATTAAGCATACTTCGGACAGATTTCTCACCAAGATTATCGCAGGAGTTGCATATCTCAGCTTGAACCCCGACGAAATCCAAGATGTCGCCGGTTCTGCATATCAAACGCACTGTGGAGTGGTGAAAACACCAGAAAACTTGTTTTTTCGCATTAAATAGCTCGAAAAATGCGATCTTGATGATTCTGCATACTTCGGACAGATGTTTCTCCAAGATTATCGTAGAAAATGCATATCTCAACTTGAAACCCGACGAAAACCAAACATCGCCGGTTCTGCATATCAAACCAACTGTGGAGTGGTGAAAACCCCAGAAAACGTGTTTCTCGCATTAAATAGCTCGAAAAGTACGATCTCGATGACTCTGCATACTTCGGACAGAAGTCTCACCAATATTTTCGCAGAAAATGCATATCTCAGCTAGAAACCCCACGAAAATCAAGATGTCGCCGGTTCTGCATATTAAACCCACTGTGGAGTGGTGAAAACACCGGATAACGTGATTCTCGCATTATATAGCTCGAAAAGATCGATCTCGATGTTTCTGCATACATCGGACAGAAGTCTCACCAAGATTATCGCAGAAAATGCATATTTCAGCTTGACACCCCACGAAAACCAAGATATCTCCGGTTCTGCATATCCAACGAACAGTGGTGTGGTGAAATCGCCAGAAAACGTGTTTCTCGCATTAAATAGCTCGATAAGAGCGATCCCGATGATTCTGCGTACTTCGGACAGAAGTCTCACCAAGATTGTCGCAGAAAATGCATATCTCAGCTTGAAACCCCAGGAAAACCAAGATATCTCCGGTTCTGCATATCCAACGAACAGAGGTGTGGTGAAAACCCCAGAAAACGTGTTTCTCGCATTAAAAAGCTCGAATAGAGCGCTCTCGATTTTTCTGCATACTTCGGACAGATGTCTCAACAAGATTATTGCAGAAAATGCATATCTCAGCTTGAAACCCCACGAAAACCAAGATATCTCCGGTTTTGCATATCAAACGCACTGTGGGGTGGTGAAAACACCAGAAAACGTGTTTCTCGCATTAAGTAGCTCGAAAAGAGCGTTCTCGAAGGTTCTGCATACTTCTGACAGAGGTCTCACCAATATTGTCGTAGAAAATGCATACCTCAGCTTGAAACCCGACCGAAACGAAGATACCTCCGGTTCTGCATGTCTAACGTACTGTGGAGTGGTGAATACACCACATAACGTGTTGCTCGCATTAAATAGCTCTAAAAGAGCGATATCGATGATTCTGCATACTTCGGACAGAAGTCTCACCAATATTATCGCAGAAAATGCATATCTCAGCTTGAAACCTCACGAACATCAAGATGTCGCCGGTTCTGCATATCAAACGCACTGTGGAGTGCTGAAAACACCAGATAACGTGTTTCTCGCATTAAATAGCTCGATAAGAGCGATCGCGATGATTCTGCATACTACGGACAGAAGTCTCACCAAGATTATCGCAGAAAATGCATATCTCAGCTTGAAACCCCACGAAAACCAAATTATCTCCGGTTCTGCATATCAAACCAACTGTGGAGTAGTGAAAACCCCAGATAACGTGTTTCTCGCATTAAATAGCTCGAAAAGTGTGATCTAGATGATTCTGCATACTTCTGTCTGAAGTCTCCCCAATATTATCGCACAAAATGCATATCTGAGCTTGAAACCCCACGAAAAGCAGGATATCGTTGGTTCTGCACATCATACGCACTGTGGAGTGGAGAAAACACCAGATAACGTGTTTCTCGCATTAAATAGCTCGAAACGAGCGATCTCGATGATTCAGCATACTTCGGACAGAAATCTCACCAAGATTATCGCAGGAATTGCATATCTCAGCTTGAACCCCGACGAAATCCAAGATGTCGCCGGTTCTGCATATCAAACGCACTGTGGAGTGGTGAAAACACCAGAAAACTTGTTTTTTCGCATTAAATAGCTCGAAAAGAGCGATCTTGATGATTCTGCATACTTCGGACAGATGTTTCACCAAGATTATCGTAGAAAATGCATATCTCAACTTGAAACCCGACGAAAACCAAACATCGCCGGTTCTGCATATCAAACCAACTGTGGAGTGGTGAAAACCCCAGAAAACGTGTTTCTCGCATTAAATAGCTCGAAAAGTACGATCGCGATGATTCTGCATACTACGGACAGAAGTCTCACCAAGATTATCGCAGAAAATGCATATCTCAGCTTGAAACCCCACGAAAACCAAATTATCTCCGGTTCTGCATATCAAACCAACTGTGGAGTAGTGAAAACCCCAGATAACGTGTTTCTCGCATTAAATAGCTCGAAAAGTGTGATCTAGATGATTCTGCATACTTCTGTCTGAAGTCTCCCCAATATTATCGCACAAAATGCATATCTGAGCTTGAAACCCCACGAAAAGCAGGATATCGTTGGTTCTGCACATCATACGCACTGTGGAGTGGAGAAAACACCAGATAACGTGTTTCTCGCATTAAATAGCTCGAAACGAGCGATCTCGATGATTCAGCATACTTCGGACAGAAGTCTCACCAAGATTATCGCAGGAATTGCATATCTCAGCTTGAACCCCGACGAAATCCAAGATGTCGCCGGTTCTGCATATCAAACGCACTGTGGAGTGGTGAAAACACCAGAAAACTTGTTTTTTCGCATTAAATAGCTCGAAAAGAGCGATCTTGATGATTCTGCATACTTCGGACAGATGTTTCACCAAGATTATCGTAGAAAATGCATATCTCAACTTGAAACCCGACGAAAACCAAACATCGCCGGTTCTGCATATCAAACCAACTGTGGAGTGGTGAAAACCCCAGAAAACGTGTTTCTCGCATTAAATAGCTCGAAAAGTACGATCTCGATGACTCTGCATACTTCGGACAGAAGACTCACCAATATTTTCGCAGAAAATGCATATCTCAGCTAGAAACCCCACGAAAATCAAGATGTCGCCGGTTCTGCATATCAAACGCACTGTGGAGTGGTGAAAACAACCAGATAACGTGTTTCTCGCATTAAATAGCTCGAATAGAGCGATCTCGAAGATTCTGCATACTTCGGACAGAAGACTCACCAATATTTTCGCAGAAAATGCATATCTCAGCTAGAAACCCCACGAAAATCTAGATGTCGCCGGTTCTGCATATCAAACGCACTGTGGAGTGGTGAAAACACCGGATAACGTGTTTCTCGCATTAAATAGCTCGAAAAGAGTGATCTAGATGATTCTGCATACTTCTGTCTGAAGTCTCACCAATATTATCGCAGAAAATGCATATCTGAGCTTGAAACCCCACGAAAACCAGGATATCGTCGGTTCTGCACATCATACGCACTGTGGAGTGGTGAAAACACCAGAAAACGTGTTTCTCGCATTAACTAGCTCGAAAGGAGCGTTCTCGATGATTCTGCATACTTCTCATAGATGAAGCACCAAGATTATCGCAGAAAATGCATATTTCAGCTGGGAACCCCACGAAAACCAAGTTATCGGCGGCTCTACATATCAAACGCACTGTGGAGTGGTCAAAACACCAGACAACGTGTTTCTCGCATTAAATAGCTCGAAAAGAGCGATATCGATGATTCTGCATACTTCGGACAGAAGTCTCACCAATATTATCGCAGAAAATGCATATCTCAGCTTGAAACCCGACGAAAACCATGATTTCGCCGGTTCTGCATATCAAACGCACTGTGGGGTGGTGAAAACACCAGAAAACGTGTTTCTCGCATTAAGTAGCTCGAAAAGAGCGTTCTCGAAGGTTCTGCATACTTCTGACAGAGGTCTCACCAATATTGTCGTAGAAAATGCATACCTCAGCTTGAAACCCGACCGAAACGAAGATACCTCCGGTTCTGCATGTCTAACGTACTGTGGAGTGGTGAATACACCACATAACGTGTTGCTCGCATTAAATAGCTCTAAAAGAGCGATATCGATGATTCTGCATACTTCGGACAGAAGTCTCACCAATATTATCGCAGAAAATGCATATCTCAGCTTGAAACCTCACGAACATCAAGATGTCGCCGGTTCTGCATATCAAACGCACTGTGGAGTGCTGAAAACACCAGATAACGTGTTTCTCGCATTAAATAGCTCGATAAGAGCGATCGCGATGATTCTGCATACTACGGACAGAAGTCTCACCAAGATTATCGCAGAAAATGCATATCTCAGCTTGAAACCCCACGAAAACCAAATTATCTCCGGTTCTGCATATCAAACCAACTGTGGAGTAGTGAAAACACCAGATAACGTGTTTCTCGCATTAAATAGCTCGAAAAGTGTGATCTCGATGATTCTGCATACTTCTGTCTGAAGTCTCCCCAATATTATCGCACAAAATGCATATTTCAGCTGGAAACCCCACGAAAACCAAGTTATCGGCGGCTCTACATATCAAACGCACTGTGGAGTGGTGAAAACGCCAGAAAACGTGTTCCTCGCATTAAATAGCTCGAAAAGAGCGATCCCGATGATTCTGCATACTTCGGACAGAAGTCTCACCAAGATTATCGCAGAAAATGCATATCTCAGCTTGAAACCCCAGGAAAACCAAGATATCTCCGGTTCTGCATATCCAACGAACAGAGGTGTGGTGAAAACCCCAGAAAACGTGTTTCTCGCATTAAATAGCTCGAAAAGAGCGCTCTCGATTTTTCTGCATACTTCTGACTGAAGTCTCACCAAGATTATCGCAGAAAATGCATATCCCAGCTGGAAACACCACGAAAATCAAGATGTCGCCGGTTCTGCATATCAAACGCACTGTGGAGTGGTGAAAACACCAGATAACGTGTTTCTCGCATTAAATAGCTCCAAACGAGCGATCTAGATGATTCTGCATACTTCGGACAGAAGTCTCACCAATATTATCGCAGAAAATGCATATCTCAGCTTGAAACCTCACGAACATCAAGATGTCGCCGGTTCTGCATATCAAACGCACTGTGGAGTGCTGAAAACACCAGATAACGTGTTTCTCGCATTAAATAGCTCGATAAGAGCGATCGCGATGATTCTGCATACTACGGACAGAAGTCTCACCAAGATTATCGCAGAAAATGCATATCTCAGCTTGAAACCCCACGAAAACCAAATTATCTCCGGTTCTGCATATCAAACCAACTGCGGAGTAGTGAAAACACCAGATAACGTGTTTCTCGCATTAAATAGCTCGAATAGAGCGATCTCGAAGATTCTGCATACTTCTGACAGAAGACTCACCAAGATTATCGCAGAAAATGTATGTCTCAGCTGGAAACCCCACGAAAACCAAGATATCGCCGGTTCTGCATATCCGACGCACTGTGGAGTGGTGAAAACACCAGAAAACTTGTTTTTTCGCATTAAATATCTCGAAACGAGCGATCTAGATGATTCTGCATACTTCTGTCTGAAGTCTCACCAATATTATCGCAGAAAATGCATATCTGTGCTTGAAACCCCACGAAAACCAGGATATCGTCGGTTCTGCACATCATACGCACTGTGGAGTGGTGAAAACACCAGTTAACGTGTCTCTCGCATTAAATAGCTCGAAAAGAGCGATCTCGATGATTCTGCATACATCGGACAGAAGTCTCACCAAGATTATCGCAGAAAATGCATATTTCAGCTTGAAACCCCACGAAAACCAAGATATCTCCGGTTCTGCATATCCAACGAACAGTGGTGTGGTGAAAACCCCAGAAAACGTGTTTCTCGCATTAAATAGCTCGAAAAGAGCGCTCTAGATTTTTCTGCATACTTCGGACAGAAGTCTCAACAAGATTATTGCAGAAAATGCATATCTCAGCTTGAAACCCCACGAAAACCAAGATATCTCCGGTTCTGCATATCCAACGAACTGTGGTGTGGTGAAAACCCCAGAAAACGTGTTTCTCGCATTAAATAGCTCGAAAAGAGCGCTCTCGATGTTTCTGCATACTTCGGACAGAAGTCTCACCAAGATTATCGCAGAAAATGCACATCTGAGCTTGAAACCCCACGAAAACCAGGATATCGTCGGTTCTGCATATCACACGCACTGTGGAGTGGTGAAAACACCAGATAACGTGTTTCTCGCATTAAATAGCTCGAAAAGGGCGCTCTCGATGTTTCTGCATACTTCGGACAGAAGTCTCACCAAGATTATCGTAAAAAATGCATATCTCAGCTTGAAACCCAACGAAAGCCAAGATATCGCTGGTTCTGCATATCAAACGCACTGTGGAGTGGTGAAAACCCTTGACAAGGTTTTTCTCGCATTTACTAGCTCGAAAAGAGCGATCTCGATGATTCAGCCTAATTCGGACAGAAGTCTCTCCATGATTATCGCAGAAAATGCATATCTCTGCTAGAAACCCCGCGAAAACAAAGATATCTCCGGTTCTGCACATCCAACGAACTGTGGTGTGGTGAAAACCCCAGAAAACGTGTTTCTCGCATTAAATAGCTCGAAAAGAGCGCTCTTGATGTTTCTGCATACTTCGGACAGATGTTTCACCAAGATTATCGTAGAAAAAGCATATCTCAACTTGAAACCCGACGAAAACCAAACATCGCCGGTTCTGCATATCAAACCAACTGTGGAGTGGTGAAAACACCAGATAACGTGTTTCTCGCATTAAATAGCTGGAAACGAGCGATCTCGATGATTAAGCATACTTCGGACAGATTTCTCACCAAGATTATCGCAGAAAATGCACATCTGAGCTTGAAACCCCACGAAAACCAGGATATCGTCGGTTCTGCATATCACACGCACTGTGGAGTGGTGAAAACACCAGATAACGTGTTTCTCGCATTAAATAGCTGGAAACGAGCGATCTCGATGATTAAGCATACTTCGGACAGATTTCTCACCAAGATTATCGCAGGAATTGCATATCTCAGCTTGAACCCCGACGAAATCCAAGATGTCGCTGGTTCTGCATATCAAACGCACTGTGGAGTGGTGAAAACACCAGAAAACTTGTTTTTTCGCATTAAATAGCTCGAAAAGAGCGATCTCGAAGGTTCTGCATACTTCTGACAGAGGTCTCACCAATATTGTCGTAGAAAATGCATACCTCAGCTTGAAACCCGACCGAAACGAAGATACCTCCGGTTCTGCATGTCTAACGTACTGTGGAGTGGTGAATACACCACATAACGTGTTGCTCGCATTAAATAGCTCTAAAAGAGCGATATCGATGATTCTGCATACTTCGGACAGAAGTCTCACCAATATTATCGCAGAAAATGCATATCTCAGCTTGAAACCTCACGAACATCAAGATGTCGCCGGTTCTGCATATCAAACGCACTGTGGAGTGCTGAAAACACCAGATAACGTGTTTCTCGCATTAAATAGCTCGATAAGAGCGATCGCGATGATTCTGCATACTACGGACAGAAGTCTCACCAAGATTATCGCAGAAAATGCATATCTCAGCTTGAAACCCCACGAAAACCAAATTATCTCCGGTTCTGCATATCAAACCAACTGTGGAGTAGTGAAAACACCAGATAACGTGTTTCTCGCATTAAATAGCTCGAAAAGTGTGATCTCGATGATTCTGCATACTTCTGTCTGAAGTCTCCCCAATATTATCGCACAAAATGCATATTTCAGCTGGAAACCCCACGAAAACCAAGTTATCGGCGGCTCTACATATCAAACGCACTGTGGAGTGGTGAAACCGCCAGAAAACGTGTTCCTCGCATTAAATAGCTCGAAAAGAGCGATCCCGATGATTCTGCATACTTCGGACAGAAGTCTCACCAAGATTATCGCAGAAAATGCATATCTCAGCTTGAAACCCCAGGAAAACCAAGATATCTCCGGTTCTGCATATCCAACGAACAGAGGTGTGGTGAAAACCCCAGAAAACGTGTTTCTCGCATTAAATAGCTCGAAAAGAGCGCTCTCGATTTTTCTGCATACTTCTGACTGAAGTCTCACCAAGATTATCGCAGAAAATGCATATCCCAGCTGGAAACACCACGAAAATCAAGATGTCGCCGGTTCTGCATATCAAACGCACTGTGGAGTGGTGAAAACACCAGATAACGTGTTTCTCGCATTAAATAGCTCCAAACGAGCGATCTAGATGATTCTGCATACTTCGGACAGAAGTCTCACCAATATTATCGCAGAAAATGCATATCTCAGCTTGAAACCTCACGAACATCAAGATGTCGCCGGTTCTGCATATCAAACGCACTGTGGAGTGCTGAAAACACCAGATAACGTGTTTCTCGCATTAAATAGCTCGATAAGAGCGATCGCGATGATTCTGCATACTACGGACAGAAGTCTCACCAAGATTATCGCAGAAAATGCATATCTCAGCTTGAAACCCCACGAAAACCAAATTATCTCCGGTTCTGCATATCAAACCAACTGCGGAGTAGTGAAAACACCAGATAACGTGTTTCTCGCATTAAATAGCTCGAATAGAGCGATCTCGAAGATTCTGCATACTTCTGACAGAAGACTCACCAAGATTATCGCAGAAAATGTATGTCTCAGCTGGAAACCCCACGAAAACCAAGATATCGCCGGTTCTGCATATCAGACGCACTGTGGAGTGGTGAAAACACCAGAAAACTTGTTTTTTCGCATTAAATATCTCGAAACGAGCGATCTAGATGATTCTGCATACTTCTGTCTGAAGTCTCACCAATATTATCGCAGAAAATGCATATCTGTGCTTGAAACCCCACGAAAACCAGGATATCGTCGGTTCTGCACATCATACGCACTGTGGAGTGGTGAAAACACCAGTTAACGTGTCTCTCGCATTAAATAGCTCGAAAAGAGCGATCTCGATGATTCTGCATACATCGGACAGAAGTCTCACCAAGATTATCGCAGAAAATGCATATTTCAGCTTGAAACCCCACGAAAACCAAGATATCTCCGGTTCTGCATATCCAACGAACAGTGGTGTGGTGAAAACCCCAGAAAACGTGTTTCTCGCATTAAATAGCTCGAAAAGAGCGCTCTAGATTTTTCTGCATACTTCGGACAGAAGTCTCAACAAGATTATTGCAGAAAATGCATATCTCAGCTTGAAACCCCACGAAAACCAAGATATCTCCGGTTCTGCATATCCAACGAACTGTGGTGTGGTGAAAACCCCAGAAAACGTGTTTCTCGCATTAAATAGCTCGAAAAGAGCGCTCTCGATGTTTCTGCATACTTCGGACAGAAGTCTCACCAAGATTATCGCAGAAAATGCACATCTGAGCTTGAAACCCCACGAAAACCAGGATATCGTCGGTTCTGCATATCACACGCACTGTGGAGTGGTGAAAACACCAGATAACGTGTTTCTCGCATTAAATAGCTCGAAAAGGGCGCTCTCGATGTTTCTGCATACTTCGGACAGAAGTCTCACCAAGATTATCGTAAAAAATGCATATCTCAGCTTGAAACCCAACGAAAGCCAAGATATCGCTGGTTCTGCATATCAAACGCACTGTGGAGTGGTGAAAACCCTTGACAAGGTTTTTCTCGCATTTACTAGCTCGAAAAGAGCGATCTCGATGATTCAGCCTAATTCGGACAGAAGTCTCTCCATGATTATCGCAGAAAATGCATATCTCTGCTAGAAACCCCGCGAAAACAAAGATATCTCCGGTTCTGCACATCCAACGAACTGTGGTGTGGTGAAAACCCCAGAAAACGTGTTTCTCGCATTAAATAGCTCGAAAAGAGCGCTCTTGATGTTTCTGCATACTTCGGACAGATGTTTCACCAAGATTATCGTAGAAAAAGCATATCTCAACTTGAAACCCGACGAAAACCAAACATCGCCGGTTCTGCATATCAAACCAACTGTGGAGTGGTGAAAACACCAGATAACGTGTTTCTCGCATTAAATAGCTGGAAACGAGCGATCTCGATGATTAAGCATACTTCGGACAGATTTCTCACCAAGATTATCGCAGAAAATGCACATCTGAGCTTGAAACCCCACGAAAACCAGGATATCGTCGGTTCTGCATATCACACGCACTGTGGAGTGGTGAAAACACCAGATAACGTGTTTCTCGCATTAAATAGCTGGAAACGAGCGATCTCGATGATTAAGCATACTTCGGACAGATTTCTCACCAAGATTATCGCAGGAATTGCATATCTCAGCTTGAACCCCGACGAAATCCAAGATGTCGCTGGTTCTGCATATCAAACGCACTGTGGAGTGGTGAAAACACCAGAAAACTTGTTTTTTCGCATTAAATAGCTCGAAAAGAGCGATCTTGATGATTCTGCATACTTCGGACAGATGTTTCTCCAAGATTATCGTAGAAAATGCATATCTCAACTTGAAACCCGACGAAAACCAAACATCGCCGGTTCTGCATATCAAACCAACTGTGGAGTGGTGAAAACCCCAGAAAACGTGTTTCTCGCATTAAATAGCTCGAAAAGTACGATCTCGATGACTCTGCATACTTCGGACAGAAGTCTCACCAATATTTTCGCAGAAAATGCATATCTCAGCTAGAAACCCCACGAAAATCAAGATGTCGCCGGTTCTGCATATCAAACCCACTGTGGAGTGGTGAAAACACCGGATAACGTGTTTCTCGCATTAAATAGCTCGAAAAGATCGATCTCGATGTTTCTGCATACATCGGACAGAAGTCTCACCAAGATTATCGCAGAAAATGCATATTTCAGCTTGACACCCCACGAAAACCAAGATATCTCCGGTTCTGCATATCCAACGAACAGTGGTGTGGTGAAATCGCCAGAAAACGTGTTTCTCGCATTAAATAGCTCGATAAGAGCGATCCCGATGATTCTGCATACTTCGGACAGAAGTCTCACCAAGATTGTCGCAGAAAATGCATATCTCAGATTGAAACCCCAGGAAAACCAAGATATCTCCGGTTCACCATATCCAACGAACAGAGGTGTGGTGAAAACCCCAGAAAACGTGTTTCTCGCATTAAATAGCTCGAAAAGAGCGCTCTCGATTTTTCTGCATACTTCGGACAGAAGTCTCAACAAGATTATTGCAGAAAATGCATATCTCAGCTTGAAACCCCACGAAAACCAAGATATCTCCGGTTTTGCATATCAAACGCACTGTGGGGTGGTGAAAACACCAGAAAACGTGTTTCTCGCATTAAGTAGCTCGAAAAGAGCGTTCTCGAAGGTTCTGCATACTTCTGACAGAGGTCTCACCAATATTGTCGTAGAAAATGCATACCTCAGCTTGAAACCCGACCGAAACGAAGATTCCTCCGGTTCTGCATGTCTAACGTACTGTGGAGTGGTGAATACACCACATAACGTGTTGCTCGCATTAAATAGCTCTAAAAGAGCGATATCGATGATTCTGCATACTTCGGACAGAAGTCTCACCAATATTATCGCAGAAAATGCATATCTCAGCTTGAAACCTCACGAACATCAAGATGTCGCCGGTTCTGCATATCAAACGCACTGTGGAGTGCTGAAAACACCAGATAACGTGTTTCTCGCATTAAATAGCTCGATAAGAGCGATCGCGATGATTCTGCATACTACGGACAGATGTTTCACCAAGATTATCGTAGAAAATGCATATCTCAACTTGAAACCCGACGAAAACCAAACATCGCCGGTTCTGCATATCAAACCAACTGTGGAGTGGTGAAAACCCCAGAAAACGTGTTTCTCGCATTAAATAGCTCGAAAAGTACGATCTCGATGACTCTGCATACTTCGGACAGAAGTCTCACCAAGATTATCGCAGGAATTGCATATCTCAGATTGAAACCCCAGGAAAACCAAGATATCTCCGGTTCACCATATCCAACGAACAGAGGTGTGGTGAAAACCCCAGAAAACGTGTTTCTCGCATTAAATAGCTCGAAAAGAGCGCTCTCGATTTTTCTGCATACTTCGGACAGAAGTCTCAACAAGATTATTGCAGAAAATGCATATCTCAGCTTGAAACCCCACGAAAACCAAGATATCTCCGGTTTTGCATATCAAACGCACTGTGGGGTGGTGAAAACACCAGAAAACGTGTTTCTCGCATTAAGTAGCTCGAAAAGAGCGTTCTCGAAGGTTCTGCATACTTCTGACAGAGGTCTCACCAATATTGTCGTAGAAAATGCATACCTCAGCTTGAAACCCGACCGAAACGAAGATTCCTCCGGTTCTGCATGTCTAACGTACTGTGGAGTGGTGAATACACCACATAACGTGTTGCTCGCATTAAATAGCTCTAAAAGAGCGATATCGATGATTCTGCATACTTCGGACAGAAGTCTCACCAATATTATCGCAGAAAATGCATATCTCAGCTTGAAACCTCACGAACATCAAGATGTCGCCGGTTCTGCATATCAAACGCACTGTGGAGTGCTGAAAACACCAGATAACGTGTTTCTCGCATTAAATAGCTCGATAAGAGCGATCGCGATGATTCTGCATACTACGGACAGAAGTCTCACCAAGATTATCGCAGAAAATGCATATCTCAGCTTGAAACCCCACGAAAACCAAATTATCTCCGGTTCTGCATATCAAACCAACTGTGGAGTAGTGAAAACACCAGATAACGTGTTTCTCGCATTAAATAGCTCGAAAAGTGTGATCTCGATGATTCTGCATACTTCTGTCTGAAGTCTCCCCAATATTATCGCACAAAATGCATATTTCAGCTGGAAACCCCACGAAAACCAAGTTATCGGCGGCTCTACATATCAAACGCACTGTGGAGTGGTGAAAACGCCAGAAAACGTGTTCCTCGCATTAAATAGCTCGAAAAGAGCGATCCCGATGATTCTGCATACTTCGGACAGAAGTCTCACCAAGATTATCGCAGAAAATGCATATCTCAGCTTGAAACCCCAGGAAAACCAAGATATCTCCGGTTCTGCATATCCAACGAACAGAGGTGTGGTGAAAACCCCAGAAAACGTGTTTCTCGCATTAAATAGCTCGAAAAGAGCGCTCTCGATTTTTCTGCATACTTCTGACTGAAGTCTCACCAAGATTATCGCAGAAAATGCATATCCCAGCTGGAAACACCACGAAAATCAAGATGTCGCCGGTTCTGCATATCAAACGCACTGTGGAGTGGTGAAAACACCAGATAACGTGTTTCTCGCATTAAATAGCTCCAAACGAGCGATCTAGATGATTCTGCATACTTCGGACAGAAGTCTCACCAATATTATCGCAGAAAATGCATATCTCAGCTTGAAACCTCACGAACATCAAGATGTCGCCGGTTCTGCATATCAAACGCACTGTGGAGTGCTGAAAACACCAGATAACGTGTTTCTCGCATTAAATAGCTCGATAAGAGCGATCGCGATGATTCTGCATACTACGGACAGAAGTCTCACCAAGATTATCGCAGAAAATGCATATCTCAGCTTGAAACCCCACGAAAACCAAATTATCTCCGGTTCTGCATATCAAACCAACTGCGGAGTAGTGAAAACACCAGATAACGTGTTTCTCGCATTAAATAGCTCGAATAGAGCGATCTCGAAGATTCTGCATACTTCTGACAGAAGACTCACCAAGATTATCGCAGAAAATGTATGTCTCAGCTGGAAACCCCACGAAAACCAAGATATCGCCGGTTCTGCATATCAGACGCACTGTGGAGTGGTGAAAACACCAGAAAACTTGTTTTTTCGCATTAAATATCTCGAAACGAGCGATCTAGATGATTCTGCATACTTCTGTCTGAAGTCTCACCAATATTATCGCAGAAAATGCATATCTGTGCTTGAAACCCCACGAAAACCAGGATATCGTCGGTTCTGCACATCATACGCACTGTGGAGTGGTGAAAACACCAGTTAACGTGTCTCTCGCATTAAATAGCTCGAAAAGAGCGATCTCGATGATTCTGCATACATCGGACAGAAGTCTCACCAAGATTATCGCAGAAAATGCATATTTCAGCTTGAAACCCCACGAAAACCAAGATATCTCCGGTTCTGCATATCCAACGAACAGTGGTGTGGTGAAAACCCCAGAAAACGTGTTTCTCGCATTAAATAGCTCGAAAAGAGCGCTCTAGATTTTTCTGCATACTTCGGACAGAAGTCTCAACAAGATTATTGCAGAAAATGCATATCTCAGCTTGAAACCCCACGAAAACCAAGATATCTCCGGTTCTGCATATCCAACGAACTGTGGTGTGGTGAAAACCCCAGAAAACGTGTTTCTCGCATTAAATAGCTCGAAAAGAGCGCTCTCGATGTTTCTGCATACTTCGGACAGAAGTCTCACCAAGATTATCGCAGAAAATGCACATCTGAGCTTGAAACCCCACGAAAACCAGGATATCGTCGGTTCTGCATATCACACGCACTGTGGAGTGGTGAAAACACCAGATAACGTGTTTCTCGCATTAAATAGCTCGAAAAGGGCGCTCTCGATGTTTCTGCATACTTCGGACAGAAGTCTCACCAAGATTATCGTAAAAAATGCATATCTCAGCTTGAAACCCAACGAAAGCCAAGATATCGCTGGTTCTGCATATCAAACGCACTGTGGAGTGGTGAAAACCCTTGACAAGGTTTTTCTCGCATTTACTAGCTCGAAAAGAGCGATCTCGATGATTCAGCCTAATTCGGACAGAAGTCTCTCCATGATTATCGCAGAAAATGCATATCTCTGCTAGAAACCCCGCGAAAACAAAGATATCTCCGGTTCTGCACATCCAACGAACTGTGGTGTGGTGAAAACCCCAGAAAACGTGTTTCTCGCATTAAATAGCTCGAAAAGAGCGCTCTTGATGTTTCTGCATACTTCGGACAGATGTTTCACCAAGATTATCGTAGAAAAAGCATATCTCAACTTGAAACCCGACGAAAACCAAACATCGCCGGTTCTGCATATCAAACCAACTGTGGAGTGGTGAAAACACCAGATAACGTGTTTCTCGCATTAAATAGCTGGAAACGAGCGATCTCGATGATTAAGCATACTTCGGACAGATTTCTCACCAAGATTATCGCAGAAAATGCACATCTGAGCTTGAAACCCCACGAAAACCAGGATATCGTCGGTTCTGCATATCACACGCACTGTGGAGTGGTGAAAACACCAGATAACGTGTTTCTCGCATTAAATAGCTGGAAACGAGCGATCTCGATGATTAAGCATACTTCGGACAGATTTCTCACCAAGATTATCGCAGGAATTGCATATCTCAGCTTGAACCCCGACGAAATCCAAGATGTCGCTGGTTCTGCATATCAAACGCACTGTGGAGTGGTGAAAACACCAGAAAACTTGTTTTTTCGCATTAAATAGCTCGAAAAGAGCGATCTTGATGATTCTGCATACTTCGGACAGATGTTTCTCCAAGATTATCGTAGAAAATGCATATCTCAACTTGAAACCCGACGAAAACCAAACATCGCCGGTTCTGCATATCAAACCAACTGTGGAGTGGTGAAAACCCCAGAAAACGTGTTTCTCGCATTAAATAGCTCGAAAAGTACGATCTCGATGACTCTGCATACTTCGGACAGAAGTCTCACCAATATTTTCGCAGAAAATGCATATCTCAGCTAGAAACCCCACGAAAATCAAGATGTCGCCGGTTCTGCATATCAAACCCACTGTGGAGTGGTGAAAACACCGGATAACGTGTTTCTCGCATTAAATAGCTCGAAAAGATCGATCTCGATGTTTCTGCATACATCGGACAGAAGTCTCACCAAGATTATCGCAGAAAATGCATATTTCAGCTTGACACCCCACGAAAACCAAGATATCTCCGGTTCTGCATATCCAACGAACAGTGGTGTGGTGAAATCGCCAGAAAACGTGTTTCTCGCATTAAATAGCTCGATAAGAGCGATCCCGATGATTCTGCATACTTCGGACAGAAGTCTCACCAAGATTGTCGCAGAAAATGCATATCTCAGATTGAAACCCCAGGAAAACCAAGATATCTCCGGTTCACCATATCCAACGAACAGAGGTGTGGTGAAAACCCCAGAAAACGTGTTTCTCGCATTAAATAGCTCGAAAAGAGCGCTCTCGATTTTTCTGCATACTTCGGACAGAAGTCTCAACAAGATTATTGCAGAAAATGCATATCTCAGCTTGAAACCCCACGAAAACCAAGATATCTCCGGTTTTGCATATCAAACGCACTGTGGGGTGGTGAAAACACCAGAAAACGTGTTTCTCGCATTAAGTAGCTCGAAAAGAGCGTTCTCGAAGGTTCTGCATACTTCTGACAGAGGTCTCACCAATATTGTCGTAGAAAATGCATACCTCAGCTTGAAACCCGACCGAAACGAAGATTCCTCCGGTTCTGCATGTCTAACGTACTGTGGAGTGGTGAATACACCACATAACGTGTTGCTCGCATTAAATAGCTCTAAAAGAGCGATATCGATGATTCTGCATACTTCGGACAGAAGTCTCACCAATATTATCGCAGAAAATGCATATCTCAGCTTGAAACCTCACGAACATCAAGATGTCGCCGGTTCTGCATATCAAACGCACTGTGGAGTGCTGAAAACACCAGATAACGTGTTTCTCGCATTAAATAGCTCGATAAGAGCGATCGCGATGATTCTGCATACTACGGACAGATGTTTCACCAAGATTATCGTAGAAAATGCATATCTCAACTTGAAACCCGACGAAAACCAAACATCGCCGGTTCTGCATATCAAACCAACTGTGGAGTGGTGAAAACCCCAGAAAACGTGTTTCTCGCATTAAATAGCTCGAAAAGTACGATCTCGATGACTCTGCATACTTCGGACAGAAGTCTCACCAAGATTATCGCAGGAATTGCATATCTCAGCTTGAACCCCGACGAAATCCAAGATGTCGCCGGTTCTGCATATCAAACGCACTGTGGAGTGGTGAAAACACCAGAAAACGTGTTTCTCGCATTAAATAGCTCGAAAAGTACGATCTCGATGACTCTGCATACTTCGGACAGAAGTCTCACCAATATTATCGCACAAAATGCATATCTGATCTTGAAACCCCACGAAAAGCAGGATATCGTTGGTTCTGCACATCATACGCACTGTGGAGTGGAGAAAACACCAGATAACGTGTTTCTCGCATTAAATAGCTCGAAACGAGCGATCTCGATGATTCAGCATACTTCGGACAGAAGTCTCACCAAGATTATCGCAGGAATTGCATATCTCAGCTTGAACCCCGACGAAATCCAAGATGTCGCCGGTTCTGCATATCAAACGCACTGTGGAGTGGTGAAAACACCAGAAAACTTGTTTTTTCGCATTAAATAGCTCGAAAAGAGCGATCTTGATGATTCTGCATACTTCGGACAGATGTTTCACCAAGATTATCGTAGAAAATGCATATCTCAACTTGAAACCCGACGAAAACCAAACATCGCCGGTTCTGCATATCAAACCAACTGTGGAGTGGTGAAAACCCCAGAAAACGTGTTTGTCGCATTAAATAGCTCGAAAAGTACGATCTCGATGACTCTGCATACTTCGGACAGAAGTCTCACCAATATTTTCGCAGAAAATGCATATCTCAGCTAGAAACCCCACGAAAATCAAGATGTCGCCGGTTCTGCATATCAAACGCACTGTGGAGTGGTGAAAACAACCAGATAACGTGTTTCTCGCATTAAATAGCTCGAATAGAGCGATCTCGAAGATTCTGCATACTTCTGACAGAAGACTCACCAAGATTATCGCAGAAAATGTATGTCTCAGCTGGAAACCCCACGAAAACCAAGATATCGCCGGTTCTGCATATCAGACGCACTGTGGAGTGGTGAAAACACCAGAAAACTTGTTTTTTCGCATTAAATATCTCGAAACGAGCGATCTAGATGATTCTGCAAACTTCTGACAGTAGTCTCACCAAGATTATCGTAGAAAATGCATATCTCAGCTTGAAACCCGACGAAATCCAAGATGTCGCCAGTTCTGCATATCAAACCCACTGTGGAGTGGTGAAAACACCGGATAACGTGTTTCTCGCATTAAATAGCTCGAAAAGAGTGATCTAGATGTTTCTGCATACTTCTGTCTGAAGTCTCACCAATATTATCGCAGAAAATGCATATCTGAGCTTGAAACCCCACGAAAACCAGGATATCGTCGGTTCTGCACATCATACGCACTGTGGAGTGGTGAAAACACCAGTTAACGTGTCTCTCGCATTAACTAACTCGAAAGGAGCGTTCTCGATGATTCTGCATACTTCTCATAGATGAAACACCAAGATTATCGCAGAAAATGCATATTTCAGCTGGAAACCCCACGAAAACCAAGTTATCGGCGGCTCTACATATCAAACGCACTGTGGAGTGGTCAAAACACCAGACAACGTGTTTCTCGCATTAAATAGCTCGAAAAGAGCGATATCGATGATTCTGCATACTTCGGACAGAAGTCTCACCAATATTATCGCAGAAAATGCATATCTCAGCTTGAAACCCGACGAAAACCACGATGTCGCCGGTTCTGCATATCAAACGCACTGTGGGGTGGTGAAAACACCAGAAAACGTGTTTCTCGCATTAAATAGCTCGAAAAGAGCGTTCTCGAAGGTTCTGCATACTTCTGACAGAGGTCTCACCAATATTGTCGTAGAAAATGCATACCTCAGCTTGAAACCCGACCGAAACGAAGATACCTCCGGTTCTGCATGTCTAACGTACTGTGGAGTGGTGAATACACCACATAACGTGTTGCTCGCATTAAATAGCTCTAAAAGAGCGATATCGATGATTCTGCATACTTCGGACAGAAGTCTCACCAATATTATCGCAGAAAATGCATATCTCAGCTTGAAACCTCACGAACATCAAGCTGTCGCCGGTTCTGCATATCAAACGCACTGTGGAGTGCTGAAAACACCAGAACTCGTGTTTCTCGCATTAAATAGCTCCAAACGAGCGATCTAGATGATTCTGCATACTTCGGACAGAAGTCTCACCAATATTATCGCAGAAAATGCATATCTCAGCTTGAAACCTCACGAACATCAAGATGTCGCCGGTTCTGCATATCCAACGAACAGAGGTGTGGTGAAAACCCCAGAAAACGTGTTTCTCGCATTAAATAGCTCGAAAAGAGCGCTCTCGATTTTTCTGCATACTTCTGACTGAAGTCTCACCAAGATTATCGCAGAAAATGCATATCCCAGCTGGAAACACCACGAATATCAAGATGTCGCCGGTTCTGCATATCAAACGCACTGTGGAGTGGTGAAAACGCCAGAAAACGTGTTCCTCGCATTAAATATCTCGAAAAGAGCGATCCCGATGATTCTGCATACTTCGGACAGAAGTCTCACCAAGATTATCGCAGAAAATGCATATCTCAGCTTGAAACCCCAGGAAAACCAAGATATCTCCGGTTCTGCATATCCAACGAACAGAGGTGTGGTGAAAACCCCAGAAAACGTGTTTCTCGCATTAAATAGCTCGAAAAGAGCGCTCTCGATTTTTCTGCATACTTCTGACTGAAGTCTCACCAAGATTATCGCAGAAAATGCATATTTCAGCTGGAAACCCCACGAAAACCAAGTTATCGGCGGCTCTACATATCAAACGCACTGTGGAGTGGTGAAAACGCCAGAAAACGTGTTCCTCGCATTAAATATCTCGAAAAGAGCGATCCCGATGATTCTGCATACTTCGGACAGAAGTCTCACCAAGATTATCGCAGAAAATGCATATCTCAGCTTGAAACCCCAGGAAAACCAAGATATCTCCGGTTCTGCATATCCAACGAACAGAGGTGTGGTGAAAACCCCAGAAAACGTGTTTCTCGCATTAAATAGCTCGAAAAGAGCGCTCTCGATTTTTCTGCATACTTCTGACTGAAGTCTCACCAAGATTATCGCAGAAAATGCATATCCCAGCTGGAAACACCACGAAAATCAAGATGTCGCCGGTTCTGCATATCAAACGCACTGTGGAGTGGTGAAAACACCAGATAACGTGTTTCTCGCATTAAATAGCTCCAAACGAGCGATCTAGATGATTCTGCATACTTCGGACAGAAGTCTCACCAATATTATCGCAGAAAATGCATATCTCAGCTTGAAACCTCACGAACATCAAGATGTCGCCGGTTCTGCATATCAAACGCACTGTGGAGTGCTGACAACACCAGATAACGTGTTTCTCGCATTAAATAGATCGATAAGAGCGATCGCGATGATTCTGCATACTACGGACAGAAGTCTCACCAAGATTATCGCAGAAAATGCATATCTCAGCTTGAAACCCCACGAAAACCAAATTATCTCCGGTTCTGCATATCAAACCAACTGTGGAGTAGTGAAAACCCCAGATAACGTGTTTCTCGCATTAAATACCTCGAAAAGTGTGATCTCGATGATTCTGCATACTTCTGTCTGAAGTCTCCCCAATATTATCGCACAAAATGCATATCTGAGCTTGAAACCCCACGAAAAGCAGGATATCGTTGGCTCTGCACATCATACGCACTGTGGAGTGGAGAAAACACCAGATAACGTGTTTCTCGCATTAAATAGCTCGAAACGAGCGATCTCGATGATTAAGCATACTTCGGACAGATTTCTCACCAAGATTATCGCAGGAATTGCATATCTCAGCTTGAACCCAGACGAAATCCAAGATGTCGCCGGTTCTGCATATCAAACGCACTGTGGAGTGGTGAAAACACCAGAAAACTTGTTTTTTCGCATTAAATAGCTCGAAAAGTGCGATCTTGATGATTCTGCATACTTCGGACAGATGTTTCTCCAAGATTATCGTAGAAAATGCATATCTCAACTTGAAACCCGACGAAAACCAAACATCGCCGGTTCTGCATATCAAACCAACTGTGGAGTGGTGAAAACCCCAGAAAACGTGTTTCTCGCATTAAATAGCTCGAAAAGTACGATCTCGATGACTCTGCATACTTCGGACAGAAGTCTCACCAATATTTTCGCAGAAAATGCATATCTCAGCTAGAAACCCCACGAAAATCAAGATGTCGCCGGTTCTGCATATCAAACCCACTGTGGAGTGGTGAAAACACCGGATAACGTGTTTCTCGCATTAAATAGCTCGAAAAGATCGATCTCGATGTTTCTGCATACATCGGACAGAAGTCTCACCAAGTTTATCGCAGAAAATGCATATTTCAGCTTGACACCCCACGAAAACCAAGATATCTCCGGTTCTGCATATCCAACGAACAGTGGTGTGGTGAAATCGCCAGAAAACGTGTTTCTCGCATTAAATAGCTCGATAAGAGCGATCCCGATGATTCTGCATACTTCGGACAGAAGTCTCACCAAGATTGTCGCAGAAAATGCATATCTCAGCTTGAAACCCCAGGAAAACCAAGATATCTCCGGTTCTGCATATCCAACGAACAGAGGTGTGGTGAAAACCCCAGAAAACGTGTTTCTCGCATTAAATAGCTCGAAAAGAGCGCTCTCGATATTTCTGCATACTTCGGACAGAAGTCTCAACTAGATTATTGCAGAAAATGCATATCTCAGCTTGAAACCCCACGAAAACCAAGATATCTCCGGTTTTGCATATCAAACGCACTGTGGGGTGGTGAAAACACCAGAAAACGTGTTTCTCGCATTAAGTAGCTCGAAAAGAGCGTTCTCGAAGGTTCTGCATACTTCTGACAGAGGTCTCACCAATATTGTCGTAGAAAATGCATACCTCAGCTTGAAACCCGACCGAAACGAAGATACCTCCGGTTCTGCATGTCTAACGTACTGTGGAGTGGTGAATACACCACATAACGTGTTGCTCGCATTAAATAGCTCTAAAAGAGCGATATCGATGATTCTGCATACTTCGGACAGAAGTCTCACCAATATTATCGCAGAAAATGCATATCTCAGCTTGAAACCTCACGAACATCAAGATGTCGCCGGTTCTGCATATCAAACGCACTGTGGAGTGCTGAAAACACCAGATAACGTGTTTCTCGCATTAAATAGCTCGATAAGAGCGATCGCGATGATTCTGCATACTACGGACAGAAGTCTCACCAAGATTATCGCAGAAAATGCATATCTCAGCTTGAAACCCCACGAAAACCAAATTATCTCCGGTTCTGCATATCAAACCAACTGTGGAGTAGTGAAAACACCAGATAACGTGTTTCTCGCATTAAATAGCTCGAAAAGTGTGATCTCGATGATTCTGCATACTTCTGTCTGAAGTCTCCCCAATATTATCGCACAAAATGCATATCTGAGCTTGAAACCCCACGAAAAGCAGGATATCGTTGGTTCTGCACATCATACGCACTGTGGAGTGGAGAAAACACCAGATAACGTGTTTCTCGCATTAAATAGCACGAATCGAGCGATCTCGATGATTCAGCATACTTCGGACAGAAGTCTCACCAAGATTATCGCAGGAATTGCATATCTCAGCTTGAACCCCGACGAAATCCAAGATGTCGCCGGTTCTGCATATCAAACGCACTGTGGAGTGGTGAAAACACCAGAAAACTTGTTTTTTCGCATTAAATAGCTCGAAAAGAGCGATCTTGATGATTCTGCATACTTCGGACAGATGTTTCACCAAGATTATCGTAGAAAATGCATATCTCAACTTGAAACCCGACGAAAACCAAACATCGCCGGATCTGCATATCAAACCAACTGTGGAGTGGTGAAAACCCCAGAAAACGTGTTTCTCGCATTAAATAGCTCGAAAAGTACGATCTCGATGACTCTGCATACTTCGGACAGAAGACTCACCAATATTTTCGCAGAAAATGCATATCTCAGCTAGAAACCCCACGAAAATCAAGATGTCGCCGGTTCTGCATATCAAACGCACTGTGGAGTGTTGAAAACAACCAGATAACGTGTTTCTCGCATTAAATAGCTCGAATAGAGCGATCTCGAAGATTCTGCATACTTCTGACAGAAGACTCACCAAGATTATCGCAGAAAATGTATGTCTCAGCTGGAAACCCCACGAAAACCAAGATATCGCCGGTTCTGCATATCAGACGCACTGTGGAGTGGTGAAAACACCAGAAAACTTGTTTTTTCGCATTAAATATCTCGAAACGGGCGATCTAGATGATTCTGCAAACTTCTGACAGAAGTCTCACCAAGATTATCGTAGAAAATGCATATCTCAGCTTGAAACCCGACGAAATCCAAGATGTCGCCAGTTCTGCATATCAAACCCACTGTGGAGTGGTGAAAACACCGGGTAACGTGTTTCTCGCATTAAATAGCTCGAAAAGAGTGATCTAGATGATTCTGCATACTTCTGTCTGAAGTCTCACCAATATTATCGCAGAAAATGCATATCTGAGCTTGAAACCCCACGAAAACCAGGATATCGTCGGTTCTGCACATCATACGCACTGTGGAGTGGTGAAAACACCAGTTAACGTGTCTCTCGCATTAAATAGCTCGAAAAGAGCGATCTCGATGATTCTGCATACATCGGACACAAGTCTCACCAAGATTATCGCAGAAAATGCATATTTCAGCTTGAAACCCCACGAAAACCAAGATATCTCCGGTTCTGCATATCCAACGAACAGTGGTGTGGTGAAAACCCCAGAAAACGTGTTTCTCGCATTAAATAGCTCGAAAAGAGCGCTCTCGATTTTTCTGCATACTTCGGACAGAAGTCTCAACAAGATTATTGCAGAAAATGCATATCTCAGCTTGAAACCCCACGAAAACCAAGATATCTCCGGTTCTGCATATCCAACGAACAGTGGTGTGGTGAAAACCCCAGAAAACGTGTTCCTCGCATTAAATAGCTCGAAAAGAGCGCTCTCGATGTTTATGCATACTTCGGACAGAAGTCTCACCAAGATTATCGCAGAAAATGCATATCTCAGCTTGAAACCCCACGAAAACCCAGATATCGCTGGTTCTACATATCAAACGCACTGCGGAGTGGTGAAAACACCAGATAACGTGTTTCTCGCATTAGATATCTCGAAAAAAGCGATCCCGATGATTCTGCATACTTCTGACAGAAGTCTCACCAAGATTATCGTAGAAAATGCATATCTCAGCTTGAACCCCGACGAAATCCAAGATGTCGCCGGTTCTGCATATCAAACGCACTGTGGAGTGGTGGAAACACCAGTTAACGTGTTTCTCGCATCAAATAGCTCGAAAAGAGCGACCTCGATGATTCTGCATACTTCGGACAGAAGTCTCACCAAGATTATCGTAAAAAATGCATATCTCAGCTTGAAACCCAACGAAAGCCAAGATATCGCTGGTTCTGCATATCAAACGCACTGTGGAGTGGTGAAAACCCCTGACAAGGTTTTTCTCGCATTAACTAGCTCGAAAAGAGCGATCTCGATGATTCAGCCTAATTCGGACAGAAGTCTCTCCATGTTTATCGGAGAAAATGCATATCTCAGCTTGAAACCCCACGAAAACCAAGATATCGCTGGTTCTGCATATCAAACGCACTGTGGAGTGCTGAAAACACCAGATAACGTTTTGTCGCGTTAAATAGCTCGAATAGAGCGCTCTTGATGTTTCTGCATACTTCGGACAGATGTTTCACCAAGATTATCGTAGAAAAAGCATATCTCAACTTGAAACCCGACGAAAACCAAACATCGCCGGTTCTGCATATCAAACCAACTGTGGAGTGGTGAAAACACCAGATAACGTGTTTCTCGCATTAAATAGCTGGAAACGAGCGATCTCGATGATTAAGCATACTTCGGACAGATTTCTCACCAAGATTATCGCAGGAATTGCATATCTCAGCTTGAACCCCGACGAAATCCAAGATGTCGCCGGTTCTGCATATCAAACGCACTGTGGAGTGGTGAAAACACCAGAAAACTTGTTTTTTCGCATTAAATAGCTCGAAAAGAGCGATCTTGATGATTCTGCATACTTCGGACAGATGTTTCTCCAAGATTATCGTAGAAAATGCATATCTCAACTTGAAACCCGACGAAAACCAAACATCGCCGGTTCTGCATATCAAACCAACTGTGGAGTGGTGAAAACCCCAGAAAACGTGTTTCTCGCATTAAATAGCTCGAAAAGTACGATCTCGATGACTCTGCATACTTCGGACAGAAGTCTCACCAATATTTTCGCAGAAAATGCATATCTCAGCTAGAAACCCCACGAAAATCAAGATGTCGCCGGTTCTGCATTTCAAACGCACTGTGGAGTGGTGAAAACAACCAGATAACGTGTTTCTCGCATTAAATAGCTCGAAAAGAGCGATCTCGATGATTCTGCATACATCGGACACAAGTCTCACCAAGATTATCGCAGAAAATGCATATTTCAGCTTGAAACCCCACGAAAACCAAGATACCTCCGGTTCTGCATGTCTAACGTACTGTGGAGTGGTGAATACACCACATAACGTGTTGCTCGCATTAAATAGCTCTAAAAGAGCGATATCGATGATTCTGCATACTTCGGACAGAAGTCTCACCAATATTATCGCAGAAAATGCATATCTCAGCTTGAAACCTCACGAACATCAAGATGTCGCCGGTTCTGCATATCAAACGCACTGTGGAGTGCTGAAAACACCAGATAACGTGTTTCTCGCATTAAATAGCTCGATAAGAGCGATCGCGATGATTCTGCATACTACGGACAGAAGTCTCACCAAGATTATCGCAGAAAATGCATATCTCAGCTTGAAACCCCACGAAAACCAAATTATCTCCGGTTCTGCATATCAAACCAACTGTGGAGTAGTGAAAACACCAGATAACGTGTTTCTCGCATTAAATAGCTCGAAAAGTGTGATCTCGATGATTCTGCATACTTCTGTCTGAAGTCTCCCCAATATTATCGCACAAAATGCATATTTCAGCTGGAAACCCCACGAAAACCAAGTTATCGGCGGCTCTACATATCAAACGCACTGTGGAGTGGTGAAAACGCCAGAAAACGTGTTCCTCGCATTAAATAGCTCGAAAAGAGCGATCCCGATGATTCTGCATACTTCGGACAGAAGTCTCACCAAGATTATCGCAGAAAATGCATATCTCAGCTTGAAACCCCAGGAAAACCAAGATATCTCCGGTTCTGCATATCCAACGAACAGAGGTGTGGTGAAAACCCCAGAAAACGTGTTTCTCGCATTAAATAGCTCGAAAAGAGCGCTCTCGATTTTTCTGCATACTTCTGACTGAAGTCTCACCAAGATTATCGCAGAAAATGCATATCCCAGCTGGAAACACCACGAAAATCAAGATGTCGCCGGTTCTGCATATCAAACGCACTGTGGAGTGGTGAAAACACCAGATAACGTGTTTCTCGCATTAAATAGCTCCAAACGAGCGATCTAGATGATTCTGCATACTTCGGACAGAAGTCTCACCAATATTATCGCAGAAAATGCATATCTCAGCTTGAAACCTCACGAACATCAAGATGTCGCCGGTTCTGCATATCAAACGCACTGTGGAGTGCTGAAAACACCAGATAACGTGTTTCTCGCATTAAATAGCTCGATAAGAGCGATCGCGATGATTCTGCATACTACGGACAGAAGTCTCACCAAGATTATCGCAGAAAATGCATATCTCAGCTTGAAACCCCACGAAAACCAAATTATCTCCGGTTCTGCATATCAAACCAACTGCGGAGTAGTGAAAACACCAGATAACGTGTTTCTCGCATTAAATAGCTCGAATAGAGCGATCTCGAAGATTCTGCATACTTCTGACAGAAGACTCACCAAGATTATCGCAGAAAATGTATGTCTCAGCTGGAAACCCCACGAAAACCAAGATATCGCCGGTTCTGCATATCAGACGCACTGTGGAGTGGTGAAAACACCAGAAAACTTGTTTTTTCGCATTAAATATCTCGAAACGAGCGATCTAGATGATTCTGCATACTTCTGTCTGAAGTCTCACCAATATTATCGCAGAAAATGCATATCTGTGCTTGAAACCCCACGAAAACCAGGATATCGTCGGTTCTGCACATCATACGCACTGTGGAGTGGTGAAAACACCAGTTAACGTGTCTCTCGCATTAAATAGCTCGAAAAGAGCGATCTCGATGATTCTGCATACATCGGACAGAAGTCTCACCAAGATTATCGCAGAAAATGCATATTTCAGCTTGAAACCCCACGAAAACCAAGATATCTCCGGTTCTGCATATCCAACGAACAGTGGTGTGGTGAAAACCCCAGAAAACGTGTTTCTCGCATTAAATAGCTCGAAAAGAGCGCTCTAGATTTTTCTGCATACTTCGGACAGAAGTCTCAACAAGATTATTGCAGAAAATGCATATCTCAGCTTGAAACCCCACGAAAACCAAGATATCTCCGGTTCTGCATATCCAACGAACTGTGGTGTGGTGAAAACCCCAGAAAACGTGTTTCTCGCATTAAATAGCTCGAAAAGAGCGCTCTCGATGTTTCTGCATACTTCGGACAGAAGTCTCACCAAGATTATCGCAGAAAATGCACATCTGAGCTTGAAACCCCACGAAAACCAGGATATCGTCGGTTCTGCATATCACACGCACTGTGGAGTGGTGAAAACACCAGATAACGTGTTTCTCGCATTAAATAGCTCGAAAAGGGCGCTCTCGATGTTTCTGCATACTTCGGACAGAAGTCTCACCAAGATTATCGTAAAAAATGCATATCTCAGCTTGAAACCCAACGAAAGCCAAGATATCGCTGGTTCTGCATATCAAACGCACTGTGGAGTGGTGAAAACCCTTGACAAGGTTTTTCTCGCATTTACTAGCTCGAAAAGAGCGATCTCGATGATTCAGCCTAATTCGGACAGAAGTCTCTCCATGATTATCGCAGAAAATGCATATCTCTGCTAGAAACCCCGCGAAAACAAAGATATCTCCGGTTCTGCACATCCAACGAACTGTGGTGTGGTGAAAACCCCAGAAAACGTGTTTCTCGCATTAAATAGCTCGAAAAGAGCGCTCTTGATGTTTCTGCATACTTCGGACAGATGTTTCACCAAGATTATCGTAGAAAAAGCATATCTCAACTTGAAACCCGACGAAAACCAAACATCGCCGGTTCTGCATATCAAACCAACTGTGGAGTGGTGAAAACACCAGATAACGTGTTTCTCGCATTAAATAGCTGGAAACGAGCGATCTCGATGATTAAGCATACTTCGGACAGATTTCTCACCAAGATTATCGCAGAAAATGCACATCTGAGCTTGAAACCCCACGAAAACCAGGATATCGTCGGTTCTGCATATCACACGCACTGTGGAGTGGTGAAAACACCAGATAACGTGTTTCTCGCATTAAATAGCTGGAAACGAGCGATCTCGATGATTAAGCATACTTCGGACAGATTTCTCACCAAGATTATCGCAGGAATTGCATATCTCAGCTTGAACCCCGACGAAATCCAAGATGTCGCTGGTTCTGCATATCAAACGCACTGTGGAGTGGTGAAAACACCAGAAAACTTGTTTTTTCGCATTAAATAGCTCGAAAAGAGCGATCTTGATGATTCTGCATACTTCGGACAGATGTTTCTCCAAGATTATCGTAGAAAATGCATATCTCAACTTGAAACCCGACGAAAACCAAACATCGCCGGTTCTGCATATCAAACCAACTGTGGAGTGGTGAAAACCCCAGAAAACGTGTTTCTCGCATTAAATAGCTCGAAAAGTACGATCTCGATGACTCTGCATACTTCGGACAGAAGTCTCACCAATATTTTCGCAGAAAATGCATATCTCAGCTAGAAACCCCACGAAAATCAAGATGTCGCCGGTTCTGCATATCAAACCCACTGTGGAGTGGTGAAAACACCGGATAACGTGTTTCTCGCATTAAATAGCTCGAAAAGATCGATCTCGATGTTTCTGCATACATCGGACAGAAGTCTCACCAAGATTATCGCAGAAAATGCATATTTCAGCTTGACACCCCACGAAAACCAAGATATCTCCGGTTCTGCATATCCAACGAACAGTGGTGTGGTGAAATCGCCAGAAAACGTGTTTCTCGCATTAAATAGCTCGATAAGAGCGATCCCGATGATTCTGCATACTTCGGACAGAAGTCTCACCAAGATTGTCGCAGAAAATGCATATCTCAGATTGAAACCCCAGGAAAACCAAGATATCTCCGGTTCACCATATCCAACGAACAGAGGTGTGGTGAAAACCCCAGAAAACGTGTTTCTCGCATTAAATAGCTCGAAAAGAGCGCTCTCGATTTTTCTGCATACTTCGGACAGAAGTCTCAACAAGATTATTGCAGAAAATGCATATCTCAGCTTGAAACCCCACGAAAACCAAGATATCTCCGGTTTTGCATATCAAACGCACTGTGGGGTGGTGAAAACACCAGAAAACGTGTTTCTCGCATTAAGTAGCTCGAAAAGAGCGTTCTCGAAGGTTCTGCATACTTCTGACAGAGGTCTCACCAATATTGTCGTAGAAAATGCATACCTCAGCTTGAAACCCGACCGAAACGAAGATTCCTCCGGTTCTGCATGTCTAACGTACTGTGGAGTGGTGAATACACCACATAACGTGTTGCTCGCATTAAATAGCTCTAAAAGAGCGATATCGATGATTCTGCATACTTCGGACAGAAGTCTCACCAATATTATCGCAGAAAATGCATATCTCAGCTTGAAACCTCACGAACATCAAGATGTCGCCGGTTCTGCATATCAAACGCACTGTGGAGTGCTGAAAACACCAGATAACGTGTTTCTCGCATTAAATAGCTCGATAAGAGCGATCGCGATGATTCTGCATACTACGGACAGATGTTTCACCAAGATTATCGTAGAAAATGCATATCTCAACTTGAAACCCGACGAAAACCAAACATCGCCGGTTCTGCATATCAAACCAACTGTGGAGTGGTGAAAACCCCAGAAAACGTGTTTCTCGCATTAAATAGCTCGAAAAGTACGATCTCGATGACTCTGCATACTTCGGACAGAAGTCTCACCAAGATTATCGCAGGAATTGCATATCTCAGCTTGAACCCCGACGAAATCCAAGATGTCGCCGGTTCTGCATATCAAACGCACTGTGGAGTGGTGAAAACACCAGAAAACGTGTTTCTCGCATTAAATAGCTCGAAAAGTACGATCTCGATGACTCTGCATACTTCGGACAGAAGTCTCACCAATATTATCGCACAAAATGCATATCTGATCTTGAAACCCCACGAAAAGCAGGATATCGTTGGTTCTGCACATCATACGCACTGTGGAGTGGAGAAAACACCAGATAACGTGTTTCTCGCATTAAATAGCTCGAAACGAGCGATCTCGATGATTCAGCATACTTCGGACAGAAGTCTCACCAAGATTATCGCAGGAATTGCATATATCAGCTTGAACCCCGACGAAATCCAAGATGTCGCCGGTTCTGCATATCAAACGCACTGTGGAGTGGTGAAAACACCAGAAAACTTGTTTTTTCGCATTAAATAGCTCGAAAAGAGCGATCTTGATGATTCTGCATACTTCGGACAGATGTTTCACCAAGATTATCGTAGAAAATGCATATCTCAACTTGAAACCCGACGAAAACCAAACATCGCCGGTTCTGCATATCAAACCAACTGTGGAGTGGTGAAAACCCCAGAAAACGTGTTTGTCGCATTAAATAGCTCGAAAAGTACGATCTCGATGACTCTGCATACTTCGGACAGAAGTCTCACCAATATTTTCGCAGAAAATGCATATCTCAGCTAGAAACCCCACGAAAATCAAGATGTCGCCGGTTCTGCATATCAAACGCACTGTGGAGTGGTGAAAACAACCAGATAACGTGTTTCTCGCATTAAATAGCTCGAATAGAGCGATCTCGAAGATTCTGCATACTTCTGACAGAAGACTCACCAAGATTATCGCAGAAAATGTATGTCTCAGCTGGAAACCCCACGAAAACCAAGATATCGCCGGTTCTGCATATCAGACGCACTGTGGAGTGGTGAAAACACCAGAAAACTTGTTTTTTCGCATTAAATATCTCGAAACGAGCGATCTAGATGATTCTGCAAACTTCTGACAGTAGTCTCACCAAGATTATCGTAGAAAATGCATATCTCAGCTTGAAACCCGACGAAATCCAAGATGTCGCCAGTTCTGCATATCAAACCCACTGTGGAGTGGTGAAAACACCGGATAACGTGTTTCTCGCATTAAATAGCTCGAAAAGAGTGATCTAGATGTTTCTGCATACTTCTGTCTGAAGTCTCACCAATATTATCGCAGAAAATGCATATCTGAGCTTGAAACCCCACGAAAACCAGGATATCGTCGGTTCTGCACATCATACGCACTGTGGAGTGGTGAAAACACCAGTTAACGTGTCTCTCGCATTAACTAACTCGAAAGGAGCGTTCTCGATGATTCTGCATACTTCTCATAGATGAAACACCAAGATTATCGCAGAAAATGCATATTTCAGCTGGAAACCCCACGAAAACCAAGTTATCGGCGGCTCTACATATCAAACGCACTGTGGAGTGGTCAAAACACCAGACAACGTGTTTCTCGCATTAAATAGCTCGAAAAGAGCGATATCGATGATTCTGCATCCTTCGGACAGAAGTCTCACCAATATTATCGCAGAAAATGCATATCTCAGCTTGAAACCCGACGAAAACCACGATGTCGCCGGTTCTGCATATCAAACGCACTGTGGGGTGGTGAAAACACCAGAAAACGTGTTTCTCGCATTAAATAGCTCGAAAAGAGCGTTCTCGAAGGTTCTGCATACTTCTGACAGAGGTCTCACCAATATTGTCGTAGAAAATGCATACCTCAGCTTGAAACCCGACCGAAACGAAGATACCTCCGGTTCTGCATGTCTAACGTACTGTGGAGTGGTGAATACACCACATAACGTGTTGCTCGCATTAAATAGCTCTAAAAGAGCGATATCGATGATTCTGCATACTTCGGACAGAAGTCTCACCAATATTATCGCAGAAAATGCATATCTCAGCTTGAAACCTCACGAACATCAAGCTGTCGCCGGTTCTGCATATCAAACGCACTGTGGAGTGCTGAAAACACCAGAACTCGTGTTTCTCGCATTAAATAGCTCCAAACGAGCGATCTAGATGATTCTGCATACTTCGGACAGAAGTCTCACCAATATTATCGCAGAAAATGCATATCTCAGCTTGAAACCTCACGAACATCAAGATGTCGCCGGTTCTGCATATCCAACGAACAGAGGTGTGGTGAAAACCCCAGAAAACGTGTTTCTCGCATTAAATAGCTCGAAAAGAGCGCTCTCGATTTTTCTGCATACTTCTGACTGAAGTCTCACCAAGATTATCGCAGAAAATGCATATCCCAGCTGGAAACACCACGAAAATCAAGATGTCGCCGGTTCTGCATATCAAACGCACTGTGGAGTGGTGAAAACGCCAGAAAACGTGTTCCTCGCATTAAATATCTCGAAAAGAGCGATCCCGATGATTCTGCATACTTCGGACAGAAGTCTCACCAAGATTATCGCAGAAAATGCATATCTCAGCTTGAAACCCCAGGAAAACCAAGATATCTCCGGTTCTGCATATCCAACGAACAGAGGTGTGGTGAAAACCCCAGAAAACGTGTTTCTCGCATTAAATAGCTCGAAAAGAGCGCTCTCGATTTTTCTGCATACTTCTGACTGAAGTCTCACCAAGATTATCGCAGAAAATGCATATTTCAGCTGGAAACCCCACGAAAACCAAGTTATCGGCGGCTCTACATATCAAACGCACTGTGGAGTGGTGAAAACGCCAGAAAACGTGTTCCTCGCATTAAATATCTCGAAAAGAGCGATCCCGATGATTCTGCATACTTCGGACAGAAGTCTCACCAAGATTATCGCAGAAAATGCATATCTCAGCTTGAAACCCCAGGAAAACCAAGATATCTCCGGTTCTGCATATCCAACGAACAGAGGTGTGGTGAAAACCCCAGAAAACGTGTTTCTCGCATTAAATAGCTCGAAAAGAGCGCTCTCGATTTTTCTGCATACTTCTGACTGAAGTCTCACCAAGATTATCGCAGAAAATGCATATCCCAGCTGGAAACACCACGAAAATCAAGATGTCGCCGGTTCTGCATATCAAACGCACTGTGGAGTGGTGAAAACACCAGATAACGTGTTTCTCGCATTAAATAGCTCCAAACGAGCGATCTAGATGATTCTGCATACTTCGGACAGAAGTCTCACCAATATTATCGCAGAAAATGCATATCTCAGCTTGAAACCTCACGAACATCAAGATGTCGCCGGTTCTGCATATCAAACGCACTGTGGAGTGCTGACAACACCAGATAACGTGTTTCTCGCATTAAATAGATCGATAAGAGCGATCGCGATGATTCTGCATACTACGGACAGAAGTCTCACCAAGATTATCGCAGAAAATGCATATCTCAGCTTGAAACCCCACGAAAACCAAATTATCTCCGGTTCTGCATATCAAACCAACTGTGGAGTAGTGAAAACCCCAGATAACGTGTTTCTCGCATTAAATACCTCGAAAAGTGTGATCTCGATGATTCTGCATACTTCTGTCTGAAGTCTCCCCAATATTATCGCACAAAATGCATATCTGAGCTTGAAACCCCACGAAAAGCAGGATATCGTTGGCTCTGCACATCATACGCACTGTGGAGTGGAGAAAACACCAGATAACGTGTTTCTCGCACTAAATAGCTCGAAACGAGCGATCTCGATGATTAAGCATACTTCGGACAGATTTCTCACCAAGATTATCGCAGGAATTGCATATCTCAGCTTGAACCCAGACGAAATCCAAGATGTCGCCGGTTCTGCATATCAAACGCACTGTGGAGTGGTGAAAACACCAGAAAACTTGTTTTTTCGCATTAAATAGCTCGAAAAGTGCGATCTTGATGATTCTGCATACTTCGGACAGATGTTTCTCCAAGATTATCGTAGAAAATGCATATCTCAACTTGAAACCCGACGAAAACCAAACATCGCCGGTTCTGCATATCAAACCAACTGTGGAGTGGTGAAAACCCCAGAAAACGTGTTTCTCGCATTAAATAGCTCGAAAAGTACGATCTCGATGACTCTGCATACTTCGGACAGAAGTCTCACCAATATTTTCGCAGAAAATGCATATTTCAGCTTGACACCCCACGAAAACCAAGATATCTCCGGTTCTGCATATCCAACGAACAGTGGTGTGGTGAAATCGCCAGAAAACGTGTTTCTCGCATTAAATAGCTCGATAAGAGCGATCCCGATGATTCTGCATACTTCGGACAGAAGTCTCACCAAGATTGTCGCAGAAAATGCATATCTCAGCTTGAAACCCCAGGAAAACCAAGATATCTCCGGTTCTGCATATCCAACGAACAGAGGTGTGGTGAAAACCCCAGAAAACGTGTTTCTCGCATTAAATAGCTCGAAAAGAGCGCTCTCGATATTTCTGCATACTTCGGACAGAAGTCTCAACAAGATTATTGCAGAAAATGCATATCTCAGCTTGAAACCCCACGAAAACCAAGATATCTCCGGTTTTGCATATCAAACGCACTGTGGGGTGGTGAAAACACCAGAAAACGTGTTTCTCGCATTAAGTAGCTCGAAAAGAGCGTTCTCGAAGGTTCTGCATACTTCTGACAGAGGTCTCACCAATATTGTCGTAGAAAATGCATACCTCAGCTTGAAACCCGACCGAAACGAAGATACCTCCGGTTCTGCATGTCTAACGTACTGTGGAGTGGTGAATACACCACATAACGTGTTGCTCGCATTAAATAGCTCTAAAAGAGCGATATCGATGATTCTGCATACTTCGGACAGAAGTCTCACCAATATTATCGCAGAAAATGCATATCTCAGCTTGAAACCTCACGAACATCAAGATGTCGCCGGTTCTGCATATCAAACGCACTGTGGAGTGCTGAAAACACCAGATAACGTGTTTCTCGCATTAAATAGCTCGATAAGAGCGATCGCGATGATTCTGCATACTACGGACAGAAGTCTCACCAAGATTATCGCAGAAAATGCATATCTCAGCTTGAAACCCCACGAAAACCAAATTATCTCCGGTTCTGCATATCAAACCAACTGTGGAGTAGTGAAAACACCAGATAACGTGTTTCTCGCATTAAATAGCTCGAAAAGTGTGATCTCGATGATTCTGCATACTTCTGTCTGAAGTCTCCCCAATATTATCGCACAAAATGCATATCTGAGCTTGAAACCCCACGAAAAGCAGGATATCGTTGGTTCTGCACATCATACGCACTGTGGAGTGGAGAAAACACCAGATAACGTGTTTCTCGCATTAAATAGCACGAATCGAGCGATCTCGATGATTCAGCATACTTCGGACAGAAGTCTCACCAAGATTATCGCAGGAATTGCATATCTCAGCTTGAACCCCGACGAAATCCAAGATGTCGCCGGTTCTGCATATCAAACGCACTGTGGAGTGGTGAAAACACCAGAAAACTTGTTTTTTCGCATTAAATAGCTCGAAAAGAGCGATCTTGATGATTCTGCATACTTCGGACAGATGTTTCACCAAGATTATCGTAGAAAATGCATATCTCAACTTGAAACCCGACGAAAACCAAACATCGCCGGATCTGCATATCAAACCAACTGTGGAGTGGTGAAAACCCCAGAAAACGTGTTTCTCGCATTAAATAGCTCGAAAAGTACGATCTCGATGACTCTGCATACTTCGGACAGAAGACTCACCAATATTTTCGCAGAAAATGCATATCTCAGCTAGAAACCCCACGAAAATCAAGATGTCGCCGGTTCTGCATATCAAACGCACTGTGGAGTGTTGAAAACAACCAGATAACGTGTTTCTCGCATTAAATAGCTCGAATAGAGCGATCTCGAAGATTCTGCATACTTCTGACAGAAGACTCACCAAGATTATCGCAGAAAATGTATGTCTCAGCTGGAAACCCCACGAAAACCAAGATATCGCCGGTTCTGCATATCAGACGCACTGTGGAGTGGTGAAAACACCAGAAAACTTGTTTTTTCGCATTAAATATCTCGAAACGGGCGATCTAGATGATTCTGCAAACTTCTGACAGAAGTCTCACCAAGATTATCGTAGAAAATGCATATCTCAGCTTGAAACCCGACGAAATCCAAGATGTCGCCAGTTCTGCATATCAAACCCACTGTGGAGTGGTGAAAACACCGGGTAACGTGTTTCTCGCATTAAATAGCTCGAAAAGAGTGATCTAGATGATTCTGCATACTTCTGTCTGAAGTCTCACCAATATTATCGCAGAAAATGCATATCTGAGCTTGAAACCCCACGAAAACCAGGATATCGTCGGTTCTGCACATCATACGCACTGTGGAGTGGTGAAAACACCAGTTAACGTGTCTCTCGCATTAAATAGCTCGAAAAGAGCGATCTCGATGATTCTGCATACATCGGACACAAGTCTCACCAAGATTATCGCAGAAAATGCATATTTCAGCTTGAAACCCCACGAAAACCAAGATATCTCCGGTTCTGCATATCCAACGAACAGTGGTGTGGTGAAAACCCCAGAAAACGTGTTTCTCGCATTAAATAGCTCGAAAAGAGCGCTCTCGATTTTTCTGCATACTTCGGACAGAAGTCTCAACAAGATTATTGCAGAAAATGCATATCTCAGCTTGAAACCCCACGAAAACCAAGATATCTCCGGTTCTGCATATCCAACGAACTGTGGTGTGGTGAAAACCCCAGAAAACGTGTTCCTCGCATTAAATAGCTCGAAAAGAGCGCTCTCGATGTTTATGCATACTTCGGACAGAAGTCTCACCAAGATTATCGCAGAAAATGCATATCTCAGCTTGAAACCCCACGAAAACCCAGATATCGCTGGTTCTACATATCAAACGCACTGCGGAGTGGTGAAAACACCAGATAACGTGTTTCTCGCATTAGATATCTCGAAAAAAGCGATCCCGATGATTCTGCATACTTCTGACAGAAGTCTCACCAAGATTATCGTAGAAAATGCATATCTCAGCTTGAACCCCGACGAAATCCAAGATGTCGCCGGTTCTGCATATCAAACGCACTGTGGAGTGGTGGAAACACCAGTTAACGTGTTTCTCGCATCAAATAGCTCGAAAAGAGCGACCTCGATGATTCTGCATACTTCGGACAGAAGTCTCACCAAGATTATCGTAAAAAATGCATATCTCAGCTTGAAACCCAACGAAAGCCAAGATATCGCTGGTTCTGCATATCAAACGCACTGTGGAGTGGTGAAAACCCCTGACAAGGTTTTTCTCGCATTAACTAGCTCGAAAAGAGCGATCTCGATGATTCAGCCTAATTCGGACAGAAGTCTCTCCATGTTTATCGGAGAAAATGCATATCTCAGCTTGAAACCCCACGAAAACCAAGATATCGCTGGTTCTGCATATCAAACGCACTGTGGAGTGCTGAAAACACCAGATAACGTTTTGTCGCGTTAAATAGCTCGAATAGAGCGCTCTTGATGTTTCTGCATACTTCGGACAGATGTTTCACCAAGATTATCGTAGAAAAAGCATATCTCAACTTGAAACCCGACGAAAACCAAACATCGCCGGTTCTGCATATCAAACCAACTGTGGAGTGGTGAAAACACCAGATAACGTGTTTCTCGCATTAAATAGCTGGAAACGAGCGATCTCGATGATTAAGCATACTTCGGACAGATTTCTCACCAAGATTATCGCAGGAATTGCATATCTCAGCTTGAACCCCGACGAAATCCAAGATGTCGCCGGTTCTGCATATCAAACGCACTGTGGAGTGGTGAAAACACCAGAAAACTTGTTTTTTCGCATTAAATAGCTCGAAAAGAGCGATCTTGATGATTCTGCATACTTCGGACAGATGTTTCTCCAAGATTATCGTAGAAAATGCATATCTCAACTTGAAACCCGACGAAAACCAAACATCGCCGGTTCTGCATATCAAACCAACTGTGGAGTGGTGAAAACCCCAGAAAACGTGTTTCTCGCATTAAATAGCTCGAAAAGTACGATCTCGATGACTCTGCATACTTCGGACAGAAGTCTCACCAATATTTTCGCAGAAAATGCATATCTCAGCTAGAAACCCCACGAAAATCAAGATGTCGCCGGTTCTGCATTTCAAACGCACTGTGGAGTGGTGAAAACAACCAGATAACGTGTTTCTCGCATTAAATAGCTCGAAAAGAGCGATCTCGATGATTCTGCATACATCGGACACAAGTCTCACCAAGATTATCGCAGAAAATGCATATTTCAGCTTGAAACCCCACGAAAACCAAGATATCTCCGGTTCTGCATATCCAACGAACAGTGGTGTGGTGAAAACCCCAGAAAACGTGTTTCTCGCATTAAATAGCTCGAAAAGAGCGCTCTCGATTTTTCTGCATACTTCGGACAGAAGTCTCAACAAGATTATTGCAGAAAATGCATATCTCAGCTTGAAACCCCACGAAAACCAAGATATCTCCGGTTCTGCATATCCAACGAACTGTGGTGTGGTGAAAACCCCAGAAAACGTGTTTCTCGCATTAAATAGCTCGAAAAGAGCGCTCTCGATGTTTCTGCATACTTCGGACAGAAGTCTCACCAAGATTATCGCAGAAAATGCATATCTCAGCTTGAAACCCCACGAAAACCCAGATATCGCTGGTTCTACATATCAAACGCACTGCGGAGTGGTGAAAACACCAGATAACGTGTTTCTCGCATTAGATATCTCGAAAAAAGCGATCCCGATGATTCTGCATACTTCTGACAGAAGTCTCACCAAGATTATCGTAGAAAATGCATATCTCAGCTTGAACCCCGACGAAATCCAAGATGTCGCCGGTTCTGCATATCAAACGCACTGTGGAGTGGTGGAAACACCAGTTAACGTGTTTCTCGCATCAAATAGCTCGAAAAGAGCGACCTCGATGATTCTGCATACTTCGGACAGAAGTCTCACCAAGATTATCGTAAAAAATGCATATCTCAGCTTGAAACCCAACGAAAGCCAAGATATCGCTGGTTCTGCATATCAAACGCACTGTGGAGTGGTGAAAACCCCTGACAAGGTTTTTCTCGCATTAACTAGCTCGAAAAGAGCGATCTCGATGATTCAGCCTAATTCGGACAGAAGTCTCTCCATGTTTATCGGAGAAAATGCATATCTCAGCTTGAAACCCCACGAAAACCAAGATATCGCTGGTTCTGCATATCAAACGCACTGTGGAGCGCTGAAAACACCAGATAACGTTTTGTCGCGTTAAATAGCTCGAATAGAGCGCTCTTGATGTTTCTGCATACTTCGGACAGATGTTTCACCAAGATTATCGTAGAAAAAGCATATCTCAACTTGAAACCCGACGAAAACCAAACATCGCCGGTTCTGCATATCAAACCAACTGTGGAGTGGTGAAAACACCAGATAACGTGTTTCTCGCATTAAATAGCTGGAAACGAGCGATCTCGATGATTAAGCATACTTCGGACAGATTTCTCACCAAGATTATCGCAGGAATTGCATATCTCAGCTTGAACCCCGACGAAATCCAAGATGTCGCCGGTTCTGCATATCAAACGCACTGTGGAGTGGTGAAAACACCAGAAAACTTGTTTTTTCGCATTAAATAGCTCGAAAAGAGCGATCTTGATGATTCTGCATACTTCGGACAGATGTTTCTCCAAGATTATCGTAGAAAATGCATATCTCAACTTGAAACCCGACGAAAACCAAACATCGCCGGTTCTGCATATCAAACCAACTGTGGAGTGGTGAAAACCCCAGAAAACGTGTTTCTCGCATTAAATAGCTCGAAAAGTACGATCTCGATGACTCTGCAAACTTCTGACAGAAGTCTCACCAAGATTATCGTAGAAAATGCATATCTCAGCTTGAAACCCGACGAAATCCAAGATGTCGCCAGTTCTGCATATCAAACCCACTGTGGAGTGGTGAAAACACCGGGTAACGTGTTTCTCGCATTAAATAGCTCGAAAAGAGTGATCTAGATGATTCTGCATACTTCTGTCTGAAGTCTCACCAATATTACCGCAGAAAATGCATATCTGAGCTTGAAACCCCACGAAAACCAGGATATCGTCGGTTCTGCACATCATACGCACTGTGGAGTGGTGAAAACACCAGTTAACGTGTCTCTCGCATTAAATAGCTCGAAAAGAGCGATCTCGATGATTCTGCATACATCGGACACAAGTCTCACCAAGATTATCGCAGAAAATGCATATTTCAGCTTGAAACCCCACGAAAACCAAGATATCTCCGGTTCTGCATATCCAACGAACAGTGGTGTGGTGAAAACCCCAGAAAACGTGTTTCTCGCATTAAATAGCTCGAAAAGAGCGCTCTCGATGTTTCTGCATACTTCGGACAGAAGTCTCACCAAGATTATCGCAGAAAATGCATATCTCAGCTTGAAACCCCACGAAAACCCAGATATCGCTGGTTCTACATATCAAACGCACTGCGGAGTGGTGAAAACACCAGATAACGTGTTTCTCGCATTAGATATCTCGAAAAAAGCGATCCCGATGATTCTGCATACTTCTGACAGAAGTCTCACCAAGATTATCGTAGAAAATGCATATCTCATCTTGAACCCCGACGAAATCCAAGATGTCGCCGGTTCTGCATATCAAACGCACTGTGGAGTGGTGGAAACACCAGTTAACGTGTTTCTCGCATCAAATAGCTCGAAAAGAGCGATCTCGATGATTCTGCATACTTCGGACAGAACTCTCACCAAGATTATCGCTAAAAATGCATATCTCAGCTTGAAACCCCACGAAAACCCAGATATCGCCGGTTCTGCATATCAAACCAACTGTGGAGTGGTGAAAACACCAGACAACGTGTTTCTCGCATTAAATAGATCGAAAAGTGCGATCTCGATGATTCTGCATACTTCTAACCGAAGTCTCACCATGATTATCGCAGAAAATGCATATCTCTGCTAGAAACCCCACGAAAACCAAGATATCTCCGGTTCTGCACATCCAACGAACTGTGGTGTGGTGAAAACCCCAGAAAACGTGTTTCTCGCATTAAATAGCTCGAAAAGAGCGCTCTTGATGTTTCTGCATACTTCGGACAGATGTTTCACCAAGATTATCGTAGAAAAAGCATATCTCAACTTGAAACCCGACGAAAACCAAACATCGCCGGTTCTGCATATCAAACCAACTGTGGAGTGGTGAAAACACCAGATAACGTGTTTCTCGCATTAAATAGCTGGAAACGAGCGATCTCGATGATTAAGCATACTTCGGACAGATTTCTCACCCAGATTATCGCAGGAATTGCATATCTCAGCTTGAACCCCGACGAAATCCAAGATGTCGCCGGTTCTGCATATCAAACGCACTGTGGAGTGGTGAAAACACCAGAAAACTTGTTTTTTCGCATTAAATAGCTCGAAAAGAGCGATCTTGATGATTCTGCATACTTCTGTCTGAAGTCTCACCAATATTACCGCAGAAAATGCATATCTGAGCTTGAAACCCCACGAAAACCAGGATATCGTCGGTTCTGCACATCATACGCACTGTGGAGTGGTGAAAACACCAGTTAACGTGTCTCTCGCATTAAATAGCTCGAAAAGAGCGATCTCGATGATTCTGCATACATCGGACACAAGTCTCACCAAGATTATCGCAGAAAATGCATATTTCAGCTTGAAACCCCACGAAAACCAAGATATCTCCGGTTCTGCATATCCAACGAACAGTGGTGTGGTGAAAACCCCAGAAAACGTGTTTCTCGCATTAAATAGCTCGAAAAGAGCGCTCTCGATGTTTCTGCATACTTCGGACAGAAGTCTCACCAAGATTATCGCAGAAAATGCATATCTCAGCTTGAAACCCCACGAAAACCCAGATATCGCTGGTTCTACATATCAAACGCACTGCGGAGTGGTGAAAACACCAGATAACGTGTTTCTCGCATTAGATATCTCGAAAAAAGCGATCCCGATGATTCTGCATACTTCTGACAGAAGTCTCACCAAGATTATCGTAGAAAATGCATATCTCATCTTGAACCCCGACGAAATCCAAGATGTCGCCGGTTCTGCATATCAAACGCACTGTGGAGTGGTGGAAACACCAGTTAACGTGTTTCTCGCATCAAATAGCTCGAAAAGAGCGATCTCGATGATTCTGCATACTTCGGACAGAACTCTCACCAAGATTATCGCTAAAAATGCATATCTCAGCTTGAAACCCCACGAAAACCCAGATATCGCCGGTTCTGCATATCAAACCAACTGTGGAGTGGTGAAAACACCAGACAACGTGTTTCTCGCATTAAATAGATCGAAAAGTGCGATCTCGATGATTCTGCATACTTCTAACCGAAGTCTCACCATGATTATCGCAGAAAATGCATATCTCTGCTAGAAACCCCACGAAAACCAAGATATCTCCGGTTCTGCACATCCAACGAACTGTGGTGTGGTGAAAACCCCAGAAAACGTGTTTCTCGCATTAAATAGCTCGAAAAGAGCGCTCTTGATGTTTCTGCATACTTCGGACAGATGTTTCACCAAGATTATCGTAGAAAAAGCATATCTCAACTTGAAACCCGACGAAAACCAAACATCGCCGGTTCTGCATATCAAACCAACTGTGGAGTGGTGAAAACACCAGATAACGTGTTTCTCGCATTAAATAGCTGGAAACGAGCGATCTCGATGATTAAGCATACTTCGGACAGATTTCTCACCCAGATTATCGCAGGAATTGCATATCTCAGCTTGAACCCCGACGAAATCCAAGATGTCGCCGGTTCTGCATATCAAACGCACTGTGGAGTGGTGAAAACACCAGAAAACTTGTTTTTTCGCATTAAATAGCTCGAAAAGAGCGATCTTGATGATTCTGCATACTTCGGACAGATGTTTCTCCAAGATTATCGTAGAAAATGCATATCTCAACTTGAAACCCGACGAAAACCAAACATCGCCGGTTCTGCATATCAAACCAACTGTGGAGTGGTGAAAACCCCAGAAAACGTGTTTCTCGCATTAAATAGCTCGAAAAGTACGATCTCGATGACTCTGCATACTTCGGACAGAAGTCTCACCAATATTTTCGCAGAAAATGCATATCTCAGCTAGAAACCCCACGAAAATCAAGATGTCGCCGGTTCTGCATTTCAAACGCACTGTGGAGTGGTGAAAACAACCAGATAACGTGTTTCTCGCATTAAATAGCTCGAATAGAGCGATCTCGAAGATTCTGCATACTTCTGACAGAAGACTCACCATGATTATCGCAGAAAATGTATGTCTCAGCTGGAAACCCCACGAAAACCAAGATATCTCCGGTTCTGCATATCCAACGAACAGTGGTGTGGTGAAATCGCCAGAAAACGTGTTTCTCGCATTAAATAGCTCGAAAAGAGCGTTCCCGATGATTCTGCATACTTCGGACAGAAGTCTCACCAAGATTGTCGCAGAAAATGCATATCTCAACTTGAAACCCGACGAAAACCAAACATCGCGGGTTCTGCATTTCAAATCAACTGTGGAGTGGTGAAAACGCCAGACAACGTGTTTCTCGCATGAAATAGATCGAAAAGTGCGATCTCGATGATTCTGCATACTTCGGACAGAAGTCTCACCATGATTATCGTAAAAAATGCATATCTCAGCTTGAAACCCCACGAAAACCAAGATATCGCTGGTTCTGCATATCAAACGCACTGTGGAGTGGTGAAACCACCAGATAACGTGTTTCTCGCATTAAATAGATCGAAATGTGCGATCTCGATGATTCTGCATACTTCTAACAGAAGTCTCACCATGATTATCGCAGAAAATGCATTTCTCTGCTAGAAACCCCACGAAAACCAAGATATCTCCTGTTCTGCATATCCAACGAAATGTGGAGTGGTGAAAACCCCAGAAAACGTGTTTCTCGCATTAAATAGCTCGAAAAGAGCGATCCCGATGATTCTGCATACTTCTGACAGAAGTCTCACCATGATTATCGCAGAAAATGCATATCTCAACTTGATACCCTACGACAGCCAAGATGTAGCCGGTTCTGCATATTAAACGCACTGTGGAGTGGTGAAAACACCAGATAACGTGTTTCTTTTATTAACTAGCTCGAAAAGAGGGATCTCGATGATTCTGCATACTTCTGACAGAAGACTCACCAAGATTATCGCAGAAAATGCATGTCTCAGCTTGAAAACCGACGAAATCCAAGATGTCGCTGGTTCCGCATATCAAACGCACTGTGGAGTGGTGAAAACACCAATTAACGTGTTTCTCGCATTAAATAGCTCGAAAAGAGGGATCTCGATGATTCTGCATACTTCTGACAGAAGACTCACCAAGATTATCGCAGAAAATGCATATCTCAGCTGGAAACACCACGAAAATCAAGATATCATCGGTTCTGCATATCAAACGCACTGTGGAATGTTGAAAACACCAGAAAACTTGTTTTTTCGCATTAAATAGCTCGAAAAGAGCGATCTAGAAAATTCTGCATATTTCTGACTGAAGTCTCACCAAGATTATCGCAGAAAATGCATATCTCAGCTTGAAACCTCACGAAAATCAAGATGTCGCCCGTTCTGCATATCAAACGCACTGTGGAGTTGTGAAAACAACCAGATATCGTGTTTCTCGCATTAAGTAGCTCGAAAAGAACGATCTCGAAGATTCTGCATACTTCTGACAGACGTCTCACCAAGATTATCGTAGAAAATGCATATTTCAGCTGGAAACCCCACGAAAACCAAGATATCGCCGGTTCTGCATATCATACGCACTGTGGAGTGCTGAAAACACCAGATAACGTGTTTCTCGCATTAACTAGCTCGAAATGAGCGATCTCGAAAATTCTGCATACCTCTGACTGAAGTCTCACCAAGATTATCGCAGAAAATGCATATCTCTGCTAGAAACCCGACGAAATCCAAGATGTCGCCAGTTCTGCATATGAAACCCACTGTGGAGTGGTGAAAACACCGGATAACGTGTTTCTCGCATTAAATAGCTCGAAAAGATCGATCTCGATGATTCTGCATACATCGGACAGAAGTCTCACCAAGATTATCGCAGAAAATGCACATTTCAGCTTGAAACCCCACGAAAACCAAGATATCTCCGGTTCTGCATATCCAACGAACAGTGGTGTGGTGAAATCGCCAGAAAACGTGTTTCTCGCATTAAATAGCTCGATAAGAGCGATCCCGATGATTCTGCATACTTCGGACAGAAGTCTCACCAAGATTGTCGCAGAAAATGCATATCTCAGCTTGAAACCCCAGGAAAACCAAGATATCTCCGGTTCTGCATATCCAACGAACTGTGGTGTGGTGAAAACCCCAGAAAACGTGATTCTCGCATTAAATAGCTCGATAAGAGCGATCCCGATGATTCTGCATACTTCGGACAGAAGTCTCACCAAGATTGTCGCAGAAAATGCATATCTCAGCTTGAAACCCCAGGAAAACCAAGATATCTCCGGTTCTGCATATCCAACGAACAGATGTGTGGTGAAAACCCCAGAAAACGTGTTTCTCGCATTATATAGCTCGAAAAGAGCGCTCTCGATTTTTCTGCATACTTCGGACAGAAGTCTCAACAAGATTATTGCAGAAAATGCATATCTCAGCTTGAAACCCCACGAAAACCAAGATATCTCCGGTTCTGCATATCCAACGAACTGTGGTGTGGTGAAAACCCCAGAAAACGTGATTCTCGCATTAAATAGCTCGAAAAGAGTGCTCTCGATGTTTCTGCATACTTCGGACAGAAGTCTCACCAAGATTATCGCAGAAAATGCATATCTCAGCTTGAAACCCCACGAAAACCCAGATATCGCTGGTTCTACATATCAAACGCACTGCGGAGTGGTGAAAACACCAGTTAACGAGTTTCTCGCATTAAATAGCTCGAAAAGAGCGATCTAGATGATTCTGAAAACTTCTGACAGAAGTCTCACCAAGATTATCGTAGAAAATGCATATCTCAGCTTGAAACCCGACGAAATCCAAGATGTCGCCAGTTCTGCATATCAAACCCACTGTGGAGTGGTGAAAACACCGGATAACGTGTTTCTCGCATTAAATAGCTCGAAAAGAGCGATCTCGATGATTCTGCATACATCGGACAGAAGTCTCACCAAGATTATCGCAGAAAATGCATATTTCAGCTTGAAACCCCACGAAAACCAAGATATCTCCGGTTCTGCATATCCAACGAACAGTGGTGTGGTGAAATCGCCAGAAAACGTGTTTCTCGCATTAAATAGCTCGAAAAGAGCGATCCCGATGATTCTGCATACTTCGGACAGAAGTCTCACCAAGATTGTCGCAGAAAATGCATATCTCAACTTGAAACCCGACGAAAACCAAACATCGCGGGTTCTGCATATCAAACCAACTGTGGAGTGGTGAAAACACCAGACAACTTGTTTCTCGCATGAAATAGATCGAAAAGTGCGATCTCGATGATTCTGCATACTTCTAACAGAAGTCTCACCATGATTATCGCAGAAAATGCATATCTCTGCTAGAAACCCCACGAAAACCAAGATATCTCCTGTTCTGCATATCCAACGAACTGTGGAGTGGTGAAAACCCCAGAAAACGTGTTTCTCGCATTAAATAGCTCGAAAAGTACGATCTCGATGACTCTGCATACTTCGGACATAAGTCTCACCAAGATTATCGCAGAAATTGCATATCTCAGCTTGAAACCCCACGAAAACCTAGATATCGCTGGTTCTGCATATCAAACGCACTGTGGAGTGCTGAAAACACCAGATATCCTGTTTCTCGCATTAAATAGCTCGAAAAGTGCGATCTCGATGATTCTGCATACTTCGGACAGAAGTCTCACCATGATTATCGCAGAAAATGCATATCTCAACTTGATACCCTACGACAGCCAAGATGTAGCCGGTTCTGCATATTAAACGCACTGTGGAATGGTGAAAACACCAGATAACGTGTTTCTTTTATTAACTAGCTCGAAAAGAGGGATCTCGATGATTCTGCATACTTCTGACAGAAGACTCACCGAGATTATCGCAGAAAATGTATGTCTCAGCTTGAAAACCGACGAAATCCAAGATGTCGCTGGTTCCGCATATCAAACGAACTGTGGAGTGGTGAAAACAACCAGATAACGTGTTTCTCGCATTAAGTTGCTCGAAAAGAGCGAACTCGAAGATTCTGCATACTTCTGACTGAAGTCTCACCAAGATTATCGCAGAAAATGCATTTCTCAGCTTGAAACCCGACGAAAACCAAACATCGCCGGTTCTGCATATCAAACCAACTGTGGAGTGGTGAAAACACGAGACAACGTGTTTCTCGCATTAAATAGATCGAAAAGTGCGATCTCGATGATTCTGCATACTTCTAACAGAAGTCTCACAATGATTATCGCAGATAATGCATATCTCTGCTAGAAACCCCACGAAAACCAAGATATCTCCTGTTCTGCATATACAACGAACTGTGTAGTGGTGAAAACACCAGATAACGTGTTTCTAGCATTAACTAGCTCGAAATGAGCGATGTCGAAGATTCTGCATTCTTCTGACAGAAGACTCACCAAGATTATCGCAGAAAATGCATATCTCAGCTTGAAACCCCACGAAAACCAAGATATCGATGGTACTGCATATCAAACGCTCTGTGGAGTGGTGGAAACACCAGATAACGTGTTTCTCGCATTAAATAGCTCGAAAAGAGCGATCTCGATGATTCTGCATACTTCGGACAGAAGTCTCAACAAGATTATCGTAAAAAGTGCATATCTCAGCTTGAAACCCCACGAAAACCAAGATATCACCTGTTCTGCATATCCAACGAACTGTGGTGTGGTGAAAACCCCAGAAAACGTGTTTCTCGCATTAAATAGGTCGAAAAGGGAGATGCCGATGATTCTGCATACGTCTGACAGAAGTCTCACCAAGATTATCGCAGAAAATGCATATCTCAGCTTGAAACCCCACGAAAACCAGGATATCGCTGGTTCTGCATATCAAACGCACTGTGGAGTGGTGAAATCACCAGATAACGTGTTTCTCGCATTAAATCGGTCGAAAAGAGCGATCTCGATGTTTCTGCATACTTCTGACAGAAGACTCTCCAAGATTATCGCAGAAAATGCATGTCTCTGCTAGAAACCCTACGAAAACCAAGATATCTCCTGTTCTGCATATCCAACGAACTGTGGTGTGGTGAAAACCCCAGAAAACGTGTTTCTCGCATTAAATAGCTCGAAAATAGCGATCCTGATGATTCTGCATACTTCTGACAGAACTTTCACCAAGATTATGGTAGAAAATGCATATCTCAGCTTGATACCCTACGACAGCCAAGATGTCGCCGGTTCTGCATATCAAACGCACTGTGGAGTGGTGAAAACACCAGATAACGTGTTTCTCGCATTAACTAGCTCGAAAAGAGGGACCTCGATGATTCTGCATACTTCTGACAGAAGACTCACCAAGATTATCGCAGAAAATGCATGTCTCAGCTTGAAACCCGACGAAATCCAAGATGTCGCTGGTTCCGCATATCAAACGCACTGTGGAGTGGTGAAAACACCAATTAACGTGTTTCTCGCATTGAATAGCTCGAAAAGAGGGATCTCGATGATTCTGCATACTTCTGACAGAAGACTCACCAAGATTATCGCAGAAAATGCATATCTCAGCTGGAAACACCACGAAAATCAAGATGTCGCCCGTTCTGCATATCAAACGCACTGTGGAGTGGTGAAAACAACCAGATATCGTGTTTCTCGCATTAAGTTGCTCGAAAAGAGCGATCTCGAAGATTCTGCATACTTCTGACAAAAGACTCACCAAGATTATCGCTGAAAATGCATATCTCAGCTTGAAACCTCACGAAAATCAAGATGTCGCCGGTTCTGCATATCAAACCCACTGTGGAGAGGTGAAAACAACCAGAGAACGTGTTTCTCGCATTAAATAGGTCGAAAAGGGAGATGCCGATGATTCTGCATACGTCTGACAGAAGTCTCACCAAGATTATCGCAGACAATGCATATCTCAGCTGGAAACACCACGAAAATCAAGATGTCGCCCGTTCTGCATATCAAACGCACTGTGGAGTGGTGAAAACAACCAGATATCGTGTTTCTCGCATTAAGTTGCTCGAAAAGAGCGATCTCGAAGATTCTGCATACTTCTGACAAAAGACTCACCAAGATTATCGCTGAAAATGCATATCTCAGCTTGAAACCTCACGAAAATCAAGATGTCGCCGGTTCTGCATATCAAACCCACTGTGGAGTGGTGAAAACAACCAGAGAACGTGTTTCTCGCATTAAATAGGTCGAAAAGGGAGATGCCGATGATTCTGCATACGTCTGACAGAAGTCTCACCAAGATTATCGCAGAAAATGCATATCTCAGCTTGAAACCCCTCGAAAACAAAGATATCTCCTGTTCTGCATATCCAACGAACTGTGGAGTGGTGAAAACCCCAGAAAACGTGTTTCTCGCATTAACTAGCTCGAAAAGAGGGATCTCGATGATTCTGCATACTTCTGACAGAAGACTCACCAAGATTATCGCAGAAAATGCATGTCTCTGCTAGAAACCCTACGAAAACCAAGATATCTCCTGTTCTGCATATCCAACGAACTGTGGAGTGGTGAAAACCCCAGATAACGTGTTTCTCGCATTAAATAGCTCGAAAATAGCGATCCCGATGATTCTGCATACTTCGGACAGATGTCTCACCAAGATTATCGTAAAAAATGCATATCTCAGCTTGAAACCCCACGAAAACCAAGATATCGCTGGTACTGCATATCAAACGCACTGTGGAGTGGTGAAAACACCAGATAAGGTTTTTCTCGCATTAACTAGCTCGAAAAGTGCGATCTCGATGATTCAGCATACTTCTGACAGAAGACTCACCAAGATTATCGCAGAAAATGCATGTCTCTGCTAGAAACCCTACGAAAACCAAGATATCTCCTGTTCTGCATATCCAACGAACTGTGGTGTGGTGAAAACCCCAGAAAACGTGTTTCTCGCATTAAATAGCTCGAAAATAGCGATCCTGATGATTCTGCATACTTCTGACAGAACTCTCACCAAGATTATGGTAGAAAATGCATATCTGAGCTTGATACCCTACGACAGCCAAGATGCCGCCGGTTCTGCATATCAAACGCACTGTGGAGTGGTGAAAACACCAGATAACGTGTTTCTCGCATTAACTAGCTCGAAAAGAGGGACCTCGATGATTCTGCATACTTCTGACAGAAGACTCACCAAGATTATCGCAGAAAATGCATGTCTCAGCTTGAAACCCGACGAAATCCAAGATGTCGCTGGTTCCGCATATCAAACGCACTGTGGAGTGGTGAAAACACCAATTAACGTGTTTCTCGCATTGAATAGCTCGAAAAGAGGGATCTCGATGATTCTGCATACTTCTGACAGAAGACTCACCAAGATTATCGCAGAAAATGCATATCTCATCTGGAAACACCACGAAAATCAAGATGTCGCCCGTTCTGCATATCAAACGCACTGTGGAGTGGTGAAAACAACCAGATATCGTGTTTCTCGCATTAAGTTGCTCGAAAAGAGCGATCTCGAAGATTCTGCATACTTCTGACAAAAGACTCACCAAGATTATCGCTGAAAATGCATATCTCAGCTTGAAACCTTACGAAAATCAAGATGTCGCCGGTTCTGCATATCAAACCCACTGTGGAGAGGTGAAAACAACCAGAGAACGTGTTTCTCGCATTAAATAGGTCGAAAAGGGAGATGCCGATGATTCTGCATACGTCTGACAGAAGTCTCACCAAGATTATCGCAGAAAATGCATATCTCAGCTTGAAACCCCTCGAAAACCAAGATATCACCTGTTCTGCATATCCAACGAACTGTGGAGTGGCGAAAACCCCAGAAAACGTGTTTCTCGCATAAAATAGCTCGAAAAGTACGATCTCGATGAATCTGCATACCTCGGACAGAAGTCTCACCTAGATTATCGCAGACAATGCATATCTCAGTTGGAAACACCACGAAAATCAAGATGTCGCCCGTTCTGCATATCAAACGCACTGTGGAGTGGTGAAAACAACCAGATATCGTGTTTCTCGCATTAAGTTGCTCGAAAAGAGCGATCTCGAAGATTCTGCATACTTCTGACAAAAGACTCACCAAGATTATCGCTGAAAATGCATATCTCAGCTTGAAACCTCACGAAAATCAAGATGTCGCCGGTTCTGCATATCAAACCCACTGTGGAGTGGTGAAAACAACCAGAGAACGTGTTTCTCGCATTAAATAGGTCGAAAAGGGAGATGCCGATGATTCTGCATACGTCTGACAGAAGTCTCACCAAGATTATCGCAGAAAATGCATATCTCAGCTTGAAACCCCTCGAAAACCAAGATATCACCTGTTCTGCATATCCAACGAACTGTGGAGTGGTGAAAACCCCAGAAAACGTGTTTCTCGCATAAAATAGCTCGAAAAGTACGATCTCGATGAATGTGCATACTTCGGACAGAAGTCTCACCTAGATTATCGCAGACAATGCATATCTCAGCTTGAAACCCCACGAAAGCCAAGATATCGCTGGTTCTGCATATAAAACGCACTGTGGAGTGCTGGAAACACCAGATAACGTGTTTCTCACATTAAATAGCTCGAATAGAGCGATCTCGATGATTAAGCATACTTCGGACAGAAGTCTCACCAAGATTATCGTAAAAAATGCATATCTCAGCTTGAAACCCCACGAAAACCAAGATATCGCTGGTACTGCATATCAAAGGCACTGTGTAGTGGTGAAAAAACCAGATAACGTGTTTCTCGCATTAACTAGCTCGAAAAGAGGGATCTCGATGATTCTGCATACTTCTGACAGAAGACTCACCAAGATTATCGCTGAAAATGCATGTCTCTGCTAGAAACCCCACGAAAACCAAGATATCTCCTGTTCTGCATATCCAACGAACTGTGGAGTGGTGAAAACACCAGAAAACTTGTTTTTTCGCATTAAATAGCTCGAAAAGAGCGATCTAGAAGATTCTGCATATTTCTGACTGAAGTCTCACTAAGATTATCGCAGAAAATGCATATCTCAGCTTGAAACCCGACGAAAACCAAACATCGCCTGTTCTGCATATCAAACCAACTGTGGAGTGGTGAAAACACCAGACAACGTGTTTCTCGCATTAAATTGATTGAAAAGTGCGATCTCGATGATTCTGCATCCTTCTAACAGAAGTCTCACCATGATTATCGCTGAAAATGCATATCTCTGCTAGAAACCCCACGAAAACCAAGATATCTCCTGTTCTGCATATCCAACGAACTGTGGAGTGGTGAAAACCCCAGATAACGTGTTTCTCGCATTAAATAGCTCGAAAATAGCGATCCCGATGATTCTGCATACTTCGGACAGATGTCTCACCAAGATTATCGTAAAAAATGCATATCTCAGCTTGAAACCCCACGAAAACCAAGATATCGCTGGTACTGCATATCAAACGCACTGTGGAGTGGTGAAAACACCAGATAAGGTTTTTCTCGCATTAACTAGCTCGAAAAGTGCGATCTCGATGATTCAGCATACTTCTGACAGAAGACTCACCAAGATTATCGCAGAAAATGCATGTCTCTGCTAGAAACCCTACGAAAACCAAGATATCTCCTGTTCTGCATATCCAACGAACTGTGGTGTGGTGAAAACCCCAGAAAACGTGTTTCTCGCATTAAATAGCTCGAAAATAGCGATCCTGATGATTCTGCATACTTCTGACAGAACTCTCACCAAGATTATGGTAGAAAATGCATATCTCAGCTTGATACCCTACGACAGCCAAGATGCCGCCGGTTCTGCATATCAAACGCACTGTGGAGTGGTGAAAACACCAGATAACGTGTTTCTCGCATTAACTAGCTCGAAAAGAGGGACCTCGATGATTCTGCATACTTCTGACAGAAGACTCACCAAGATTATCGCAGAAAATGCATGTCTCAGCTTGAAACCCGACGAAATCCAAGATGTCGCTGGTTCCGCATATCAAACGCACTGTGGAGTGGTGAAAACACCAATTAACGTGTTTCTCGCATTGAATAGCTCGAAAAGAGGGATCTCGATGATTCTGCATACTTCTGACAGAAGACTCACCAAGATTATCGCAGAAAATGCATATCTCATCTGGAAACACCACGAAAATCAAGATGTCGCCCGTTCTGCATATCAAACGCACTGTGGAGTGGTGAAAACAACCAGATATCGTGTTTCTCGCATTAAGTTGCTCGAAAAGAGCGATCTCGAAGATTCTGCATACTTCTGACAAAAGACTCACCAAGATTATCGCTGAAAATGCATATCTCAGCTTGAAACCTTACGAAAATCAAGATGTCGCCGGTTCTGCATATCAAACCCACTGTGGAGAGGTGAAAACAACCAGAGAACGTGTTTCTCGCATTAAATAGGTCGAAAAGGGAGATGCCGATGATTCTGCATACGTCTGACAGAAGTCTCACCAAGATTATCGCAGAAAATGCATATCTCAGCTTGAAACCCCTCGAAAACCAAGATATCACCTGTTCTGCATATCCAACGAACTGTGGAGTGGCGAAAACCCCAGAAAACGTGTTTCTCGCATAAAATAGCTCGAAAAGTACGATCTCGATGAATCTGCATACCTCGGACAGAAGTCTCACCTAGATTATCGCAGACAATGCATATCTCAGTTGGAAACACCACGAAAATCAAGATGTCGCCCGTTCTGCATATCAAACGCACTGTGGAGTGGTGAAAACAACCAGATATCGTGTTTCTCGCATTAAGTTGCTCGAAAAGAGCGATCTCGAAGATTCTGCATACTTCTGACAAAAGACTCACCAAGATTATCGCTGAAAATGCATATCTCAGCTTGAAACCTCACGAAAATCAAGATGTCGCCGGTTCTGCATATCAAACCCACTGTGGAGTGGTGAAAACAACCAGAGAACGTGTTTCTCGCATTAAATAGGTCGAAAAGGGAGATGCCGATGATTCTGCATACGTCTGACAGAAGTCTCACCAAGATTATCGCAGAAAATGCATATCTCAGCTTGAAACCCCTCGAAAACCAAGATATCACCTGTTCTGCATATCCAACGAACTGTGGAGTGGTGAAAACCCCAGAAAACGTGTTTCTCGCATAAAATAGCTCGAAAAGTACGATCTCGATGAATGTGCATACTTCGGACAGAAGTCTCACCTAGATTATCGCAGACAATGCATATCTCAGCTTGAAACCCCACGAAAGCCAAGATATCGCTGGTTCTGCATATAAAACGCACTGTGGAGTGCTGGAAACACCAGATAACGTGTTTCTCACATTAAATAGCTCGAATAGAGCGATCTCGATGATTAAGCATACTTCGGACAGAAGTCTCACCAAGATTATCGTAAAAAATGCATATCTCAGCTTGAAACCCCACGAAAACCAAGATATCGCTGGTACTGCATATCAAAGGCACTGTGTAGTGGTGAAAAAACCAGATAACGTGTTTCTCGCATTAACTAGCTCGAAAAGAGGGATCTCGATGATTCTGCATACTTCTGACAGAAGACTCACCAAGATTATCGCTGAAAATGCATGTCTCTGCTAGAAACCCCACGAAAACCAAGATATCTCCTGTTCTGCATATCCAACGAACTGTGGAGTGGTGAAAACACCAGAAAACTTGTTTTTTCGCATTAAATAGCTCGAAAAGAGCGATCTAGAAGATTCTGCATATTTCTGACTGAAGTCTCACTAAGATTATCGCAGAAAATGCATATCTCAGCTTGAAACCCGACGAAAACCAAACATCGCCTGTTCTGCATATCAAACCAACTGTGGAGTGGTGAAAACACCAGACAACGTGTTTCTCGCATTAAATTGATTGAAAAGTGCGATCTCGATGATTCTGCATCCTTCTAACAGAAGTCTCACCATGATTATCGCTGAAAATGCATATCTCTGCTAGAAACCCCACGAAAACCAAGATATCTCCTGTTCTGCATATCCAACGAACTGTGGAGTGGTGAAAACCCCAGATAACGTGTTTCTCGCATTAAATAGCTCGAAAATAGCGATCCCGATGATTCTGCATACTTCGGACAGATGTCTCACCAAGATTATCGTAAAAAATGCATATCTCAGCTTGAAACCCCACGAAAACCAAGATATCGCTGGTACTGCATATCAAACGCACTGTGGAGTGGTGAAAACACCAGATAACGTGTTTCTCGCATTAACTAGCTCGAAAAGAGGGACCTCGATGATTCTGCATACTTCTGACAGAAGACTCACCAAGATTATCGCAGAAAATGCATGTCTCAGCTTGAAACCCGACGAAATCCAAGATGTCGCTGGTTCCGCATATCAAACGCACTGTGGAGTGGTGAAAACACCAATTAACGTGTTTCTCGCATTGAATAGCTCGAAAAGAGGGATCTCGATGATTCTGCATACTTCTGACAGAAGACTCACCAAGATTATCGCAGAAAATGCATATCTCATCTGGAAACACCACGAAAATCAAGATGTCGCCCGTTCTGCATATCAAACGCACTGTGGAGTGGTGAAAACAACCAGATATCGTGTTTCTCGCATTAAGTTGCTCGAAAAGAGCGATCTCGAAGATTCTGCATACTTCTGACAAAAGACTCACCAAGATTATCGCTGAAAATGCATATCTCAGCTTGAAACCTTACGAAAATCAAGATGTCGCCGGTTCTGCATATCAAACCCACTGTGGAGAGGTGAAAACAACCAGAGAACGTGTTTCTCGCATTAAATAGGTCGAAAAGGGAGATGCCGATGATTCTGCATACGTCTGACAGAAGTCTCACCAAGATTATCGCAGAAAATGCATATCTCAGCTTGAAACCCCTCGAAAACCAAGATATCACCTGTTCTGCATATCCAACGAACTGTGGAGTGGCGAAAACCCCAGAAAACGTGTTTCTCGCATAAAATAGCTCGAAAAGTACGATCTCGATGAATCTGCATACCTCGGACAGAAGTCTCACCTAGATTATCGCAGACAATGCATATCTCAGTTGGAAACACCACGAAAATCAAGATGTCGCCCGTTCTGCATATCAAACGCACTGTGGAGTGGTGAAAACAACCAGATATCGTGTTTCTCGCATTAAGTTGCTCGAAAAGAGCGATCTCGAAGATTCTGCATACTTCTGACAAAAGACTCACCAAGATTATCGCTGAAAATGCATATCTCAGCTTGAAACCTCACGAAAATCAAGATGTCGCCGGTTCTGCATATCAAACCCACTGTGGAGTGGTGAAAACAACCAGAGAACGTGTTTCTCGCATTAAATAGGTCGAAAAGGGAGATGCCGATGATTCTGCATACGTCTGACAGAAGTCTCACCAAGATTATCGCAGAAAATGCATATCTCAGCTTGAAACCCCTCGAAAACCAAGATATCACCTGTTCTGCATATCCAACGAACTGTGGAGTGGTGAAAACCCCAGAAAACGTGTTTCTCGCATAAAATAGCTCGAAAAGTACGATCTCGATGAATGTGCATACTTCGGACAGAAGTCTCACCTAGATTATCGCAGACAATGCATATCTCAGCTTGAAACCCCACGAAAGCCAAGATATCGCTGGTTCTGCATATAAAACGCACTGTGGAGTGCTGGAAACACCAGATAACGTGTTTCTCACATTAAATAGCTCGAATAGAGCGATCTCGATGATTAAGCATACTTCGGACAGAAGTCTCACCAAGATTATCGTAAAAAATGCATATCTCAGCTTGAAACCCCACGAAAACCAAGATATCGCTGGTACTGCATATCAAAGGCACTGTGTAGTGGTGAAAAAACCAGATAACGTGTTTCTCGCATTAACTAGCTCGAAAAGAGGGATCTCGATGATTCTGCATACTTCTGACAGAAGACTCACCAAGATTATCGCTGAAAATGCATGTCTCTGCTAGAAACCCCACGAAAACCAAGATATCTCCTGTTCTGCATATCCAACGAACTGTGGAGTGGTGAAAACACCAGAAAACTTGTTTTTTCGCATTAAATAGCTCGAAAAGAGCGATCTAGAAGATTCTGCATATTTCTGACTGAAGTCTCACTAAGATTATCGCAGAAAATGCATATCTCAGCTTGAAACCCGACGAAAACCAAACATCGCCTGTTCTGCATATCAAACCAACTGTGGAGTGGTGAAAACACCAGACAACGTGTTTCTCGCATTAAATTGATTGAAAAGTGCGATCTCGATGATTCTGCATCCTTCTAACAGAAGTCTCACCATGATTATCGCTGAAAATGCATATCTCTGCTAGAAACCCCACGAAAACCAAGATATCTCCTGTTCTGCATATCCAACGAACTGTGGAGTGGTGAAAACCCCAGATAACGTGTTTCTCGCATTAAATAGCTCGAAAATAGCGATCCCGATGATTCTGCATACTTCGGACAGATGTCTCACCAAGATTATCGTAAAAAATGCATATCTCAGCTTGAAACCCCACGAAAACCAAGATATCGCTGGTACTGCATATCAAACGCACTGTGGAGTGGTGAAAACACCAGATAAGGTTTTTCTCGCATTAACTAGCTCGAAAAGTGCGATCTCGATGATTCAGCATACTTCTGACAGAAGACTCACCAAGATTATCGCAGAAAATGCATGTCTCTGCTAGAAACCCTACGAAAACCAAGATATCTCCTGTTCTGCATATCCAACGAACTGTGGTGTGGTGAAAACCCCAGAAAACGTGTTTCTCGCATTAAATAGCTCGAAAATAGCGATCCTGATGATTCTGCATACTTCTGACAGAACTCTCACCAAGATTATGGTAGAAAATGCATATCTCAGCTTGATACCCTACGACAGCCAAGATGCCGCCGGTTCTGCATATCAAACGCACTGTGGAGTGGTGAAAACACCAGATAACGTGTTTCTCGCATTAACTAGCTCGAAAAGAGGGACCTCGATGATTCTGCATACTTCTGACAGAAGACTCACCAAGATTATCGCAGAAAATGCATGTCTCAGCTTGAAACCCGACGAAATCCAAGATGTCGCTGGTTCCGCATATCAAACGCACTGTGGAGTGGTGAAAACACCAATTAACGTGTTTCTCGCATTGAATAGCTCGAAAAGAGGGATCTCGATGATTCTGCATACTTCTGACAGAAGACTCACCAAGATTATCGCAGAAAATGCATATCTCATCTGGAAACACCACGAAAATCAAGATGTCGCCCGTTCTGCATATCAAACGCACTGTGGAGTGGTGAAAACAACCAGATATCGTGTTTCTCGCATTAAGTTGCTCGAAAAGAGCGATCTCGAAGATTCTGCATACTTCTGACAAAAGACTCACCAAGATTATCGCTGAAAATGCATATCTCAGCTTGAAACCTTACGAAAATCAAGATGTCGCCGGTTCTGCATATCAAACCCACTGTGGAGAGGTGAAAACAACCAGAGAACGTGTTTCTCGCATTAAATAGGTCGAAAAGGGAGATGCCGATGATTCTGCATACGTCTGACAGAAGTCTCACCAAGATTATCGCAGAAAATGCATATCTCAGCTTGAAACCCCTCGAAAACCAAGATATCACCTGTTCTGCATATCCAACGAACTGTGGAGTGGCGAAAACCCCAGAAAACGTGTTTCTCGCATAAAATAGCTCGAAAAGTACGATCTCGATGAATCTGCATACCTCGGACAGAAGTCTCACCTAGATTATCGCAGACAATGCATATCTCAGTTGGAAACACCACGAAAATCAAGATGTCGCCCGTTCTGCATATCAAACGCACTGTGGAGTGGTGAAAACAACCAGATATCGTGTTTCTCGCATTAAGTTGCTCGAAAAGAGCGATCTCGAAGATTCTGCATACTTCTGACAAAAGACTCACCAAGATTATCGCTGAAAATGCATATCTCAGCTTGAAACCTCACGAAAATCAAGATGTCGCCGGTTCTGCATATCAAACCCACTGTGGAGTGGTGAAAACAACCAGAGAACGTGTTTCTCGCATTAAATAGGTCGAAAAGGGAGATGCCGATGATTCTGCATACGTCTGACAGAAGTCTCACCAAGATTATCGCAGAAAATGCATATCTCAGCTTGAAACCCCTCGAAAACCAAGATATCACCTGTTCTGCATATCCAACGAACTGTGGAGTGGTGAAAACCCCAGAAAACGTGTTTCTCGCATAAAATAGCTCGAAAAGTACGATCTCGATGAATGTGCATACTTCGGACAGAAGTCTCACCTAGATTATCGCAGACAATGCATATCTCAGCTTGAAACCCCACGAAAGCCAAGATATCGCTGGTTCTGCATATAAAACGCACTGTGGAGTGCTGGAAACACCAGATAACGTGTTTCTCACATTAAATAGCTCGAATAGAGCGATCTCGATGATTAAGCATACTTCGGACAGAAGTCTCACCAAGATTATCGTAAAAAATGCATATCTCAGCTTGAAACCCCACGAAAACCAAGATATCGCTGGTACTGCATATCAAAGGCACTGTGTAGTGGTGAAAAAACCAGATAACGTGTTTCTCGCATTAACTAGCTCGAAAAGAGGGATCTCGATGATTCTGCATACTTCTGACAGAAGACTCACCAAGATTATCGCTGAAAATGCATGTCTCTGCTAGAAACCCCACGAAAACCAAGATATCTCCTGTTCTGCATATCCAACGAACTGTGGAGTGGTGAAAACACCAGAAAACTTGTTTTTTCGCATTAAATAGCTCGAAAAGAGCGATCTAGAAGATTCTGCATATTTCTGACTGAAGTCTCACTAAGATTATCGCAGAAAATGCATATCTCAGCTTGAAACCCGACGAAAACCAAACATCGCCTGTTCTGCATATCAAACCAACTGTGGAGTGGTGAAAACACCAGACAACGTGTTTCTCGCATTAAATTGATTGAAAAGTGCGATCTCGATGATTCTGCATCCTTCTAACAGAAGTCTCACCATGATTATCGCTGAAAATGCATATCTCTGCTAGAAACCCCACGAAAACCAAGATATCTCCTGTTCTGCATATCCAACGAACTGTGGAGTGGTGAAAACCCCAGATAACGTGTTTCTCGCATTAAATAGCTCGAAAATAGCGATCCCGATGATTCTGCATACTTCGGACAGATGTCTCACCAAGATTATCGTAAAAAATGCATATCTCAGCTTGAAACCCCACGAAAACCAAGATATCGCTGGTACTGCATATCAAACGCACTGTGGAGTGGTGAAAACACCAGATAAGGTTTTTCTCGCATTAACTAGCTCGAAAAGTGCGATCTCGATGATTCAGCATACTTCTGACAGAAGACTCACCAAGATTATCGCAGAAAATGCATGTCTCTGCTAGAAACCCTACGAAAACCAAGATATCTCCTGTTCTGCATATCCAACGAACTGTGGTGTGGTGAAAACCCCAGAAAACGTGTTTCTCGCATTAAATAAGTCGAAAATAGCGATCCTGATGATTCTGCATACTTCTGACAGAACTCTCACCAAGATTATGGTAGAAAATGCATATCTCAGCTTGATACCCTACGACAGCCAAGATGCCGCCGGTTCTGCATATCAAACGCACTGTGGAGTGGTGAAAACACCAGATAACGTGTTTCTCGCATTAACTAGCTCGAAAAGAGGGACCTCGATGATTCTGCATACTTCTGACAGAAGACTCACCAAGATTATCGCAGAAAATGCATGTCTCAGCTTGAAACCCGACGAAATCCAAGATGTCGCTGGTTCCGCATATCAAACGCACTGTGGAGTGGTGAAAACACCAATTAACGTGTTTCTCGCATTGAATAGCTCGAAAAGAGGGATCTCGATGATTCTGCATACTTCTGACAGAAGACTCACCAAGATTATCGCAGAAAATGCATATCTCATCTGGAAACACCACGAAAATCAAGATGTCGCCCGTTCTGCATATCAAACGCACTGTGGAGTGGTGAAAACAACCAGATATCGTGTTTCTCGCATTAAGTTGCTCGAAAAGAGCGATCTCGAAGATTCTGCATACTTCTGACAAAAGACTCACCAAGATTATCGCTGAAAATGCATATCTCAGCTTGAAACCTCACGAAAATCAAGATGTCGCCGGTTCTGCATATCAAACCCACTGTGGAGAGGTGAAAACAACCAGAGAACGTGTTTCTCGCATTAAATAGGTCGAAAAGGGAGATGCCGATGATTCTGCATACGTCTGACAGAAGTCTCACCAAGATTATCGCAGACAATGCATATCTCAGCTGGAAACACCACGAAAATCAAGATGTCGCCCGTTCTGCATATCAAACGCACTGTGGAGTGGTGAAAACAACCAGATATCGTGTTTCTCGCATTAAGTTGCTCGAAAAGAGCGATCTCGAAGATTCTGCATACTTCTGACAAAAGACTCACCAAGATTATCGCTGAAAATGCATATCTCAGCGTGAAACATCACGAAAATCAAGATGTCGCCGGTTCTGCATATCAAACCCACTGTGGAGTGGTGAAAACAACCAGAGAACGTGTTTCTCGCATTAAATAGGTCGAAAAGGGAGATGCCGATGATTCTGCATACGTCTGACAGAAGTCTCACCAAGATTATCGCAGAAAATGCATATCTCAGCTTGAAACCCCTCGAAAACAAAGATATCTCCTGTTCTGCATATCCAACGAACTGTGGAGTGGTGAAAACCCCAGAAAACGTGTTTCTCGCATTAACTAGCTCGAAAAGAGGGATCTCGATGATTCTGCATACTTCTGACAGAAGACTCACCAAGATTATCGCAGAAAATGCATGTCTCTGCTAGAAACCCTACGAAAACCAAGATATCTCCTGTTCTGCATATCCAACGAACTGTGGAGTGGTGAAAACCCCAGATAACGTGTTTCTCGCATTAAATAGCTCGAAAATAGCGATCCCGATGATTCTGCATACTTCGGACAGATGTCTCACCAAGATTATCGTAAAAAATGCATATCTCAGCTTGAAACCCCACGAAAACCAAGATATCGCTGGTACTGCATATCAAACGCACTGTGGAGTGGTGAAAACACCAGATAAGGTTTTTCTCGCATTAACTAGCTCGAAAAGTGCGATCTCGATGATTCAGCATACTTCTGACAGAAGACTCACCAAGATTATCGCAGAAAATGCATGTCTCTGCTAGAAACCCTACGAAAACCAAGATATCTCCTGTTCTGCATATCCAACGAACTGTGGTGTGGTGAAAACCCCAGAAAACGTGTTTCTCGCATTAAATAGCTCGAAAATAGCGATCCTGATGATTCTGCATACTTCTGACAGAACTCTCACCAAGATTATGGTAGAAAATGCATATCTCAGCTTGATACCCTACGACAGCCAAGATGCCGCCGGTTCTGCATATCAAACGCACTGTGGAGTGGTGAAAACACCAGATAACGTGTTTCTCGCATTAACTAGCTCGAAAAGAGGGACCTCGTTGATTCTGCATACTTCTGACAGAAGACTCACCAAGATTATCGCAGAAAATGCATGTCTCAGCTTGAAACCCGACGAAATCCAAGATGTCGCTGGTTCCGCATATCAAACGCACTGTGGAGTGGTGAAAACACCAATTAACGTGTTTCTCGCATTGAATAGCTCGAAAAGAGGGATCTCGATGATTCTGCATACTTCTGACAGAAGACTCACCAAGATTATCGCAGAAAATGCATATCTCATCTGGAAACACCACGAAAATCAAGATGTCGCCCGTTCTGCATATCAAACGCACTGTGGAGTGGTGAAAACAACCAGATATCGTGTTTCTCGCATTAAGTTGCTCGAAAAGAGCGATCTCGAAGATTCTGCATACTTCTGACAAAAGACTCACCAAGATTATCGCTGAAAATGCATATCTCAGCTTGAAACCTCACGAAAATCAAGATGTCGCCGGTTCTGCATATCAAACCCACTGTGGAGAGGTGAAAACAACCAGAGAACGTGTTTCTCGCATTAAATAGGTCGAAAAGGGAGATGCCGATGATTCTGCATACGTCTGACAGAAGTCTCACCAAGATTATCGCAGAAAATGCATATCTCAGCTTGAAACCCCTCGAAAACCAAGATATCACCTGTTCTGCATATCCAACGAACTGTGGAGTGGCGAAAACCCCAGAAAACGTGTTTCTCGCATAAAATAGCTCGAAAAGTACGATCTCGATGAATCTGCATACCTCGGACAGAAGTCTCACCTAGATTATCGCAGACAATGCATATCTCAGTTGGAAACACCACGAAAATCAAGATGTCGCCCGTTCTGCATATCAAACGCACTGTGGAGTGGTGAAAACAACCAGATATCGTGTTTCTCGCATTAAGTTGCTCGAAAAGAGCGATCTCGAAGATTCTGCATACTTCTGACAAAAGACTCACCAAGATTATCGCTGAAAATGCATGTCTCTGCTAGAAACCCCACGAAAACCAAGATATCTCCTGTTCTGCATATCCAACGAACTGTGGAGTGGTGAAAACACCAGAAAACTTGTTTTTTCGCATTAAATAGCTCGAAAAGAGCGATCTAGAAGATTCTGCATATTTCTGACTGAAGTCTCACTAAGATTATCGCAGAAAATGCATATCTCAGCTTGAAACCCGACGAAAACCAAACATCGCCTGTTCTGCATATCAAACCAACTGTGGAGTGGTGAAAACACCAGACAACGTGTTTCTCGCATTAAATTGATTGAAAAGTGCGATCTCGATGATTCTGCATCCTTCTAACAGAAGTCTCACCATGATTATCGCTGAAAATGCATATCTCTGCTAGAAACCCCACGAAAACCAAGATATCTCCTGTTCTGCATATCCAACGAACTGTGGAGTGGTGAAAACCCCAGAAAACGTGTTTCTCGCATTAACTAGCTCGAAAAGAGGGATCTCGATGATTCTGCATACTTCTGACAGAAGACTCACCAAGATTATCGCAGAAAATGCATGTCTCTGCTAGAAACCCTACGAAAACCAAGATATCTCCTGTTCTGCATATCCAACGAACTGTGGAGTGGTGAAAACCCCAGATAACGTGTTTCTCGCATTAAATAGCTCGAAAATAGCGATCCCGATGATTCTGCATACTTCGGACAGATGTCTCACCAAGATTATCGTAAAAAATGCATATCTCAGCTTGAAACCCCACGAAAACCAAGATATCGCTGGTACTGCATATCAAACGCACTGGGGAGTGGTGAAAACACCAGATAACGTGTTTCTCGCATTAACTAGCTCGAAAAGAGGGACCTCGATGATTCTGCATCCTTCTAACAGAAGTCTCACCATGATTATCGCAGAAAATGCATGTCTCTGCTAGAAACCCTACGAAAACCAAGATATCTCCTGTTCTGCATATCCAACGAACTGTGGAGTGGTGAAAACCCCAGATAACGTGTTTCTCGCATTAAATAGCTCGAAAATAGCGATCCCGATGATTCTGCATACTTCTGACAGAACTCTCACCAAGATTATGGTAGAAAATGCATATCTCAGCTTGATACCCTACGACAGCCAAGATGTCGCCGGTTCTGCATATCAAACGCACAGGGGAGTGGTGAAAACACCAGATAACGTGTTTCTCGCATTAACTAGCTCGAAAAGAGGGATCTCGATGATTCTGCATACTTCTGACAGAAGACTCACCAAGATTATCGCAGAAAATGCATATCTCAGCTGGAATCACCACGAAAATCAAGATGTCGCCCGTTCTGCATATCAAACGCACTGTGGAGTGGTGAAAACAACCAGATATCGTGTTTCCCGCATTAAGTTGCTCGAAAAGAGCGATCTCGAAGATTCTGCATACTTCTGACAAAAGACTCACCAAGATTATCGCTGAAAATGCATATCTCAGCTTGAAACCTCACGAAAATCAAGATGTCGCCGGTTCTGCATATCAAACCCACTGTGGAGTGGTGAAAACAACCAGAGAACGTGTTTCTCGCATTAAATAGGTCGAAAAGGGAGATGCCGATGATTCTGCATACTTCTGACAGAAGACTCACCAAGATTATCGCAGAAAATGCATATCTCAGCTTGAAACCCCACGAAAACCCAGATATCGCCGGTTCTGCATATCAAACGCACTGCGGGGTGGTGAAAACACCAGATAAGGTTTTTCTCGCATTAACTAGCTCGAAAAGTGCGATCTCGATGATTCAGCATACTTCGGACAGAAGTCTCTCCAAGTTTATCGCAGCAAATGCATATCTCAGCTTGAAACCCCTCGAAAACCAAGATATCACCTGTTCTGCATATCCAACGAACTGTGGAGTGGTGAAAACCCCAGAAAACGTGTTTCTCGCATAAAATGGCTCGAAAAGTACGATCTCGATGAATCTGCATACTTCGGACAGAAGTCTCACCTTGATTATCGCAGACAATGCATATCTCAGCTTGAAACCCCACGAAAGCCAAGATATCGCTGGTTCTGCATATAAAACGCACTGTGGAGTGCTGGAAACACCAGATAACGAGTTTCTCACATTAAATAGCTCGAATAGAGCGATCTCGATGATTAAGCATACTTCGGACAGAAGTCTCACCAAGATTATCGTAAAAAATGCATATCTCAGCTTGAAACCCCACGAAAACCAAGATATCGCTGGTACTGCATATCAAAGGCACTGTGTAGTGGTGAAAAAACCAGATAACGTGTTTCTCGCAATAAATAGCTCGAAAAGAGCGATCTCGATGATTCTGCATACTTCGGACAGAAGTCTCACCAAGATTATCGTAAAAAATGCATATCTCAGCTAGAAACCCCACGAAAACCAAGATATCTCCTGTTCTGCATATCCAACGAACTGTGGAGTGGTGAAAACCCCAGAAAACGTGTTTCTCGCATTAACTAGCTCGAAAAGTGCGATCTCGATGATTCTGCATACTTCTAACAGAAGTCTCACCATGATTATCGCAGAAAATGCATATCTCTGCTAGAAACCCCACGAAAACCAAGATATCTCCTGTTCTGCATATCCAACGAACTGTGGAGTGGTGAAAACACCAGAAAACTTGTTTTTTCGCATTAAATAGCTCGAAAAGAGCGATCTAGAAGATTCTGCATATTTCTGACTGAAGTCTCACCAAGATTATCGCAGAAAATGCATATCTCAGCTTGATACCCTACGACAGCCAAGATGTCGCCGGTTCTGCATATCAAACGCACTGTGGAGTGGTGAAAACACCAGATAACGTGTTTCTCGCATTAACTTGCTCGAAAAGAGGGACCTCGATGATTCTGCATACTTCTGACAGAAGACTCACCAAGATTATCGCAGAAAATGCATATCTCAGCTTGAAACCCGACGAAATCCAAGATGTCGCTGGTTCCGCATATCAAACGCACTGTGGAGTGGTGAAAACACCAATTAACGTGTTTCTCGCATTAAATAGCTCGAAAAGAGGGATCTCGATGATTCTGCATACTTCTGACAGAAGACTCACCAAGATTATCGCAGAAAATGCATATCTCAGCTGGAAACTCCACGAAAATCAAGATGTCGCCCGTCCTGCATATCAAACGCACTGTGGAGTGGTGAAAACAACCAGATATCGTGTTTCCCGCATTAAGTTGCTCGAAAAGAGCGATCTCGAAGATTCTGCATACTTCTGACAAAAGACTCACCAAGATTATCGCTGAAAATGCATATCTCAGCTTGAAACCTCACGAAAATCAAGATGTCGCCGGTTCTGCATATCAAACCCACTGTGGAGTGGTGAAAACAACCAAAGAACGTGTTTCTCGCATTAAATAGGTCGAAAAGGGAGATGCCGATGATTCTGCATACGTCTGACAGAAGTCTCACCAGGATTATCGCAGAAAATGCATATCTCAGCTGGAAACACCACAAAAATCAAGATATCGCCGGTTCTGCATATCAAACGCACTGTGGAGTGGTGAAAACGACCAGAGAACGTGTTTCTCGCATTAAATAGGTCGAAAAGGGAGATGCCGATGATTCTGCATACTTCTGACAGAAGTCTCACCAAGATTATCATAGAATGTGCATATCTCAGATTGAACACCGACGAAATCCAAGATGTCGCCGGTTCTGCATATCAAACGGACTGTGGTGTGGTGAAAACACCAGAAAACTTGTTTTTTCGCATTAGATAGCTCGAAACGGGCGATCTAGATGATTCTGCATAATTCTAACAGAAGTCTCACCAAGTTTATCGCAGAAAATGCATATCTCAGCTTGATACCCCTCGAAACCCAAGATATCACCTGTTCTGCATATCCAACGAACTGTGGTGTGGTGAAAACACCAGATATCGTGTTTCTCGCATTAAATAGCTCGAAAAGAGCGATCTCGATGTTTCTGCATACTTCGGACAGAGGTCTCACCAAGATTATCGCAGAAAATGCATATCTCAGCTTGAAACCCCACGAAAACCAGGATATCGTCGGTTCTGCATATCATACGCACTGTGGAGTGCTGAAAACACCAGATAACGTTTTGTCGCATTAAAAAGTTCGAATAGAGCGATCTCGATGATTCTGCATACTTCGGACAGAAGTCTCACCAAGATTATCGTAAAAAATGCATATCTCAGCTTGAAACCCCACGAAAACCAAGATATCGCTGGTACTGCATATCAAACCCACTGTGGAGTGATGAAAACACCAGATAAGGTTTTTCTCGCATTAAGTAGCTCGAAAAGTGCGATCTCGATGATTCTGCATACTTCGGACAGTAGTCTCACCATGATTATCGTAAAAAATGCATATCTCAGCTTGAAACCCCACGAAAACCAAGATATCGCTGGTTCTGCATATCAAACGCACTGTGGAGTGGTGAAAACACCAGATAACGTGTTTCTCGCATTAAATAGGTCGAAAAGAGCGATCTCGATGTTTCTGCATACCTCGGAGAGAGGTCTCACCAAGATTATCGCAGAAAATGCATATCTCAGCTTGAAACCCCACGAAAACCCAGATATCGCCGGTTCTGCATATCAAACGCACTGTGGGGTGGTGAAAACACCAGATAAGGATTTTCTCGCATTAACTAGCTCGAAAAGTGCGATCTCGATGGTTCAGCATACTTCGGACAGAAGTCTCTCCAAGTTTATCGCAGCAAATGCATATCTCAGCTTGAAACCCCTCGAAAACCAAGATATCACCTGTTCTGCATATCCAACGAACTGTGGAGTGGTGAAAACCCCAGAAAGCGTGTTTCTCGCATAAAATGGCTCGAAAAGTACGATCTCGATGAATCTGCATACTTCGGACAGAAGTCTCACCTTGATTATCGCAGACAATGCATATCTCAGCTTGAAACCCCACGAAAGCCAAGATATCGCTGGTTCTGCATATAAAACGCACTGTGGAGTGCTGGAAACACCAGATAACGAGTTTCTCACATTAAATAGCTCGAATAGAGCGATCTCGATGATTAAGCATACTTCGGACAGAAGTCTCACCAAGATTATCGTAAAAAATGCATATCTCAGCTTGAAACCCCACGAAAACCAAGATATCGCTGGTACTGCATATCAAAGGCACTGTGTAGTGGTGAAAAAACCAGATAACGTGTTTCTCATAATAAATAGCTCGAAAAGAGCGATCTCGATGATTCTGCATACTTCGGACAGAAGTCTCACCTAGATTATCGCAGTCAATGCATATCTCAGCTTGAAACCCCACGAAAGCCAAGATATCGCTGGTTCTGCATATAAAACGCACTGTGGAGTGCTGGAAACACCAGATAACGTGTTTCTCACATTAAATAGCTCGAATAGAGCGATCTCGATGATTAAGCATACTTCGGACAGAAGTCTCACCAAGATTATCGTAAAAAATGCATATCTCAGCTTGAAACCCCACGAAAACCAAGATATCGCTGGTACTGCATATCAAAGGCACTGTGTAGTGGTGAAAAAACCAGATAACGTGTTTCTCGCAATAAATAGCTCGAAAAGAGCGATCTCGATGATTCTGCATACTTCGGACAGAAGTCTCACCAAGATTATCGTAAAAAATGCATATCTCAGCTAGAAAACCCACGAAAACCAAGATATCTCCTGTTCTGCATATCCAACGAACTGTGGACTGGTGAAAACCCCAGAAAACGTGTTTCTCGCATTAACTAGCTCGAAAAGAGGGATCTCGATGATTCTGCATACTTCTGACAGAAGACTCACCAAGATTATCGCAGAAAATGCATGTCTCAGCTTGAAACCCGACGAAATCCAAGATGTCGCTGGTTCCGCATATCAAACGCACTGTGGAGTGGTGAAAACACCAATTAACGTGTTTCTCGCATTAAATAGCTCGAAAAGAGGGATCTCGATGATTCTGCATACTTCTGACAGAAGACTCACCAAGATTATCGCAGAAAATGCATATCTCAGCTGGAAACACCACGAAAATCAAGATGTCGCCCGTTCTGCATATCAAACGCACTGTGGAGTGGTGAAAACAACAGTTATCGTGTTTCCCGCATTAAGTTGCTCGAAAAGAGGGACCTCGATGATTCTGCATACTTCTGACAGAAGACTCACCAAGATTATCGCAGAAAATGCATGTCTCAGCTTGAAACCCGACGAAATCCAAGATGTCGCTGGTTCCGCATATCAAACGCACTGTGGAGTGGTGAAAACACCAATTAACGTGTTTCTCGCATTAAATAGCTCGAAAAGAGGGATCTCGATGATTCTGCATACTTCTGACAGAAGACTCACCAAGATTATCGCAGAAAATGCATATCTCAGCTGGAAACACCACGAAAATCAAGATGTCGCCCGTTCTGCATATCAAACGCACTGTGGAGTGGTGAAAACAACAGTTATCGTGTTTCCCGCATTAAGTTGCTCGAAAAGAGCGATCTCGAAGATTCTGCATACTTCTGACAAAAGACTCACCAAGATTATCGCTGAAAATGCATATCTCAGCTTGAAACCTCACGAAAATCAAGATGTCGCCGGTTCTGCATATCAAACCCACTGTGGAGTGGTGAAAACAACCAAAGAACGTGTTTCTCGTATTAAATAGGTCGAAAAGGGAGATGCCGATGATTCTGCATACGTCTGACAGAAGTCTCACCAGGATTATCGCAGAAAATGCATATCTCAGCTGGAAACACCACGAAAATCAAGATATCGCCGGTTCTGCATATCAAACGCACTGTGGAGTGGTGAAAACGACCAGAGAACGTGTTTCTCGCATTAAATAGGTCGAAAAGGGAGATGCCGATGATTCTGCATACTTCTGACAGAAGTCTCACCAAGATTATCATAGAATGTGCATATCTCAGATTGAACCACGACGAAATCCAAGATGTCGCCGGTTCTGCATATAAAACGGACTGTGGTGTGGTGAAAACACCAGAAAACTTGTTTTTTCGCATTAGATAGCTCGAAACGGGCGATCTAGATGATTCTGCATACTTCTAACAGAAGTCTCACCAAGCTTATCGCAGAAAATGCATACCTCAGCATGAAATCTCACGAAAATCAAGATGTCGCCGCTTCTGCATATCAAACGCACTGTGGAGTGGTGAAAACAACCAGATAACTTGTTTCTCGAATTAAATAGCTCGAAAAGAACGATCTAGATTAGTCTGCATACTTCTGACAGAAGTCTCACCAAGATTATCGTAGAAAATGCATATCTCAGCTTGAAACCCCACGAAAACCAGGATATCGTCGGTTCTGCATATCATACGCATTGTTGAGTGCTGAAAACACCAGATATCGTGTTTCTCGCATTAAATAGCTCGAAAAGTGCGATCTCGATGATTCAGCACACTTCGGACAGAAGTCTCTCCAAGTTTATCGCAGAAAATGCATATCTCAGCTTGATACCCCTCGAAACCCAAGATATCACCTGTTCTGCATATCCAACGAACTGTGGTGTGGTGAAAACACCAGATATCGTGTTTCTCGCATTAAATAGCTCGAAAAGAGCGATCTCGATGTTTCTGCATACTTCGGACAGAGGTCTCACCAAGATTATCGCAGAAAATGCATATCTCAGCTTGAAACCCCACGAAAACCAGGATATCGTCGGTTCTGCATATCATACGCACTGTGGAGTGCTGAAAACACCAGATAAGGTTTTTCTCGCATTAACTAGCTCGAAAAGTGCGATCTCGATGATTCAGCATACTTCGGACAGAAGTCTCTCCAAGTTTATCGCAGCAAATGCATATCTCAGCTTGAAACCCCTCGAAAACCAAGATATCACCTGTTCTGCACATCCAACGAACTGTGGAGTGGTGAAAACCCCAGAAAACGTGTTTCTCGCATTAAATAGCTCGAAAAGAGCGAACTCGATGTTTCTGCATACTTCGGACAGAGGTCTCACCAAGATTATCGCAGAAAATGCATATCTCAGCTGGAAACACCACGAAAATCAAGATATCGCCGGTTCTGCATATCAAACGCACTCTGGAGTGGTGAAAACAACCAGAGAACGTGTTTCTCGCATTAAATAGGTCGAAAAGGGAGATGCCGATGATTCTGCATACTTCTGACAGAAGTCTCACCAAGATTATCATAGAATGTGCATATCTCAGATTGAACCCCCACGAAAACCAAGATATCGCTGGTTCTGCATATCAAACGCACTGTGGTGTGGTGAAAACACCAGATAACGTGTTTCTCGCATTAAATAGGTCGAAAAGAGCGATCTCGATGTTTCTGCATACTTCGGACAGAGGTCTCACCAAGATTATCGCAGAAAATGCATATCTCAGCTTGAAACCCCACGAAAACCCAGATATCGCCGGTTCTGCATATCAAACGCACTGTGGGGTGGTGAAAACACCAGATAAGGTTTTTCTCGCATTAACTAGCTCGAAAAGTGCGATCTCGATGATTCAGCATACTTCGGACAGAAGTCTCTCCAAGTTTATCGCAGCAAATGCATATCTCAGCTTGAAACCCCTCGAAAACCAAGATATCACCTGTTCTGCATATCCAACGAACTGTGGAGTGGTGAAAACCCCAGAAAACGTGTTTCTCGCATAAAATGGCTCGAAAAGTACGATCTCGATGAATCTGCATACTTCGGACAGAAGTCTCACCTTGATTATCGCAGACAATGCATATCTCAGCTTGAAACCCCACGAAAGCCAAGATATCGCTGGTTCTGCATATAAAACGCACTGTGGAGTGCTGGAAACACCAGATAACGAGTTTCTCACATTAAATAGCTCGAATAGAGCGATCTCGATGATTAAGCATACTTCGGACAGAAGTCTCACCAAGATTATCGTAAAAAATGCATATCTCAGCTTGAAACCCCACGAAAACCAAGATATCGCTGGTACTGCATATCAAAGGCACTGTGTAGTGGTGAACAAACCAGATAACGTGTTTCTCATAATAAATAGCTCGAAAAGAGCGATCTCGATGATTCTGCATACTACGGACAGAAGTCTCACCTAGATTATCGCAGACAATGCATATCTCAGCTTGAAACCCCACGAAAGCCAAGATATCGCTGGTTCTGCATATAAAACGCACTGTGGAGTGCTGGAAACACCAGATAACGTGTTTCTCACATTAAATAGCTCGAATAGAGCGATCTCGATGATTAAGCATACTTCGGACAGAAGTCTCACCAAGATTATCGTAAAAAATGCATATCTCAGCTTGAAACCCCACGAAAACCAAGATATCGCTGGTACTGCATATCAAAGGCACTGTGTAGTGGTGAAAAAACCAGATAACGTGTTTCTCGCAATAAATAGCTCGAAAAGAGCGATCTCGATGATTCTGCATACTTCGGACAGAAGTCTCACCTAGATTATCGCAGACAATGCATATCTCAGCTTGAAACCCCACGAAAACCAAGATATCGCCGGGTCTGCATATCATACGCACTGTGGAGTGCTGAAAACACCAGATAACGTGTTTCTCGCATTAAATAGGTCGAAAAGAGCGATCTCGATGTTTCTGCATACTTCGGACAGAGGTCTCACCAAGATTATCGCAGAAAATGCATATCTCAGCTTGAAACCCCACGAAAACCCAGATATCGCCGGTTCTGCATATCAAACGCACTGTGGGGTGGTGAAAACACCAGATAAGGTTTTTCTCGCATTAACTAGCTCGAAAAGTGCGATCTCGATGATTCAGCATACTTCGGACAGAAGTCTCTCCAAGTTTATCGCAGCAAATGCATATCTCAGCTTGAAACCCCTCGAAAACCAAGATATCACCTGTTCTGCATATCCAACGAACTGTGGAGTGGTGAAAACCCCAGAAAACGTGTTTCTCGCATAAAATGGCTCGAAAAGTACGATCTCGATGAATCTGCATACTTCGGACAGAAGTCTCACCTTGATTATCGCAGACAATGCATATCTCAGCTTGAAACCCCACGAAAGCCAAGATATCGCTGGTTCTGCATATAAAACGCACTGTGGAGTGCTGGAAACACCAGATAACGAGTTTCTCACATTAAATAGCTCGAAAAGAGCGATCTCGATGATTCTGCATACTTCGGACAGAAGTCTCACCAAGATTATCGTAAAAAATGCACATCTCAGCTTGAAACCCCTCGAAAACCAAGATATCGCTGGTACTGCATATCAAAGGCACTGTGTAGTGGTGAAAAAACCAGATAACGTGTTTCTCGCAATAAATAGCTCGAAAAGAGCGATCTCGATGATTCTGCATACTTCGGACAGAAGTCTCACCAAGATTATCGTAAAAAATGCATATCTCAGCTAGAAACCCCACGAAAACCAAGATATCTCCTGTTCTGCATATCCAACGAACTGTGGACTGGTGAAAACCCCAAAAACGTGTTTCTCGCATTAACTAGCTCGAAAAGAGGGATCTCGATGATTCTGCATACTTCTGACAGAAGACTCACCAAGATTATCGCTGAAAATGCATGTCTCTGCTAGAAACCCCACGAAAACCAAGATATCTCCTGTTCTGCATATCCAACGAACTGTGGAGTGGTGAAAACACCAGAAAACTTGTTTTTTCGCATTCAATAGCTCGAAAAGAGCGATCTAGAAGATTCTGCATATTTCTGACTGAAGTCTCACCAAGATTATCGCAGAAAATGCATATCTCAGCTTGATACCCTACGACAGCCAAGATGTCGCCGGTTCTGCATATCAAACGCACTGTGGAGTGGTGAAAACACCAGATAACGTGTTTCTCGCATTAACTTGCTCGAAAAGAGGGACCTCGATGATTCTGCATACTTCTGACAGAAGACTCACCAAGATTATCGCAGAAAATGCATGTCTCAGCTTGAAACCCGACGAAATCCAAGATGTCGCTGGTTCCGCATATCAAACGCACTGTGGAGTGGTGAAAACACCAATTAACGTGTTTCTCGCATTAAATAGCTAGAAAAGAGGGATCTCGATGATTCTGCATACTTCTGACAGAAGACTCACCAAGATTATCGCAGAAAATGCATATCTCAGCTGGAAACACCACGAAAATCAAGATGTCGCCCGTTCTGCATATCAAACGCACTGTGGAGTGGTGAAAACAACAGTTATCGTGTTTCCCGCATTAAGTTGCTCGAAAAGAGGGACCTCGATGATTCTGCATACTTCTGGCAGAAGACTCACCAAGATTATCGCAGAAAATGCATGTCTCAGCTTGAAACCCGACGAAATCCAAGATGTCGCTGGTTCCGCATATCAAACGCACTGTGGAGTGGTGAAAACACCAATTAACGTGTTTCTCGCATTAAATAGCTCGAAAAGAGGGATCTCGATGATTCTGCGTACTTCTGACAGAAGACTCACCAAGATTATCGCAGAAAATGCATATCTCAGCTGGAAACACCACGAAAATCAAGATGTCGCCCGTTCTGCATATCAAACGCACTGTGGAGTGGTGAAAACAACAGTTATCGTGTTTCCCGCATTAAGTTGCTCGAAAAGAGCGATCTCGAAGATTCTGCATACTTCTGACAAAAGACTCACCAAGATTATCGCTGAAAATGCATATCTCAGCTTGAAACCTCACGAAAATCAAGATGTCGCCGGTTCTGCATATCAAACCCACTGTGGAGTGGTGAAAACAACCAAAGAACGTGTTTCTCGTATTAAATAGGTCGAAAAGGGAGATGCCGATGATTCTGCATACGTCTGACAGAAGTCTCACCAGGATTATCGCAGAAAATGCATATCTCAGCTGGAAACACCACGAAAATCAAGATATCGCCGGTTCTGCATATCAAACGCACTGTGGAGTGGTGAAAACGACCAGAGAACGTGTTTCTCGCATTAAATAGGTCGAAAAGGGAGATGCCGATGATTCTGCATACTTCTGACAGAAGTCTCACCAAGATTATCATAGAATGTGCATATCTCAGATTGAACCACGACGAAATCCAAGATGTCGCCGGTTCTGCATATAAAACGGACTGTGGTGTGGTGAAAACACCAGAAAACTTGTTTTTTCGCATTAGATAGCTCGAAACGGGCGATCTAGATGATTCTGCATACTTCTGACAGAAGACTCACCAAGATTATCGCAGAAAATGCATATCTCAGCTTGAAACCCGACGAAATCCAAGATGTCGCTGGTTCCGCATATCGAACGCACTGTGGAGTGGTGAAAACACCAATTAACGTGTTTCTCGCATTAAATAGCTCGAAAAGAGGGATCTCGATGATTCTGCATACTTCTGACAGAAGACTCACCAAGATTATCGCAGAAAATGCATATCTCAGCTGGAAACTCCACGAAAATCAAGATGTCGCCCGTTCTGCATATCAAACGCACTGTGGAGTGGTGAAAACAACCAGATATCGTGTTTCCCGCATTAAGTTGCTCGAAAAGAGCGATCTCGAAGATTCTGCATACTTCTGACAAAAGACTCACCAAGATTATCGCTGAAAATGCATATCTCAGCTTGAAACCTCACGAAAATCAAGATGTCGCCGGTTCTGCATATCAAACCCACTGTGGAGTGGTGAAAACAACCAAAGAACGTGTTTCTCGCATTAAATAGGTCGAAAAGGGAGATGCCGATGATTCTGCATACGTCTGACAGAAGTCTCACCAGGATTATCGCAGAAAATGCATATCTCAGCTGGAAACACCACAAAAATCAAGATATCGCCGGTTCTGCATATCAAACGCACTGTGGAGTGGTGAAAACGACCAGAGAACGTGTTTCTCGCATTAAATAGGTCGAAAAGGGAGATGCCGATGATTCTGCATACTTCTGACAGAAGTCTCACCAAGATTATCATAGAATGTGCATATCTCAGATTGAACACCGACGAAATCCAAGATGTCGCCGGTTCTGCATATCAAACGGACTGTGGTGTGGTGAAAACACCAGAAAACTTGTTTTTTCGCATTAGATAGCTCGAAACGGGCGATCTAGATGATTCTGCATAATTCTAACAGAAGTCTCACCAAGTTTATCGCAGAAAATGCATATCTCAGCTTGATACCCCTCGAAACCCAAGATATCACCTGTTCTGCATATCCAACGAACTGTGGTGTGGTGAAAACACCAGATATCGTGTTTCTCGCATTAAATAGCTCGAAAAGAGCGATCTCGATGTTTCTGCATACTTCGGACAGAGGTCTCACCAAGATTATCGCAGAAAATGCATATCTCAGCTTGAAACCCCACGAAAACCAGGATATCGTCGGTTCTGCATATCATACGCACTGTGGAGTGCTGAAAACACCAGATAACGTTTTGTCGCATTAAATAGTTCGAATAGAGCGATCTCGATGATTCTGCATACTTCGGACAGAAGTCTCACCAAGATTATCGTAAAAAATGCATATCTCAGCTTGAAACCCCACGAAAACCAAGATATCGCTGGTACTGCATATCAAACCCACTGTGGAGTGATGAAAACACCAGATAAGGTTTTTCTCGCATTAAGTAGCTCGAAAAGTGCGATCTCGATGATTCTGCATACTTCGGACAGTAGTCTCACCATGATTATCGTAAAAAATGCATATCTCAGCTTGAAACCCCACGAAAACCAAGATATCGCTGGTTCTGCATATCAAACGCACTGTGGAGTGGTGAAAACACCAGATAACGTGTTTCTCGCATTAAATAGGTCGAAAAGAGCGATCTCGATGTTTCTGCATACCTCGGAGAGAGGTCTCACCAAGATTATCGCAGAAAATGCATATCTCAGCTTGAAACCCCACGAAAACCCAGATATCGCCGGTTCTGCATATCAAACGCACTGTGGGGTGGTGAAAACACCAGATAAGGATTTTCTCGCATTAACTAGCTCGAAAAGTGCGATCTCGATGATTCAGCATACTTCGGACAGAAGTCTCTCCAAGTTTATCGCAGCAAATGCATATCTCAGCTTGAAACCCCTCGAAAACCAAGATATCACCTGTTCTGCATATCCAACGAACTGTGGAGTGGTGAAAACCCCAGAAAGCGTGTTTCTCGCATAAAATGGCTCGAAAAGTACGATCTCGATGAATCTGCATACTTCGGACAGAAGTCTCACCTTGATTATCGCAGACAATGCATATCTCAGCTTGAAACCCCACGAAAGCCAAGATATCGCTGGTTCTGCATATAAAACGCACTGTGGAGTGCTGGAAACACCAGATAACGAGTTTCTCACATTAAATAGCTCGAATAGAGCGATCTCGATGATTAAGCATACTTCGGACAGAAGTCTCACCAAGATTATCGTAAAAAATGCATATCTCAGCTTGAAACCCCACGAAAACCAAGATATCGCTGGTACTGCATATCAAAGGCACTGTGTAGTGGTGAAAAAACCAGATAACGTGTTTCTCATAATAAATAGCTCGAAAAGAGCGATCTCGATGATTCTGCATACTTCGGACAGAAGTCTCACCTAGATTATCGCAGTCAATGCATATCTCAGCTTGAAACCCCACGAAAGCCAAGATATCGCTGGTTCTGCATATAAAACGCACTGTGGAGTGCTGGAAACACCAGATAACGTGTTTCTCACATTAAATAGCTCGAATAGAGCGATCTCGATGATTAAGCATACTTCGGACAGAAGTCTCACCAAGATTATCGTAAAAAATGCATATCTCAGCTTGAAACCCCACGAAAACCAAGATATCGCTGGTACTGCATATCAAAGGCACTGTGTAGTGGTGAAAAAACCAGATAACGTGTTTCTCGCAATAAATAGCTCGAAAAGAGCGATCTCGATGATTCTGCATACTTCGGACAGAAGTCTCACCAAGATTATCGTAAAAAATGCATATCTCAGCTAGAAAACCCACGAAAACCAAGATATCTCCTGTTCTGCATATCCAACGAACTGTGGACTGGTGAAAACCCCAGAAAACGTGTTTCTCGCATTAACTAGCTCGAAAAGAGGGATCTCGATGATTCTGCATACTTCTGACAGAAGACTCACCAAGATTATCGCAGAAAATGCATGTCTCAGCTTGAAACCCGACGAAATCCAAGATGTCGCTGGTTCCGCATATCAAACGCACTGTGGAGTGGTGAAAACACCAATTAACGTGTTTCTCGCATTAAATAGCTCGAAAAGAGGGATCTCGATGATTCTGCATACTTCTGACAGAAGACTCACCAAGATTATCGCAGAAAATGCATATCTCAGCTGGAAACACCACGAAAATCAAGATGTCGCCCGTTCTGCATATCAAACGCACTGTGGAGTGGTGAAAACAACAGTTATCGTGTTTCCCGCATTAAGTTGCTCGAAAAGAGGGACCTCGATGATTCTGCATACTTCTGACAGAAGACTCACCAAGATTATCGCAGAAAATGCATGTCTCAGCTTGAAACCCGACGAAATCCAAGATGTCGCTGGTTCCGCATATCAAACGCACTGTGGAGTGGTGAAAACACCAATTAACGTGTTTCTCGCATTAAATAGCTCGAAAAGAGGGATCTCGATGATTCTGCATACTTCTGACAGAAGACTCACCAAGATTATCGCAGAAAATGCATATCTCAGCTGGAAACACCACGAAAATCAAGATGTCGCCCGTTCTGCATATCAAACGCACTGTGGAGTGGTGAAAACAACAGTTATCGTGTTTCCCGCATTAAGTTGCTCGAAAAGAGCGATCTCGAAGATTCTGCATACTTCTGACAAAAGACTCACCAAGATTATCGCTGAAAATGCATATCTCAGCTTGAAACCTCACGAAAATCAAGATGTCGCCGGTTCTGCATATCAAACCCACTGTGGAGTGGTGAAAACAACCAAAGAACGTGTTTCTCGTATTAAATAGGTCGAAAAGGGAGATGCCGATGATTCTGCATACGTCTGACAGAAGTCTCACCAGGATTATCGCAGAAAATGCATATCTCAGCTGGAAACACCACGAAAATCAAGATATCGCCGGTTCTGCATATCAAACGCACTGTGGAGTGGTGAAAACGACCAGAGAACGTGTTTCTCGCATTAAATAGGTCGAAAAGGGAGATGCCGATGATTCTGCATACTTCTGACAGAAGTCTCACCAAGATTATCATAGAATGTGCATATCTCAGATTGAACCACGACGAAATCCAAGATGTCGCCGGTTCTGCATATAAAACGGACTGTGGTGTGGTGAAAACACCAGAAAACTTGTTTTTTCGCATTAGATAGCTCGAAACGGGCGATCTAGATGATTCTGCATACTTCTAACAGAAGTCTCACCAAGCTTATCGCAGAAAATGCATACCTCAGCATGAAATCTCACGAAAATCAAGATGTCGCCGCTTCTGCATATCAAACGCACTGTGGAGTGGTGAAAACAACCAGATAACTTGTTTCTCGAATTAAATAGCTCGAAAAGAACGATCTAGATTAGTCTGCATACTTCTGACAGAAGTCTCACCAAGATTATCGTAGAAAATGCATATCTCAGCTTGAAACCCCACGAAAACCAGGATATCGTCGGTTCTGCATATCATACGCATTGTTGAGTGCTGAAAACACCAGATATCGTGTTTCTCGCATTAAATAGCTCGAAAAGTGCGATCTCGATGATTCAGCACACTTCGGACAGAAGTCTCTCCAAGTTTATCGCAGAAAATGCATATCTCAGCTTGATACCCCTCGAAACCCAAGATATCACCTGTTCTGCATATCCAACGAACTGTGGTGTGGTGAAAACACCAGATATCGTGTTTCTCGCATTAAATAGCTCGAAAAGAGCGATCTCGATGTTTCTGCATACTTCGGACAGAGGTCTCACCAAGATTATCGCAGAAAATGCATATCTCAGCTTGAAACCCCACGAAAACCAGGATATCGTCGGTTCTGCATATCATACGCACTGTGGAGTGCTGAAAACACCAGATAAGGTTTTTCTCGCATTAACTAGCTCGAAAAGTGCGATCTCGATGATTCAGCATACTTCGGACAGAAGTCTCTCCAAGTTTATCGCAGCAAATGCATATCTCAGCTTGAAACCCCTCGAAAACCAAGATATCACCTGTTCTGCATATCCAACGAACTGTGGAGTGGTGAAAACCCCAGAAAACGTGTTTCTCGCATTAAATAGCTCGAAAAGAGCGAACTCGATGTTTCTGCATACTTCGGACAGAGGTCTCACCAAGATTATCGCAGAAAATGCATATCTCAGCTGGAAACACCACGAAAATCAAGATATCGCCGGTTCTGCATATCAAACGCACTCTGGAGTGGTGAAAACAACCAGAGAACGTGTTTCTCGCATTAAATAGGTCGAAAAGGGAGATGCCGATGATTCTGCATACTTCTGACAGAAGTCTCACCAAGATTATCATAGAATGTGCATATCTCAGATTGAACCCCCACGAAAACCAAGATATCGCTGGTTCTGCATATCAAACGCACTGTGGTGTGGTGAAAACACCAGATAACGTGTTTCTCGCATTAAATAGGTCGAAAAGAGCGATCTCGATGTTTCTGCATACTTCGGACAGAGGTCTCACCAAGATTATCGCAGAAAATGCATATCTCAGCTTGAAACCCCACGAAAACCCAGATATCGCCGGTTCTGCATATCAAACGCACTGTGGGGTGGTGAAAACACCAGATAAGGTTTTTCTCGCATTAACTAGCTCGAAAAGTGCGATCTCGATGATTCAGCATACTTCGGACAGAAGTCTCTCCAAGTTTATCGCAGCAAATGCATATCTCAGCTTGAAACCCCTCGAAAACCAAGATATCACCTGTTCTGCATATCCAACGAACTGTGGAGTGGTGAAAACCCCAGAAAACGTGTTTCTCGCATAAAATGGCTCGAAAAGTACGATCTCGATGAATCTGCATACTTCGGACAGAAGTCTCACCTTGATTATCGCAGACAATGCATATCTCAGCTTGAAACCCCACGAAAGCCAAGATATCGCTGGTTCTGCATATAAAACGCACTGTGGAGTGCTGGAAACACCAGATAACGAGTTTCTCACATTAAATAGCTCGAATAGAGCGATCTCGATGATTAAGCATACTTCGGACAGAAGTCTCACCAAGATTATCGTAAAAAATGCATATCTCAGCTTGAAACCCCACGAAAACCAAGATATCGCTGGTACTGCATATCAAAGGCACTGTGTAGTGGTGAACAAACCAGATAACGTGTTTCTCATAATAAATAGCTCGAAAAGAGCGATCTCGATGATTCTGCATACTACGGACAGAAGTCTCACCTAGATTATCGCAGACAATGCATATCTCAGCTTGAAACCCCACGAAAGCCAAGATATCGCTGGTTCTGCATATAAAACGCACTGTGGAGTGCTGGAAACACCAGATAACGTGTTTCTCACATTAAATAGCTCGAATAGAGCGATCTCGATGATTAAGCATACTTCGGACAGAAGTCTCACCAAGATTATCGTAAAAAATGCATATCTCAGCTTGAAACCCCACGAAAACCAAGATATCGCTGGTACTGCATATCAAAGGCACTGTGTAGTGGTGAAAAAACCAGATAACGTGTTTCTCGCAATAAATAGCTCGAAAAGAGCGATCTCGATGATTCTGCATACTTCGGACAGAAGTCTCACCTAGATTATCGCAGACAATGCATATCTCAGCTTGAAACCCCACGAAAACCAAGATATCGCCGGGTCTGCATATCATACGCACTGTGGAGTGCTGAAAACACCAGATAACGTGTTTCTCGCATTAAATAGGTCGAAAAGAGCGATCTCGATGTTTCTGCATACTTCGGACAGAGGTCTCACCAAGATTATCGCAGAAAATGCATATCTCAGCTTGAAACCCCACGAAAACCCAGATATCGCCGGTTCTGCATATCAAACGCACTGTGGGGTGGTGAAAACACCAGATAAGGTTTTTCTCGCATTAACTAGCTCGAAAAGTGCGATCTCGATGATTCAGCATACTTCGGACAGAAGTCTCTCCAAGTTTATCGCAGCAAATGCATATCTCAGCTTGAAACCCCTCGAAAACCAAGATATCACCTGTTCTGCATATCCAACGAACTGTGGAGTGGTGAAAACCCCAGAAAACGTGTTTCTCGCATAAAATGGCTCGAAAAGTACGATCTCGATGAATCTGCATACTTCGGACAGAAGTCTCACCTTGATTATCGCAGACAATGCATATCTCAGCTTGAAACCCCACGAAAGCCAAGATATCGCTGGTTCTGCATATAAAACGCACTGTGGAGTGCTGGAAACACCAGATAACGAGTTTCTCACATTAAATAGCTCGAAAAGAGCGATCTCGATGATTCTGCATACTTCGGACAGAAGTCTCACCTAGATTATCGCAGACAATGCATATCTCAGCTTGAAACCCCACGAAAGCCAAGATATCGCTGGTTCTGCATATAAAACGCACTGTGGAGTGCCGGAAACACCAGATAACGTGTTTCTCACATTAAATAGCTCGAATAGAGCGATCTCGATGATTAAGCATACTTCGGACAGAAGTCTCACCAAGATTATCGTAAAAAATGCACATCTCAGCTTGAAACCCCTCGAAAACCAAGATATCGCTGGTACTGCATATCAAAGGCACTGTGTAGTGGTGAAAAAACCAGATAACGTGTTTCTCGCAATAAATAGCTCGAAAAGAGCGATCTCGATGATTCTGCATACTTCGGACAGAAGTCTCACCAAGATTATCGTAAAAAATGCATATCTCAGCTAGAAACCCCACGAAAACCAAGATATCTCCTGTTCTGCATATCCAACGAACTGTGGACTGGTGAAAACCCCAGAAAACGTGTTTCTCGCATTAACTAGCTCGAAAAGAGGGATCTCGATGATTCTGCATACTTCTGACAGAAGACTCACCAAGATTATCGCTGAAAATGCATGTCTCTGCTAGAAACCCCACGAAAACCAAGATATCTCCTGTTCTGCATATCCAACGAACTGTGGAGTGGTGAAAACACCAGAAAACTTGTTTTTTCGCATTAAATAGCTCGAAAAGAGCGATCTAGAAGATTCTGCATATTTCTGACTGAAGTCTCACCAAGATTATCGCAGAAAATGCATATCTCAGCTTGATACCCTACGACAGCCAAGATGTCGCCGGTTCTGCATATCAAACGCACTGTGGAGTGGTGAAAACACCAGATAACGTGTTTCTCGCATTAACTTGCTCGAAAAGAGGGACCTCGATGATTCTGCATACTTCTGACAGAAGACTCACCATGATTATCGCAGAAAATGCATGTCTCAGCTTGAAACCCGACGAAATCCAAGATGTCGCTGGTTCCGCATATCAAACGCACTGTGGAGTGGTGAAAACACCAATTAACGTGTTTCTCGCATTAAATAGCTAGAAAAGAGGGATCTCGATGATTCTGCATACTTCTGACAGAAGACTCACCAAGATTATCGCAGAAAATGCATATCTCAGCTGGAAACACCACGAAAATCAAGATGTCGCCCGTTCTGCATATCAAACGCACTGTGGAGTGGTGAAAACAACAGTTATCGTGTTTCCCGCATTAAGTTGCTCGAAAAGAGGGACCTCGATGATTCTGCATACTTCTGGCAGAAGACTCACCAAGATTATCGCAGAAAATGCATGTCTCAGCTTGAAACCCGACGAAATCCAAGATGTCGCTGGTTCCGCATATCAAACGCACTGTGGAGTGGTGAAAACACCAATTAACGTGTTTCTCGCATTAAATAGCTCGAAAAGAGGGATCTCGATGATTCTGCGTACTTCTGACAGAAGACTCACCAAGATTATCGCAGAAAATGCATATCTCAGCTGGAAACACCACGAAAATCAAGATGTCGCCCGTTCTGCATATCAAACGCACTGTGGAGTGGTGAAAACAACAGTTATCGTGTTTCCCGCATTAAGTTGCTCGAAAAGAGCGATCTCGAAGATTCTGCATACTTCTGACAAAAGACTCACCAAGATTATCGCTGAAAATGCATATCTCAGCTTGAAACCTCACGAAAATCAAGATGTCGCCGGTTCTGCATATCAAACCCACTGTGGAGTGGTGAAAACAACCAAAGAACGTGTTTCTCGTATTAAATAGGTCGAAAAGGGAGATGCCGATGATTCTGCATACGTCTGACAGAAGTCTCACCAGGATTATCGCAGAAAATGCATATCTCAGCTGGAAACACCACGAAAATCAAGATATCGCCGGTTCTGCATATCAAACGCACTGTGGAGTGGTGAAAACGACCAGAGAACGTGTTTCTCGCATTAAATAGGTCGAAAAGGGAGATGCCGATGATTCTGCATACTTCTGACAGAAGTCTCACCAAGATTATCATAGAATGTGCATATCTCAGATTGAACCACGACGAAATCCAAGATGTCGCCGGTTCTGCATATAAAACGGACTGTGGTGTGGTGAAAACACCAGAAAACTTGTTTTTTCGCATTAGATAGCTCGAAACGGGCGATCTAGATGATTCTGCATACTTCTAACAGAAGTCTCACCAAGCTTATCGCAGAAAATGCATACATCAGCATGAAATCTCACGAAAATCAAGATGTCGCCGCTTCTGCATATCAAACGCACTGTGGAGTGGTGAAAACAACCAGATAACTTGTTTCTCGAATTAAATAGCTCGAAAAGAGCGATCTCGATGATTCTGCATACTTCGGACAGAAGTCTCACCTAGATTATCGCAGACAATGCATATCTCAGCTTGAAACCCCACGAAAACCAAGATATCGCCGGGTCTGCATATCATACGCACTGTGGAGTGCTGAAAACACCAGATAACGTGTTTCTCGCATTAAATAGGTCGAAAAGAGCGATCTCGATGTTTCTGCATACTTCGGACAGAGGTCTCACCAAGATTATCGCAGAAAATGCATATCTCAGCTTGAAACCCCACGAAAACCCAGATATCGCCGGTTCTGCATATCAAACGCACTGTGGGGTGGTGAAAACACCAGATAAGGTTTTTCTCGCATTAACTAGCTCGAAAAGTGCGATCTCGATGATTCAGCATACTTCGGACAGAAGTCTCTCCAAGTTTATCGCAGCAAATGCATATCTCAGCTTGAAACCCCTCGAAAACCAAGATATCACCTGTTCTGCATATCCAACGAACTGTGGAGTGGTGAAAACCCCAGAAAACGTGTTTCTCGCATAAAATGGCTCGAAAAGTACGATCTCGATGAATCTGCATACTTCGGACAGAAGTCTCACCTTGATTATCGCAGACAATGCATATCTCAGCTTGAAACCCCACGAAAGCCAAGATATCGCTGGTTCTGCATATAAAACGCACTGTGGAGTGCTGGAAACACCAGATAACGAGTTTCTCACATTAAATAGCTCGAAAAGAGCGATCTCGATGATTCTGCATACTTCGGACAGAAGTCTCACCTAGATTATCGCAGACAATGCATATCTCAGCTTGAAACCCCACGAAAGCCAAGATATCGCTGGTTCTGCATATAAAACGCACTGTGGAGTGCTGGAAACACCAGATAACGTGTTTCTCACATTAAATAGCTCGAATAGAGCGATCTCGATGATTAAGCATACTTCGGACAGAAGTCTCACCAAGATTATCGTAAAAAATGCACATCTCAGCTTGAAACCCCTCGAAAACCAAGATATCGCTGGTACTGCATATCAAAGGCACTGTGTAGTGGTGAAAAAACCAGATAACGTGTTTCTCGCAATAAATAGCTCGAAAAGAGCGATCTCGATGATTCTGCATACTTCGGACAGAAGTCTCACCAAGATTATCGTAAAAAATGCATATCTCAGCTAGAAACCCCACGAAAACCAAGATATCTCCTGTTCTGCATATCCAACGAACTGTGGACTGGTGAAAACCCCAGAAAACGTGTTTCTCGCATTAACTAGCTCGAAAAGAGGGATCTCGATGATTCTGCATACTTCTGACAGAAGACTCACCAAGATTATCGCTGAAAATGCATGTCTCTGCTAGAAACCCCACGAAAACCAAGATATCTCCTGTTCTGCATATCCAACGAACTGTGGAGTGGTGAAAACACCAGAAAACTTGTTTTTTCGCATTAAGTAGCTCGAAATGAGCGATCTAGAAGATTCTGCATATTTCTGACTGAAGTCTCACCAAGATTATCGCAGAAAATGCATATCTCAGCTTGATACCCTACGACAGCCAAGATGTCGCCGGTTCTGCATATCAAACGCACTGTGGAGTGGTGAAAACACCAGATAACGTGTTTCTCGCATTAACTTGCTCGAAAAGAGGGACCTCGATGATTCTGCATACTTCTGACAGAAGACTCACCAAGATTATCGCAGAAAATGCATGTCTCAGCTTGAAACCCGACGAAATCCAAGATGTCGCTGGTTCCGCATATCAAACGCACTGTGGAGTGGTGAAAACACCAATTAACGTGTTTCTCGCATTAAATAGCTCGAAAAGCGGGATCTCGATGATTCTGCATACTTCTGACAGAAGACTCACCAAGATTATCGCAGAAAATGCATATCTCAGCTGGAAACACCACGAAAATCAAGATGTCGCCCGTTCTGCATATCAAACGCACTGTGGAGTGGTGAAAACAACAGTTATCGTGTTTCCCGCATTAAGTTGCTCGAAAAGCGGGACCTCGATGATTCTGCATACTTCTGGCAGAAGACTCACCAAGATTATCGCAGAAAATGCATGTCTCAGCTTGAAACCCGACGAAATCCAAGATGTCGCTGGTTCCGCATATCAAACGCACTGTGGAGTGGTGAAAACACCAATTAACGTGTTTCTCGCATTAAATAGCTCGAAAAGAGGGATCTCGATGATTCTGCGTACTTCTGACAGAAGACTCACCAAGATTATCGCAGAAAATGCATATCTCAGCTGGAAACACCACGAAAATCAAGATGTCGCCCGTTCTGCATATCAAACGCACTGTGGAGTGGTGAAAACAACAGTTATCGTGTTTCCCGCATTAAGTTGCTCGAAAAGAGCGATCTCGAAGATTCTGCATACTTCTGACAAAAGACTCACCAAGATTATCGCTGAAAATGCATATCTCAGCTTGAAACCTCACGAAAATCAAGATGTCGCCGGTTCTGCATATCAAACCCACTGTGGAGTGGTGAAAACAACCAAAGAACGTGTTTCTCGTATTAAATAGGTCGAAAAGGGAGATGCCGATGATTCTGCATACGTCTGACAGAAGTCTCACCAGGATTATCGCAGAAAATGCATATCTCAGCTGGAAACACCACGAAAATCAAGATATCGCCGGTTCTGCATATCAAACGCACTGTGGAGTGGTGAAAACGACCAGAGAACGTGTTTCTCGCATTAAATAGGTCGAAAAGGGAGATGCCGATGATTCTGCATACTTCTGACAGAAGTCTCACCAAGATTATCATAGAATGTGCATATCTCAGATTGAACCACGACGAAATCCATGATGTCGCCGGTTCTGCATATAAAACGGACTGTGGTGTGGTGAAAACACCAGAAAACTTGTTTTTTCGCATTAGATAGCTCGAAACGGGCGATCTAGATGATTCTGCATACTTCTAACAGAAGTCTCACCAAGCTTATCGCAGAAAATGCATACCTCAGCATGAAATCTCACGAAAATCAAGATGTCGCCGCTTCTGCATATCAAACGCACTGTGGAGTGGTGAAAACAACCAGATAACTTGTTTCTCGAATTAAATAGCTCGAAAAGAACGATCTAGATTAGTCTGCATACTTCTGGCAGAAGACTCACCAAGATTATCGCAGAAAATGCATGTCTCAGCTTGAAACCCGACGAAATCCAAGATGTCGCTGGTTCCGCATATCAAACGCACTGTGGAGTGGTGAAAACACCAATTAACGTGTTTCTCGCATTAAATAGCTCGAAAAGAGGGATCTCGATGATTCTGCGTACTTCTGACAGAAGACTCACCAAGATTATCGCAGAAAATGCATATCTCAGCTGGAAACACCACGAAAATCAAGATGTCGCCCGTTCTGCATATCAAACGCACTGTGGAGTGGTGAAAACAACAGTTATCGTGTTTCCCGCATTAAGTTGCTCGAAAAGAGCGATCTCGAAGATTCTGCATACTTCTGACAAAAGACTCACCAAGATTATCGCTGAAAATGCATATCTCAGCTTGAAACCTCACGAAAATCAAGATGTCGCCGGTTCTGCATATCAAACCCACTGTGGAGTGGTGAAAACAACCAAAGAACGTGTTTCTCGTATTAAATAGGTCGAAAAGGGAGATGCCGATGATTCTGCATACGTCTGACAGAAGTCTCACCAGGATTATCGCAGAAAATGCATATCTCAGCTGGAAACACCACGAAAATCAAGATATCGCCGGTTCTGCATATCAAACGCACTGTGGAGTGGTGAAAACGACCAGAGAACGTGTTTCTCGCATTAAATAGGTCGAAAAGGGAGATGCCGATGATTCTGCATACTTCTGACAGAAGTCTCACCAAGATTATCATAGAATGTGCATATCTCAGATTGAACCACGACGAAATCCAAGATGTCGCCGGTTCTGCATATAAAACGGACTGTGGTGTGGTGAAAACACCAGAAAACTTGTTTTTTCGCATTAGATAGCTCGAAACGGGCGATCTAGATGATTCTGCATACTTCTAACAGAAGTCTCACCAAGCTTATCGCAGAAAATGCATACCTCAGCATGAAATCTCACGAAAATCAAGATGTCGCCGCTTCTGCATATCAAACGCACTGTGGAGTGGTGAAAACAACCAGATAACTTGTTTCTCGAATTAAATAGCTCGAAAAGAACGATCTAGATTAGTCTGCATACTTCTGACAGAAGTCTCACCAAGATTATCGTAGAAAATGCATATCTCAGCTTGAAACCCCACGAAAACCAGGATATCGTCGGTTCTGCATATCATACGCACTGTTGAGTGCTGAAAACACCAGATATCGTGTTTCTCGCATTAAATAGCTCGAAAAGAGGGATCTCGATGATTCTGCATACTTCTGACAGAAGACTCACCAAGATTATCGCAGAAAATGCATATCTCAGCTGGAAACACCACGAAAATCAAGATGTCGCCCGTTCTGCATATCAAACGCACTGTGGAGTGGTGAAAACAACAGTTATCGTGTTTCCCGCATTAAGTTGCTCGAAAAGAGCGATCTCGAAGATTCTGCATACTTCTGACAAAAGACTCACCAAGATTATCGCTGAAAATGCTTATCTCAGCTTGAAACCTCACGAAAATCAAGATGTCGCCGGTTCTGCATATCAAACCCACTGTGGAGTGGTGAAAACACCAGATATCGTGTTTCTCGCATTAAATAGCTCGAAAAGAGGGATCTCGATGATTCTGCATACTTCTGACAGAAGACTCACCAAGATTATCGCAGAAAATGCATATCTCAGCTGGAAACACCACGAAAATCAAGATGTCGCCGGTTCTGCATATCAAACGCACTGTGGAGTGGTGAAAACGACCAGAGAACGTGTTTCTCGCATTAAATAGGTCGAAAAGGGAGATGCCGATGATTCTGCATACTTCTGACAGAAGTCTCACCAAGATTATCATAGAATGTGCATATCTCAGATTGAACCACGACGAAATCCAAGATGTCGCCGGTTCTGCATATAAAACGGACTGTGGTGTGGTGAAAACACCAGAAAACTTGTTTTTTCGCATTAGATAGCTCGAAACGGGCGATCTAGATGATTCTGCATACTTCTAACAGAAGTCTCACCAAGCTTATCGCAGAAAATGCATACCTCAGCATGAAATCTCACGAAAATCAAGATGTCGCCGCTTCTGCATATCAAACGCACTGTGGAGTGGTGAAAACAACCAGATAACTTGTTTCTCGAATTAAATAGCTCGAAAAGAACGATCTAGATTAGTCTGCATACTTCTGACAGAAGTCTCACCAAGATTATCGTAGAAAATGCATATCTCAGCTTGAAACCCCACGAAAACCAGGATATCGTCGGTTCTGCATATCATACGCACTGTTGAGTGCTGAAAACACCAGATATCGTGTTTCTCGCATTAAATAGCTCGAAAAGAGGGATCTCGATGATTCTGCATACTTCTGACAGAAGACTCACCAAGATTATCGCAGAAAATGCATATCTCAGCTGGAAACACCACGAAAATCAAGATGTCGCCCGTTCTGCATATCAAACGCACTGTGGAGTGGTGAAAACAACAGTTATCGTGTTTCCCGCATTAAGTTGCTCGAAAAGAGCGATCTCGAAGATTCTGCATACTTCTGACAAAAGACTCACCAAGATTATCGCTGAAAATGCTTATCTCAGCTTGAAACCTCACGAAAATCAAGATGTCGCCGGTTCTGCATATCAAACCCACTGTGGAGTGGTGAAAACAACCAAAGAACGTGTTTCTCGTATTAAATAGGTCGAAAAGGGAGATGCCGATGATTCTGCATACGTCTGACAGAAGTCTCACCAGGATTATCGCAGAAAATGCATATCTCAGCTGGAAACACCACGAAAATCAAGATATCGCCGGTTCTGCATATCAAACGCACTGTGGAGTGGTGAAAACGACCAGAGAACGTGTTTCTCGCATTAAATAGGTCGAAAAGGGAGATGCCGATGATTCTGCATACTTCTGACAGAAGTCTCACCAAGATTATCATAGAATGTGCATATCTCAGATTGAACCACGACGAAATCCAAGATGTCGCCGGTTCTGCATATAAAACGGACTGTGGTGTGGTGAAAACACCAGAAAACTTGTTTTTTCGCATTAGATAGCTCGAAACGGGCGATCTAGATGATTCTGCATACTTCTAACAGAAGTCTCACCAAGCTTATCGCAGAAAATGCATACCTCAGCATGAAATCTCACGAAAATCAAGATGTCGCCGCTTCTGCATATCAAACGCACTGTGGAGTGGTGAAAACAACCAGATAACTTGTTTCTCGAATTAAATAGCTCGAAAAGAACGATCTAGATTAGTCTGCATACTTCTGACAGAAGTCTCACCAAGATTATCGTAGAAAATGCATATCTCAGCTTGAAACCCCACGAAAACCAGGATATCGTCGGTTCTGCATATCATACGCACTGTTGAGTGCTGAAAACACCAGATATCGTGTTTCTCGCATTAAATAGCTCGAAAAGTGCGATCTCGATGATTCAGCACCCTTCGGACAGAAGTCTCTCCAAGTTTATCGCAGAAAATGCATATCTCAGCTTGATACCCCTCGAAACCCAAGATATCACCTGTTCTGCATATCCAACGAACTGTGGTGTGGTGAAAACACCAGATATCGTGTTTCTCGCATTAAATAGCTCGAAAAGAGCGATCTCGATGTTTCTGCATACTTCGGACAGAGGTCTCACCAAGATTATCGCAGAAAATGCATATCTCAGCTTGAAACCCCACGAAAACCAGGATATCGTCGGTTCTGCATATCATACGCACTGTGGAGTGCTGAAAACACCAGATAAGGTTTTTCTCGCATTAACTAGCTCGAAAAGTGCGATCTCGATGATTCAGCATACTTCGGACAGAAGTCTCTCCAAGTTTATCGCAGCAAATGCATATCTCAGCTTGAAACCCCTCGAAAACCAAGATATCACCTGTTCTGCATATCCAACGAACTGTGGAGTGGTGAAAACCCCAGAAAACGTGTTTCTCGCATTAAATAGCTCGAAAAGAGCGAACTCGATGTTTCTGCATACTTCGGACAGAGGTCTCACCAAGATTATCGCAGAAAATGCATATCTCAGCTGGAAACACCACGAAAATCAAGATATCGCCGGTTCTGCATATCAAACGCACTCTGGAGTGGTGAAAACAACCAGAGAACGTGTTTCTCGCTTTAAATAGGTCGAAAAGGGAGATGCCGATGATTCTGCATACTTCTGACAGAAGTCTCACCAAGATTATCATAGAATGTGCATATCTCAGATTGAACCCCCACGAAAACCAAGATATCGCTGGTTCTGCATATCAAACGCACTGTGGTGTGGTGAAAACACCAGATAACGTGTTTCTCGCATTAAATAGGTCGAAAAGAGCGATCTCGATGTTTCTGCATACTTCGGACAGAGGTCTCACCAAGATTATCGCAGAAAATGCATATCTCAGCTTGAAACCCCACGAAAACCCAGATATCGCCGGTTCTGCATATCAAACGCACTGTGGGGTGGTGAAAACACCAGATAAGGTTTTTCTCGCATTAACTAGCTCGAAAAGTGCGATCTCGATGATTCAGCATACTTCGGACAGAAGTCTCTCCAAGTTTATCGCAGCAAATGCATATCTCAGCTTGAAACCCCTCGAAAACCAAGATATCACCTGTTCTGCATATCCAACGAACTGTGGAGTGGTGAAAACCCCAGAAAACGTGTTTCTCGCATAAAATGGCTCGAAAAGTACGATCTCGATGAATCTGCATACTTCGGACAGAAGTCTCACCTTGATTATCGCAGACAATGCATATCTCAGCTTGAAACCCCACGAAAGCCAAGATATCGCTGGTTCTGCATATAAAACGCACTGTGGAGTGCTGGAAACACCAGATAACGAGTTTCTCACATTAAATAGCTCGAATAGAGCGATCTCGATGATTAAGCATACTTCGGACAGAAGTCTCACCAAGATTATCGTAAAAAATGCATATCTCAGCTTGAAACGCCACGAAAACCAAGATATCGCTGGTACTGCATATCAAAGGCACTGTGTAGTGGTGAAAAAACCAGATAACGTGTTTCTCATAATAAATAGCTCGAAAAGAGCGATCTCGATGATTCTGCATACTACGGACAGAAGTCTCACCTAGATTATCGCAGACAATGCATATCTCAGCTTGAAACCCCACGAAAGCCAAGATATCGCTGGTTCTGCATATAAAACGCACTGTGGAGTGCTGGAAACACCAGATAACGTGTTTCTCACATTAAATAGCTCGAATAGAGCGATCTCGATGATTAAGCATACTTCGGACAGAAGTCTCACCAAGATTATCGTAAAAAATGCATATCTCAGCTTGAAACCCCACGAAAACCAAGATATCGCTGGTACTGCATATCAAAGGCACTGTGTAGTGGTGAAAAAACCAGATAACGTGTTTCTCGCAATAAATAGCTCGAAAAGAGCGATCTCGATGATTCTGCATACTTCGGACAGAAGTCTCACCTAGATTATCGCAGACAATGCATATCTCAGCTTGAAACCCCACGAAAACCAAGATATCGCCGGGTCTGCATATCATACGCACTGTGGAGTGCTGAAAACACCAGATAACGTGTTTCTCGCATTAAATAGGTCGAAAAGAGCGATCTCGATGTTTCTGCATACTTCGGACAGAGGTCTCACCAAGATTATCGCAGAAAATGCATATCTCAGCTTGAAACCCCACGAAAACCCAGATATCGCCGGTTCTGCATATCAAACGCACTGTGGGGTGGTGAAAACACCAGATAAGGTTTTTCTCGCATTAACTAGCTCGAAAAGTGCGATCTCGATGATTCAGCATACTTCGGACAGAAGTCTCTCCAAGTTTATCGCAGCAAATGCATATCTCAGCTTGAAACCCCTCGAAAACCAAGATATCACCTGTTCTGCATATCCAACGAACTGTGGAGTGGTGAAAACCCCAGAAAACGTGTTTCTCGCATAAAATGGCTCGAAAAGTACGATCTCGATGAATCTGCATACTTCGGACAGAAGTCTCACCTTGATTATCGCAGACAATGCATATCTCAGCTTGAAACCCCACGAAAGCCAAGATATCGCTGGTTCTGCATATAAAACGCACTGTGGAGTGCTGGAAACACCAGATAACGAGTTTCTCACATTAAATAGCTCGAAAAGAGCGATCTCGATGATTCTGCATACTTCGGACAGAAGTCTCACCTAGATTATCGCAGACAATGCATATCTCAGCTTGAAACCCCACGAAAGCCAAGATATCGCTGGTTCTGCATATAAAACGCACTGTGGAGTGCTGGAAACACCAGATAACGTGTTTCTCACATTAAATAGCTCGAATAGAGCGATCTCGATGATTAAGCATACTTCGGACAGAAGTCTCACCAAGATTATCGTAAAAAATGCATATCTCAGCTTGAAACCCCACGAAAACCAAGATATCGCTGGTACTGCATATCAAAGGCACTGTGTAGTGGTGAAAAAACCAGATAACGTGTTTCTCGCAATAAATAGCTCGAAAAGAGCGATCTCGATGATTCTGCATACTTCGGACAGAAGTCTCACCAAGATTATCGTAAAAAATGCATATCTCAGCTAGAAACCCCACGAAAACCAAGATATCTCCTGTTCTGCATATCCAACGAACTGTGGACTGGTGAAAACCCCAGAAAACGTGTTTCTCGCATTAACTAGCTCGAAAAGAGGGATCTCGATGATTCTGCATACTTCTGACAGAAGACTCACCAAGATGATCGCTGAAAATGCATGTCTCTGCTAGAAACCCCACGAAAACCAAGATATCTCCTGTTCTGCATATCCAACGAACTGTGGAGTGGTGAAAACACCAGAAAACTTGTTTTTTCGCATTAAATAGCTCGAAAAGAGCGATCTAGAAGATTCTGCATATTTCTGACTGAAGTCTCACCAAGATTATCGCAGAAAATGCATATCTCAGCTTGATACCCTACGACAGCCAAGATGTCGCCGGTTCTGCATATCAAACGCACTGTGGAGTGGTGAAAACACCAGATAACGTGTTTCTCGCATTAACTTGCTCGAAAAGAGGGACCTCGATGATTCTGCATACTTCTGACAGAAGACTCACCAAGATTATCGCAGAAAATGCATGTCTCAGCTTGAAACCCGACGAAATCCAAGATGTCGCTGGTTCCGCATATCAAACGCACTGTGGAGTGGTGAAAACACCAATTAACGTGTTTCTCGCATTAAATAGCTCGAAAAGAGGGATCTCGATGATTCTGCATACTTCTGACAGAAGACTCACCAAGATTATCGCAGAAAATGCATATCTCAGCTGGAAACACCACGAAAATCAAGATGTCGCCCGTTCTGCATATCAAACGCACTGTGGAGTGGTGAAAACAACAGTTATCGTGTTTCCCGCATTAAGTTGCTCGAAAAGAGGGACCTCGATGATTCTGCATACTTCTGACAGAAGACTCACCAAGATTATCGCAGAAAATGCATGTCTCAGCTTGAAACCCGACGAAATCCAAGATGTCGCTGGTTCCGCATATCAAACGCACTGTGGAGTGGTGAAAACACCAATTAACGTGTTTCTCGCATTAAATAGCTCGAAAAGAGGGATCTCGATGATTCTGCATACTTCTGACAGAAGACTCACCAAGATTATCGCAGAAAATGCATATCTCAGCTGGAAACACCACGAAAATCAAGATGTCGCCCGTTCTGCATATCAAACGCACTGTGGAGTGGTGAAAACAACAGTTATCGTGTTTCCCGCATTAAGTTGCTCGAAAAGAGCGATCTCGAAGATTCTGCATACTTCTGACAAAAGACTCACCAAGATTATCGCTGAAAATGCATATCTCAGCTTGAAACCTCACGAAAATCAAGATGTCGCCGGTTCTGCATATCAAACCCACTGTGGAGTGGTGAAAACAACCAAAGAACGTGTTTCTCGTATTAAATAGGTCGAAAAGGGAGATGCCGATGATTCTGCATACGTCTGACAGAAGTCTCACCAGGATTATCGCAGAAAATGCATATCTCAGCTGGAAACACCACGAAAATCAAGATATCGCCGGTTCTGCATATCAAACGCACTGTGGAGTGGTGAAAACGACCAGAGAACGTGTTTCTCGCATTAAATAGGTCGAAAAGGGAGATGCCGATGATTCTGCATACTTCTGACAGAAGTCTCACCAAGACTATCATAGAATGTGCATATCTCAGATTGAACCTCGACGAAATCCAAGATGTCGCCGGTTCTGCATATAAAACGGACTGTGGTGTGGTGAAAACACCAGAAAACTTGTTTTTTCGCATTAGATAGCTCGAAACGGGCGATCTAGATGATTCTGCATACTTCTAACAGAAGTCTCACCAAGCTTATCGCAGAAAATGCATACCTCAGCATGAAATCTCACGAAAATCAAGATGTCGCCGCTTCTGCATATCAAACGCACTGTGGAGTGGTGAAAACAACCAGATAACTTGTTTCTCGAATTAAATAGCTCGAAAAGAACGATCTAGATTAGTCTGCATACTTCTGACAGAAGTCTCACCAAGATTATCGTAGAAAATGCATATCTCAGCTTGAAACCCCACGAAAACCAGGATATCGTCGGTTCTGCATATCATACGCACTGTTGAGTGCTGAAAACACCAGATATCGTGTTTCTCGCATTAAATAGCTCGAAAAGTGCGATCTCGATGATTCAGCATACTTCGGACAGAAGTCTCTCCAAGTTTATCGCAGAAAATGCATATCTCAGCTTGATACCCCTCGAAACCCAAGATATCACCTGTTCTGCATATCCAACGAACTGTGGTGTGGTGAAAACACCAGATATCGTGTTTCTCGCATTAAATAGCTCGAAAAGAGCGATCTCGATGTTTCTGCATACTTCGGACAGAGGTCTCACCAAGATTATCGCAGAAAATGCATATCTCAGCTTGAAACCCCACGAAAACCAGGATATCGTCGGTTCTGCATATCATACGCACTGCGGAGTGCTGAAAACACCAGATAAGGTTTTTCTCGCATTAACTAGCTCGAAAAGTGCGATCTCGATGATTCAGCATACTTCGGACAGAAGTCTCTCCAAGTTTATCGCAGCAAATGCATATCTCAGCTTGAAACCCCTCGAAAACCAAGATATCACCTGTTCTGCATATCCAACGAACTGTGGAGTGGTGAAAACCCCAGAAAACGTGTTTCTCGCATTAAATAGCTCGAAAAGAGCGAACTCGATGTTTCTGCATACTTCGGACAGAGGTCTCACCAAGATTATCGCAGAAAATGCATATCTCAGCTGGAAACACCACGAAAATCAAGATATCGCCGGTTCTGCATATCAAACGCACTCTGGAGTGGTGAAAACAACCAGAGAACGTGTTTCTCGCATTAAATAGGTCGAAAAGGGAGATGCCGATGATTCTGCATACTTCTGACAGAAGTCTCACCAAGATTATCATAGAATGTGCATATCTCAGATTGAACCCCCACGAAAACCAAGATATCGCTGGTTCTGCATATCAAACGCACTGTGGTTTGGTGAAAACACCAGATAACGTGTTTCTCGCATTAAATAGGTCGAAAAGAGCGATCTCGATGTTTCTGCATACTTCGGACAGAGGTCTCACCAAGATTATCGCAGAAAATGCATATCTCAGCTTGAAACCCCACGAAAACCCAGATATCGCCGGTTCTGCATATCAAACGCACTGTGGGGTGGTGAAAACACCAGATAAGGTTTTTCTCGCATTAACTAGCTCGAAAAGTGCGATCTCGATGATTCAGCATACTTCGGACAGAAGTCTCTCCAAGTTTATCGCAGCAAATGCATATCTCAGCTTGAAACCCCTCGAAAACCAAGATATCACCTGTTCTGCATATCCAACGAACTGTGGAGTGGTGAAAACCCCAGAAAACGTGTTTCTCGCATAAAATGGCTCGAAAAGTACGATCTCGATGAATCTGCATACTTCGGACAGAAGTCTCACCTTGATTATCGCAGACAATGCATATCTCAGCTTGAAACCCCACGAAAGCCAAGATATCGCTGGTTCTGCATATAAAACGCACTGTGGAGTGCTGGAAACACCAGATAACGAGTTTCTCACATTAAATAGCTCGAATAGAGCGATCTCGATGATTAAGCATACTTCGGACAGAAGTCTCACCAAGATTATCGTAAAAAATGCATATCTCAGCTTGAAACCCCACGAAAACCAAGATATCGCTGGTACTGCATATCAAAGGCACTGTGTAGTGGTGAAAAAACCAGATAACGTGTTTCTCGCAATAAATAGCTCGAAAAGAGCGATCTCGATGATTCTGCATACTTCGGACAGAAGTCTCACCAAGATTATCGTAAAAAATGCATATCTCAGCTAGAAAACCCACGAAAACCAAGATATCTCCTGTTCTGCATATCCAACGAACTGTGGACTGGTGAAAACCCCAGAAAACGTGTTTCTCGCATTAACTAGCTCAAAAAGAGGGATCTCGATGATTCTGCATACTTCTGACAGATGACTCACCAAGATTATCGCTGAAAATGCATGTCTCTGCTAGAAACCCCACGAAAACCAAGATATCTCCTGTTCTGCATATCCAACGAACTGTGGAGTGGTGAAAACACCAGAAAACTTGTTTTTTCGCATTAAATAGCTCGAAAAGAGCGATCTAGAAGATTCTGCATATTTCTGACTGAAGTCTCACCAAGATTATCGCAGAAAATGCATATCTCAGCTTGATACCCTACGACAGCCAAGATGTCGCCGGTTCTGCATATCAAACGCACTGTGGAGTGGTGAAAACACCAGATAACGTGTTTCTCGCATTAACTTGCTCGAAAAGAGGGACCTCGATGATTCTGCATACTTCTGACAGAAGACTCACCAAGATTATCGCAGAAAATGCATGTCTCAGCTTGAAACCCGACGAAATCCAAGATGTCGCTGGTTCCGCATATCAAACGCACTGTGGAGTGGTGAAAACACCAATTAACGTGTTTCTCGCATTAAATAGCTCGAAAAGAGGGATCTCGATGATTCTGCATACTTCTGACAGAAGACTCACCAAGATTATCGCAGAAAATGCATATCTCAGCTGGAAACACCACGAAAATCAAGATGTCGCCCGTTCTGCATATCAAACGCACTGTGGAGTGGTGAAAACAACAGTTATCGTGTTTCCCGCATTAAGTTGCTCGAAAAGAGGGACCTCGATGATTCTGCATACTTCTGACAGAAGACTCACCAAGATTATCGCAGAAAATGCATGTCTCAGCTTGAAACCCGACGAAATCCAAGATGTCGCTGGTTCCGCATATCAAACGCACTGTGGAGTGGTGAAAACACCAATTAACGTGTTTCTCGCATTAAATAGCTCGAAAAGAGGGATCTCGATGATTCTGCATACTTCTGACAGAAGACTCACCAAGATTATCGCAGAAAATGCATATCTCAGCTGGAAACACCACGAAAATCAAGATGTCGCCCGTTCTGCATATCAAACGCACTGTGGAGTGGAGAAAACAACAGTTATCGTGTTTCCCGCATTAAGTTGCTCGAAAAGAGCGATCTCGAAGATTCTGCATACTTCTGACAAAAGACTCACCAAGATTATCGCTGAAAATGCATATCTCAGCTTGAAACCTGACGAAAATCAAGATGTCGCCGGTTCTGCATATCAAACCCACTGTGGAGTGGTGAAAACAACCAAAGAACGTGTTTCTCGTATTAAATAGGTCGAAAAGGGAGATGCCGATGATTCTGCATACGTCTGACAGAAGTCTCACCAGGATTATCGCAGAAAATGCATATCTCAGCTGGAAACACCACGAAAATCAAGATATCGCCGGTTCTGCATATCAAACGCACTGTGGAGTGGTGAAAACGACCAGAGAACGTGTTTCTCGCATTAAATAGGTCGAAAAGGGAGATGCCGATGATTCTGCATACTTCTGACAGAAGTCTCACCAAGATTATCATAGAATGTGCATATCTCAGATTGAACCACGACGAAATCCAAGATGTCGCCGGTTCTGCATATAAAACGGACTGTGGTGTGGTGAAAACACCAGAAAACTTGTTTTTTCGCATTAGATAGCTCGAAACGGGCGATCTAGATGATTCTGCATACTTCTAACAGAAGTCTCACCAAGCTTATCGCAGAAAATGCATACCTCAGCATGAAATCTCACGAAAATCAAGATGTCGCCGCTTCTGCATATCAAACGCACTGTGGAGTGGTGAAAACAACCAGATAACTTGTTTCTCGAATTAAATAGCTCGAAAAGAACGATCTAGATTAGTCTGCATACTTCTGACAGAAGTCTCACCAAGATTATCGTAGAAAATGCATATCTCAGCTTGAAACCCCACGAAAACCAGGATATCGTCGGTTCTGCATATCATACGCACTGTTGAGTGCTGAAAACACCAGATATCGTGTTTCTCGCATTAAATAGCTCGAAAAGTGCGATCTCGATGATTCAGCATACTTCGGACAGAAGTCTCTCCAAGTTTATCGCAGAAAATGCATATCTCAGCTTGATACCCCTCGAAACCCAAGATATCACCTGTTCTGCATATCCAACGAACTGTGGTGTGGTGAAAACACCAGATATCGTGTTTCTCGCATTATATAGCTCGAAAAGAGCGATCTCGATGTTTCTGCATACTTCGGACAGATGTCTCACCAAGATTATCGCAGAAAATGCATATCTCAGCTTGAAACCCCACGAAAACCAGGATATCGTCGGTTCTGCATATCATACGCACTGTGGAGTGCTGAAAACACCAGATAAGGTTTTTCTCGCATTAACTAGCTCGAAAAGTGCGATCTCGATGATTCAGCATACTTCGGACAGAAGTCTCTCCAAGTTTATCGCAGCAAATGCATATCTCAGCTTGAAACCCCTCGAAAACCAAGATATCACCTGTTCTGCATATCCAACGAACTGTGGAGTGGTGAAAACCCCAGAAAACGTGTTTCTCGCATTAAATAGTTCGAAAAGAGCGAACTCGATGTTTCTGCATACTTCGGACAGAGGTCTCACCAAGATTATCGCAGAAAATGCATATCTCAGCTGGAAACACCACGAAAATCAAGATATCGCCGGTTCTGCATATCAAACGCACTCTGGAGTGGTGAAAACAACCAGAGAACGTGTTTCTCGCATTAAATAGGTCGAAAAGGGAGATGCCGATGATTCTGCATACTTCTGACAGAAGTCTCACCAAGATTATCATAGAATGTGCATATCTCAGATTGAACCCCCACGAAAACCAAGATATCGCTGGTTCTGCATATCAAACGCACTGTGGTGTGGTGAAAACACCAGATAACGTGTTTCTCGCATTAAATAGGTCGAAAAGAGCGATCTCGATGTTTCTGCATACTTCGGACAGAGGTCTCACCAAGATTATCGCAGAAAATGCATATCTCAGCTTGAAACCCCACGAAAACCCAGATATCGCCGGTTCTGCATATCAAACGCACTGTGGGGTGGTGAAAACACCAGATAAGGTTTTTCTCGCATTAACTAGCTCGAAAAGTGCGATCTCGATGATTCAGCATACTTCGGACAGAAGTCTCTCCAAGTTTATCGCAGCAAATGCATATCTCAGCTTGAAACCCCTCGAAAACCAAGATATCACCTGTTCTGCATATCCAACGAACTGTGGAGTGGTGAAAACCCCAGAAAACGTGTTTCTCGCATAAAATGGCTCGAAAAGTACGATCTCGATGAATCTGCATACTTCGGACAGAAGTCTCACCTTGATTATCGCAGACAATGCATATCTCAGCTTGAAACCCCACGAAAGCCAAGATATCGCTGGTTCTGCATATAAAACGCACTGTGGAGTGCTGGAAACACCAGATAACGAGTTTCTCACATTAAATAGCTCGAATAGAGCGATCTCGATGATTAAGCATACTTCGGACAGAAGTCGCACCAAGATTATCGTAAAAAATGCATATCTCAGCTTGAAACCCCACGAAAACCAAGATATCGCTGGTACTGCATATCAAAGGCACTGTGTAGTGGTGAAAAAACCAGATAACGTGTTTCTCATAATAAATAGCTCGAAAAGAGCGATCTCGATGATTCTGCATACTTCGGACAGAAGTCTCACCTAGATTATCGCAGACAATGCATATCTCAGCTTGAAACCCCACGAAAGCCAAGATATCGCTGGTTCTGCATATAAAACGCACTGTGGAGTGCTGGAAACACCAGATAACGTGTTTCTCACATTAAATAGCTCGAATAGAGCGATCTCGATGATTAAGCATACTTCGGACAGAAGTCTCACCAAGATTATCGTAAAAAATGCATATCTCAGCTTGAAACCCCACGAAAACCAAGATATCGCTGGTACTGCATATCAAAGGCACTGTGTAGTGGTGAAAAAACCAGATAACGTGTTTCTCGCAATAAATAGCTCGAAAAGAGCGATCTCGATGATTCTGCATACTTCGGACAGAAGTCTCACCAAGATCATCGTAAAAAATGCATATCTCAGCTAGAAAACCCACGAAAACCAAGATATCTCCTGTTCTGCATATCCAACGAACTGTGGACTGGTGAAAACCCCAGAAAACGTGTTTCTCGCATTAACTAGCTCGAAAAGAGGGATCTCGATGATTCTGCATACTTCTGACAGAAGACTCACCAAGATTATCGCTGAAAATGCATGTCTCTGCTAGAAACCCCACGAAAACCAAGATATCTCCTGTTCTGCATATCCAACGAACTGTGGAGTGGTGAAAACACCAGAAAACTTGTTTTTTCGCATTAAATAGCTCGAAAAGAGCGATCTAGAAGATTCTGCATATTTCTGACTGAAGTCTCACCAAGATTATCGCAGAAAATGCATATCTCAGCTTGATACCCTACGACAGCCAAGATGTCGCCGGTTCTGCATATCAAACGCACTGTGGAGTGGTGAAAACACCAGATAACGTGTTTCTCGCATTAACTTGCCCGAAAAGAGGGACCTCGATGATTCTGCATACTTCTGACAGAAGACTCACCAAGATTATCGCAGAAAATGCATGTCTCAGCTTGAAACCCGACGAAATCCAAGATGTCGCTGGTTCCGCATATCAAACGCACTGTGGAGTGGTGAAAACACCAATTAACGTGTTTCTCGCATTAAATAGCTCGAAAAGAGGGATCTCGATGATTCTGCATACTTCTGACAGAAGACTCACCAAGATTATCGCAGAAAATGCATATCTCAGCTGGAAACACCACGAAAATCAAGATGTCGCCCGTTCTGCATATCAAACGCACTGTGGAGTGGTGAAAACAACAGTTATCGTGTTTCCCGCATTAAGTTGCTCGAAAAGAGCGATCTCGAAGATTCTGCATACTTCTGACAAAAGACTCACCAAGATTATCGCTGAAAATGCATATCTCAGCTTGAAACCTCACGAAAATCAAGATGTCGCCGGTTCTGCATATCAAACCCACTGTGGAGTGGTGAAAACAACCAAAGAACGTGTTTCTCGTATTAAATAGGTCGAAAAGGGAGATGCCGATGATTCTGCATACGTCTGACAGAAGTCTCACCAGGATTATCGCAGAAAATGCATATCTCAGCTGGAAACACCACGAAAATCAAGATATCGCCGGTTCTGCATATCAAACGCACTGTGGAGTGGTGAAAACGACCAGAGAACGTGTTTCTCGCATTAAATAGGTCGAAAAGGGAGATGCCGATGATTCTGCATACTTCTGACAGAAGTCTCACCAAGATTATCATAGAATGTGCATATCTCAGATTGAACCCCGACGAAATCCAAGATGTCGCCGGTTCTGCATATCAAACGGACTGTGGTGTGGTGAAAACAACAGAAAACTTGTTTTTTCGCATTAGATAGCTCGAAACGGGCGATCTAGATGATTCTGCATACTTCTAACAGAAGTCTCACCAAGCTTATCGCAGAAAATGCATACCTCAGCATGAAATCTCACGAAAATCAAGATGTCGCCGCTTCTGCATATCAAACGCACTGTGGAGTGGTGAAAACAACCAGATAACTTGTTTCTCGAATTAAATAGCTCGAAAAGAACGATCTAGATTAGTCTGCATACTTCTGACAGAAGTCTCACCAAGATTATCGTAGAAAATGCATATCTCAGCTTGAAACCCCACGAAAACCAGGATATCGTCGGTTCTGCATATCATACGCACTGTTGAGTGCTGAAAACACCAGATATCGTGTTTCTCGCATTAAATAGCTCGAAAAGTGCGATCTCGATGATTCAGCATACTTCGGACAGAAGTCTCTCCAAGTTTATCGCAGAAAATGCATATCTCAGCTTGATACCCCTCGAAACCCAAGATATCACCTGTTCTGCATATCCAACGAACTGTGGTGTGGTGAAAACACCAGATATCGTGTTTCTCGCATTAAATAGCTCGAAAAGAGCGATCTCGATGTTTCTGCATACTTCGGACAGAGGTCTCACCAAGATTATCGCAGAAAATGCATATCTCAGCTTGAAACCCCATGAAAACCAGGATATCGTCGGTTCTGCATATCATACGCACTGTGGAGTGCTGAAAACACCAGATAAGGTTTTTCTCGCATTAACTAGCTCGAAAAGTGCGATCTCGATGATTCAGCATACTTCGGACAGAAGTCTCTCCAAGTTTATCGCAGCAAATGCATATCTCAGCTTGAAACCCCTCGAAAACCAAGATATCACCTGTTCTGCATATCCAACGAACTGTGGAGTGGTGAAAACCCCAGAAAACGTGTTTCTCGCATTAAATAGCTCGAAAAGAGCGAACTCGATGTTTCTGCATACTTCGGACAGAGGTCTCACCAAGATTATCGCAGAAAATGCATATCTCAACTGGAAACACCACGAAAATCAAGATATCGCCGGTTCTGCATATCAAACGCACTCTGGAGTGGTGAAAACAACCAGAGAACGTGTTTCTCGCATTAAATAGGTCGAAAAGGGAGATGCCGATGATTCTGCATACTTCTGACAGAAGTCTCACCAAGATTATCATAGAATGTGCATATCTCAGATTGAACCCCCACGAAAACCAAGATATCGCTGGTTCTGCATATCAAACGCACTGTGGTGTGGTGAAAACACCAGATAACGTGTTTCTCGCATTAAATAGGTCGAAAAGAGCGATCTCGATGATTCTGCATACTTCTGACAGGAGTCTCACCATGATTATCGTAAAAAATGCATATCTCAGCTTGAAACCCCACGAAAACCAAGATATCGCCGGTTCTGCATATCATACGCACTGTGGAGTGCTGAAAACACCAGATATCGTGTTTCTCGCATTAAATAGCTCGAAAAGTGCGATCTCGATGATTCAGCATACTTCGGACAGAAGTCTCTCCAAGTTTATCGCAGAAGATGCATATCTCAGCTTGAAACCCCTCGAAAACCAAGATGTCACCTGTTCTGCATATCCAACGAACTGTGGTGTGGTGAAAACCCCAGAAAACGTGTTTCTCGCATTAAATAGCTCGAAAAGAGCGATCTCGATGATTCTGCACACTTCGGACAGAAGTCTCACCAAGATTATCGCAGACAATGCATATCTCAGCTTGAAACCCCACGAAAACCAAGATATCGCCGGTTCTGCATTTCATACGCACTGTGGAGTGCTGAAAACACCAGATATCGTGTTTCTCGCATTAAATAGCTCGAAAAGTGCGATCTCGATGATTCTGCACACTTCGGACTGAAGTCTCACCAAGATTATCGCAGACAATGCATATCTCAGCTTGAAACCCCACGAAAACCAAGATATCGCCGGTTCTGCATTTCATACGCACTGTGGAGTGCTGAAAACACCAGATATCGTGTTTCTCGCATTAAATAGCTCGAAAAGTGCGATCTCGATGATTCTGCATACTTCTGACAGAAGTCTCACCATGATTACTCTTAAAAATGCATATCTCAGCTTGAAACCCCACGAAAACCAAGATATCGCTGGTTCTGCATATCAAACGCACTGTGGAGTGGTGAAAACACCAGATAACGTGTTTCTCGCATTAAGTTGGTCGAAAAGAGCGATCTCGATGTTTCTGCATACTTCGGACAGAAGTCTCACCAAGATTATCGCAGACAATGCATATCTCAGCTTGAAACCCCACGAAAACCCAGATATCGCCGGTTCTGCATATCAAACGCACTGTGGGGTGGGGAAAACACCAGATAAGGTTTTTCTCGCATTAACTAGCTCGAAAAGTGCGATCTCGACGATTCAGCATACTTCGGACAGAAGTGTCTCCAAGTTTATCGCAGAAAATGCATATCTCAGCTTGAAACCCCTCGAAAACCAAGATATCACCTGTTCTGCATATCCAACGAATTGTGGTGTGGTGAAAACCCCAGAAAACGTGTTTCTCGCATTAAATAGCTCGAAAAGAGCGATCTCGATGATTCTGCACACCTCGGACAGAAGTCTCACCAAGATTATCGCAGACAATGCATATCTCAGCTTGAAACCCCACGAAAACCAAGATATCGCCGGTTCTGCATATCAAACGCACTGTGGAGTGGTGAAAACACCAGATAAGGTTTTTCTCGCATTAACTAGCTCGAAAGGTGCTATCTCGATGATTCAGCATACTTCTGACAGAAGTCTCACCATGATTATCGTAAAAAATGCATATCTCAGCTTGAAACCCCACGAAAACCAAGATATCGCTGGTTCTGCATATCAAACGCACTGTGGAGTGGTGAAAACACCAGATAACGTGTTTCTCGCATTAAATAGGTCGAAAAGAGCGATCTCGATGTTTCTGCATACTTCGGACAGAAGTCTCACCAAGATTATCGCAGACAATGCATATCTCAGCTTGAAACCCCACGAAAACTCAGATATCGCCGGTTCTGCATATCAAACGCACTGTGGGGTGGGGAAAACACCAGATAAGGTTTTTCTCGCATTAACTAGCTCGAAAAGTGCGATCTCGACGATTCAGCATACTTCGGACAGAAGTGTCACCAAGTTTATCGCAGAAAATGCATATCTCAGCTTGAAACCCCTCGAAAACCAAGATATCACCTGTTCTGCATATCCAACGAATTGTGGTGTGGTGAAAACCACAGAAAACGTGTTTCTCGCATTAAATAGCTCGAAAAGAGCGATCTCGATGATTCTGCACACTTCGGACAGAAGTCTCACCTAGATTATCGCAGACAATGCATATCTCAGCTTGAAACCCCACGAAAACCAAGATATCGCCGGTTCTGCATATCAAACGCACTGTGGAGTGGTGAAAACACCAGATAAGGTTTTTCTCGCATTAACTAGCTCGAAAGGTGCTATCTCGATGATTCAGCATACTTCGGACAGAAGTCTCTCCAAGTTTATCGCAGAAAATGCATATCTCTGCTTGAAACCCCTTGAAAACCAAGATATCACCTGTTCTGCATATCCAACGAACTGTGGTGTGGTGAAAACCCCAGAAAACGTGTTTCTCGCATTACATAGCTCGAAAAGATCGATCTCGATGATTCTGCACACTTCGGACAGAAGTCTCACCAAGATTATCGCAGAGAATGCATATCTCAGCTTGAAACCCCACGAAAACCAAGATATCGCCGGTTCTGCATATCATACGCACTGTGGAGTGCTGAAAACACCAGATATCGTGTTTCTCGCATTAAATAGCTCGAAAAGTGCGATCCCGATGATTCTGCATACTTCGGACAGAAGTCTCACCATGATTATCGTAAAAAATGCATATCTCAGCTTGAAACCCCACGAAAACCAAGATATCGCTGGTTCTGCATATCCAACGAACTGTGGTGTGGTGAAAACCCCAGAAAACGTGTTTCTCGCATTAAATAGCTCGAAAAGAGCGATCTCGATGATTCTGCACACTTCGGACTGAAGTCTCACCAAGATTATCGCAGACAATGCATATCTCAGCTTGAAACCCCACGAAAACCAAGATATCGCCGGTTCTGCATATCGTACGCACTGTGGAGTGCTGAAAACACCAGATATCGTGTTTCTCGCATTAAATAGCTCGAAAAGAGAAACTCGATGATTCTCCATACTTCGGACAGAAGTCTCACCATGATTATCGTCAAAAATGCATATCTCATCTTGAAACCCCACGAAAACCAAGATATCGCTGGCTCTGCATATCAAACGCACTGTGGAGTGGTGAAAACACCAGATAACGTGTTTCTCGCATTAAATAGGTCGAAAAGAGCGATCTCGATGTTTCTGCATACTTCGGACAGAAGTCTCACCAAGATTATCGCAGACAATGCATATCTCAGCTTGAAGCCCCACGAAAACCAAGATATCGCCGGTTCTGCATATCATACGCACTGTGGATTGCTGAAAACACCAGATATCGTGTTTCTCGCATTAAATAGCTCGAAAAGTGCGATCTCGATGATTTTGCATACTTCGGACAGAAGTCTCACCATGATTATCGTAAAAAATGCATATCTCAGCTTGAAACCCCACGAAAACCAAGATATCGCTGGTTCTGCATATCAAACGCACTGTGGACTGGTGAAAACACCAGATAACGTGTTTCTCGCATTAAATAGGTCGAAAAGAGCGATCTCGATGTTTCTGCATACTTCGGACAGAGGTCTCACCAAGATTATCTCAGAAAATGCATATCTCAGCTTGAAACCCCACGAAAACCCAGATATCGCCGGTTCTGCATATCAAACCAACTGTGGAGTGGTGAAAACTCCAGACAACGTGTTTCTCGCATTAAATAGTTCGAAATGTGCGATCTCGATGATTCTGCATACTTCTAACAGAAGTCTCACCATGATTATCGCAGAAAATGCATATCTCTGCTAGAAAACCCACGAAAACCAAGATATCTCCTGTTCTGCATATCCAACGAACTGTGCAGTGGTGAAAACCCCAGAAAACGTGTTTCTCGCATAAAATAGCTCGAAATGTACGATCTCGAAGATTCTGCATACTTCTAACAGAAGTCTCAACATGATTGTCGCAGATAATGCATATCTCTGCTAGAAACCCCACGAAAACCAAGATATCTCCTGTTCTGCATATACAACGAACTGTGGAGTGGTGAAAACACCAGATAACGTGTTTCTCGCATTAACTAGCTCGAAATGAGCGATCTCGATGATTCTGCATACTTCTGACAGAAGACTCCACAAGATTATCGCTGAAAATGCATATCTCAGCAGGAAAAACCACAAAAATCACGATATCGCCGGTTCTGCATATCAAACGCGCTGTGGAGTGGTGAAAACACCAGAAAACGTGTTTCTCGCATTAACCAGCTCGAAATGAGCGATCTCGATGATTCTGCATACTTCGGACAGAAGTCTCACCAAGATTATCGCAGACAATGCATATCTCAGCTTGAAACCTCACGAAAATCAAGATGTCGCCGGTTCTGCATATAAAACGCACTGTGGAATGTGGAAAACACCAGAAAACTTGTTTTTTCACATTAATTAGCTCGAATAGAGCGATCTCGATGATTAAGCATACTTCTGACTGAAGTGTCACGAAGATTATCGCAGAAAATCCATATCTCAGCTTGAAACCTCACGAAAACCAAGTTATCTCCGGTTCTGCACATCAAACGTACTGTGGAGTGGTGAATACACCAGAAAACGTGTTTCTCGCATTAACTAGCTCGAAAAGAGCGATCTAGATGATTCTGCATACTTCTGACAGAAGACTCACCAAGATTATCGCAGAGAATGCATATCTCAGTATGAACACCGACGAAATCCAAGATGTCGCCGGTTCTGTATATCAAACGCACTGTGGAGTGGTGAAAACACCAGATATCGTGTTTCGCGCAATAAGTAGCTCGAAAAAAGGGATCTCGATGACTCTGCATACTTCTGACAGAAGACTCACCAAGATCAACGCAGAAAATGCATATCTCAGCTGGAAACACCACGAAAATCAACATATCGCCGGTTCTGCATATAAAACGCACTGTGGAATGTTGAAAACACCAGAAAATTTGTTTTTTCGCATTAAATAGCTTGAAAAGAGCGATCTAGATGATTCTGTATACTTCTGACTGAAGTCGCACCAAGATTATCACAGACAATCCATATCTCAGCTTGAAACCTCACGAAAATCAAGATGTCGCCGGTTCTGCATATCAAACGCACTGTGGAGTCGTGAATACATCCAGACAACGTGTTTCTCGCATTACATAGCTCGAAAACAGCGATCCCGATGATTCTGCATACTTCTGACAGAAGTCTCACCAAGATTATCGTGGAAAATGCATATCTCAGCTTGATGCCCGACGAAAGCCAAGATGTCGCCGGTTCTGCATATCAAACGCACTGTGGAGTGGTGAAAACACCAGATAACGTGTTTCTCGCATTATGTAGCTCGAAAAGAGCGTTCTCGAAGATTCTGCATACTTCTGACAGAAGTCTCTCCAAGATTATCGTAGAAAATACCATATCTCAGCTTGAAACCCGACCGAAACAAAGATATCACTGGTTCTGCATGTCAAACGTACTGTGGAGTGGTGAATACACCAGAAAACGTGTTTCTCGCATTAAATAGCTCGAAAAGAGCGATCCAGATGGTTCTACATACTTCTGACAGAAGACTTACCAAGATTATCGCAGAAAATGCATATCTCAGCTGGAAACACCACGAAAATCAAGATATCGCCGGTTCTGCATATCAAACGCACTGTGGAATGTTGAAAACACCAGAAAACTTGTTTTTTCGCATTAAATAGCTCGAAACGAGCGATCTAGATGATTCTGCATACTTCTGACTGAAGTCTCACCAATATTATGTCAGAAAATGCATATCTCAGCTTGAAACCTCACGAAAATCAAGATGTTGCCGGTTCTGCATATCAAACGCACTGTGGAGTGGTGAAAACACCAGAAAACTTGTTTTTTCGCATTAAATAGCTTGAAAAGAGCGATCTAGATGATTCTGCATACTTCTGACTGAAGTCTCACCAAGATTATCGCAGAAAATCCATATCTCAGCTGGAAAACATCACGAAAATCAAGATGTCGCCGGTTCTGCATATCAAACGCACTGTGGAGTGGTGAAAACACCAGATAACGTGTTTCTCGCATTATGTAGCTCGAAAAGTGCGATCCCGATGATTCTGCATACTTCTGACAGAAGTCTCACCAAGATTATCGTAGAAAATGCATATCTCAGCTTGAAACCCGACGAAATCCAAGATGTCGCTGGTTCTGCATATCAAACGCACTGTGGAGTGGTGAAAACACCAGATAACGTGTTTCTCGCATTATGTAGCTCGAAAAGCGCGATCTCGATGATTCTGCATACTTCTAACAGAAGTCTCACGAAGATTATCGCAGAAAATGCATATCTCTGCTTGAAACCCGACGAAAACCAAGATATCTACTGTTCTGCATATCCAACGAACTGTGGAGTGGTGAAAACCCCAGAAAACGAGTTTCTCGCATTAAATAGCTCGAAAAGAGAGCTCTCGATGTTTCTGCATACTTCGGACAGATGTTTCACCAAGATTATCGTAGAAAATGCATATCTCAGCTTGAAACCGCACGAAAGCCAAGATATCGCTGGTTCTGCATATCAAACGCACTGTGGAGCGGTGAATACACCGGATAAGGTTTTTCTCGCATTAACTAGCCCGAAAAGAGCGATCTCGATGTTTCAGCATACTTCGGACAGAAGTCTCACCAAGATTATCGCAGAAAATGCATATCTCAGCTTGAAACCCCTCGAAAACCAAGATATCACCTGTTCTGCATATCCAACGAACTGTGGTGTGGTGAAAACCCCAGAAAACGTGTTTCTCGCATTAAATAGCTCGAAAAGAGCGATCTCGATGATTCTGCACACTTCGGACAGAAGTCTCACCAAGATTATCGCAGACAATGCATATCTCAGCTTGAAACCCCACGAAAACCAAGATATCGCCGGTTCTGCATTTCATACGCACTGTGGAGTGCTGAAAACACCAGATATCGTGTTTCTCGCATTAAATAGCTCGAAAAGTGCGATCTCGATGATTCTGCATACTTCTGACAGAAGTCTCACCAAGATTATCGCAGACAATGCATATCTCAGCTTGAAACCCCACGAAAACCAAGATATCGCCGGTTCTGCATATCATACGCACTGTGGAGTGCTGAAAACACCAGATATCGTGTTTCTCGCATTAAATAGCTCGAAAAGTGCGATCTCGATGATTCAGCATACTTCGGACAGAAGTCTCTCCAAGTTTATCGCAGAAGATGCATATCTCAGCTTGAAACCCCTCGAAAACCAAGATATCACCTGTTCTGCATATCCAACGAACTGTGGTGTGGTGAAAACCCCAGAAAACGTGTTTCTCGCATTAAATAGCTCGAAAAGAGCGATCTCGATGATTCTGCACACTTCGGACAGAAGTCTCTCCAAGTTTATCGCAGAAGATGCATATCTCAGCTTGAAACCCCTCGAAAACCAAGATATCACCTGTTCTGCATATCCAACGAACTGTGGTGTGGTGAAAACCCCAGAAAACGTGTTTCTCGCATTAAATAGCTCGAAAAGTGCGATCTCGATGATTCTGCATACTTCTGACAGAAGTCTCACCATGTTTATCGTAAAAAATGCATATCTCAGCTTGACACCCCACGAAAACCAAGATATCGCTGGTTCTGCATATCAAACGCACTGTGGAGTGGTGAAAACACCAGATAACGTGTTTCTCGCATTAAATAGGTCGAAAAGAGCGATCTCGATGTTTCTGCATACTTCGGACAGAAGTCTCACCAAGATTATCGCAGACAATGCATATCTCAGCTTGAAACCCCACGAAAACCAAGATATCGCCGGTTCTGCATATCATACGCACTGTGGAGTGCTGAAAACACCAGATATCGTGTTTCTCGCATTAAATAGCTCGAAAAGTGCGATCTCGATGATTCAGCATACTTCGGACAGAAGTCTCTCCAAGTTTATCGCAGAAGATGCATATCTCAGCTTGAAACCCCTCGAAAACCAAGATATCACCTGTTCTGCATATCCAACGAACTGTGGTGTGGTGAAAACCCCAGAAAACGTGTTTCTCGCTTTAAATAGCTCGAAAAGAGCGATCTCGATGATTCTGCACACTTCGGACAGAAGTCTCACCAAGATTATCGCAGACAATGCATATCTCAGCTTGAAACCCCACGAAAACCAAGATATCGCCGGTTCTGCATTTCATACGCACTGTGGAGTGCTGAAAACACCAGATATCGTGTTTCTCGCATTAAATAGCTCGAAAAGTGCGATGTCGATGATTCTGCACACTTCGGACTGAAGTCTCACCAAGATTATCGCAGACAATGCATATCTCAGCTTGAAACCCCACGAAAACCAAGATATCGCCGGTTCTGCATTTCATACGCACTGTGGACTGCTGAAAACACCAGATATCGTGTTTCTCGCATTAAATAGCTCGAAAAGTGCGATCTCGATGATTCTGCATACTTCTGACAGGAGTCTCACCATGATTATCGTAAAAAATGCATATCTCAGCTTGAAACCCCACGAAAACCAAGATATCGCCGGTTCTGCATATCATACGCACTGTGGAGTGCTGAAAACACCAGATATCGTGTTTCTCGCATTAAATAGCTCGAAAAGTGCGATCTCGATGATTCAGCATACTTCGGACAGAAGTCTCTCCAAGTTTATCGCAGAAGATGCATATCTCAGCTTGAAACCCCTCGAAAACCAAGATGTCACCTGTTCTGCATATCCAACGAACTGTGGTGTGGTGAAAACCCCAGAAAACGTGTTTCTCGCATTAAATAGCTCGAAAAGAGCGATCTCGATGATACTGCACACTTCGGACAGAAGTCTCACCAAGATTATCGCAGACAATGCATATCTCAGCTTGAAACCCCACGAAAACCAAGATATCGCCGGTTCTGCATTTCATACGCACTGTGGAGTGCTGAAAACACCAGATATCGTGTTTCTCGCATTAAATAGCTCGAAAAGTGCGATCTCGATGATTCTGCACACTTCGGACTGAAGTCTCACCAAGATTATCGCAGACAATGCATATCTCAGCTTGAAACCCCACGAAAACCAAGATATCGCCGGTTCTGCATTTCATACGCACTGTGGAGTGCTGAAAACACCAGATATCGTGTTTCTCGCATTAAATAGCTCGAAAAGTGCGATCTCGATGATTCTGCATACTTCTGACAGAAGTCTCACCATGATTACTCTTAAAAATGCATATCTCAGCTTGAAACCCCACGAAAACCAAGATATCGCTGGTTCTGCATATCAAACGCACTGTGGAGTGGTGAAAACACCAGATAACGTGTTTCTCGCATTAAATTGGTCGAAAAGAGCGATCTCGATGTTTCTGCATACTTCGGACAGAAGTCTCACCAAGATTATCGCAGACAATGCATATCTCAGCTTGAAACCCCACGAAAACCCAGATATCGCCGGTTCTGCATATCAAACGCACTGTGGGGTGGGGAAAACACCAGATAAGGTTTTTCTCGCATTAACTAGCTCGAAAAGTGCGATCTCGACGATTCAGCATACTTCGGACAGAAGTGTCTCCAAGTTTATCGCAGAAAATGCATATCTCAGCTTGAAACCCCTCGAAAACCAAGATATCACCTGTTCTGCATATCCAACGAATTGTGGTGTGGTGAAAACCCCAGAAAACGTGTTTCTCGCATTAAATAGCTCGAAAAGAGCGATCTCGATGATTCTGCACACTTCGGACAGAAGTCTCACCAAGATTATCGCAGACAATGCATATCTCAGCTTGAAACCCCACGAAAACCAAGATATCGCCGGTTCTGCATATCAAACGCACTGTGGAGTGGTGAAAACACCAGATAAGGTTTTTCTCGCATTAACTAGCTCGAAAGGTGCTATCCCGATGATTCAGCATACTTCTGACAGAAGTCTCACCATGATTATCGTAAAAAATGCATATCTCAGCTTGAAACCCCACGAAAACCAAGATATCGCTGGTTCTGCATATCAAACGCACTGTGGAGTGGTGAAAACACCAGATAACGTGTTTCTCGCATTAAATAGGTCGAAAAGAGCGATCTCGATGTTTCTGCATACTTCGGACAGAAGTCTCACCAAGATTATCGCAGACAATGCATATCTCAGCTTGAAACCCCACGAAAACCCAGATATCGCCGGTTCTGCATATCAAACGCACTGTGGGGTGGGGAAAACACCAGATAAGGTTTTTCTCGCATTAACTAGCTCGAAAAGTGCGATCTCGACGATTCAGCATACTTCGGACAGAAGTGTCACCAAGTTTATCGCAGAAAATGCATATCTCAGCTTGAAACCCCTCGATAAACCAAGATATCACCTGTTCTGCATATCCAACGAATTGTGGTGTGGTGAAAACCACAGAAAACGTGTTTCTCGCATTAAATAGCTCGAAAAGAGCGATCTCGATGATTCTGCACACTTCGGACAGAAGTCTCACCAAGATTATCGCAGACAATGCATATCTCAGCTTGAAACCCCACGAAAACCAAGATATCGCCGGTTCTGCATATCAAACGCACTGTGGAGTGGTGAAAACACCAGATAAGGTTTTTCTCGCATTAACTAGCTCGAAAGGTGCTATCTCGATGATTCAGCATACTTCGGACAGAAGTCTCTCCAAGTTTATCGCAGAAAATGCATATCTCTGCTTGAAACCCCTTGAAAACCAAGATATCACCTGTTCTGCATATCCAACGAACTGTGGTGTGGTGAAAACCCCAGAAAACGTGTTTCTCGCATTACATAGCTCGAAAAGATCGATCTCGATGATTCTGCACACTTCGGACAGAAGTCTCACCAAGATTATCGCAGAGAATGCATATCTCAGCTTGAAACCCCACGAAAACCAAGATATCGCCGGTTCTGCATATCATACGCACTGTGGAGTGCTGAAAACACCAGATATCGTGTTTCTCGCATTAAATAGCTCGAAAAGTGCGATCCCGATGATTCTGCATACTTCGGACAGAAGTCTCACCATGATTATCGTAAAAAATGCATATCTCAGCTTGAAACCCCACGAAAACCAAGATATCGCTGGTTCTGCATATCCAACGAACTGTGGTGTGGTGAAAACCCCAGAAAACGTGTTTCTCGCATTAAATAGCTCGAAAAGAGCGATCTCGATGATTCTGCACACTTCGGACAGAAGTCTCACCAAGATTATCGCAGACAATGCATATCTCAGCTTGAAACCCCACGAAAACCAAGATATCGCCGGTTCTGCATATCGTACGCACTGTGGAGTGCTGAAAACACCAGATATCGTGTTTCTCGCATTAAATAGCTCGAAAAGAGAAACTCGATGATTCTGCATACTTCGGACAGAAGTCTCACCATGATTATCGTCAAAAATGCATATCTCATCTTGAAACCCCACGAAAACCAAGATATCGCTGGCTCTGCATATCAAACGCACTGTGGAGTGGTGAAAACACCAGATAACGTGCTTCTCGCATTAAATAGGTCGAAAAGAGCGATCTCGATGTTTCTGCATACTTCGGACAGAAGTCTCACCAAGATTATCGCAGACAATGCATATCTCAGCTTGAAACCCCACGAAAACCAAGATATCGCCGGTTCTGCATATCATACGCACTGTGGATTGCTGAAAACACCAGATATCGTGTTTCTCGCATTAAATAGCTCGAAAAGTGCGATCTCGATGATTTTGCATACTTCGGACAGAAGTCTCACCATGATTATCGTAAAAAATGCATATCTCAGCTTGAAACCCCACGAAAACCAAGATATCGCTGGTTCTGCATATCAAACGCACTGTGGACTGGTGAAAACACCAGATAACGTGTTTCTCGCATTAAATAGGTCGAAAAGAGCGATCTCGATGTTTCTGCATACTTCGGACAGAGGTCTCACCAAGATTATCTCAGAAAATGCATATCTCAGCTTGAAACCCCACGAAAACCCAGATATCGCCGGTTCTGCATATCAAACCAACTGTGGAGTGGTGAAAACTCCAGACAACGTGTTTCTCGCATTAAATAGTTCGAAATGTGCGATCTCGATGATTCTGCATACTTCTAACAGAAGTCTCACCAAGATTATCGCAGAAAATGCATATCTCTGCTAGAAAACCCACGAAAACCAAGATATCTCCTGTTCTGCATATCCAACGAACTGTGCAGTGGTGAAAACCCCAGAAAACGTGTTTCTCGCATAAAATAGCTCGAAATGTACGATCTCGAAGATTCTGCATACTTCTAACAGAAGTCTCAACATGATTGTCGCAGATAATGCATATCTCTGCTAGAAACCCCACGAAAACCAAGATATCTCCTGTTCTGCATATACAACGAACTGTGGAGTGGTGAAAACAGCAGATAACGTGTTTCTCGCATTAACTAGCTCGAAATGAGCGATCTCGATGATTCTGCATACTTCTGACAGAAGACTCCCCAAGATTATCGCTGAAAATGCATATCTCAGCAGGAAAAACCACAAAAATCACGATATCGCCGGTTCTGCATATCAAACGCGCTGTGGAGTGGTGAAAACACCAGATAACGTGTTTCTCGCATTAACTAGCTCGAAATGAGCGATCTCGAAGTTTCTGCATACTTCTGACAGAAGACTCACCAAGATTATCGTAGAAAATGCATATCTCAGCTTGATACCCTACGACAGCCAAGATGTCGCCGGTTCTGCATATCGTACGCACTGTGGAGTGCTGAAAACACCAGATATCGTGTTTCTCGCATTAAATAGCTCGAAAACTGCGATCTCGATGATTCTGCATACTTCGGACAAAAGTCTCACCATGATTATCGTAAAAAATGCATGTCTCTGCTTGAAACCCAACGAAAACCAAGATATCGCTGGTTCTGCATATCCAACGAACTGTGGTGTGGTGAAAACCCCAGAAAACGTGTTTCTCGCATTAAATAGCTCGAAAAGAGCGATCTCGATGATTCTGCACACTTCGGACAGAAGTCTCACCAAGATTATCGCAGACAATGCATATCTCAGCTTGAAACCTCACGAAAATCAAGATGTCGCCGGTTCTGCATATAAAACGCACTGTGGAATGTGGAAAACACCAGAAAACTTGTTTTTTCACATTAATTAGCTCGAATAGAGCGATCTCGATGATTAAGCATACTTCTGACTGAAGTGTCACGAAGATTATCGCAGAAAATCCATATCTCAGCTTGAAACCTCACGAAAACCAAGTTATCTCCGGTTCTGCACATCAAACGTACTGTGGAGTGGTGAATACACCAGAAAACGTGTTTCTCGCATTAACTAGCTCGAAAAGAGCGATCTAGATGATTCTGCATACTTCTGACAGAAGACTCACCAAGATTATCGCAGAGAATGCATATCTCAGTATGAACCCCGACGAAATCCAAGATGTCGCCGGTTCTGTATATCAAACGCACTGTGGAGTGGTGAAAACACCAGATATCGTGTTTCGCGCAATAAGTAGCTCGAACAAAGGGATCTCGATGACTCTGCATACTTCTGACAGAAGACTCACCAAGATCAACGCAGAAAATGCATATCTCAGCTGGAAACACCACGAAAATCAACATATCGCCGGTTCTGCATATAAAACGCACTGTGGAATGTTGAAAACACCAGAAAATTTGTTTTTTCGCATTAAATAGCTTGAAAAGTGCGATCTAGATGATTCTGTATACTTCTGACTGAAGTCGCACCAAGATTATCACAGACAATCCATATCTCAGCTTGAAACCTCACGAAAATCAAGATGTCGCCGGTTCTGCATATCAAACGCACTGTGGAGTCGTGAATACATCCAGACAACGTGTTTCTCGCATTACATAGCTCGAAAACAGCGATCCCGATGATTCTGCATACTTCTGACAGAAGTCTCACCAAGATTATCGTGGAAAATGCATATCTCAGCTTGATGCCCGACGAAAGCCAAGATGTCGCCGGTTCTGCATATCAAACGCACTGTGGAGTGGTGAAAACACCAGATAACGTGTTTCTCGCATTATGTAGCTCGAAAAGAGCGTTCTCGAAGATTCTGCATACTTCTGACAGAAGTCTCTCCAAGATTATCGTAGAAAATACCATATCTCAGCTTGAAACCCGACCGAAACAAAGATATCTCTGGTTCTGCATGTCAAACGTACTGTGGAGTGGTGAATACACCAGAAAACGTGTTTCTCGCATTAAATAGCTCGAAAAGAGCGATCCAGATGGTTCTACATACTTCTGACAGAAGACTTACCAAGATTATCGCAGAAAATGCATATCTCAGCTGGAAACACCACGAAAATCAAGATATCGCCGGTTCTGCATATCAAACGCACTGTGGAATGTTGAAAACACCAGAAAACTTGTTTTTTCGCATTAAATAGCTCGAAACGAGCGATCTAGATGATTCTGCATACTTCTGACTGAAGTCTCACCAATATTATGTCAGAAAATGCATATCTCAGCTTGAAACCTCACGAAAATCAAGATGTTGCCGGTTCTGCATATCAAACGCACTGTGGAGTGGTGAAAACACCAGATATCGTGTTTCTCGCATTAAATAGCTCGCAAAGAGGGATCTCGATGATTCTGCATACTTCTGACAGAAGACTCACCAAGATTATCGCAGAAAATGCATATCTCAGCTGGAAACACCACGAAAATCAAGATATCGCCGGTTCTGCATATCAAACGCACTGTGGAATGTTGAAAACACCAGAAAACTTGTTTTTTCGCATTAAATAGCTCGAAAAGAGCGATCTAGATGATTCTGCATACTTCTGACTGAAGTGTCACCAAGATTATCGTAGAAAATGCATATCTCAGCTTGAAACCCGACGCAATCCAAGATATCGCCGGTTCTGCATATCAAACGCACTGTGGAATGTTGAAAACACCAGAAAACTTGTTTTTTCGCATTAAATAGCTTGAAAAGAGCGATCTAGATGATTCTGCATACTTCTGACTGAAGTCTCACCAAGATTATCGCAGAAAATCCATATCTCAGCTGGAAAACATCACGAAAATCAAGATGTCGCCGGTTCTGCATATCAAACGCACTGTGGAGTGGTGAAAACACCAGATAACGTGTTTCTCGCATTATGTAGCTCGAAAAGTGCGATCCCGATGATTCTGCATACTTCTGACAGATGTCTCACCAAGATTATCGTAGAAAATGCATATCTCAGCTTGAAACCCGACGAAATCCAAGATGTCGCTGGTTCTGCATATCAAACGCACTGTGGAGTGGTGAAAACACCAGATAACGTGTTTCTCGCATTATGTAGCTCGAAAAGCGCGATCTCGATGATTCTGCATACTTCTAACAGAAGTCTCACGAAGATTATCGCAGAAAATGCATATCTCTGCTTGAAACCCGACGAAAACCAAGATATCTACTGTTCTGCATATCCAACGAACTGTGGAGTGGTGAAAACCCCAGAAAACGAGTTTCTCGCATTAAATAGCTCGAAAAGAGCGCTCTCGATGTTTCTGCATACTTCGGACAGATGTTTCACCAAGATTATCGTAGAAAATGCATATCTCAGCTTGAAACCCCACGAAAACCAAGATATCGCCGGTTCTGCATATCATACGCACTGTGGAGTGCTGAAAACACCAGATATCGTGTTTCTCGCATTAAATAGCTCGAAAAGTGCGATCTCGATGATTCAGCATACTTCGGACAGAAGTCTCTCCAAGTTTATCGCAGAAGATGCATATCTCAGCTTGAAACCCCTCGAAAACCAAGATATCACCTGTTCTGCATATCCAACGAACTGTGGTGTGGTGAAAACCCCAGAAAACGTGTTTCTCGCATTAAATAGCTCGAAAAGAGCGATCTCGATGATTCTGCACACTTCGGACAGAAGTCTCACCAAGATTATCGAAGACAATGCATATCTCAGCTTGAAACCCCACGAAAACCAAGATATCGCCGGTTCTGCATTTCATACGCACTGTGGAGTGCTGAAAACACCAGATATCGTGTTTCTCGCATTAAATAGCTCGAAAAGTGCGATCTCGATGATTCTGCATACTTCTCACAGAAGTCTCACCAAGATTATCGCAGACAATGCATATCTCAGCTTGAAACCCCACGAAAACCAAGATATCGCCGGTTCTGCATATCATACGCACTGTGGAGTGCTGAAAACACCAGATATCGTGTTTCTCGCATTAAATAGCTCGAAAACTGCGATCTCGATGATTCTGCATACTTCGGACAAAAGTCTCACCATGATTATCGTAAAAAATGCATGTCTCTGCTTGAAACCCCACGAAAACCAAGATATCGCTGGTTCTGCATATCCAACGAACTGTGGTGTGGTGAAAACCCCAGAAAACGTGTTTCTCGCATTAAATAGCTCGAAAAGAGCGATCTCGATGATTCTGCACACTTCGGACAGAAGTCTCACCAAGATTATCGCAGACAATGCATATCTCAGCTTGAAACCTCACGAAAATCAAGATGTCGCCGGTTCTGCATATAAAACGCACTGTGGAATGTGGAAAACACCAGAAAACTTGTTTTTTCACATTAATTAGCTCGAATAGAGCGATCTCGATGATTAAGCATACTTCTGACTGAAGTGTCACGAAGATTATCGCAGAAAATCCATATCTCAGCTTGAAACCTCACGAAAACCAAGTTATCTCCGGTTCTGCACATCAAACGTACTGTGGAGTGGTGAATACACCAGAAAACGTGTTTCTCGCATTAACTAGCTCGAAAAGAGCGATCTAGATGATTCTGCATACTTCTGACAGAAGACTCACCAAGATTATCGCAGAGAATGCATATCTCAGTATGAACCCCGACGAAATCCAAGATGTCGCCGGTTCTGTATATCAAACGCACTGTGGAGTGGTGAAAACACCAGATATCGTGTTTCGCGCAATAAGTAGCTCGAACAAAGGGATCTCGATGACTCTGCATACTTCTGACAGAAGACTCACCAAGATCAACGCAGAAAATGCATATCTCAGCTGGAAACACCACGAAAATCAACATATCGCCGGTTCTGCATATAAAACGCACTGTGGAATGTTGAAAACACCAGAAAATTTGTTTTTTCGCATTAAATAGCTTGAAAAGTGCGATCTAGATGATTCTGTATACTTCTGACTGAAGTCGCACCAAGATTATCACAGACAATCCATATCTCAGCTTGAAACCTCACGAAAATCAAGATGTCGCCGGTTCTGCATATCAAACGCACTGTGGAGTCGTGAATACATCCAGACAACGTGTTTCTCGCATTACATAGCTCGAAAACAGCGATCCCGATGATTCTGCATACTTCTGACAGAAGTCTCACCAAGATTATCGTGGAAAATGCATATCTCAGCTTGATGCCCGACGAAAGCCAAGATGTCGCCGGTTCTGCATATCAAACGCACTGTGGAGTGGTGAAAACACCAGATAACGTGTTTCTCGCATTATGTAGCTCGAAAAGAGCGTTCTCGAAGATTCTGCATACTTCTGACAGAAGTCTCTCCAAGATTATCGTAGAAAATACCATATCTCAGCTTGAAACCCGACCGAAACAAAGATATCTCTGGTTCTGCATGTCAAACGTACTGTGGAGTGGTGAATACACCAGAAAACGTGTTTCTCGCATTAAATAGCTCGAAAAGAGCGATCCAGATGGTTCTACATACTTCTGACAGAAGACTTACCAAGATTATCGCAGAAAATGCATATCTCAGCTGGAAACACCACGAAAATCAAGATATCGCCGGTTCTGCATATCAAACGCACTGTGGAATGTTGAAAACACCAGAAAACTTGTTTTTTCGCATTAAATAGCTCGAAACGAGCGATCTAGATGATTCTGCATACTTCTGACTGAAGTCTCACCAATATTATGTCAGAAAATGCATATCTCAGCTTGAAACCTCACGAAAATCAAGATGTTGCCGGTTCTGCATATCAAACGCACTGTGGAGTGGTGAAAACACCAGATATCGTGTTTCTCGCATTAAATAGCTCGCAAAGAGGGATCTCGATGATTCTGCATACTTCTGACAGAAGACTTACCAAGATTATCGCAGAAAATGCATATCTCAGCTTGAAACCCCACGAAAATCAAGATATCGCCGGTTCTGCATATCAAACGCACTGTGGAATGTTGAAAACACCAGAAAACTTGTTTTTTCGCATTAAATAGCTCGAAAAGAGCGATCTAGATGATTCTGCATACTTCTGACTGAAGTGTCACCAAGTTTATCGCAGAAGATGCATATCTCAGCTTGAAACCCCTCGAAAACCAAGATATCACCTGTTCTGCATATCCAACGAACTGTGGTGTGGTGAAAACCCCAGAAAACGTGTTTCTCGCATTAAATAGCTCGAAAAGAGCGATCTCGATGATTCTGCACACTTCGGACAGAAGTCTCACCAAGATTATCGAAGACAATGCATATCTCAGCTTGAAACCCCACGAAAACCAAGATATCGCCGGTTCTGCATTTCATACGCACTGTGGAGTGCTGAAAACACCAGATATCGTGTTTCTCGCATTATGTAGCTCGAAAAGTGCGATCCCGATGATTCTGCATACTTCTGACAGATGTCTCACCAAGATTATCGTAGAAAATGCATATCTCAGCTTGAAACCCGACGAAATCCAAGATGTCGCTGGTTCTGCATATCAAACGCACTGTGGAGTGGTGAAAACACCAGATAACGTGTTTCTCGCATTATGTAGCTCGAAAAGCGCGATCTCGATGATTCTGCATACTTCTAACAGAAGTCTCACGAAGATTATCGCAGAAAATGCATATCTCTGCTTGAAACCCGACGAAAACCAAGATATCTACTGTTCTGCATATCCAACGAACTGTGGAGTGGTGAAAACCCCAGAAAACGAGTTTCTCGCATTAAATAGCTCGAAAAGAGCGCTCTCGATGTTTCTGCATACTTCGGACAGATGTTTCACCAAGATTATCGTAGAAAATGCATATCTCAGCTTGAAACCCCACGAAAACCAAGATATCGCCGGTTCTGCATTTCATACGCACTGTGGAGTGCTGAAAACACCAGATATCGTGTTTCTCGCATTAAATAGCTCGAAAAGTGCGATCTCGATGATTCTGCATACTTCTGACAGAAGTCTCACCATGATTATCGTAAAAAATGCATATCTCAGCTTGAAACCCCACGAAAACCAAGATATCGCCGGTTCTGCATATCATACGCACTGTGGAGTGCTGAAAACACCAGATATCGTGTTTCTCGCATTAAATAGCTCGAAAAGTGCGATCTCGATGATTCAGCATACTTCGGACAGAAGTCTCTCCAAGTTTATCGCAGAAGATGCATATCTCAGCTTGAAACCCCTCGAAAACCAAGATATCACCTGTTCTGCATATCCAACGATCTGTGGTGTGGTGAAAACCCCAGAAAACGTGTTTCTCGCATTAAATAGCTCGAAAAGAGCGATCTCGATGATTCTGCACACTTCGGACAGAAGTCTCACCAAGATTATCGAAGACAATGCATATCTCAGCTTGAAACCCCACGAAAACCAAGATATCGCCGGTTCTGCATTTCATACGCACTGTGGAGTGCTGAAAACACCAGATATCGTGTTTCTCGCATTAAATAGCTCGAAAAGAGCGATCTCGATGATTCTGCACACTTCGGACAGAAGTCTCACCAAGATTATCGCAGACAATGCATATCTCAGCTTGAAACCCCACGAAAACCAAGATATCGCCGGTTCTGCATTTCATACGCACTGTGGAGTGCTGAAAACACCAGATATCGTGTTTCTCGCATTAAATAGCTCGAAAAGTGCGATCTCGATGATTCTGCATAATTCTGACAGAAGTCTCACCATGATTATCGTAAAAAATGCATATCTCAGCTTGAAACCCCACGAAAACCAAGATATCGCTGGTTCTGCATATCAAACGCACTGTGGAGTGGTGAAAACACCAGATAACGTGTTTCTAGCATTAAATAGGTCGAAAAGAGCGATCTCGATGTTTCTGCATACTTCGGACAGAAGTCTCACCAAGATTATCGCAGACAATGCATATCTCAGCTTGAAACCCCACGAAAACCAAGATATCGCCGGTTCTGCATATCATACGCACTGTGGAGTGCTGAAAACACCAGATATCGTGTTTCTCGCATTAAATAGCTCGAAAAGAGCGATCTCGATGATTCTGCACACTTAGGACAGAAGTCTCACCAAGATTATCGCAGACAATGCATATCTCAGCTTGAAACCCCACGAAAACCAAGATATCGCCGGTTCTGCATTTCATACGCACTGTGGAGTGCTGAAAACACCAGATATCGTGTTTCTCGCATTAAATAGCTCGAAAAGTGCGATCTCGATGATTCTGCATACTTCTGACAGAAGTCTCACCATGATTATCGTAAAAAATGCATATCTCAGCTTGAAACCCCACGAAAACCAAGATATCGCTGGTTCTGCATATCAAACGCACTGTGGAGTGGTGAAAACACCAGATAACGTGTTTCTCGCATTAAATAGGTCGAAAAGAGCGATCTCGATGTTTCTGCATACTTCGGACAGAAGTCTCACCAAGATTATCGCAGACAATGCATATCTCAGCTTGAAACCCCACGAAAACCAAGATATCGCCGGTTCTGCATATCATACGCACTGTGGAGTGCTGAAAACACCAGATATCGTGTTTCTCGCATTAAATAGCTCGAAAAGTGCGATCTCGATGATTCAGCATACTTCGGACAGAAGTCTCTCCAAGTTTATCGCAGAAGATGCATATCTCAGCTTGAAACCCCTCGAAAACCAAGATATCACCTGTTCTGCATATCCAACGAACTGTGGTGTGGTGAAAACCCCAGAAAACGTGTTTCTCGCATTAAATAGCTCGAAAAGAGCGATCTCGATGATTCTGCACACTTCGGACAGAAGTCTCACCAAGATTATCGCAGACAATGCATATCTCAGCTTGAAACCCCACGAAAACCAAGATATCGCCGGTTCTGCATTTCATACGCACTGTGGAGTGCTGAAAACACCAGATATCGTGTTTCTCGCATTAAATAGCTCGAAAAGTGCGATCTCGATGATTCTGCACACTTCGGACTGAAGTCTCACCAAGATTATCGCAGACAATGCATATCTCAGCTTGAAACCCCACGAAAACCAAGATATCGCCGGTTCTGCATTTCATACGCACTGTGGAGTGCTGAAAACACCAGATATCGTGTTTCTCGCATTAAATAGCTCGAAAAGTGCGATCTCGATGATTCTGCATACCTCTGACAGAAGTCTCACCATGATTATCGTAAAAAATGCATATCTCAGCTTGAAACCCCACGAAAACCAAGATATCGCTGGTTCTGCATATCAAACGCACTGTGGAGTGGTGAAAACACCAGATAACGTGTTTCTCGCATTAAATAGGTCGAAAAGAGCGATCTCGATGTTTCTGCATACTTCGGACAGAAGTCTCACCAAGATTATCGCAGACAATGCATATCTCTGCTTGAAACCCCACGAAAACCAAGATATCGCCGGTTCTGCATATCATACGCACTGTGGAGTGCTGAAAACACCAGATATCGTGTTTCTCGCATTAAATAGCTCGAAAAGTGCGATCTCGATGATTCAGCATACTTCGGACAGAAGTCTCTCCAAGTTTATCGCAGAAGATGCATATCTCAGCTTGAAACCCCTCGAAAACCAAGATATCACCTGTTCTGCATATCCAACGAACTGTGGTGTGGTGAAAACCCCAGAAAACGTGTTTCTCGCATTAAATAGCTCGAAAAGAGCGATCTCGATGATTCTGCACACTTCGGACAGAAGTCTCACCAAGATTATCGAAGACAATGCATATCTCAGCTTGAAACCCCACGAAAACCAAGATATCGCCGGTTCTGCATTTCATACGCACTGTGGAGTGCTGAAAACACCAGATATCGTGTTTCTCGCATTAAATAGCTCGAAAAGTGCGATCTCGATGATTCTGCATACTTCTGACAGAAGTCTCACCAAGATTATCGCAGACAATGCATATCTCAGCTTGAAACCCCACGAAAACCAAGATATCGCCGGTTCTGCATATCATACGCACTGTGGAGTGCTGAAAACACCAGATATCGTGTTTCTCGCATTAAATAGCTCGAAAAGTGCGATCTCGATGATTCAGCATACTTCGGACAGAAGTCTCTCCAAGTTTATCGCAGAAGATGCATATCTCAGCTTGAAACCCCTCGAAAACCAAGATATCACCTGTTCTGCATATCCAACGAACTGTGGTGTGGTGAAAACCCCAGAAAACGTGTTTCTCGCATTAAATAGCTCGAAAAGAGCGATCTCGATGATTCTGCACACTTCGGACAGAAGTCTCACCAAGATTATCGCAGACAATGCATATCTCAGCTTGAAACCCCACGAAAACCAAGATATCGCCGGTTCTGCATTTCATACGCACTGTGGAGTGCTGAAAACACCAGATATCGTGTTTCTCGCATTAAATAGCTCGAAAAGTGCGATCTCGATGATTCTGCATACTTCTGACAGAAGTCTCACTATGATTATCGTAAAAAATGCATATCTCAGCTTGAAACCCCACGAAAACCAAGATATCGCTGGTTCTGCATATCAAACGTACTGTGGAGTGGTGAAAACACCAGATAACGTGTTTCTCGCATTAAATAGGTCGAAAAGAGCGATCTCGATGTTTCTGCATACTTCGGACAGAAGTCTCACCAAGATTATCGCAGACAATGCATATCTCAGCTTGAAACCCCACGAAAACCAAGATATCGCCGGTTCTGCATATCATACGCACTGTGGAGTGCTGAAAACACCAGATATCGTGTTTCTCGCATTAAATAGCTCGAAAAGAGCGATCTCGATGATTCTGCACACTTCGGACAGAAGTCTCACCAAGATTATCGCAGACAATGCATATCTCTGCTTGAAACCCCACGAAAACCAAGATATCGCCGGTTCTGCATATCATACGCACTGTGGAGTGCTGAAAACACCAGATATCGTGTTTCTCGCATTAAATAGCTCGAAAAGTGCGATCTCGATGATTCAGCATACTTCGGACAGAAGTCTCTCCAAGTTTATCGCAGAAGATGCATATCTCAGCTTGAAACCCCTCGAAAACCAAGATATCACCTGTTCTGCATATCCAACGAACTGTGGTGTGGTGAAAACCCCAGAAAACGTGTTTCTCGCATTAAATAGCTCGAAAAGAGCGATCTCGATGATTCTGCACACTTCGGACAGAAGTCTCACCAAGATTATCGAAGACAATGCATATCTCAGCTTGAAACCCCACGAAAACCAAGATATCGCCGGTTCTGCATTTCATACGCACTGTGGAGTGCTGAAAACACCAGATATCGTGTTTCTCGCATTAAATAGCTCGAAAAGTGCGATCTCGATGATTCTGCATACTTCTGACAGAAGTCTCACCAAGATTATCGCAGACAATGCATATCTCAGCTTGAAACCCCACGAAAACCAAGATATCGCCGGTTCTGCATATCATACGCACTGTGGAGTGCTGAAAACACCAGATATCGTGTTTCTCGCATTAAATAGCTCGAAAAGTGCGATCTCGATGATTCAGCATACTTCGGACAGAAGTCTCTCCAAGTTTATCGCAGAAGATGCATATCTCAGCTTGAAACCCCTCGAAAACCAAGATATCACCTGTTCTGCATATCCAACGAACTGTGGTGTGGTGAAAACCCCAGAAAACGTGTTTCTCGCATTAAATAGCTCGAAAAGAGCGATCTCGATGATTCTGCACACTTCGGACAGAAGTCTCACCAAGATTATCGCAGACAATGCATATCTCAGCTTGAAACCCCACGAAAACCAAGATATCGCCGGTTCTGCATTTCATACGCACTGTGGAGTGCTGAAAACACCAGATATCGTGTTTCTCGCATTAAATAGCTCGAAAAGTGCGATCTCGATGATTCTGCATACTTCTGACAGAAGTCTCACTATGATTATCGTAAAAAATGCATATCTCAGCTTGAAACCCCACGAAAACCAAGATATCGCTGGTTCTGCATATCAAACGCACTGTGGAGTGGTGAAAACACCAGATAACGTGTTTCTCGCATTAAATAGGTCGAAAAGAGCGATCTCGATGTTTCTGCATACTTCGGACAGAAGTCTCACCAAGATTATCGCAGACAATGCATATCTCAGCTTGAAACCCCACGAAAACCAAGATATCGCCGGTTCTGCATATCATACGCACTGTGGAGTGCTGAAAACACCAGATATCGTGTTTCTCGCATTAAATAGCTCGAAAAGAGCGATCTCGATGATTCTGCACACTTCGGACAGAAGTCTCACCAAGATTATCGCAGACAATGCATATCTCAGCTTGAAACCCCACGAAAACCAAGATATCGCCGGTTCTGCATTTCATACGCACTGTGGAGTGCTGAAAACACCAGATATCGTGTTTCTCGCATTAAATAGCTCGAAAAGTGCGATCTCGATGATTCTGCATACTTCTGACAGAAGTCTCACCATGATTATCGTAAAAAATGCATATCTCAGCTTGAAACCCCACGAAAACCAAGATATCGCTGGTTCTGCATATCAAACGCACTGTGGAGTGGTGAAAACACCAGATAACGTGTTTCTCGCATTAAATAGGTCGAAAAGAGCGATCTCGATGTTTCTGCATACTTCGGACAGAAGTCTCACCAAGATTATCGCAGACAATGCATATCTCAGCTTGAAACCCCACGAAAACCAAGATATCGCCGGTTCTGCATATCATACGCACTGTGGAGTGCTGAAAACACCAGATATCGTGTTTCTCGCATTAAATAGCTCGAAAAGTGCGATCTCGATGATTCAGCATACTTCGGACAGAAGTCTCTCCAAGTTTATCGCAGAAGATGCATATCTCAGCTTGAAACCCCTCGAAAACCAAGATATCACCTGTTCTGCATATCCAACGAACTGTGGTGTGGTGAAAACCCCAGAAAACGTGTTTCTCGCATTAAATAGCTCGAAAAGAGCGATCTCGATGATTCTGCACACTTCGGACAGAAATCTCACCAAGATTATCGCAGACAATGCATATCTCAGCTTGAAACCCCACGAAAAACAAGATATCGCCGGTTCTGCATTTCATACGCACTGTGGAGTGCTGAAAACACCAGATATCGTGTTTCTCGCATTAAATAGCTCGAAAAGTGCGATCTCGATGATTCTGCATACCTCTGACAGAAGTCTCACCATGATTATCGTAAAAAATGCATATCTCAGCTTGAAACCCCACGAAAACGAAGATATCGCTGGTTCTGCATATCAAACGCACTGTGGAGTGGTGAAAACACCAGATAACGTGTTTCTCGCATTAAATAGGTCGAAAAGAGCGATCTCGATGTTTCTGCATACTTCGGACAGAAGTCTCACCAAGATTATCGCAGACAATGCATATCTCAGCTTGAAACCCCACGAAAACCCAGATATCGCCGGTTCTGCATATCAAACGCACTGTGGGGTGGGGAAAACACCAGATAAGGTTTTTCTCGCATTAACTAGCTCGAAAAGTGCGATCTCGACGATTCAGCATACTTCGGACAGAAGTGTCTCCAAGTTTATCGCAGAAAATGCATATCTCAGCTTGAAACCCCTCGAAAACCAAGATATCACCTGTTCTGCATATCCAACGAATTGTGGTGTGGTGAAAACCCCAGAAAACGTGTTTCTCGCATTAAATAGCTCGAAAAGAGCGATCTCGATGATTCTGCACACTTCGGACAGAAGTCTCACCAAGATTATCGCAGACAATGCATATCTCAGCTTGAAACCCCACGAAAACCAAGATATCGCCGGTTCTGCATATCAAACGCACTGTGGAGTGGTGAAAACACCAGATAAGGTTTTTCTCGCATTAACTAGCTCGAAAGGTGCTACCTCGATGATTCAGCATACTTCTGACAGAAGTCTCACCATGATTATCGTAAAAAATGCATATCTCAGCTTGAAACCCCACGAAAACCAAGATATCGCTGGTTCTGCATATCAAACGCACTGTGGAGTGGTGAAAACACCAGATAACGTGTTTCTCGCATTAAATAGGTCGAAAAGAGCGATCTCGATGTTTCTGCATACTTCGGACAGAAGTCTCACCAAGATTATCGCAGACAATGCATATCTCAGCTTGAAACCCCACGAAAACCCAGATATCGCCGGTTCTGCATATCAAACGCACTGTGGGGTGGGGAAAACACCAGATAAGGTTTTTCTCGCATTAACTAGCTCGAAAAGTGCGATCTCGACGATTCAGCATACTTCGGACAGAAGTGTCTCCAAGTTTATCGCAGAAAATGCATATCTCAGCTTGAAACCCCTCGAAAACCAAGATATCACCTGTTCTGCATATCCAACGAATTGTGGTGTGGTGAAAACCACAGAAAACGTGTTTCTCTCATTAAATAGCTCGAAAAGAGCGATCTCGATGATTCTGCACACTTCGGACAGAAGTCTCACCAAGATTATCGCAGACAATGCATATCTCAGCTTGAAACCCCACGAAAACCAAGATATCGCCGGTTCTGCATTTCAAACGTACTGTGGAGTGGTGAAAACACCAGATAAGGTTTTTCTCGCATTAACTAGCTCGAAAGGTGCTATCTCGATGATTCAGCATACTTCGGACAGAAGTCTCTCCAAGTTTATCGCACAAAATGCATATCTCTGCTTGAAACCCCTTGAAAACCAAGATATCACCTGTTCTGCATATCCAACGAACTGTGGTGTGGTGAAAACCCCAGAAAACGTGTTTCTCGCATTACATAGCTCGAAAAGATCGATCTCGATGATTCTGCACACTTCGGACAGAAGTCTCACCAAGATTATCGCAGAGAATGCATATCTCAGCTTGAAACCCCACGAAAACCAAGATATCGCCGGTTCTGCATATCATACGCACTGTGGAGTGCTGAAAAAACCAGATATCGTGTTTCTCGCATTAAATAGCTCGAAAAGTGCGATCTCGATGATTCTGCATATTTCGGACAGAAGTCTCACCATGATTATCGTAAAAAATGCATATCTCAGCTTGAAACCCCACGAAAACCAAGATATCGCTGGTTCTGCATATCCAACGAACTGTGGTGTGGTGAAAACCCCAGAAAACGTGTTTCTCGCATTAAATAGCTCGAAAAGAGCGATCTCGATGATTCTGCACACTTCGGACAGAAGTCTCACCAAGATTATCGCAGACAATGCATATCTCAGCTTGAAACCCCACGAAAACCAAGATATCGCCGGTTCTGCATATCGTACGCACTGTGGAGTGCTGAAAACACCAGATATCGTGTTTCTCGCATTAAATAGCTCGAACAGAGAAACTCGATGATTCTGCATACTTCGGACAGAAGTCTCACCATGATTATCGTCAAAAATGCATATCTCATCTTGAAACCCCACGAAAACCAAGATATCGCTGGCTCTGCATATCAAACGCACTGTGGAGTGGTGAAAACACCAGATAACGTGTTTCTCGCATTAAATAGGTCGAAAAGAGCGATCTCGATGTTTCTGCATACTTCGGACAGAAGTCTCACCAAGATTATCGCAGACAATGCATATCTCAGCTTGAAACCCTACGAAAACCAAGATATCGCCGGTTCTGCATATCATACGCACTGTGGATTGCTGAAAACACCAGATATCGTGTTTCTCGCATTAAATAGGTCGAAAAGAGCGATCTCGATGATTCTGCACACTTCGGACAGAAGTCTCACCAAGATTATCGCAGACAATGCATATCTCAGCTTGAAACCCCACGAAAACCAAGATATCGCCGGTTCTGCATATCAAACGCGCTGTGGAGTGGTGAAAACACCAGATAACGTGTTTCTCGCATTAAATAGGTCGAAAAGAGCGATCTCGATGTTTCTGCATACTTCGGACAGAAGTCTCACCAAGATTATCGCAGACAATGCATATCTCAGCTTGAAACCCCACGAAAACCCAGATATCGCCGGTTCTGCATATCAAACGCACTGTGGAGTGGTGAAAACACCAGATAAGGTTTTTCTCGCATTAAATAGCTCGAAAAGAGCGATCTCGATGATTCTGCACACTTCGGACAGAAGTCTCACCAAGATTATCGCAGACAATGCATATCTCAGCTTGAAACCCCACGAAAACCAAGATATCGCCGGTTCTGCATATCAAACGCACTGTGGAGTGGTGAAAACACCAGATAAGGTTTTTCTCGCATTAACTAGCTCGAAAGGTGCTACCTCGATGATTCAGCATACTTCTGACAGAAGTCTCACCATGATTATCGTAAAAAATGCATATCTCAGCTTGAAACCCCACGAAAACCAAGATATCGCTGGTTCTGCATATCAAACGCACTGTGGAGTGGTGAAAACACCAGATAACGTGTTTCTCGCATTAAATAGGTCGAAAAGAGCGATCTCGATGTTTCTGCATACTTCGGACAGAAGTCTCACCAAGATTATCGCAGACAATGCATATCTCAGCTTGAAACCCCACGAAAACCCAGATATCGCCGGTTCTGCATATCAAACGCACTGTGGGGTGGGGAAAACACCAGATAAGGTTTTTCTCGCATTAACTAGCTCGAAAAGTGCGATCTCGACGATTCAGCATACTTCGGACAGAAGTGTCTCCAAGTTTATCGCAGAAAATGCATATCTCAGCTTGAAACCCCTCGAAAACCAAGATATCACCTGTTCTGCATATCCAACGAATTGTGGTGTGGTGAAAACCACAGAAAACGTGTTTCTCTCATTAAATAGCTCGAAAAGAGCGATCTCGATGATTCTGCACACTTCGGACAGAAGTCTCACCAAGATTATCGCAGACAATGCATATCTCAGCTTGAAACCCCACGAAAACCAAGATATCGCCGGTTCTGCATTTCAAACGTACTGTGGAGTGGTGAAAACACCAGATAAGGTTTTTCTCGCATTAACTAGCTCGAAAGGTGCTATCTCGATGATTCAGCATACTTCGGACAGAAGTCTCTCCAAGTTTATCGCACAAAATGCATATCTCTGCTTGAAACCCCTTGAAAACCAAGATATCACCTGTTCTGCATATCCAACGAACTGTGGTGTGGTGAAAACCCCAGAAAACGTGTTTCTCGCATTACATAGCTCGAAAAGATCGATCTCGATGATTCTGCACACTTCGGACAGAAGTCTCACCAAGATTATCGCAGAGAATGCATATCTCAGCTTGAAACCCCACGAAAACCAAGATATCGCCGGTTCTGCATATCATACGCACTGTGGAGTGCTGAAAAAACCAGATATCGTGTTTCTCGCATTAAATAGCTCGAAAAGTGCGATCTCGATGATTCTGCATATTTCGGACAGAAGTCTCACCATGATTATCGTAAAAAATGCATATCTCAGCTTGAAACCCCACGAAAACCAAGATATCGCTGGTTCTGCATATCCAACGAACTGTGGTGTGGTGAAAACCCCAGAAAACGTGTTTCTCGCATTAAATAGCTCGAAAAGAGCGATCTCGATGATTCTGCACACTTCGGACAGAAGTCTCACCAAGATTATCGCAGACAATGCATATCTCAGCTTGAAACCCCACGAAAACCAAGATATCGCCGGTTCTGCATATCGTACGCACTGTGGAGTGCTGAAAACACCAGATATCGTGTTTCTCGCATTAAATAGCTCGAACAGAGAAACTCGATGATTCTGCATACTTCGGACAGAAGTCTCACCATGATTATCGTCAAAAATGCATATCTCATCTTGAAACCCCACGAAAACCAAGATATCGCTGGCTCTGCATATCAAACGCACTGTGGAGTGGTGAAAACACCAGATAACGTGTTTCTCGCATTAAATAGGTCGAAAAGAGCGATCTCGATGTTTCTGCATACTTCGGACAGAAGTCTCACCAAGATTATCGCAGACAATGCATATCTCAGCTTGAAACCCTACGAAAACCAAGATATCGCCGGTTCTGCATATCATACGCACTGTGGATTGCTGAAAACACCAGATATCGTGTTTCTCGCATTAAATAGGTCGAAAAGAGCGATCTCGATGATTCTGCACACTTCGGACAGAAGTCTCACCAAGATTATCGCAGATAATGCATATCTCAGCTTGAAACCCCACGAAAACCAAGATATCGCCGGTTCTGCATATCAAACGCGCTGTGGAGTGGTGAAAACACCAGATAACGTGTTTCTCGCATTAACTAGCTCGAAATGAGCGATCTCGAAGATTCTGCTTACTTCTAACAGAAGACTCACCAAGATTATCGTAGAAAATGCATATCTCAGCTTGAAACCCCACGAAAACCAAGATATCGCCGGTTCTCCATATCGTACGCACTGTGGAGTGCTGAAAACACCAGATATCGTGTTTCTCGCATTAAATAGCTCGAAAAGTGCGATCTCGATGATTCTGCATACTTCGGACAGAAGTCTCACCATGATTATCGTAAAAAATGCATATCTCAGCTTGAAACCCCACGAAAACCAAGATATCGCTGGTTCTGCACATCAAACGCACTGTGGACTGGTGAAAACACCAGATAACGTGTTTCTCGCATTAAATAGGTCGAAAAGAGCGATCTCGATGTTTCTGCATACTTCGGACAGAGGTCTCACCAAGATTATCTCAGAAAATGCATATCTCAGCTTGAAACCCCACGAAAACCCAGATATCGCCGGTTCTGCATATCAAACCAACTGTGGAGTGGTGAAAACACCAGACAACGTGTGTCTCGCATTAAATAGTTCGAAATGTGCGATCTCGATGATTCTGCATACTTCTAACAGAAGTCTCACCATGATTATCGCAGAAAATGCATATCTCTGCTAGAAAACGCACGAAAACCAAGATATCTCCTGTTCTGCATATCCAACGAACTGTGCAGTGGTGAAAACCCCAGAAAACGTGTTTCTCGCATTAAATAGCACGAAATGTACGATCTCGAAGATTCTGCATACTTCTAACAGAAGTCTCAACATGATTATCGCAGATAATGCATATCTCTGCTAGAAACCCCACGAAAACCAAGATATCTCCTGTTCTGCATATACAACGAACTGTGGAGTGGTGAAAACACCAGATAACGTGTTTCTCGCATTAACTAGCTCGAAATGAGCGATCTCTTTGATTCTGCATACTTCTGACAGAAGACTCCCCAAGATTATCGCTGAAAATGCATATCTCAGCAGGAAAAACCACGAAAATCAAGATATCGCCGGTTCTGCATATCAAACGCGCTGTGGAGTGGTGAAAACACCAGATAACGTGTTTCTCGCATTAACTAGCTCGAAATGAGCGATCTCGAAGATTCTGCATACTTCTGACAGAAGACTCACCAAGATTATCGCAGACAATGCATATCTCAGCTTGAAACCCCACGAAAACCAAGATATCCCCGGTTCTGCATATCGTACGCACTGTGGAGTGCTGAAAACACCAGATATCGTGTTTCTCGCATTAAGTAGTTCGAAAAGAGCGATCTCGATCATTCTGCATACTTCGGACAAAAGTCTCACCATGATTATCGTAAAAAATGCATATCTCAGCTTGAAACCCCACGAAAACCAAGATATCGCTGGTTCTGCATATCCTACGAACTGTGGAGTGGTGAAAACCCCAGAAAACGAGTTTCTCGCATTTAATAGCTCGAAAAGAGCGATCCCGATGATTCTGCATACTTCGGACAGAAGTCTCACCAAGATTATCGCAGACAATGCATATCTCAGCTTGAAACCATACGAAAACCAAGATATCGCCGGTTCTGCATATCGTACGCACTGTGGAGTGCTGAAAACACCAGATATCGTGTTTCTCGCATTAAATAGTTCGAAAAGAGCGATCTCGATCATTCTGCATACTTCGGACAAAAGTCTCACCATGATTATCGTAAAAAATGCATATCTCAGCTTGAAACCCCACGAAAACCAAGATATCGCTGGTTCTGCATATCCAACGAACTGTGGTGTGGTGAAAACCCCAGAAAACGTGTTTCTCGCATTAAATAGCTCGAAAAGAGCGATCTCGATGATTCTGCACACTTCGGACAGAAGTCTCACCAAGATTATCGCAGACAATGCATATCTCAGCTTGAAACCCCACGAAAACCAAGATATCGCCGGTTCTGCATATCGTACGCACTGTGGAGTGCTGAAAACACCAGATATCGTGTTTCTCGCATTAAATAGCTCGAAAAGTGCGATCTCGATGATTCTGCATACTTCGGACAGAAGTCTCACCAAGCTTATCGTAGAAAATGCATATCTCAGCTTGAAACCCGACGAAAACCAAAATATCGCCGGTTCTGCATATCCAACGCACAGTGGAGTGGTGAAAACACCAGATAACGTGTTTCTCGCATTAAGTAGCTCGAAACGAGCGATCTCAATGATTCTAAATACTTCGGACAGAAGTCTCAACACGATTATCGCAGAAAATGCATATCTCATCTTGAAACCCCACGAAAACCAAGATATCGCTGGTTCTGCATATCAAACCAACTGTGGAGTGGTGAAAACACCAGATAACGAGTTTCACGCATTAAATAGCTCGAAAAGAGCGATCTCGATGATTCAGCATACTTCTGACAGAAGTCTCACCAAGATTATCGTAGAAAATGCATATCTCAGCTTGAAACCCGACGAAAACCGAGTCATCTCCGGTTCTGCACATCAAACGTACCGTTGAGTGGTGAAAACACCAGAAAACGTGTTTCGCGCATTAAGTAGCTCGAAAAGAGCGGTCTCGAAGATTCTGCATACTTCTGACAGAAGTCTCACCAGGATTATCGTAGAAAATGCATATCTCAGCTTGAAACCCGACGAAAACCAAAATATCACCGGTTCTGCATATCCAACGCACTGTGGAGTGGTGAAAACACCAGATGACGTGTTTCTCGCATTAAGTTGCTCGAAACGAGCGATCTCGATGATTCTGCATACTTCGGACAGAAGTCTCAACAAGATTATCGCAGAAAATGCATATCTCAGCTTGAAACCCCACGAAAACCAAGATATCGCCGGTTTTGCATATAAAACGCACTGTGGAGTGGTGAAAACACCGGATAAGGTTTTTCTCGCATTAAATAGCTCGAAAAGAGCGTTCTCGAAGATCCTGCATACTTCTGACAGAAGTCTCACCAAGATTATCGTAGAAAATGCATATCTCAGCTTGAAACCCGATGAAAACCGAGTTATCTCCGGTTCTGCACATCAAACGTACCGTGGAGTGGTGAAAACACCAGAAAACGTGTTTCGCGCATTAAGTAGCTCGAAAAGAGCGTTCTCGAAGATTCTGCATACTTCTGACAGCCGTCTCACCAGGAATATCGTAGAAATGCATATCTCAGCTTGAAACCCGACCGAATCCAAGATATCTCCGGTTCTGCATGTCAAACGTACTGTGGAGTGGAGAAAACACCAGAAAACGTGTTTCGTGCATTAAGTAGCTCGAAAAGAGCGATCTAGATGATTCTGCACACTTCTGACTGAGGTCTCACCAATATTATCGCAGAAAATGCGTATCTCAGCATGAAACCCGACGAAAACCGAGATATCGCCGGTTCTGCTTGTCAAACGTACTGTGGAGTGGAGAAAACACCAGAAAACGTGTTTCGTGCATTAAGTAGCTCGGAAAGGGCGATATCGAAGATCCTGCATACTTCTGACAGAAGTCTCACCAAGATTATCGTAGAAAATGCGTATTTCAGCATGAAACCCGACGAAAACCGAGATATCGCCGGTTCTGCTTGTCAAACGTACTGTGGAGTGGAGAAAACACCAGAAAACGTGTTTCGTGCATTAAGTAGCTCGAAAAGAGCGATCTAGATGATTCTGCACACTTCTGACTGAAGTCTCACCAATATTATCGCAGAAAATGCATATCTCATCTTGAAACCCCACGAAAACCAAGATATCGCCGGTTCTGCATATCATACGCACTGTGGAGTGGTGAAAACACCAGATAACGTGTTTCTCGCATTAAATAGCTCGAAACGAGCGATCTCGATGATTAAGCATACTTCGGACAGAAGTCTCACCAAGATTATCGTAAAAACTGCATATCTCAGCTTGAAACCCCACGAAAACCAAGATGTCGCCGGTTCTGCATATCAAACACACTGTGGAGTGGTGAAAATACCAGAAAACGTGTTTCTCGCATTAAGTAGCTCGAAAAGAGCGTTCTCGAAGATCCTGCATACTTCTGACAGCCGTCTCACCAGGAATATCGTAGAAAATGCATATCTCAGCTTGAAACCCGACCGAATCCAAGATATCTCCGGTTCTGCATGTCAAATGCACTGTGGAGTGGTGAAAACACCAGAAAACGTGTTTCGTGCATTAAGTAGCTCGAAAAGAGCGATCTAGATGATTCTGCATACTTCTGACTGAAGTCTCACCAATATTATCGCAGAAAATGCATATCTCAGCTGGAAACCCCACGAAAACCAGGATATCTACTGTTCTGCATATCAAACGCACTGTGGAGTGCTGAAAACACCAGATAACGTGTTTGTCGCATTAAGTAGCTCGAATAGAGCGATCTCGATGATTCAGCATACTTCGGACAGAAGTCTCACCAAGATTATCGTAGAAAAAGCATATCTCAGCTGGAAACCCCACGAAAACCAAGATATCGCCGGTTCTGCATATCAAACGCACTGTGGAGTGGTGAAAACACCAGAAAACGTGTTTCATGCATTAAGTAGCTCGAAAAGAGCGATCTAGATGATTCTGCATACTTCTGACTGAAGTCTCACCAATATTATCGCAGAAAATGAATATTTCAGCTGGAAACCCCACGAAAACCAAGATGTCGCCGGTTCTGCATATCAAACGCACTGTGGAGTGGTGAAAACAACCAGATAACGTGTTTCTCGCATTAAATACCTCGAATAGAGCGATCTAGGTGATTCTGCATACTTCTGACTGAAGTCTCACCAATATGATCGCATAAAATGCATATCTCAGCTTGAAACCCGACGAAAACCACGATGTCGCCGGTTCTGCATATCAAACGCACTGTGGAGTGGTGTAAACACCAGAAAACGTGTTTCTCGCATCAAATAGCTCGAAACGAGCGATCTAGGTGATTCTGCATACTTCTGACAGAAGACTCACCAAGATTATCGCAGAAAATGCATATCTCAGCTTGAAACCTCACGAAAATCAAGATGTCGCCGGTTCTGCATATCAAACGCACTGTGGAGTGGTGAAAACAACCAGATAACGTGTTTCTCGCATTAAATAACTCGAAACGAGCGATCTAGATGATTCTGCATACTTCTGACTGAAGTCTCACCAATATTATCGCAGAAAATGCATATTTCAGCTGGAATCCCCACGAAAACCAAGTTATCGGCGGTTCTACATATCAAACGCACTGTGGAGTGGTCAAAACACCAGAAAACGTGTTTCTCGCATTAAGTAGCTCGAAAAGAGCGATCTAGATGATACTGCATACTTCTGACAGAATTCTTACCAAGATTATCGTTGAAAATGCATATCCCAGCTTGAACTCCGACGAAATCCAAGATGTCGCCGGTTCTGCAAGTTAAACGCACTGTGGAGTGGTGAAAACACCAGATAACGTGTTTCTCGCATTAAGCAGTTCGAAACGAGCGATCTAGATGATTCTGCATACTTCTGACTAAAGTCTCACCAAGATTATCGCAGAAAATGCATATCTCAGCTTGAAACCCGACCAAAACCACGATGTCGCCGGTTCTGCATATCAAACGCACTGTGGGGTGGTGAATACACCAGAAAACGTGTTTCTCGAATTAAATAGCTCGAAAAGAGCGATCTAGATGATTCTGCATACTTCTCATAGATGAAACACAAAGATTATCGCAGAAAATGCATATTTCAGCTGGAAGCCCCACGAAAACCAAGTTATCGGCGGCTCTACATATCAAACGCACTGTGGAGTGGTCAAAACACCAGAAAACTTGTTTTTTCGCATTAAATAGCTCGAAACGAGCGATCTAGATGATTCTGCATAGTTCTGACTAAAGTCTCACCAAGATTATCGCAGAAAATGCATATCTCAGCTGGAAACCCCACGAAAACCAAGATATCGCCGGTTCTGCATATCAAACGCCCTGTGGAGTGATGAAAACACCAGATAACGTGTTTCTCGCATTAGATAGCTCGAATAGAGCGATTGCGATGATTCTGCATACTTCTGACAGAAGACTCACCAAGATTATCGCAGAAAATGCATATCCCAGCTTGAACCCCGACGAAATCCAAGATGTCGCCGGTTCTGCAAGTTAAACGCACTGTGAAGTGGTCAAAACAACCAGATAACGTGTTTCTCGCTTTAAATAGCTCGAAACGAGCGATCTCGATGATTCTGCATACTTCGGACTGAAGTCTCAACAAGATTATCGCAGAAAATGCATATCCCAGCTAGAAACCCCACGAATACCAAGGTGTCGCCAGTTCTGCATATCAGACGCACTGTGGAGTGGTGAAAACACCAGCAAACGTGTTTCTCGCATTAAATAGCTCGAAAAGAGCGATCTCGATGATTCTGCATACTTCGGACTGAAGTCTCAACAAGATTATCGCAGAAAATGCATATCCCAGCTAGAAACCCCACGAATACCAAGGTGTCGCCAGTTCTGCATATCAAACGCACTGTGGAGCGGTGAAAACAACCAGATAACGTGTTTCTCGCATTAAATAGCTCGAATAGAGCGATCTAGGTGATTCTGCATACTTCTGACTGAAGTCTCACCAATATGATCGCAGAAAATGCATATCTCAGCTTGAAACCCGACGAAAACCACGATGTCGCCGGTTCTGCATATCAAACGCACTGTGGAGTGGTGTAAACACCAGAAAACGTGTTTCTCGCATCAAATAGCTCGAAACGAGCGATCTAGGTGATTCTGCATACTTCTGACTGAAGTCTCACCAATATGATCGCAGAAAATGCATATCTCAGCTTGAAACCCGACGAAAAACACGATGTCGCCGGTTCTGCATATCAAACGAACTGTGGAGTTTTGAAAACACCAGAAAACGTGTTTCTCGCATCAAATAGCGCGAAAAGAGCGATCTAGATGATTCTGCATACTTCTGACAGAAGACTCACCAAGATTATCGCAGAAAATGCATATCTCAGCTTGAAACCTCACGAAAATCAAGATGTCGCCGGTTCTGCATATCAAACGCACTGTGGAGTGGTGAAAACAACCAGATAACGTGTTTCTCGCATTAAATAACGCGAAACGAGCGATCTAGATGATTCTGCATACTTCTGACTGAAGTCTCACCAATATTATCGCAGAAAATGCATATTTCAGCTGGAATCCCCACGAAAACCAAGTTATCGGCGGTTCTACATATCAAACGCACTGTGGAGTGGTCAAAACACCAGAAAACGTGTTTCTCGCATTAAGTAGCTCGAAAAGAGCGATCTAGATGATACTGCATACTTCTGACAGAATTCTTACCAAGATTATCGTTGAAAATGCATAACCCAGCTTGAACTCCGACGAAATCCAAGATGTCGCCGGTTCTGCAAGTTAAACGCACTGTGGAGTGGTGAAAACACCAGATAACGTGTTTCTCGCATTAAGTAGTTCGAAACGAGCGATCTAGATGATTCTGCATACTTCTGACTAAAGTCTCACCAAGATTATCGCAGAAAATGCATATCTCAGCTGGAAACCCCACGAAAACCAAGATATCGCCGGTTCTGCATATCAAACGCCCTGTGGTGTGATGAAAACACCAGATAACGTGTTTCTCGCATTAGATAGCTCGAATAGAGCGATCGCGATGATTCTGCATACTTCTGACAGAATTCTTACCAAGATTATCGTTGAAAATACATATCCCAGCTTGAACCCCGACGAAATCCAAGATGTCGCCGGTTCTGCAAGTTAAACGCACTGTGGAGTGGTGAAAACACCAGATAACGTGTTTCTCGCATTAAGTAGCTCGAAACGAGCGATCTAGATGATTCTGCATACTTCTGACTAAAGTCTCACCAAGATTATCGCAGAAAATGCATATCTCAGCTTGAAACCCGACCAAAACCACGATGTCGCCGGTTCTGCATATCAAACGCACTGTGGGGTGGTGAATACACCAGAAAACGTGTTTCTCGAATTAAATAGCTCGAAAAGAGCGATCTAGATGATTCTGCATACTTCTGACAGAAGACTCACCAAGATTATCGCAGAAAATGCATATCTCAGCTTGAACCCCGACGAAATCCAAGATGTCGCCGGTTCTGCAAGTTAAACGCACTGTGGAGTGGTGAAAACACCAGAAAACGTGTTTCTCGAATTAAATAGCTCGTAAAGAGCGATCTAGATGATTCTGCATACTTCTCATAGATGAAACACAAAGATTATCGCAGAAAATGCATATTTCAGCTGGAAGCCCCACGAAAACCAAGTTATCGGCGGCTCTACATATCAAACGCACTGTGGAGTGGTCAAAACAACCAGATAACGTGTTTCTCGCTTTAAATAGCTCGAAACGAGCGATCTAGATGATTCTGCATACTTCTGACTGAAGTCTCACCAAGATTATCGCAGAAAATGCATATCTCAGCTGGAAACCCCACGAAAACCAAGATATCGCCGGTTCTGCATATCAAACGCACTGTGGAGTGGTGAAAACAACCAGATAACGTGTTTCTCGCATTAACTAGCTCGAAAAGAGCGTTCTCGATGATTCTGCATACTTCTCATAGATGAAACACCAAGATTATCGCAGAAAATGCATATTTCAGCTGGAAACCCCACGAAAACCAAGTTATCGGCGGCTCTACATATCAAACGCACTGTGGAGTGGTCAAAACAACCAGATAGCGTGTTTCTCGCTTTAAATAGCTCGAAACGAGCGATCTAGATGATTCTACATACTTCTGACTGAAGTCTCACCAATATGATCGCAGAAGATGCATATCTCAGCTTGAAACCCGACGAAAACCACGATGTCGCCGGTTCTGCATATCAAACGCACTGTGGCGTGGTGAAAACACCAGAAAACGTGTTTCTCGCATCAAATAGCTCGAAAAGAGCGATCTAGATGATTCTGCATACTTCTGACAGAAGACTCACCAATATGATCGCAGAAAATGCATATCTCAGCTTGAAACCCGACGAAAACCACGATGTCGACTGTTCTGCATATCAAACGCACTGTGGAGTGGTGAAAACACCAGAAAACGTGTTTCTCGCATCAAATAGCTCGAAAAGAGCGATCTAGATGATTCTGCATACTTCTGACAGAAGACTCACCAAGATTATCGCAGAAAATGCATATCTCAGCTTGAAACCTCACGAAAATCAAGATGTCGCCGGTTCTGCATATCAAACGCACTGTGGAGTGGTGAAAACAACCAGATAACGTGTTTCTCGCATTAAATAACTCGAATCGAGCGATCTAGATGATTCTGCATACTTCTGACTGAAGTCTCACCAATATTATCGCAGAAAATGCATATTTCAGCTGGAATCCCCACGAAAACCAAGTTATCGGCGGTTCTACATATCAAACGCACTGTGGAGTGGTCAAAACACCAGAAAACGTGTTTCTCGCATTAAGTAGCTCGAAAAGAGCGATCTAGATGATACTGCATACTTCTGACAGAATTCTTACCAAGATTATCGTTGGAAATGCATATCCCAGCTTGAACTCCGACGAAATCCAAGATGTCGCCGGTTCTGCAAGTTAAACGCACTGTGGAGTGGTGAAAACACCAGATAACGTGTTTCTCGCATTAAGTAGCTCGAAACGAGCGATCTAGATGATTCTGCATACTTCTGACTAAAGTCTCACCAAGATTATCGCAGAAAATGCATATCTCAGCTTGAAACCCGACCAAAACCACGATGTCGCCGGTTCTGCATATCAAACGCACTGTGGGGTGGTGAATACACCAGAAAACGTGTTTCTCGATTTAAATAGCTCGAAAAGAGCGATCTAGATGACTCTGCATACTTCTCATAGATGAAACACAAAGATTATCGCAGAAAATGCATATTTCAACTGGAAGCCCCACGAAAACCAAGTTATCGGCGGCTCTACATATCAAACGCACTGAGGAGTGGTCAAAACACCAGAAAACTTGTTTTTTCGCATTAAATAGCTCGAAACGAGCGATCTAGATGATTCTGCATAGTTCTGACTAAAGTCTCACCAAGATTATCGCAGAAAATGCATATCTCAGCTGGAAACCCCACGAACACCAAGATATCGCCGGTTCTGCATATCAATCGCACTGTGGAGTGGTGAAAACAACCAGATAACGTGTTTCTCGCTTTAAATAGCTCGAAACGAGCGATCTAGATGATTCTGCATACTTCTGACTGGAGTCTCACCAATATTATCACAGAAATTGCATATCACAGCTGGAAACCCCACGAAAACCAAGATATCGCCGGTTCTGCATATCAGACGCACTATGGAGTGGTGAAAACATCAGAAAACGTGTATCTCGCATTAACCAGCTCGAAAAGAGCGTTCTCGATGATTCTGCATACTTCTCATAGATGAAACACACAGATTATCGCAGAAAATGCATATTTCAGCTGGAAGCCCCACGAAAACCAAGTTATCGGCGGCTCTACATATCAAACGCACTGAGGAGTGGTCAAAACACCAGAAAACTTGTTTTTTCGCATTAAATAGCTCGAAACGAGCGATCTAGATGATTCTGCATAGTTCTGACTAAAGTCTCACCAAGATTATCGCAAAAATGCATATCTCAGCTGGAAACCCCACGAAAACCAAGATATCGCCGGTTCTGCATATCAAACGCACTGTGGAGTGGTGAAAACAACCAGATAACGTGTTTCTCGCTTTAAATAGCTCGAAACGAGCGATCTAGATGATTCTGCATACTTCTGACTGAAGTCTCACCAATATTATCGCAGAAAATGCTATATCTCAGCTTGAAACCCGACGGAAACCACGATGTCGCCGGTTCTGCATATCAAACGCACTGTGGCGTGGTGAAAACACCAGAAAACGTGTTTCTCGCATTAAATAGCTCGAAAAGAGCGATCTAGATGATTCTGCATACTTCTGACAGAAGACTCACCAACATTATCACAGAAATTGCATATCTCAGCTGGAAACCCCACGAAAACCAAGATATCGCCGGTTCTGCATATCAAACGCACTGTGGCGTGGTGAAAACACCAGAAAACGTGTTTCTCGCATTAAATAGCTCGAAAAGAGCGATCTAGATGATTCTGCATACTTCTGACAGAAGACTCACCAAGATTATCACAGAAATTGCATATCTCAGCTGGAAACCCCACGAAAACCAAGATATCGCCGGTTCTGCATATCGGACGCACTATGGAGTGGTGAAAACATCAGAAAACGTGTATCTCGCATTAACCAGCTCGAAAAGAGCGTTCTCGATGATTCTGCATACTTCTCATAGATGAAACACCAAGATTATCGCAGAAAATGCATATTTCAGCTGGAAACCCCACGAAAACCAAGTTATCGGCGGCTCTACATATCAAACGCACTGTGGCGTGGTGAAAACACCAGAAAACGTGTTTCTCGCATCAAATAGCTCGAAAAGAGCGATCTAGATGATTCTGCATACTTCTGACAGAAGACTCACCAAGATTATCGCGGAAAATGCATATCTCAGCTGGAAACCCAACGAAAACCAAGATATCGCCGGTTCTGCATATTAGACGCACTATGGAGTGGTGAAAACACCAGAAAACGTGTATCTCGCATTAACTAGCTCGAAAAGAGCGTTCTCGATGATTCTGCATACTTCTCATAGATGAAACACCAAGATTATCGCAGAAAATGCATATTTCAGCTGGAAACCCCACGAAAACCAAGATATCGCCGGTTCTGCATATCAAACGCACTGTGGCGTGGTGAAAACACCAGAAAACCTGTTTCTCGCATTAAATAGCTCGAAAAGAGCGATCTAGATGATTCTGCATACTTCTGACAGAAGACTCACCAATATGATCGCAGAAAATGCATATCTCAGCTTGAAACCCGACGAAAACCACGATGTCGACTGTTCTGCATATCAAACGCACTGTGGAGTGGTGAAAACACCAGAAAACGTGTTTCTCGCATCAAATAGCTCGAAAAGAGCGATCTAGATGATTCTGCATACTTCTGACAGAAGACTCACCAAGATTATCGCAGAAAATGCATATCTCAGCTTGAAACCTCACGAAAATCAAGATGTCGCCGGTTCTGCATATCAAACGCCCTGTGGAGTGGTGAAAACACCAGAAAACGTGTTTCTCGCATTAAGTAGCTCGAAAAGAGCGATCTAGATGATACTGCATACTTCTGACAGAATTCTTACCAAGATTATCGTTGAAAATGCATATCCCAGCTTGAACCCCGACGAAATCCAAGATGTCGCCGGTTCTGCAAGTTAAACGCACTGTGGAGTGGTGAAAACACCAGATAACGTGTTTCTCGCATTAAATAGCTCGAAACGAGCGATCTAGGTGATTCTGCATACTTCTGACTGAAGTCTCACCAATATGATCGCAGAAAATGCATATCTCAGCTGGAAACCCCACGAAAACCAAGATATCGCCGGTTCTGCATATCAGACGCACTATGGAGTGGTGAAAACACCAGAAAACGTGTATCTCGCATTAACTAGCTCGAAAAGAGCGTTATCGATGATTCTGCATACTTCTCATAGATGAAACACCAAGATTGTCGCAGAAAATGCATATCTCAGCTGGAAACCCCACGATAACCAAGATATCGCCGGTTCTGCATATCAAACGCCCTGTGGAGTGATGAAAACACCAGATAACGTGTTTCTCGCATTAAATAGCTCGAATAGAGCGATCGCGATGATTCTGCATACTTCTGACAGAAGACTCACCAAGATTATCGCAGAAAATGCATATCTCAGCTTGAAATCCGACCGAAACCAAGATATCTCCGTTTCTGCTTATCAAACGCACTGTGGAGTGGTGAAAACAACCAGATAACGTGTTTCTCGCATTAAATAGCTCGAATAGAGCGATCTCGATGATTCTGCATACTTCTGACAGAAGACTCACCAAGATTATCGCAGAAAATGCATATCTCAGCTGGAAACCCCACGAAAACCAAGATATCGCCGGTTCTGCATATCAAACGCACTGTGGAGTGGTGAAAACATCAGAAAACGTGTATCTCGCATTAACCAGCTCGAAAAGAGCGTTCTCGATGATTCTGCATACTTCTCATAGATGAAACACCAAGATTATCGCAGAAAATGCATATTTCAGCTGGAAACCCCACGAAAACCAAGTTATCGGCGGCTCTACATATCAAACGCACTGTGGCGTGGTGAAAACACCAGAAAACGTGTTTCTCGCATCAAATAGCTCGAAAAGAGCGATCTAGATGATTCTGCATACTTCTGACAGAAGACTCACCAAGATTATCGCGGAAAATGCATATCTCAGCTGGAAACCCAACGAAAACCAAGATATCGCCGGTTCTGCATATTAGACGCACTATGGAGTGGTGAAAACACCAGAAAACGTGTATCTCGCATTAACTAGCTCGAAAAGAGCGTTCTCGATGATTCTGCATACTTCTCATAGATGAAACACCAAGATTATCGCAGAAAATGCATATTTCAGCTGGAAACCCCACGAAAACCAAGATATCGCCGGTTCTGCATATCAAACGCACTGTGGCGTGGTGAAAACACCAGAAAACCTGTTTCTCGCATTAAATAGCTCGAAAAGAGCGATCTAGATGATTCTGCATACTTCTGACAGAAGACTCACCAATATGATCGCAGAAAATGCATATCTCAGCTTGAAACCCGACGAAAACCACGATGTCGACTGTTCTGCATATCAAACGCACTGTGGAGTGGTGAAAACACCAGAAAACGTGTTTCTCGCATCAAATAGCTCGAAAAGAGCGATCTAGATGATTCTGCATACTTCTGACAGAAGACTCACCAAGATTATCGCAGAAAATGCATATCTCAGCTTGAAACCTCACGATAATCAAGATGTCGCCGGTTCTGCATATCAAACGCCCTGTGGAGTGGTGAAAACACCAGAAAACGTGTTTCTCGCATTAAGTAGCTCGAAAAGAGCGATCTAGATGATACTGCATACTTCTGACAGAATTCTTACCAAGATTATCGTTGAAAATGCATATCCCAGCTTGAACCCCGACGAAATCCAAGATGTCGCCGGTTCTGCAAGTTAAACGCACTGTGGAGTGGTGAAAACACCAGATAACGTGTTTCTCGCATTAAATAGCTCGAAACGAGCGATCTAGGTGATTCTGCATACTTCTGACTGAAGTCTCACCAATATGATCGCAGAAAATGCATATCTCAGCTTGAAACCCGACCAAAACCACGATGTCGCCGGTTCTGCATATCAAACGCACTGTGGGGTGGTGAATACACCAGAAAACGTGTTTCTCGATTTAAATAGCTCGAAAAGAGCGATCTAGATGATTCTGCATACTTCTCATAGATGAAACACAAAGATTATCGCAGAAAATGCACATTTCAGCTGGAAGCCCCTCGAAAACCAAGTTATCGGCGGCTCTACATATCAAACGCACTGTGGAGTGGTCAAAACACCAGAAAACTTGTTATTTCGCATTAAATAGCTCGAAACGAGCGATCTAGATGATTCTGCATAGTTCTGACTAAAGTCTCACCAAGATTATCGCAGAAAATGCATATCTCAGCTGGAAACCCCACGAAAACCAAGATATCGCCGGTTCTGCATATCAGACGCACTATGGAGTGGTGAAAACACCAGAAAACGTGTATCTCGCATTAACTAGCTCGAAAAGAGCGTTATCGATGATTCTGCATACTTCTCATAGATGAAACACCAAGATTGTCGCAGAAAATGCATATCTCAGCTGGAAACCCCACGATAACCAAGATATCGCCGGTTCTGCATATCAAACGCCCTGTGGAGTGATGAAAACACCAGATAACGTGTTTCTCGCATTAAATAGCTCGAATAGAGCGATCGCGATGATTCTGCATACTTCTGACAGAAGACTCACCAAGATTATCGCAGAAAATGCATATCTCAGCTTGAAATCCGACCGAAACCAAGATATCTCCGTTTCTGCTTATCAAACGCACTGTGGAGTGGTGAAAACAACCAGATAACGTGTTTCTCGCATTAAATAGCTCGAATAGAGCGATCTCGATGATTCTGCATACTTCTGACAGAAGACTCACCAAGATTATCGCAGAAAATGCATATCTCAGCTGGAAACCCCACGAAAACCAAGATATCGCCGGTTCTGCATATCAAACGCACTGTGGAGTGGTGAAAGCAAACAGATAACGTGTTTCTCGCATTAAATAGCTCGAATAGAGCGATCTCGATGATTCTGCATACTTCTGACAGAAGACTCACCAAGATTATCACAGAAATTGCATATCTCAGCTGGAAACCCCACGAAAACCAAGTTATCGGCGGCTCTACATATCAAACGCACTGTGGAGTGGTCAAAACTACCAGATAACGTGTTTCTCGCTTTAAATAGCTCGAAACGAGCGATCTAGATGATTCTGCATACTTCTGACAGAATTCTTACCAAGATTATCGTTGAAAATGCATATCCCAGCTTGAACCCCGACGAAATCCAAGATGTCGCCGGTTCTGCAAGTTAAACGCACTGTGGAGTGGTGAAAACACCAGATAACGTGTTTCTCGCATTAAGTAGCTCGAAACGAGCGATCTAAATGATTCTGCATACTTCTGACTAAAGTCTCACCAAGATTATCGCAGAAAATGCATGTCTCAGCTTGAAACCCGACCAAAACCACGATGTCGCCGGTTCTGCATATCAAACGCACTGTGGGGTGGTGAATACACCAGAAAACGTGTTTCTCGATTTAAATAGCTCGAAAAGAGCGATCTAGATCATTCTGCATACTTCTCATAGATGAAACACAAAGATTATCGCAGAAAATGCATATTTCAGCTGGAAGCCCCACGAAAACCAAGTTATCGGCGGCTCTACATATCAAACGCACTGTGGAGTGGTCAAAACACCAGAAAACTTGTTTTTTCGCATTAAATCGCTCGAAACGAGCGATCTAAATGATTCTGCATAGTTCTGACTAAAGTCTCACCAAGATTATCGCAGAAAATGCATATCTCAGCTGGAAACCCCACGAAAACCAAGATATCGCCGGTTCTGCATATCAGATGCACTATGGAGTGGTGAAAACACCAGAAAACGTGTATCTCGAATTAACTAGCTCGAAAGGAGCGTTCTCGATGATTCTGCATACTTCTCATAGATGAAACACCAAGATTATCGCAGAAAATGCATATTTCAGCTGGAAACCCCACGAAAACCAAGTTATCGGCGGCTCTACATATCAAACGCACTGTGGAGTGGTCAAAACAACCAGATAAAGTGTTTCTCGCTTTAAATAGCTCGAAACGAGCGATCTAGATGTTTCTGCATACTTCTGACTGAAGTCTCACCAATATGATCGCAGAAAATGCATATCTCAGCTTGAAACCCGACGAAAACCACGATGTCGCCGGTTCTGCATATCAAACGCACTGTGGCGTGGTGAAAACACCAGAAAATGTGTTTCTCGCATCAAATAGCTCGAAAAGAGAGATCTAGATGATTCTGCATACTTCTGACAGAAGACTCACCAAGATTATCGCAGAAAATGCATATCTCAGCTGGAAACCCCACGAAAACCAAGATATCGCCGGTTCTGCATATCAAACGCACTGTGGAGTGCTGAAAACACCAGATAACGTGTTTCTCGCATTAACCAGCTCGAAAAGAGCGTTCTCGATGATTAAGCATACTTCGGACAGAAGTCTCACCAAGATTATCGCAGGAATTGCAAATCTCAGCTTGAACCCCGACGAAATCCAAGATGTCGCCGGATCTGCATATCAAACGCACTGTGGAGTGGTGAAAACAACCAGATAACGTGTTCTCGCATTAAATAGCTCGAATAGAGCGATCTCGACGATTCTGCATACTTCTGACTGAAGTCTCACCAATATGATCGCTGAAAATGCATATCTCAGCTTGAAACCCGACGAAAACCACGATGTCGCCGGTTCTGCATATCAAACGCACTGTGGCGTGGTGAAAACACCAGAAAACGTGTTTCTCGCATCAAATAGCTCGAAAAGAGCGATCTAGATGATTCTGCATACTTCTGACAGAAGTCTCACCAAGATTATCGTAAAAAATGCATATCTCAGCTTGAAACCCCACGAAAGCCAAGATATCGCTGGTTCTGCATATCAAACGAACTGTGGAGTGGTGAAAACACCGGATAAGGTTTTTCTCGCATTAACTAGCTCGAACAGAGCGATCTCGATGTTTCAGCATACTTCGGACAGAAGTCTCACCACGATTACCGCAGAAAATGTATATCTCAGCTTGAAACCCCACGAAAACCAAGTTATCGCCGGTTCTGCATATCATACGCACTGTGGAGTGGTGAAAACACCAGATAACGTGTTTCGCGCATTAAATAGCTCGAAACGAGCGATCTCGATGATTAAGCATACTTCGAACAGAAGTCTCACCAAGATTATCGTAAAAAATGCATATCTCAGCTTGAAACCCCACGAAAACCAAGATATCGCTGGTTCTGCATATGAAACGCACTGTGGAGTGGTGAAAACAACCATATAACGTGTTTCTCGCATTAAATAGCTCGAAAAGAGCGATCTAGATGATTCTGCATACTCCTGACAGAAGACTCACCATGGTTATCGTAGAAAATGCATATCTCAGCTTGAAATCTCACGAAAATCAAGATGTCGCCTGTTCTGCATATCAAACGCACTGTGGAGTGGTGAAAACACCAGATAACGTGTTTCTCGCATTAAATAGCTCGAAAAGAGGGGTCTCGATGATTCTGCATCCTACTGACAGAAGACTCACCAGTATTATAGCAGAAAATGCATATCTCAGCTTGAAACCTCACGAAAATCAAGATGTCGCCGGTTCTGCATATCAAACGCACTGTGGAGTCGTGAAACCAACCAGACAACGTGTTTCTCGCATTAAATAGCTCGAAAAGAGCGATCCCGATGATTCTGCATACTTCTGACAGAAGTCTCACCAAGATTATCGTTGAAAATGCATATCTCAGCTTGATACCCGACCTAAACCAAGATATCTCCTGTTCTGCATGTCAAACGTACTGTGGAGTGGTGAATACACCAGAAAACGTGTTTCTCGCTTTAAATAGCTCGAAAAGAGCGATCCCGATGATTCTGCATACGTCTGACAGAAGTCTCACCAAGATTATCGTAGAAAATGCATATCTCAGCTTGAAACCCGACCGAAACCAAGATATATCCGGTTCTGCATGTCAAACGTACTGTGGGGTGGTGAATACACCAGAAAACGTGTTTCTCACATTAAATAGCTCGAAGAGAGCGATCTAGATGATTCTGCATACTTCTGACAGAAGACTCACCATGGTTATCGTAGAAAATGCATATCGCAGCTTGAAATCTCACGAAAATTAAGATGTCGCCTGTTCTGCATATCAAACGCACTGTGGAGTGGTGAAAACACCAGATAACGTGTCTCTCGCATTAAATAGCTCGAAAAGAGGGGTCTCGATGATTCTGCATAGTACTGACAGATGACTCACCAAGATTATCGACGAAAATGCATATCTCAGGTTGAAATCTCACGAAAATCAAGATGTCGCCGGTTCTGCATATCAAACGCACTGTGGAGTGGTGAAAACACCAGATAACGTGTTTCTCGCATTAAAGAGCTCGAAAAGAGGGATCTCGATGATTCTGCATACTTCTGACAGAAGACTCACCAAGATTATCACAGAAATTGCATATCTCAGCTGGAAACCCCACGAAAACCAAGATATCGCCGGTTCTGCATATCAGACGCACTATGGAGTGGTGAAAACATCAGAAAACGTGTATCTCGCATTAACTAGCTCGAAAAGAGCGTTCTCGATGATTCTGCATACTTCTCATAGATGAAACACCAAGATTATCGCAGAAAATGCATATTTCATCTGGAAACCCCACGAAAACCAAGTTATCGGCGGCTCTACATATCAAACGCACTGTGGAGTGGTCAAAACAACCAGATAACGGGTTTCTCGCTTTAAATAGCTCGAAACGAGCGATCTAGATGATTCTGCATACTTCTGACTGAAGTCTCCCCAATATGATCGCAGAAAATGCATATCTCAGCTTGAACCCCGACGAAAACCACGATGTCGCCGGTTCTGCATATCAAACGCACTGTGGCGTGGTGAAAACACCAGAAAACGTGTTTCTCGCATCAAATAGCTCGAAAAGAGCGATCTAGATGATTCTGCATACATCTGACAGAAGACTCACCAAGATTATCGCAGAAAATGCATATCTCAGCTGGAAACCCCACGAAAACCAAGATATCGCCGGTTCTGCATATCAAACGCACTGTGGAGTGCTGAAAACACCAGATAACGTGTTTCTCGCATTAACTAGCTCGAAAAGAGCGTTCTCGATGATTAAGCATACTTCGGACAGAAGTCTCACCAAGATTATCGCAGGAATAGCAAATCTCAGCTTGAACCCCGACGAAATCCAAGATGTCGCCGGATCTGCATATCAAACGCACTGTGGAGTGGTGAAAACACCAGTTAACGTGTTTCTCGCATAAAATAGCTCGAAAAGTTCGATCTTGATGATTCTGCATACTTCTGTCTGAAGTCTCTCCAATATTATCGCACAAAATGCATATCTGAGCTTGAAACCCCACGAAAACCAGGTTATCGTCGGTTCTGCACATCATACGCACTGTGGAGTGGTCAAAACACCAGATAACGTGTTTCTCGCATTATATAGCTCTAAAAGAGCGATCTCGATGATTCTGCATACTTCTAAATGAATTCTCACCAAGATTATCGCAGAAAATGCATATCTCAGGTTGATACCCGACGAAAGCCAAGATGTAGCCGGTTCTGCATATCAAACGCACTGTGGAGAGGTGAAAACATCAGATAACGTGTTTCTCGCATTAAAGAGCTGGAAAAGAGGGATCTCGATGTTTCCGCTTACTTCTGATAGAAGTCTCACCAAGATTATCGCAGAAAACGCATATCTCAGCTTGAAACCCCACGAAAACCAAGATATCGCCGGTTCTGCATATCAAACCAACTGTGGAGTGGTGAAAACCCCAGATAACGTGTTTCTCGCATTAAATAGCTCGAAAAGTGCGATCTCGATGATTCTGCATACTTCGAACAGAAGTCTCAACAAGATTATCGCAGAAAATGCATATTTCAGCTTGAAACCCCACGAAAACCAAGATATCTACTGTTCTGCATATCAAACGCACTGTGGTGTGGTGAAAACACCAGATAACGTGTTTCTCGCACTAACTAGCTCGAAAAGAGCGATCTTGATGATTCTGCATACTCCTGACAGAAGACTCACCATGGTTATCGTAGAAAATGCATATCTCAGCTTGAAATCTCACGAAAATCAAGATGTCGCCTGTTCTGCATATCAAACGCACTGTGGAGTGGTGAAAACACCAGATAACGTGTTTCTCGCATTAAATAGCTCGAAAAGAGGGGTCTCGATGATTCTGCATCCTACTGACAGAAGACTCACCAATATTATAGCAGAAAATGCATATCTCAGCTTGAAACGTCACGAAAATCAAGATGTCGCCGGTTCTGCATATCAAACGCACTGTGGAGTCGTGAAACCAACCACACAACGTGTTTCTCGCATTAAATAGCTCGAAAAGAGCGATCCCGATGATTCTGCATACTTCTGACAGAAGTCTCACCAAGATTATCGTTGAAAATGCATATCTCAGCTTGATACCCGACCTAAACCAAGATATCTCCTGTTCTGCATGTCAAACGTACTGTGGAGTGGTGAATACACCAGAAAACGTGTTTCTCGCATTAAATAGCTCGAAAAGAGCGATCCCGATGATTCTGCATACTTCTGACAGAAGTCTCACGAAGATTATCGTAGAAAATGCATATCTCAGCTTGAAACCCGACCGAAACCAAGATATATCCGGTTCTGCATGTCAAACGTACTGTGGGGTGGTGAATACACCAGAAAACGTGTTTCTCACATTAAATAGCTCGAAGAGAGCGATCTAGATGATTCTGCATACTTCTGACAGAAGACTCACCATGGTTATCGTAGAAAATGCATATCGCAGCTTGAAATCTCACGAAAATTAAGATGTCGCCTGTTCTGCATATCAAACGCACTGTGGAGTGGTGAAAACACCAGATAACGTGTTTCTCGCATTAACTAGCTCGAAAAGAGCGTTCTCGATGATTAAGCATACTTCGGACAGAAGTCTCACCAAGATTATCGCAGGAATAGCAAATCTCAGCTTGAACCCCGACGAAATCCAAGATGTCGCCGGATCTGCATATCAAACGCACTGTGGAGTGGTGAAAACACCAGTTAACGTGTTTCTCGCATAAAATAGCTCGAAAAGTTCGATCTTGATGATTCTGCATACTTCTGTCTGAAGTCTCTCCAATATTATCGCACAAAATGCATATCTGAGCTTGAAACCCCACGAAAACCAGGTTATCGTCGGTTCTGCACATCATACGCACTGTGGAGTGGTCAAAACACCAGATAACGTGTTTCTCGCATTATATAGCTCTAAAAGAGCGATCTCGATGATTCTGCATACTTCTAAATGAATTCTCACCAAGATTATCGCAGAAAATGCATATCTCAGGTTGATACCCGACGAAAGCCAAGATGTAGCCGGTTCTGCATATCAAACGCACTGTGGAGAGGTGAAAACATCAGATAACGTGTTTCTCGCATTAAAGAGCTGGAAAAGAGGGATCTCGATGTTTCCGCTTACTTCTGATAGAAGTCTCACCAAGATTATCGCAGAAAACCCATATCTCAGCTTGAAACCCCACGAAAACCAAGATATCGCCGGTTCTGCATATCAAACCAACTGTGGAGTGGTGAAAACCCCAGATAACGTGTTTCTCGCATTAAATAGCTCGAAAAGTGCGATCTCGATGATTCTGCATACTTCGAACAGAAGTCTCAACAAGATTATCGCAGAAAATGCATATTTCAGCTTGAAACCCCACGAAAACCAAGATATCTACTGTTCTGCATATCAAACGCACTGTGGTGTGGTGAAAACACCAGATAACGTGTTTCTCGCATTAAATAGCTCGAAAAGAGGGGTCTCGATGATTCTGCATCCTACTGACAGAAGACTCACCAATATTATAGCAGAAAATGCATATCTCAGCTTGAAACCTCACGAAAATCAAGATGTCGCCGGTTCTGCATATCAAACGCACTGTGGAGTCGTGAAACCAACCACACAACGTGTTTCTCGCATTAAATAGCTCGAAAAGAGCGATCCCGATGATTCTGCATACTTCTGACAGAAGTCTCACCAAGATTATCGTTGAAAATGCATATCTCAGCTTGATACCCGACCTAAACCAAGATATCTCCTGTTCTGCATGTCAAACGTACTGTGGAGTGGTGAATACACCAGAAAACGTGTTTCTCGCATTAAATAGCTCGAAAAGAGCGATCCCGATGATTCTGCATACTTCTGACAGAAGTCTCACGAAGATTATCGTAGAAAATGCATATCTCAGCTTGAAACCCGACCGAAACCAAGATATATCCGGTTCTGCATGTCAAACGTACTGTGGGGTGGTGAATACACCAGAAAACGTGTTTCTCACATTAAATAGCTCGAAGAGAGCGATCTAGATGATTCTGCATACTTCTGACAGAAGACTCACCATGGTTATCGTAGAAAATGCATATCGCAGCTTGAAATCTCACGAAAATTAAGATGTCGCCTGTTCTGCATATCAAACGCACTGTGGAGTGGTGAAAACACCAGATAACGTGTCTCTCGCATTAAATAGCTCGAAAAGAGGGGTCTCGATGATTCTGCATAGTACTGACAGAAGACTCACCAAGATTATCGACGAAAATGCATATCTCAGGTTGAAATCTCACGAAAATAAAGATGTCGCCGGTTCTGCATATCAAACGCACTGTGGAGTGGTGAAAACACCAGATAACGTGTTTCTCGCATTAAAGAGCTCGAAAAGAGGGATCTCGATGATTCTGCATACTTCTGACAGAAGACTCACCAAGATTATCACAGAAATTGCATATCTCAGCTGGAAACCCCACGAAAACCAAGATATCGCCGGTTCTGCATATCAGACGCACTATGGAGTGGTGAAAACATCAGAAAACGTGTATCTCGCATTAACTAGCTCGAAAAGAGCGTTCTCGATGATTCTGCATACTTCTCATAGATGAAACACCAAGATTATCGCAGAAAATGCATATTTCAGCTGGAAACCCCACGAAAACCAAGTTATCGGCGGCTCTACATATCAAACGCACTGTGGAGTGGTCAAAACAACCAGATAACGTGTTTCTCGTTTTAAATAGCTCGAAACGAGCGATCTAGATGATTCTGCATACTTCTGACTGAAGTCTCACCAATATGATCGCAGAAAATGCATATCTCAGCTTGAAACCCGACGAAAACCACGATGTCGCCGGTTCTGCATATTAAACAGACTGTGGCGTGGTGAAAACACCAGAAAACGTGTTTCTCGCATCAAATAGCTCGAAAAGAGCGTTCTAGATGATTCTGCATACTTCTGACAGAAGACTCACCAAGATTATCGCAGAAAATGCATATCTCAGCTGGAAACCCCACGAAAACCAAGATATCGCCGGTTCTGCATATCAAACGCACTGTGGAGTGCTGAAAACACCAGATAACGTGTTTCTCGCATTAAAGAGCTCGAAAAGAGGGATCTCGATGATTAAGCATACTTCGGACAGAAGTCTCACCAAGATTATCGCAGGAATTGCAAATCTCAGCTTGAACCCCGACGAAATCCAAGATGTCGCCGGATCTGCATATCAAACGCACTGTGGAGTGGTGAAAGCACCAGTTAACGTGTTTCTCGCATAAAATAGCTCGAAAAGTGCGATCTTGATGATTCTGCATACTTCTGTCTGAAGTCTCTCCAATATTATCGCACAAAATGCATATCTGAGCTTGAAACCCCACGAAAACCAGGATATCGTCGGTTCTGCACATCATACGCACTGTGGAGTGGTCAAAACACCAGATAACGTGTTTCTCGCATTATATAGCTCTAAAAGAGCGATCTCGATGATTCTGCATACTTCTAAATGAATTCTCACCAAGATTATCGCAGAAAATGCATATCTCACGTTGATACCCGACGAAAGCCAAGACGTCGCCGGTTCTGCATATCAAACGCACTGTGGAGAGGTGAAAACACCAGATAACGTGTTTCTCGCATTAAAGAGCTCGAAAAGAGGGATCTCGATGTTTCCGCTTACTTCAGATAGAAGTCTCACCAAGATTATCGCAGAAAACGCATATCTCAGCTTGAAACCCCACGAAAACCGAGATATCGCCGGTTCTGCATATCAAACCAACTGTGGAGTGGTGAAAACCCCGGATAACGTGTTTCTCGCATTAACTAGCTCGAAGAGAGCGATCTCGATGTTTCAGCATACTTCGGACAGAAGTCTCACCAAGATTACCGCAGAAAATGTATATCTCAGCTTGAAACCCCACGAAAACCAAGATATCGCTGGTTCTGCATATCAAACGCACTGTGGAGTGGTGAAAACAACCATATAACGTGTTTCTCGCGTTGAATAGCTCGAAAAGAGCGATCTAGATAATTCTGCATACTCCTGACAGAAGACTCACCATGGTTATCGTAGAAAATGCATATCTCAGCTTGAAATCTCACGAAAATCAAGATGTCGCCTGTTCTGCATATCAAACGCACTGTGGAGTGGTGAAAACACCAGATAACGTGTTTCTCGCATTAAATATCTCGAAAAGAGGGGTCTCGATGATTCTGCATCCTACTGACAGAAGACTCACCAATATTATAGCAGAAAATGCATATCTCAGCTTGAAACCTCACGAAAATCAAGATGTCGCCGGTTCTGCATATCAAACGCACTGTGGAGTCGCGAAACCAACCAGACAACGTGTTTCTCGCATTAAATAGCTCCAAAAGAGCGATCCCGATGATTCTGCACACTTCTGACAGAAGTCTCACCAAGATTATCGTTGAAAATGCATATCTCAGCTTGATACCCGACCTAAACCAAGATATCTCCTGTTCTGCATGTCAAACGTACTGTGGAGTGGTGAATACACCAGAAAACGTGTTTCTCGCATTAACTAGCTCGAAAAGAGGGATCTCGATGATTCTGCTTACTTCTGATAGAAGTCTCACCAAGAGTATCGCAGAGAATGCATATCTCAGATTGAAACCCCACGAAAACCAAGATATCGCCGGATCTGCATATCAAACCAACTGTGGAGTGGTGAAAACTCCAGATATCGTGTTTCTCGCATTAAATAGCTCGAAACGTGCGATCTCGATGATTAAGCATACTTCGGACAGATGTCTCACCAAGATTATCGTAAAAAATGCATATCTCAGCTTGAAACCCCACGAAAGCCAAGATATCGCTGGTTCTGCATATCAAACGCACTGTGGAGGGGTGAAAACACCGGATAAGGTTTTTCTCGCATTAACTAGCTCGAAAAGAGCGATCTCGATGATTCTGCATACTTCTGACTGAAGTCTCACCAAGATTATCGCAGAAAATGCATATCTCAGGTTGATACCCGACGAAAGCCAAGATGTCGCCGGTACTGCGTATCAAACGCACTGTGGAGAGGTGAAAACACCAGATAACGTGTTTCTCGCATTAAAGAGCTCGAAAAGAGGGATCTCGATGTTTCCGCATACTTCTGATAGAATTCTCACCAAGATTATCGCAGAAAACGCATATCTCAGCTTGAAACCCCACGAAAACCAAGATATCGCCGGTTCTGCATATCAAACCAACTGTGGAGTGGTGAAAACCCCAGATAACGTGTTTCTCGCATTAAATAGCTCGAAAAGTGCGATCTCGATGATTCTGCATACTTCGAACGGAAGTCTCAACAAGATTATCGCAGAAAAAGCATATTTCAGCTTGAAACCCCACGAAAACCAAGATATCTACTGTTCTGCATATCAAACGCACTGTGGTGTGGTGAAAACACCAGATAACGTGTTTCTCGCACTAACTAGCTCGAAAAGAGCGATCTCGATGGTTCAGCATACTTCGGACAGAAGTCTCACCAAGATTATCGTAAAAAATGCATATCTCAGCTTGAAACCCCACGAAAGCCAAGATATCGCTGGTTCTGCATATCAAACGAACTGTGGAGTGGTGAAAACACCGGATAAGGTTTTTCTCGCATTAACTAGCTCGAAAAGAGCGATCTCGATGTTTCAGCATACTTCGGACAGAAGTCTCACCAAGATTATCGCAGAAAATGTATATCTCAGCTTGAAACCCCACGAAAACCAAGATATCGCCGGTTCTGCATATCATACGCACTGTGGAGTGGTGAAAACACCAGATAACGTGTTTCTCGCATTAAATAGCTCGAAACGAGCGATCTCGATGATTAAGCATACTTCGAACAGAAGTATCACCAAGATTATCGTAAAAAATGCATATCTCAGCTTGAAACCCCACGAAAACCAAGATACCGCTGGTTCTGCATATCAAACGCACTGTGGAGTGCAGAAAGCACCAGATAACGTGTTTGCCGCATTAAATAGCTCGAATAGAGCGATCTCGATGATTCTGCATACTTCGGACAGAAGTCTCACCAAGATTATCGTAAAAAATGCATATCTCAGCTTGAAACCCCACGAAAACCAAGATATCGCAGGTTATGCATTTCAGACGCACTGTGGAGTGGTGAAAAAACCAGAAAACGTGTTTCTCGCATTAAGTAGCTCGAAAAGAGCGTTCTCGATGATTCTGCATACTTCTCATAGATGAAACACCAAGATTATCGCAGAAAATGCATATATCAGCTGGAAACCCCACGAAAACCACGTTATCGGCGGTTCTACATATCAAACGCACTGTGGAGTGGTCAAAACACCAGATAACGTGTTTCCCGCATTAAATAGCTCGAAAAGAGCGATCTCGATGATTCTGTATACTTCGGACAGAAGTCTCACCAAGATTATCGCAGAAAATGCATATCTCAGCTTGAAACCCCACGAAAACCAAGATATCGCTGGTTCTGCATGTCAAACGCACTGTCGAGTGGTGAAAACACCAGATAACGTTTTTCTCGCATTAAATAGCTCGAAAAGAAGGATCTCGATGATTCTGCATACTTCTGACTGAAGTCTCACCAAGATTATCGCAGAAAATGCACATCTCAGCTTGAAACCCCACGAAAACCCAGATATCGCCGGTTCTGCATATCAATCCAACTGTGGAGTTGTGAAAACACCAGACAACGTGTTTCTCGCACTAACTAGCTCGAAAAGAGCGATCTCGATGATTCAGCATACTTCGGACAGAAGTCTCACCAAGATTATCGCAGAAAATGCATATCTCAGCTTGAAACCCTACGAAAACCAAGATTTCGCCGGTTCTGCATATCATACGCACTGTGGAGTGGTGAAAACTCCAGATATCGTGTTTCTCGCATTAAATAGCTCGAAACGAGCGATCTCGATGATTAAGCATACTTCGGACAGAAGTCTCACCAAGATTATCGTAAAAAATGCATATTTCAGCTTGAAACCCCACGAAAACCCAGATATCGCCGGTTCTGCATATCAATCCAACTGTGGAGTTGTGAAAACACCAGACAACGTGTTTCTCGCATTAAATAGCTCGAAAAGAGCGATCTAGATGATTCTGCATACTTCGGACAGAAGTCTCACCAAGATTATCGCAGAAAATGCATATCTCACCTTGAAACCCCACGAAAATCAAGATTACGCCGGTTCTGCATATCAAACGCACTGTGGAGTGGTGAAAACAACCAGATAACGAGTTTCTCGCATTAAATAGCTCGAAAAGAGCGTTCCCGATGATTCTGCATACTTCTGACAGAAGTCTCACCAAGATTATCGTAGAAAATGCATATCCCAGCTTGATACCCGACGAAAGCCAAGGTGTCGCCGGTTCTGCACATCAAACGCACTGTGGAGTGGAGAAAACACCAGATAACGTGTTTGTCGCATTAAACAGCTCGAAAAGAGCGTACTCGATGATTCTGCATACTTCGGACAGAAGTCTCACCAAGATTATCGCAGAAAATCCAAATCTCAGCTTGAAACCCCACGAAAACCAAGATATCGCCGGTTCTGCATATCATACGCACTGTGGAGTGGTGAAAACACCAGATAACGTGTTTCTCGCATTAAATAGCTCGAAACGAGCGATCTCGATGATTAAGCATACTTCGGACAGGAGTCTCACCAAGATTATCGTAAAAAATGCATATCTCAGCTTGAAACCCCACGAAAACCAAGATATCGCTGGATCTGCGTATCAAACGCACTGTGGAGTGCTGAATGCACCAGATAACGTGTTTGCCGCATTAAATAGCTCGAATAGAGCGATCTCGATGTATCAGCATACTTCTGACAGAAGTCTCACCAAGCTTATCGCAGAAAATGCATATCTCAGCTTGAAACCCCACCAAAACCAAGATATCGCCAGTTCTGCATATCAGACGCACTGTGGAGTGGTGAAAACACCAGATAACGTGTTTCTCGCATTAAATAGCTCGAAACGAGGGATCTCGATGATTAAGCATACTTCGGACAGAAGTCTCACCAAGATGATCGTAAAAAATGCATATCTCAGCTTGAAACCCCACGAAAACCAAGATATCGCTGGTTCTGCATATCAAACGCACTGTGGAGTGCAGAAAGCACCAGATAACGTGTTTGCCGCATTAAATAGCTCGAATAGAGCGATCTCGATGATTCTGCATACTTCGGACAGAAGTCTCACCAAGATTATCGTAAAAAATGCATATCTCAGCTTGAAACCCCACGAAAACCAAGATATCGCTGGTTATGCATTTCAGACGCACTGTGGAGTGGTGAAAAAACCAGAAAACGTGTTTCTCGCATTAAGTAGCTCGAAAAGAGCGTTCTCGATGATTCTGCATACTTCTCATAGATGAAACACCAAGATTATCGCAGAAAATGCATATATCAGCTGCAAACCCCACGAAAACCACGTTATCGGCGGTTCTACATATCAAACGCACTGTGGAGTGGTCAAAACACCAGATAACGTGTTTCCCGCATTAAATAGCTCGAAAAGAGCGATCTCGATGATTCTGTATACTTCGGACAGAAGTCTCACCAAGATTATCGCAGAAAATGCATATCTCAGCTTGAAACGCCACGAAAACCAAGATATCGCTGGTTCTGCATGTCAAACGCACTGTCGAGTGGTGAAAACACCAGATAACGTTTTTCTCGCATTAAATAGCTCGAAAAGAAGGATCTCGATGATTCTGCATACTTCTGACTGAAGTCTCACCAAGATTATCGCAGAAAATGCATATCTCAGGTTGATACCCGACGAAAGCCAAGATGTCGCCGGTTCTGCATATCAAACGCACTGTGGAGAGGTGAAAACACCAGATAACGTGTTTCTCGCATTAAAGAGCTCGAAAAGAGGGATCTCGATGATTCTGCTTACTTCTGATAGAAGTCTCACCAAGATTATCGTAGAAAACGCATATCTCAGCTTGAAACCCCACGAAAACCAAGATATGGCCGGATCTGCATATCAAACCAACTGTGGAGTGGTGAAAATTACAGATATCGTGTTTCTCGCACTAACTAGCTCGAAAAGAGCGATCTCGATGATTCAGCATACTTCGGACAGAAGTCTCACCAAGATTATCGTAAAAAATGCATATTTCAGCTTGAAACCCCACGAAAACCCAGATATCGCCGGTTCTGCATATCAATCCAACTGTGGAGTTGTGAAAACACCAGACAACGTGTTTCTCGCATTAAATAGCTCGAAAAGAGCGATCTAGATGATTCTGCATACTTCGGACAGAAGTCTCACCAAGATTATCGCAGAAAATGCATATCTCACCTTGAAACCCCACGAAAATCAAGATTACGCCGGTTCTGCATATCAAACGCACTGTGGAGTGGTGAAAACAACCAGATAACGAGTTTCTCGCATTAAATAGCTCGAAAAGAGCGATCCCGATGATTCTGCATACTTCTGACAGAAGTCTCACCAAGATTATCGTAAAAAATGCATATCTCAGCTTGAAACCCCACGAAAACCAAGATATCGCTGGATCTGCATATCAAACGCACTGTGGAGTGCTGAATGCACCAGATAACGAGTTTCTCGCATTAAATAGCTCGAATAGAGCGATCTCGATGTTTCAGCATACTTCGGACAGAAGTCTCACCAAGCTTATCGCAGAAAATGCATATCTCAGCTTGAAACCCCACGAAAACCAAGATATCGCTGGTTATGCATTTCAGACGCACTGTGGAGTGGTGAAAAAACCAGAAAACGTGTTTCTCGCATTAAGTAGCTCGAAAAGAGCGTTCTCGATGATTCTGCATACTTCTCATAGATGAAACACCAAGATTATCGCAGAAAATGCATATATCAGCTGCAAACCCCACGAAAACCACGTTATCGGCGGTTCTACATATCAAACGCACTGTGGAGTGGTCAAAACACCAGATAACGTGTTTCCCGCATTAAATAGCTCGAAAAGAGCGATCTCGATGATTCTGTATACTTCGGACAGAAGTCTCACCAAGATTATCGCAGAAAATGCATATCTCAGCTTGAAACGCCACGAAAACCAAGATATCGCTGGTTCTGCATGTCAAACGCACTGTCGAGTGGTGAAAACACCAGATAACGTTTTTCTCGCATTAAATAGCTCGAAACGAGCGATCTCGATGATTAAGCATACTTCGGACAGAAGTCTCACCAAGATTATCGCAGAAAATCCAAATCTCAGCTTGAAACCCCACGAAAACCAAGATATCGCCGGTTCTGCATATCAATCCAACTGTGGAGTTGTGAAAACACCAGACAACGTGTTTCTCGCACTAACTAGCTCGAAAAGAGCGATCTCGATGATTCAGCATACTTCGGACAGAAGTCTCACCAAGATTATCGCAGAAAATGCATATCTCAGCTTGAAACCCTACGAAAACCAAGATTTCGCCGGTTCTGCATATCATACGCACTGTGGAGTGGTGAAAACTCCAGATATCGTGTTTCTCGCATTAAATAGCTCGAAACGAGCGATCTCGATGATTAAGCATACTTCGGACAGAAGTCTCACCAAGATTATCGTAAAAAATGCATATTTCAGCTTGAAACCCCACGAAAACCCAGATATCGCCGGTTCTGCATATCAATCCAACTGTGGAGTTGTGAAAACACCAGACAACGTGTTTCTCGCATTAAATAGCTCGAAAAGAGCGATCTAGATGATTCTGCATACTTCGGACAGAAGTCTCACCAAGATTATCGCAGAAAATGCATATCTCACCTTGAAACCCCACGAAAATCAAGATTACGCCGGTTCTGCATATCAAACGCACTGTGGAGTGGTGAAAACAACCAGATAACGAGTTTCTCGCATTAAATAGCTCGAAAAGAGCGATCCCGATGATTCTGCATACTTCTGACAGAAGTCTCACCAAGATTATCGTAGAAAATGCATATCCCAGCTTGATACCCGACGAAAGCCAAGGTGTCGCCGGTTCTGCATATCAAACGCACTGTGGAGTGGAGAAAACACCAGATAACGTGTTTGTCGCATTAAACAGCTCGAAAAGAGCGTACTCGATGATTCTGCATACTTCGGACAGAAGTCTCACCAAGATTATCGCAGAAAATCCAAATCTCAGCTTGAAACCCCACGAAAACCAAGATATCACCGGTTCTGCATATCATACGCACTGTGGAGTGGTGAAAACACCAGATAACGTGTTTCTCGCATTAAATAGCTCGAAACGAGCGATCTCGATGATTAAGCATACTTCGGACAGGAGTCTCACCAAGATTATCGTAAAAAATGCATATCTCAGCTTGAAACCCCACGAAAACCAAGATATCGCTGGATCTGCATATCAAACGCACTGTGGAGTGCTGAATGCACCAGATAACGTGTTTGCCGCATTAAATAGCTCGAATAGAGCGATCTCGATGTTTCAGCATACTTCGGACAGAAGTCTCACCAAGCTTATCGCAGAAAATGCATATCTCAGCTTGAAACCCCACCAAAACCAAGATATCGCCAGTTCTGCATATCAGACGCACTGTGGAGTGGTGAAAACACCAGATAACGTGTTTCTCGCATTAAATAGCTCGAAACGAGGGATCTCGATGATTAAGCATACTTCGGACAGAAGTCTCACCAAGATTATCGTAAAAAATGCATATCTCAGCTTGAAACCCCACGAAAACCAAGATATCGCTGGTTCTGCATATCAAACGCACTGTGGAGTGCAGAAAGCACCAGATAACGTGTTTGCCGCATTAAATAGCTCGAATAGAGCGATCTCGATGATTCTGCATACTTCGGACAGAAGTCTCACCAAGATTATCGTAAAAAATGCATATCTCAGCTTGAAACCCCACGAAAACCAAGATATCGCTGGTTATGCATTTCAGACGCACTGTGGAGTGGTGAAAAAACCAGAAAACGTGTTTCTCGCATTAAGTAGCTCGAAAAGAGCGTTCTCGATGATTCTGCATACTTCTCATAGATGAAACACCAAGATTATCGCAGAAAATGCATATATCAGCTGCAAACCCCACGAAAACCACGTTATCGGCGGTTCTACATATCAAACGCACTGTGGAGTGGTCAAAACACCAGATAACGTGTTTCCCGCATTAAATAGCTCGAAAAGAGCGATCTCGATGATTCTGTATACTTCGGACAGAAGTCTCACCAAGATTATCGCAGAAAATGCATATCTCAGCTTGAAACGCCACGAAAACCAAGATATCGCTGGTTCTGCATGTCAAACGCACTGTCGAGTGGTGAAAACACCAGATAACGTTTTTCTCGCATTAAATAGCTCGAAAAGAAGGATCTCGATGATTCTGCATACTTCTGACTGAAGTCTCACCAAGATTATCGCAGAAAATGCATATCTCAGGTTGATACCCGACGAAAGCCAAGATGTCGCCGGTTCTGCATATCAAACGCACTGTGGAGAGGTGAAAACACCAGATAACGTGTTTCTCGCATTAAAGAGCTCGAAAAGAGGGATCTCGATGATTCTGCTTACTTCTGATAGAAGTCTCACCAAGATTATCGTAGAAAACGCATATCTCAGCTTGAAACCCCACGAAAACCAAGATATGGCCGGATCTGCATATCAAACCAACTGTGGAGTGGTGAAAATTACAGATATCGTGTTTCTCGCACTAACTAGCTCGAAAAGAGCGATCTCGATGATTCAGCATACTTCGGACAGAAGTCTCACCAAGATTATCGCAGAAAATGCATATCTCAGCTTGAAACCCTACGAAAACCAAGATTTCGCCGGTTCTGCATATCATACGTACTGTGGAGTGGTGAAAACTCCAGATATCGTGTTTCTCGCATTAAATAGCTCGAAACGAGCGATCTCGATGATTAAGCATACTTCGGACAGAAGTCTCACCAAGATTATCGTAAAAAATGCATATCTCAGCTTGAAACCCCACGAAAACCCAGATATCGCCGGTTCTGCATATCAATCCAACTGTGGAGTTGTGAAAACACCAGACAACGTGTTTCTCGCATTAAATAGCTCGAAAAGAGCGATCTAGATGATTCTGCATACTTCGGACAGAAGTCTCACCAAGATTATCGCAGAAAATGCATATCTCACCTTGAAACCTCACGAAAATCAAGATGACGCCGGTTCTGCATATCAAACGCACTGTGGAGTGGTGAAAACAACCAGATAACGAGTTTCTCGCATTAAATAGCTCGAAAAGAGCGATCCCGATGATTCTGCATACTTCTGACAGAAGTCTCACCAAGATTATCGTAGAAAATGCATATCCCAGCTTGATACCCGACGAAAGCCAAGATGTCGCCGGTTCTGCATATCAAACGCACTGTGGAGTGGTGAAAACTCCAGATAACGTGTTTGTCGCATTAAACAGCTCGAAAAGAGCGTACTCGATGATTCTGCATACTTCGGACAGAAGTCTCACCAAGATTATCGCAGAAAATGCATATCTCAGCTTGAAACCCCACGAAAACCAAGATATCGCCGGTTCTGCATATCATACGCACTGTGGAGTGGTGAAAACACCAGATAACGTGTTTCTCGCATTAAACAGCTCGAAAAGAGCGATCTCGATGATTCTGCATACTTCTGACAGAAGTCTCACCAAGATAATCGCAGAAAATGCATATCTCACCTTGAAACCTCACGAAAATCAAGATGACGCCGGTTCTGCATATCAAACGCACTGTGGAGTGGTGAAAACAACCAGATAACGAGTTTCTCGCATTAAATAGCTCGAAAAGAGCGTTCCCGATGATTCTGCATACGTCTGACAGAAGTCTCACCAAGATTATCGCAGAAAATGCATATATCAGCTGCAAACCCCACGAAAACCACGTTATCGGCGGTTCTACATATCAAACGCACTGTGGAGTGGTCAAAACACCAGATAACGTGTTTCCCGCATTAAATAGCTCGAAACGAGCGATCTCGATGATTAAGCATACTTCGGACAGGAGTCTCACCAAGATTATCGTAAAAAATGCATATCTCAGCTTGAAACCTCACGAAAATCAAGATGACGCCGGTTCTGCATATCAAACGCACTGTGGAGTGGTGAAAACAACCAGATAACGAGTTTCTCGCATTAAATAGCTCGAAAAGAGCGTTCCCGATGATTCTGCATACGTCTGACAGAAGTCTCACCAAGATTATCGCAGAAAATGCATATATCAGCTGCAAACCCCACGAAAACCAAGATATCGCTGGATCTGCATATCAAACGCACTGTGGAGTGCTGAATGCACCAGATAACGTGTTTGCCGCATTAAATAGCTCGAATAGAGCGATCTCGATGTTTCAGCATACTTCGGGCAGAAGTCTCACCAAGATTATCGCAGAAAATGCATATCTCAGCTTGAAACCCCACCAAAACCAAGGTATCGCCAGTTCTGCATATCAGACGCACTGTGGAGTGGTGAAAACACCAGATGACGTGTTTTTCGCATTAAATAGCTCGAAACGAGGGATCTCGATGATTAAGCATACTTCGGACAGAAGTCTCACCAAGATTATCGTAAAAAATGCATATCTCAGCTTGAAACCCCACGAAAACCAAGATATCGCTGGTTCTGCATATCAAACGCACTGTGGAGTGGTGAAAACACCATATAACGTGTTTCTCGCGTTAAATAGCTCGACAAGAGCGATCTAGATGATTCTGCATACTTCTGACTGAAGTCTCACGAAGATTATCGCAGAAAATGCATATCTCAGCTTGAATCCCGAACGTAACCAAGATATCTGCGGTTCTGCATGTCAAACGTACTGTGGAGTGGTGAATACACCAGAAAACGTGTTTCTCGCATTATGTAGCTCGAAAAGAGCGTTCTCGAAGATTCTGCATACTTCTGACTGATGTCTCACCACTATTATCGCAGAAAATGCATATCTCAGCCGGAAACACCACGAATATCAAGATATCGCCGGTTCTGCATATCAAACGCTCTGTGGAGTGGTGAATACACCAGAAAACGTGTTTCTCGCATTAAATGGCTCGAAAAGTGCGATCCCGATGATTCTGCATACTTCTGACAGAAGTCTCACCAAGATTATCGTTGAAAATGCATATCTCAGCTTGATACCCGACCTAAACCAAGATATCTCCTGTTCTGCATGTCAAACGTACTGTGGAGTGGTGAATACACCAGAAAACGTGTTTCTCGCTTTAAATAGCTCGGAAAGAGCGATCCCGATGATTCTGCATACGTCTGACAGAAGTCTCACCAAGATTATCGTAGAAAATGCATATCTCAGCTTGAAACCCGACCGAAACCAAGATATATCCGGTTCTGCATGTCAAACGTACTGTGGGTGGTGAATACACCAGAAAACGTGTTTCTCACATTAAATAGCTCGAATAGAGCGATCTCGATGATTCTGCATACTTCTGACAGAAGACTCACCAAGATTATCGCAGAAAATGCATATCTCAGCTGGAAACCCCACGAAAACCAAGATATCGCCGGTTCTGCATATCAAACGCACTGTGGAGTGGGGAAAACAACCAGATAACGTGTTTCTCGCTTTAAATAGCTCGAAACGAGCGATCTAGATGATTCTGCATACTTCTGACTGAAGTCTCACCAATATGATCGCAGAAAATGCATATCTCAGCTTGAAACCCGACGAAAACCACGATGTCGCCGGTTCTGCATATCAAACGCACTGTGGCGTGGTGAAAACACCAGAAAACGTGTTTCTCGCATCAAATAGCTCGAAAAGAGCGATCTAGATGATTCTGCATACTTCTGACAGAAGACTCACCAAGATTATCGCAGAAAATGCATATCTCAGCTGGAAACCCCTCGAAAACCAAGATATCGCCGGTTCTGCATATCAAACGCACTGTGGAGTGCTGAAAACACCAGATAACGTGTTTCTCGCATTAACCAGCTCGAAAAGAGCGTTCTCGATGATTAAGCATACTTCGGACAGAAGTCTCACCAAGATTATCGCAGGAATTGCAAATCTCAGCTTGAACCCGGACGAAATCCAAGATGTCGCCGGATCTGCATATCAAACGCACTGTGGAGTGGTGAAAACAACCAGATAACGTGTTTCTCGCATTAAATAGCTCGAATAGAGCGATCTCGATGATTCTGCATACTTCTGACTGAAGTCTCACCAATATGATCGCAGAAAATGCATATCTCAGCTTGAAACCCGACGAAAACCACGATGTCGCCGGTTCTGCATATCAAACGCACTGTGGCGTGGTGAAAACACCAGAAAACGTGTTTCTCGCATCAAATAGCTCGAAAAGAGCGATCTAGATGATTCTGCATACTTCTGACAGAAGTCTCACCAAGATTATCGTAAAAAATGCATATCTCAGCTTGAAACCCCACGAAAGCCAAGATATCGCTGGTTCTGCATATCAAACGAACTGTGGAGTGGTGAAAACACCGGATAAGGTTTTTCTCGCATTAACTAGCTCGAACAGAGCGATCTCGATGTTTCAGCATACTTCGGGCAGAAGTCTCACCAAGATTACCGCAGAAAATGTATATCTCAGCTTGAAACCCCACGAAAACCAAGATATCGCCGGTTCTGCATATCATACGCACTGTGGAGTGGTGAAAACACCAGATAACGTGTTTCGCGCATTAAATAGCTCGAAACGAGCGATCTCGATGATTAAGCATACTTCGAACAGAAGTCTCACCAAGATTATCGTAAAAAATGCATATCTCAGCTTGAAACCCCACGAAAACCAAGATATCGCTGGTTCTGCATATCAAACACACTGTGGAGTGGTGAAAACAACCATATAACGTGTTTCTCGCATTGAATAGCTCGAAAAGAGCGATCTAGATGATTCTGCATACTCCTGACAGAAGACTCACCATGGTTATCGTAGAAAACGCATATCTTAGCTTGAAATCTCACGAAAATCAAGATGTCGCCTGTTCTGCATATCAAACGCACTGTGGAGTGGTGAAAACACCAGATAACGTGTTTCTCGCATTAAATAGCTCGAAAAGAGGGGTCTCGATGATTCTGCATCCTACTGACAGAAGACTCACTAATATTATAGCAGAAAATGCATATCTCAGCTTGAAACCTCACGAAAATCAAGATGTCGCCGGTTCTGCATATCAAACGCACTGTGGAGTCGTGAAACCAACCAGACAACGTGTTTCTCGCATTAAATAGCTCGAAAAGAGCGATCCCGATGATTCTGCATACTTCTGACAGAAGTCTCACCAAGATTATCGTTGAAAATGCATATCTCACCTTGATACCCGACCTAAACCAAGATATCTCCTGTTCTGCATGTCAAACGTACTGTGGAGTGGTGAATACACCAGAAAACGTGTTTCTCGCTTTAAATAGCTCGAAAAGAGCGATCCCGATGATTCTGCATACGTCTGACAGAAGTCTCACCAAGATTATCGTAGAAAATGCATATCTCAGCTTGAAACCCGACCGAAACCAAGATATATCCAGTTCTGCATGTCAAACGTACTGTGGGGTGGTGAATACACCGGAAAACGTGTTTCTCACATTAAATAGCTCGAAGAGAGCGATCTAGATGATTCTGCATAGTTCTGACAGAAGACTCACCATGGTTATCGTAGAAAATGCATATCGCAGCTTGAAATCTCACGAAAATTAAGATGTCGCCTGTTCTGCATATCAAACGCACTGTGGAGTGGTGAAAACACCAGATAACGTGTCTCTCGCATTAAATAGCTCAAAAAGAGGGGTCTCGATGATTCTGCATAGTACTGACAGAAGACTCACCAAGATTATCGACGAAAATGCATATCTCAGGTTGAAATCTCACGAAAATCAAGATGTCGCCGGTTCTGCATATCAAACGCACTGTGGAGTGGTGAAAACACCAGATAACGTGTTTCTCGCATTAAAGAGCTCGAAAAGAGGGATCTCGATGATTCTGCATACTTCTGACAGAAGACTCACCAAGATTATCACAGAAATTGCATATCTCAGCTGGAAACCCCACGAAAACCAAGATATCGCCGGTTCTGCATATCAGACGCACTATGGAGTGGTGAAAACATCAGAAAACGTGTATCTCGCATTAACTAGCTCGAAAAGAGCGTTCTCGATGATTCTGCATACTTCTCATAGATGAAACACCAAGATTATCGCAGAAAATGCATATTTCAGCTGGAAACCCCACGAAAACCAAGTTATCGGCGGCTCTACATATCAAACGCACTGTGGAGTGGTAAAAACAACCAGATAACGGGTTTCTCGCTTTAAATAGCTCGAAACGAGCGATCTAGATGATTCTGCATACTTCTGACTGAAGTCTCACCAATATGATCGCAGAAAATGCATATCTCAGCTTGAAACCCGACGAAAACCACGATGTCGCCGGTTCTGCATATCAAACGCACTGTGGCGTGCTGAAAACACCAGAAAACGTGTTTCTCGCATCAAATAGCTCGAAAAGAGCGATCTAGATGATTCTGCATACTTCTGACAGAAGACTCACCAAGATTATCGCAGAAAATGCATATCTCAGCTGGAAACCCCACGAAAACCAAGATATCGCCGGTTCTGCATATCAAACGCACTGTGGAGTGCTGAAAACACCAGATAACGTGTTTCTCGCATTAACTAGCTCGAAAAGAGCGTTCTCGATGATTAAGCATACTTCGGACAGAAGTCTCACCAAGATTATCGCAGGAATTGCAAATCTCAGCTTGAACCCCGACGAAATCCAAGATGTCGCCGGATCTGCATATCAAACGCACTGTGGAGTGGTGAAAACACCAGTTAACGTGTTTCTCGCATAAAATAGCTCGAAAAGTTCGATCTTGATGATTCTGCATACTTCTGTCTGAAGTCTCTCCAATATTATCGCACAAAATGCATATCTGAGCTTGAAACCCCACGAAAACCAGGATATCGTCGGTTCTGCACGTCATACGCACTGTGGAGTGGTCAAAACACCAGATAACGTGTTTCTCGCATTATATAGCTCTAAAAGAGCGATCTCGATGATTCTGCATACTTCTAAATGAGTTCTCACCAAGATTATCGCAGAAAATGCATATCTCAGGTTGATACCCGACGAAAGCCAAGATGTCGCCGGTTCTGCATATCAAACGCACTGTGGAGAGGTGAAAACACCAGATAACGTGTTTCTCGCATTAAAGAGCTGGAAAAGAGGGATCTCGATGTTTCCGCTTACTTCTGATAGAAGTCTCACCAAGATTATCGCAGAAAACGCATATCTCAGCTTGAAACCCCACGTTAACCAAGATATCGCCGGTTCTGCATATCAAACCAACTGTGGAGTGGTGAAAACCCCAGATAACGTGTTTCTCGCATTAAATAGCTCGAAAAGTGCGATCTCGATGATTCTGCATACTTCGAACAGAAGTCTCAACAAGATTATCGCAGAAAATGCATATTTCAGCTTGAAACCCCACGAAAACAAAGATATCTACTGTTCTGCATATCAAACGCACTGTGGTGTGGTGAAAACACCAGATAACGTGTTTCTCGCACTAACTAGCTCGAAAAGAGCGATCTCGATGATTCAGCATACTTCGGGCAGAAGTCTCACCAAGATTATCGTAAAAAATGCATATCTCAGCTTGAAACCCCACGAAAGCCAAGATATCGCTGGTTCTGCATATCAAACGAATTGTGGAGTGGTGAAAACACCGGATAAGGTTTTTCTCGCATTAACTAGCTCGAAAAGAGCGATCTCGATGATTAAGCATACTTCGAACAGAAGTCTCACCAAGATTATCGTTAAAAATGCATATCTCAGCTTGAAACCCCACGAAAACCAAGATATCGCTGGTTCTGCATATCAAACGCACTGTGGAGTGGTGAAAACAACCATATAACGTGTTTCTCGCATTAAATAGCTCGAAAAGAGCGATCTAGATGATTCTGCATACTCCTGACAGAAGACTCACCATGGTTATCGTAGAAAATGCATATCTCAGCTTGAAATCTCACGAAAATCAAGATGTCGCCTGTTCTGCATATCAAACGCACTGTGGAGTGGTGAAAACACCAGATAACGTGTTTCTCGCATTAAATAGCTCGAAAAGAGGGGTCTCGATGATTCTGCATCCTACTGACAGAAGACTCACCAATATTATAGCAGAAAATGCATATCTCAGCTTGAAACCTCACGAAAATCAAGATGTCGCCGGTTCTGCATATCAAACGCACTGTGGAGTCGTGAAACCAACCAGACAACGTGTTTCTCGCATTAAATAGCTCGAAAAGAGCGATCCCGATGATTCTGCATACTTCTGACAGAAGTCTCACCAAGATTATCGTTGAAAATGCATATCTCAGCTTGATACCCGACCTAAACCAAGATATCTCCTGTTCTGCATGTCAAACGTACTGTGGAGTGGTGAATACACCAGAAAACGTGTTTCTCGCATTAAATAGCTCGAAAAGAGCGATCCCGATGATTCTGCATACTTCTGACAGAAGTCTCACGAAGATTATCGTAGAAAATGCATATCTCAGCTTGAAACCCGACCGAAACCAAGATATATCCGGTTCTGCATGTCAAACGTACTGTGGGGTGGTGAATACACCAGAAAACGTGTTTCTCACATTAAATAGCTCGAAGAGAGCGATCTAGATGATTCTGCATACTTCGGACAGAAGACTCACCTAGATTATCACAGAAATTGCATATCTCAGCTGGAAACCCCACGAAAACCAAGATATCGCCGGTTCTGCATATCAGACGCACTATGGAGTGGTGAAAACATCAGAAAACGTGTATCTCGCATTAACTAGCTCGAAAAGAGCGTTCTCGATGATTCTGCATACTTCTCATAGATGAAACACCAAGATTATCGCAGAAAATGCATATTTCAGCTGGAAACCCCACGAAAACCAAGTTATCGGCGGCTCTACATATCAAACGCACTGTGGAGTGGTCAAAACAACCAGATAACGTGTTTCTCGTTTTAAATAGCTCGAAACGAGCGATCTAGATGATTCTGCATACTTCTGACTGAAGTCTCACCAATATGATCGCAGAAAATGCATATCTCAGCTTGAAACCCGACGAAAACCACGATGTCGCCGGTTCTGCATATTAAACGCACTGTGGCGTGGTGAAAACACCAGAAAACGTGTTTCTCGCATCAAATAGCTCGAAAAGAGCGATCTAGATGATTCTGCATACTTCTGACAGAAGACTCACCAAGATTATCGCAGAAAATGCATATCTCAGCTGGAAACCCCACGAAAACCAAGATATCGCCGGTGCTGCATATCAAACGCACTGTGGAGTGCTGAAAACACCAGATAACGTGTTTCTCGCATTAAAGAGCTCGAAAAGAGGGATCTCGATGATTAAGCATACTTCGGACAGAAGTCTCACCAAGATTATCGCAGGAATTGCAAATCTCAGCTTGAACCCCGACGAAATCCAAGATGTCGCCGGATCTGCATATCAAACGCACTGTGGAGTGGTGAAAACACCAGTTAACGTGTTTCTCGCATAAAATAGCTCGAAAAGTGCGATCTTGATGATTCTGCATACTTCTGTCTGAAGTCTCTCCAATATTATCGCACAAAATGCATATCTGAGCTTGAAACCCCACGAAAACCAGGATATCGTCGGTTCTGCACATCATACGCACTGTGGAGTGGTCAAAACACCAGATAACGTGTTTCTCGCATTATATAGCTCTAAAAGAGCGATCTCGATGATTCTGCATACTTCTAAATGAATTCTCACCAAGATTATCGCAGAAAATGCATATCTCAGGTTGATACCCGACGAAAGCCAAGACGTCGCCGGTTCTGCATATCAAACGCACTGTGGAGAGGTGAAAACACCAGATAACGTGTTTCTCGCATTAAAGAGCTCGAAAAGAGGGATCTCGATGTTTCCGCTTACTTCTGATAGAAGTCTCACCAAGATTATCGCAGAAAACGCATATCTCAGCTTGAAACCCCACGAAAACCAAGATATCGCCGGTTCTGCATATCAAACCAACTGTGGAGTGGTGAAAACCCCGGATAACGTGTTTCTCGCATTAAATAGCTCGAAAAGTGCGATCTCGATGATTCTGCATACTTCGAACAGAAGTCTCAACAAGATTATCGCAGAAAATGCATATTTCAGCTTGAAACTCCACGAAAACCAAGATATCTACTGTTCTGCATATCAAACGCACTGTGGTGTGGTGAAAACACCAGATAACGTGTTTCTCGCACTAACTAGCTCGAAAAGAGCGATCTCGATGATTCAGCATACTTCGGACAGAAGTCTCACCAAGATTATCGTAAAAAATGCATATCTCAGCTTGAAACCCCACGAAAGCCAAGATATCGCTGGTTCTGCATATCAAACGAACTGTGGAGTGGTGAAAACACCGGATAAGGTTTTTCTCGCATTAACTAGCTCGAAAAGAGCGATCTCGATGTTTCAGCATACTTCGGACAGAAGTCTCACCAAGATTACCGCAGAAAATGTATATCTCAGCATGAAACCCCACGAAAACCAAGATATCGCCGGTTCTGCATATCATACGCACTGTGGAGTGGTGAAAACACCAGATAACGTGTTTCTCGCATTAAATAGCTCGAAACGAGCGATCTCGATGATTAAGCATACTTCGAACAGAAGTCTCACCAAGATTATCGTAAAAAATGCATATCTCAGCTTGAAACCCCACGAAAACCAGGATATCGCTGGTTCTGCATATCAAACGCACTGTGGAGTGGTGAAAACAACCATATAACGTGTTTCTCGCATTAAATAGCTCGAAAAGGGCGATCTAGATGATTCTGCATACTCCTGACAGAAGACTCACCATGGTTATCGTAGAAAATGCATATCTCAGCTTGAAATCTCACGAAAATCAAGATGTCGCCTGTTCTGCATATCAAACGCACTGTGGAGTAGTGAAAACACCAGATAACGTGTTTCTCGCATTAAATAGCTCGAAAAGAGGGGTCTCGATGATTCTGCATCCTACTGACAGAAGACTCACCAATATTATAGCAGAAAATGCATATCTCAGCTTGAAACCTCACGAAAATCAAGATGTCGCCGGTTCTGCATATCAAACGCACTGTGGAGTCGTGAAACCAACCAGACAACGTGTTTCTCGCATTAAATAGCTCGAAAAGAGCGATCCCGATGATTCTGCACACTTCTGACAGAAGTCTCACCAAGATTATCGTTGAAAATGCATATCTCAGCTTGATACCCGACCTAAACCAAGATATCTCCTGTTCTGCATGTCAAACGTACTGTGGAGTGGTGAATACACCAGAAAACGTGTTTCTCGCATTAAATAGCTCGAAAAGAGCGATCTAGATGATTCTGCATACTTCTGACAGAAGACTCACCATGGTTATCGTAGAAAATGCATATCGCAGCTTGAAATCTCACGAAAATTAAGATGTCGCCTGTTCTGCATATCAAACGCACTGTGGAGTGGTGAAAACACCAGATAACGTGTCTCTCGCATTAAATAGCTCGAAAAGAGGGGTCTCGATGATTCTGCATAGTACTGACAGAAGACTCACCAAGATTATCGACGAAAATGCATATCTCAGGTTGAAATCTCACGAAAATCAAGATGTCGCCGGTTCTGCATATCAAACGCACTGTGGAGTGGTGAAAACACCAGATAACGTGTCTCTCGCATTAAATAGCTCGAAAAGAGGGGTCTCGATGATTCTACATACTTCTGACAGAAGACTCACCAAGATTATCGCAGAAAATGCATATCTCAGCTGGAAACACCACGAAAATCAAGATATCGCCGGTTCTGCATATAAAACGCACTGTGGAATGTTGACAACACCAGAAAACTTGTTTTTTCGCATTAAATAGCTCGAAACGAGCGATCTCGATGATTCTGCATACTTCTAACTGAAGTCTCACCAAGAGTATCGCAGAGAATGCATATCTCAGCTTGAAACCCGACCGAAACCAAGATATATCCGGTTCTGCATGTCAAACGTACTGTGGGGTGGTGAATACACCAGAAAACGTGTTTCTCACATTAAATAGCTCGAAGAGAGCGATCTAGATGATTCTGCATACTTCTGACAGAAGACTCACCATGGTTATCGTAGAAAATGCATATCGCAGCTTGAAATCTCACGAAAATTAAGATGTCGCCTGTTCTGCATATCAAACGCACTGTGGAGTGGTGAAAACACCAGATAACGGGTCTCTCGCATTAAATAGCTCGAAAAGAGGGGTCTCGATGATTCTGCATAGTACTGACAGAAGACTCACCAAGATTATCGCAGAAAACGCATATCTCAGCTTGAAACCCCACGAAAACCAAGATATCGCCGGTTCTGCATATCAAACCAACTGTGGAGTGGTGAAAACTCCAGATAACGTGTTTCTCGCACTAACTAGCTCGAAAAGAGCGATCTCGATGATTCAGCATACTTCGAACAGAAGTCTCACCAAGATTATCGTAAAAAATGCATATCTCAGCTTGAAACCCCACGAAAACCAAGATATCTACTGTTCTGCATATCAAACGCACTGTGGAGAGGTGAAAACACCAGATAACGTGTTTCTCGCATTAAAGAGCTCGAAAAGAGGGATCTCGATGATTCTGCTTACTTCTGATAGAAGTCTCACCAAGATTATCGCAGAAAACGCATATCTCAGCTTGAAACCCCACGAAAACCAAGATATCGCCGGTTCTGCATATCAAACCAACTGTGGAGTGGTGAAAACTCCAGATATCGTGTTTCTCGCATTAAATAGCTCGAAACGAGCGATCTCGATGATTAAGCATACTTCGGACAGAAGTCTCACCAAGATTATCGTAAAAAATGCATATCTCAGCTTGAAACCCCACGAAAGCCAAGATATCGCTGGTTCTGCATATCAAACGCACTGTGGAGTGGTGAAAACACCGGATAAGGTTTTTCTCGCATTAACTAGCTCGAAAAGAGCGATCTCGATGATTCTGCATACTTCTGACTGAAGTCTCACCAAGATTATCGCAGAAAATGCATATCTCAGGTTGATACCCGACGAAAGCCAAGATGTCGCCGGTTCTGCGTATCAAACGCACTGTGGAGAGGTGAAAACACCAGATAACGTGTTTCTCGCATTAAAGAGCTCGAAAAGAGGGATCTCGATGTTTCCGCTTACTTCTGATAGAATTCTCACCAAGATTATCGCAGAAAACGCATATCTCAGCTTGAAACCCCACGAAAACCAAGATATCGCCGGTTCTGCATATCATACGCACTGTGGAGTGGTGAAAACACCAGATAACGTGTTTCTAGCATTAAATAGCTCGAAACGAGCGATCTCGATGTTTCCGCTTACTTCTGATAGAATTCTCACCAAGATTATCGCAGAAAACGCATATCTCAGCTTGAAACCCCACGAAAACCAAGATATCGCCGGTTCTGCATATCATACGCACTGTGGAGTGGTGAAAACACCAGATAACGTGTTTCTCGCATTAAATAGCTCGAAACGAGCGATCTCGATGATTAAGCATACTTCGAACAGAAGTCTCACCAAGATTATCGCAGAAAATGCATATCTCAGCTTGAAACCCCACGAAAACCCAGATATCGCCGGTTCTGCATATCAATCCAACTGTGGAGTTATGAAAACACCAGGCATCGTGTTTCTCGCACTAACTAGCTCGAAAAGAGCGATCTCGATGATTCAGCATACTTCGGACAGAAGTCTCACCAAGATTATCGCAGAAAATGCATATCTCAGCTTGAAACCCTACGAAAACCAAGATTTCGCCGGTTCTGCATATCATACGCACTGTGGAGTGGTGAAAACTCCAGATATCGTGTTTCTCGCATTAAATAGCTCGAAACGAGCGATCTCGATGATTAAGCATACTTCGGACAGAAGTCTCACCAAGATTATCGTAAAAAATGCATATCTCAGCTTGAACCCCCCGAAAACCCAGATATCGCCGGTTCTGCATATCAATCCAACTGTGGAGTTGTGAAAACACCAGACAACGTGTTTCTCGCATTAAATAGCTCGAAAAGAGCGATCTAGATGATTCTGCATACTTCGGACAGAAGTCTCATCAAGATTATCGCAGAAAATGCATATCTCACCTTGAAACCCCACGAAAACCAAGATATCGCTGGTTCTGCATGTCAAACGCACTGTCGAGTGGTGAAAACACCAGATAACGTTTTTCTCGCATTAAATAGCTCGAAAAGAAGGATCTCGATGATTCTGCATACTTCTGACTGAAGTCTCACCAAGATTATCGCAGAAAATGCATATCTCAGCTTGAAACCCCACGAAAACCCAGATATCGCCGGTTCTGCATATCAATCCAACTGTGGAGTTGTGAAAACACCAGACAACGTGTTTCTCGCACTAACTAGCTCGAAAAGAGCGATCTCGATGATTCAGCATACTTCGGACAGAAGTCTCACCAAGATTATCGCAGAAAATGCATATCTCAGCTTGAAACCCTACGAAAACCAAGATTTCGCCGGTTCTGCATATCATACGCACTGTGGAGTGGTGAAAACTCCAGATATCGTGTTTCTCGCATTAAATAGCTCGAAACGAGCGATCTCGATGATTAAGCATACTTCGGACAGAAGTCTCACCAAGATTATCGTAAAAAATGCATATCTCAGCTTGAAACCCCACGAAAACCCAGATATCGCCGGTTCTGCATATCAATCCAACTGTGGAGTTGTGAAAACACCAGACAACGTGTTTCTCGCATTAAATAGCTCGAAAAGAGCGATCTAGATGATTCTGCATACTTCGGACAGAAGTCTCATCAAGATTATCGCAGAAAATGCATATCTCACCTTGAAACCTCACGAAAATCAAGATTACGCCGGTTCTGCATATCAAACGCACTGTGGAGTGGTGAAAACAACCAGATAACGAGTTTCTCGCATTAAATAGCTCGAAAAGAGCGATCCCGATGATTCTGCATACTTCTGACAGAAGTCTCACCAAGATTATCGTAGAAAATGCATATCCCAGCTTGATACCCGACGAAAGCCAAGGTGTCGCCGGTTCTGCATATCAAACGCACTGTGGAGTGGTGAAAACACCAGATAACGTGTTTGTCGCATTAAACAGACGAAAAGAGCGTACTCGATGATTCTGCATACTTCGGACAGAAGTCTCACCAAGATTATCGCAGAAAATGCATATCTCAGCTTGAAACCCCACGAAAACCAAGATATCGCCGGTTCTGCATATCATACGCACTGTGGAGTGGTGAAAACACCAGATAACGTGTTTCTCGCATTAAATAGCTCGAAACGAGCGATCTCGATGATTAAGCATACTTCGGACAGGAGTCTCAACAAGATTATCGTAAAAAATGCATATCTCAGCTTGAAACCCCACGAAAACCAAGATATCGCTGGATCTGCATATCAAACGCACTGTGGAGTGCTGAATGCACCAGATAACGTGTTTGCCGCATTAAATAGCTCGAATAGAGCGATCTCGATGTTTCAGCATACTTCGGACAGAAGTCTCACCAAGCTTATCGCAGAAAATGCATATCTCAGCTTGAAACCTCACCAAAACCAAGATATCGCCAGTTCTGCATATCAGACGCACTGTGGAGTGGTGAAAACACCAGATAACGTGTTTCTCGCATTAAATAGCTCGAAACGAGGGATCTCGATGATTAAGCATACTTCGGACAGAAGTCTCACCAAGATTATCGTAAAAAATGCATATCTCAGCTTGAAACCCCACGAAAACCAAGATATCGCTGGTTCTGCATATCAAACGCACTGTGGAGTGCAGAAAGCACCAGATAACGTGTTTGCCGCATTAAATAGCTCGAATAGAGCGATCTCGATGATTCTGCATACTTCGGACAGAAGTCTCACCAAGACTATCGTAAAAAATGCATATGTCAGCTTGAAACCCCACGAAAACCAAGATATCGCTGGTTATGCATTTCAGACGCACTGTGGAGTGGTGAAAAAACCAGAAAACGTGTTTCTCGCATTAAGTAGCTCGAAAAGAGCGTTCTCGATGATTCTGCATACTTCTCATAGATGAAACACCAAGATTATCGCAGAAAATGCATATATCAGCTGGAAACCCCACGAAAACCACGTTATCGGCGGTTCTACATATCAAACGCACTGTGGAGTGGTCAAAACACCAGATAACGTGTTTCCCGCATTAAATAGCTCGAAAAGAGCGATCTCGATGATTCTGTATACTTCGGACAGAAGTCTCACCAAGATTATCGCAGAAAATGCATATCTCAGCTTGAAACCCCACGAAAACCAAGATATCGCTGGTTCTGCATGTCAAACGCACTGTGGAGTGGTGAAAACACCAGATAACGTTTTTCTCGCATTAAATAGCTCGAAAAGAAGGATCTCGATGATTCTGCATACTTCTGACTGAAGTCTCACGAAGATTATCGCAGAAAATGCATATCTCAGGTTGATACCCGACGAAAGCCAAGATGTCGCCGGTTCTGCATATCAAACGCACTGTGGAGAGGTGAAAACACCAGATAACGTGTTTCTCGCATTAAAGGGCTCGAAAAGAGGGATCTCGATGATTCTGCTTACTTCTGATAGAAGTCTCACCAAGATTATCGTAGAGAACGCATATCTCAGCTTGAAACCCCACGAAAACCAAGATATGGCCGGATCTGCATATCAAACCAACTGTGGAGTGGTGAAAATTACAGATATCGTGTTTCTCGCACTACCTAGCTCGAAAAGAGCGATCTCGATGATTCAGCATACTTCGGACAGAAGTCTCACCAAGATTATCGCAGAAAATGCATATCTCAGCTTGAAACCCTACGAAAACCAAGATTTCGCCGGTTCTGCATATCATACGCACTGTGGAGTGGTGAAAACTCCAGATATCGTGTTTCTCGCATTAAATAGCTCGAAACGAGCGATCTCGATGATTAAGCATACTTCGGACAGAAGTCTCACCAAGATTATCGTAAAAAATGCATATCTCAGCTTGAAACCCCACGAAAACCCAGATATCGCCGGTTCTGCATATCAATCCAACTGTGGAGTTGTGAAAACACCAGACAACGTGTTTCTCGCATTAAATAGCTCGAAAAGAGCGATCTAGATGATTCTGCATACTTCGGACAGAAGTCTCACCAAGATTATCGCAGAAAATGCATATCTCACCTTGAAACCTCACGAAAATCAAGATGACGCCGGTTCTGCATATCAAACGCACTGTGGAGTGGTGAAAACAACCAGATAACGAGTTTCTCGCATTAAATAGCTCGAAAAGAGCGATCCCGATGATTCTGCATACTTCTGACAGAAGTCTCACCAAAATTATCGTAGAAAATGCATATCCCAGCTTGATACCCGACGAAAGCCAAGATGTCGCCGGTTCTGCATATCAAACGCACTGTGGAGTGGTGAAAACACCAGATAACGTGTTTGTCGCATTAAACAGCTCGAAACGAGCGTAATCGATGATGCTGCATACTTCGGACAGAAGTCTCACCAAGATTATCGCAGAAAATGCATATCTCAGCTTGAAACCCCACGAAAACCAAGATATCGCCGGTTCTGCATATCATACGCACTGTGGAGTGGTGAAAACACCAGATAACGTGTTTCTCGCATTAAATAGCTCGAAACGAGCGATCTCGATGATTAAGCATACTTCGGACAGGAGTCTCACCAAGATTATCGTAAAAAATGCATATCTCAGCTTGAAACCCCACGAAAACCAAGATATCGCTGGATCTGCATATCAAACGCACTGTGGAGTGCTGAATGCACCAGATAACGTGTTTGCCGCATTAAATAGCTCGAATAGAGCGATCTCGATGTTTCAGCATACTTCGGACAGAAGTCTCACCAAGATTATCGCAGAAAATGCATATCTCAGATTGAAACCCCACCAAAACCAAGATATCGCTGGTTCTGCATGTCAAACGCACTGTCGAGTGGTGAAAACACCAGATAACGTTTTTCTCGCATTAAATAGCTCGAAAAGAAGGATCTCGATGATTCTGCATACTTCTGACTGAAGTCTCACCAAGATTATCGCAGAAAATGCATATCTCAGGTTGATACCCGACGAAAGCCAAGATGTCGCCGGTTCTGCATATCAAACGCACTGTGGAGAGGTGAAAACACCAGATAACGTGTTTCTCGCATTAAAGAGCTCGAAAAGAGGGATCTCGATGATTCTGCTTACTTCTGATAGAAGTCTCACCAAGATTATCGTAGAAAACGCATATCTCAGCTTGAAACCCCACGAAAACCAAGATATGGCCGGATCTGCATATCAAACCAACTGTGGAGTGGTGAAAATTACAGATATCGTGTTTCTCGCACTAACTAGCTCGAAAAGAGCGATCTCGATGATTCAGCATACTTCGGACAGAAGTCTCACCAAGATTATCGCAGAAAATGCATATCTCAGCTTGAAACCCTACGAAAACCAAGATTTCGCCGGTTCTGCATATCATACGCACTGTGGAGTGGTGAAAACTCCAGATATCGTGTTTCTCGCATTAAATAGCTCGAAACGAGCGATCTCGATGATTAAGCATACTTCGGACAGAAGTCTCACCAAGATTATCGTAAAAAATGCATATCTCAGCTTGAAACCCCACGAAAACCCAGATATCGCCGGTTCTGCATATCAATCCAACTGTGGAGTTGTGAAAACACCAGACAACGTGTTTCTCGCATTAAATAGCTCGAAAAGAGCGATCTAGATGATTCTGCATACTTCGGACAGAAGTCTCACCAAGATTATCGCAGAAAATGCATATCTCACCTTGAAACCTCACGAAAATCAAGATGACGCCGGTTCTGCATATCAAACGCACTGTGGAGTGGTGAAAACAACCAGATAACGAGTTTCGCGCATTAAATAGCTCGAAAAGAGCGATCCCGATGATTCTGCATACTTCTGACAGAAGTCTCACCAAGATTATCGCAGAAAATGCATATCTCAGCTTGAAACCCCACGAAAACCAAGATATCGCTGGTTCTGCATGTCAAACGCACTGTGGAGTGGTGAAAACACCAGATAACGTTTTTCTCGCATTAAATAGCTCGAAAAGAAGGATCTCGATGATTCTGCATACTTCTGACTGAAGTCTCACCAAGATTATCGCAGAAAATGCATATCTCAGGTTGATACCCGACGAAAGCCAAGATGTCGCCGGTTCTGCATATCAAACGCACTGTGGAGAGGTGAAAACACCAGATAACGTGTTTCTCGCATTAAAGGGCTCGAAAAGAGGGATCTCGATGATTCTGCTTACTTCTGATAGAAGTCTCACCAAGATTATCGTAGAGAACGCATATCTCAGCTTGAAACCCCACGAAAACCAAGATATGGCCGGATCTGCATATCAAACCAACTGTGGAGTGGTGAAAATTACAGATATCGTGTTTCTCGCACTAACTAGCTCGAAAAGAGCGATCTCGATGATTCAGCATACTTCGGACAGAAGTCTCACCAAGATTATCGCAGAAAATGCATATCTCAGCTTGAAACCCTACGAAAACCAAGATTTCGCCGGTTCTGCATATCATACGCACTGTGGAGTGGTGAAAACTCCAGATATCGTGTTTCTCGCATTAAATAGCTCGAAACGAGCGATCTCGATGATTAAGCATACTTCGGACAGAAGTCTCACCAAGACTATCGTAAAAAATGCATATCTCAGCTTGAAACCCCACGAAAACCCAGATATCGCCGGTTCTGCATATCAATCCAACTGTGGAGTTGTGAAAACACCAGACAACGTGTTTCTCGCATTAAATAGCTCGAAAAGAGCGATCTAGATGATTCTGCATACTTCGGACAGAAGTCTCACCAAGATTATCGCAGAAAATGCATATCTCACCTTGAAACCTCACGAAAATCAAGATGACGCCGGTTCTGCATATCAAACGCACTGTGGAGTGGTGAAAACAACCAGATAACGTGTTTGTCGCATTAAACAGCTCGAAACGAGCGTAATCGATGATGCTGCATACTTCGGACAGAAGTCTCACCAAGATTATCGCAGAAAATGCATATCTCAGCTTGAAACCCCACGAAAACCAAGATATCGCCGGTTCTGCATATCATACGCACTGTGGAGTGGTGAAAACACCATATAACGTGTTTCTCGCGTTAAATAGCTCGACAAGAGCGATCTAGATGATTCTGCATACTTCTGACTGAAGTCTCACGAAGATTATCGTAAAAAATGCATATCTCAGCTTGAAACCCCACGAAAACCAAGATATCGCTGGATCTGCATATCAAACGCACTGTGGAGTGCTGAATGCACCAGATAACGTGTTTGCCGCATTAAATAGCTCGAATAGAGCGATCTCGATGTTTCAGCATACTTCGGACAGAAGTCTCACCAAGATTATCGCAGAAAATGCATATCTCAGCTTGAAACCCCACGAAAACCAAGATATCGCTGGTTCTGCATGTCAAACGCACTGTCGAGTGGTGAAAACACCAGATAACGTTTTTCTCGCATTAAATAGCTCGAAAAGAAGGATCTCGATGATTCTGCATACTTCTGACTGAAGTCTCACCAAGATTATCGCAGAAAATGCATATCTCAGGTTGATACCCGACGAAAGCCAAGATGTCGCCGGTTCTGCATATCAAACGCACTGTGGAGAGGTGAAAACACCAGATAACGTGTTTCTCGCATTAAAGAGCTCGAAAAGAGGGATCTCGATGATTCTGCTTACTTCTGATAGAAGTCTCACCAAGATTATCGTAGAAAACGCATATCTCAGCTTGAAACCCCACGAAAACCAAGATATGGCCGGATCTGCATATCAAACCAACTGTGGAGTGGTGAAAATTACAGATATCGTGTTTCTCGCACTAACTAGCTCGAAAAGAGCGATCTCGATGATTCAGCATACTTCGGACAGAAGTCTCACCAAGATTATCGCAGAAAATGCATATCTCAGCTTGAAACCCTACGAAAACCAAGATTTCGCCGGTTCTGCATATCATACGCACTGTGGAGTGGTGAAAACTCCAGATATCGTGTTTCTCGCATTAAATAGCTCGAAACGAGCGATCTCGATGATTAAGCATACTTCGGACAGAAGTCTCACCAAGATTATCGTAAAAAATGCATATCTCAGCTTGAAACCCCACGAAAACCCAGATATCGCCGGTTCTGCATATCAATCCAACTGTGGAGTTGTGAAAACACCAGACAACGTGTTTCTCGCATTAAATAGCTCGAAAAGAGCGATCTAGATGATTCTGCATACTTCGGACAGAAGTCTCACCAAGATTATCGCAGAAAATGCATATCTCACCTTGAAACCTCACGAAAATCAAGATGACGCCGGTTCTGCATATCAAACGCACTGTGGAGTGGTGAAAACAACCAGATAACGAGTTTCTCGCATTAAATAGCTCGAAAAGAGCGATCCCGATGATTCTGCATACTTCTGACAGAAGTCTCACCAAGATTATCGTAGAAAATGCATATCCCAGCTTGATACCCGACGAAAGCCAAGATGTCGCCGGTTCTGCATATCAAACGCACTGTGGAGTGGTGAAAACACCAGATAACGTGTTTGTCGCATTAAACAGCTCGAAAAGAGCGTACTCGATGATTCTGCATACTTCGGACAGAAGTCTCACCAAGATTATCGCAGAAAATGCATATCTCAGCTTGAAACCCCACGAAAACCAAGATATCGCCGGTTCTGCATATCATACGCACTGTGGAGTGGTGAAAACACCAGATAACGTGTTTCTCGCATTAAATAGCTCGAAACGAGCGATCTCGATGATTAAGCATACTTCGGACAGGAGTCTCACCAAGATTATCGTAAAAAATGCATATCTCAGCTTGAAACCCCACGAAAACCAAGATATCGCTGGATCTGCATATCAAACGCACTGTGGAGTGCTGAATGCACCAGATAACGTGTTTGCCGCATTAAATAGCTCGAATAGAGCGATCTCGATGTTTCAGCATACTTCGGACAGAAGTCTCACCAAGATTATCGCAGAAAATGCATATCTCAGATTGAAACCCCACCAAAACCAAGATATCGCCAGTTCTGCATATCAGACGCACTGTGGAGTGGTGAAAACACCAGATGACGTGTTTCTCACATTAAATAGCTCGAAACGAGGGATCTCGATGATTAAGCATACTTCGGACAGAAGTCTCACCAAGATTATCGTAAAAAATGCATATCTCAGCTTGAAACCCCACGAAAACCAAGATATCGCTGGTTCTGCATATCAAACGCACTGTGGAGTGGTGAAAACACCATATAACGTGTTTCTCGCGTTAAATAGCTCGACAAGAGCGATCTAGATGATTCTGCATACTTCTGACTGAAGTCTCACGAAGATTATCGCAGAAAATGCATATCTCAGCTTGAAACCCCACGAAAACCAAGATATCGCTGGTTCTGCATGTCAAACGCACTGTCGAGTGGTGAAAACACCAGATAACGTTTTTCTCGCATTAAATAGCTCGAAAAGAAGGATCTCGATGATTCTGCATACTTCTGACTGAAGTCTCACCAAGATTATCGCAGAAAATGCATATCTCAGGTTGATACCCGACGAAAGCCAAGATGTCGCCGGTTCTGCATATCAAACGCACTGTGGAGAGGTGAAAACACCAGATAACGTGTTTCTCGCATTAAAGAGCTCGAAAAGAGGGATCTCGATGATTCTGCTTACTTCTGATAGAAGTCTCACCAAGATTATCGTAGAAAACGCATATCTCAGCTTGAAACCCCACGAAAACCAAGATATGGCCGGATCTGCATATCAAACCAACTGTGGAGTGGTGAAAATTACAGATATCGTGTTTCTCGCACTAACTAGCTCGAAAAGAGCGATCTCGATGATTCAGCATACTTCGGACAGAAGTCTCACCAAGATTATCGCAGAAAATGCATATCTCAGCTTGAAACCCTACGAAAACCAAGATTTCGCCGGTTCTGCATATCATACGCACTGTGGAGTGGTGAAAACTCCAGATATCGTGTTTCTCGCATTAAATAGCTCGAAACGAGCGATCTCGATGATTAAGCATACTTCGGACAGAAGTCTCACCAAGATTATCGTAAAAAATGCATATCTCAGCTTGAAACCCCACGAAAACCCAGATATCGCCGGTTCTGCATATCAATCCAACTGTGGAGTTGTGAAAACACCAGACAACGTGTTTCTCGCATTAAATAGCTCGAAAAGAGCGATCTAGATGATTCTGCATACTTCGGACAGAAGTCTCACCAAGATTATCGCAGAAAATGCATATCTCACCTTGAAACCTCACGAAAATCAAGATGACGCCGGTTCTGCATATCAAACGCACTGTGGAGTGGTGAAAACAACCAGATAACGAGTTTCTCGCATTAAATAGCTCGAAAAGAGCGATCCCGATGATTCTGCATACTTCTGACAGAAGTCTCACCAAGATTATCGTAGAAAATGCATATCCCAGCTTGATACCCGACGAAAGCCAAGATGTCGCCGGTTCTGCATATCAAACGCACTGTGGAGTGGTGAAAACACCAGATAACGTGTTTGTCGCATTAAACAGCTCGAAAAGAGCGTACTCGATGATTCTGCATACTTCGGACAGAAGTCTCACCAAGATTATCGCAGAAAATGCATATCTCAGCTTGAAACCCCACGAAAACCAAGATATCGCCGGTTCTGCATATCATACGCACTGTGGAGTGGTGAAAACACCAGATAACGTGTTTCTCGCATTAAATAGCTCGAAACGAGCGATCTCGATGATTAAGCATACTTCGGACAGGAGTCTCACCAAGATTATCGTAAAAAATGCATATCTCAGCTTGAAACCCCACGAAAACCAAGATATCGCTGGATCTGCATATCAAACGCACTGTGGAGTGCTGAATGCACCAGATAACGTGTTTGCCGCATTAAATAGCTCGAATAGAGCGATCTCGATGTTTCAGCATACTTCGGACAGAAGTCTCACCAAGATTATCGCAGAAAATGCATATCTCAGATTGAAACCCCACCAAAACCAAGATATCGCCAGTTCTGCATATCAGACAGACTGTGGAGTGGTGAAAACACCAGATGACGTGTTTCTCGCATTAAATAGCTCGAAACGAGGGATCTCGATGATTAAGCATACTTCGGACAGAAGTCTCACCAAGATTATCGTAAAAAATGCATATCTCAGCTTGAAACCCCACGAAAACCAAGATATCGCTGGTTCTGCATATCAAACGCACTGTGGAGTGGGGAAAACACCATATAACGTGTTTCTCGCGTTAAATAGCTCGACAAGAGCGATCTAGATGATTCTGCATACTTCTGACTGAAGTCTCACCAATATTATCGCAGAAAATGCATATCTCAGCTAGAAACGTCACGAAAATCAAGATGTCGCCGGTTCTGCATATCAAACGCACCGTGGAGTGGTGAAAACAACCAGACAACGTATTTCTCGCATTAAATAGCTCGAAACGAGCGATCTAGATGATCCTGCATACTTCTGACTGAACTCTCACCAATATTATCGCAGAAAATGCATATCTCAGCTTGAAACCTCACGAAAATCAAGATGGCGCCGGTTCCGCATATCAAACGCACTGTGGAGTGGTCAATACACCAGATAACGTGTTTCTCCATTAAATAGCTCGAAAAGAGCGATCTCGATGATTCTGCAAACTTCTGACTGATGTGTCACCAAGATTATCGCAGAAAATGCATATCTCAGCTTGATGCCCGACGACAGCCATGATGTCGCCGGTTCTGCATATCAAACGCACTGTGGAGTGGTGAAAACACCAGATAACGTGTTTCTCGCATTAAATAGCTAGAAACGAGCGATCACGATGATTAAGCATACTTCTGACTGAAGTCTCACCAAGATTATCGCAGAAAATGCATATCTCAGGTTGATACCCGACGAAAGCCAAGATGTCGCCGGTTCTGCATATCAAACGCACTGTGGAGAGGTGAAAACACCAGATAACGTGTTTCTCGCATTAAAGAGCTCGAAAAGAGGGATCTCGATGATTCTGCTTACTTCTGATAGAAGTCTCACCAAGATTATCGTAAAAAATGCATATCTCAGCTTGAAACCCCACGAAAACCCAGATATCGCCGGTTCTGCATATCAATCCAACTGTGGAGTTGTGAAAACACCAGACAACGTGTTTCTCGCATTAAATAGCTCGAAAAGAGCGATCTAGATGATTCTGCATACTTCGGACAGAAGTCTCACCAAGATTATCGCAGAAAATGCATATCTCACCTTGAAACCTCACGAAAATCAAGATGACGCCGGTTCTGCATATCAAACGCACTGTGGAGTGGTGAAAACAACCAGATAACGAGTTTCTCGCATTAAATAGCTCGAAAAGAGCGATCCCGATGATTCTGCATACTTCTGACAGAAGTCTCACCAAGATTATCGTAGAAAATGCATATCCCTGCTTGATACCCGACGAAAGCCAAGATGTCGCCGGTTCTGCATATCAAACGCACTGTGGAGTGGTGAAAACACCAGATAACGTGTTTGTCGCATTAAACAGCTCGAAAAGAGCGTACTCGATGATTCTGCATACTTCGGACAGAAGTCTCACCAAGATGATCGCAGAAAATGCATATCTCAACTTGAAACCCCTCGAAAACCAAGATATCGCCGGTTCTGCATATCATACGCACTGTGGAGTGGTGAAAACACCAGATAACGTGTTTCTCGCATTAAATAGCTCGAAACGAGCGATCTCGATGATTAAGCATACTTCGGACAGGAGTCTCACCAAGATTATCGTAATAAATGCATATCTCAGCTTGAAACCCCACGAAAACCAAGATATCGCTGGATCTGCATATCAAACGCACTGTGGAGTGCTGAATGCACCAGATAACGTGTTTGCCACATTAAATAGCTCGAATAGAGCGATCTCGATGTTTCAGCATACTTCGGACAGAAGTCTCACCAAGATTATCGCAGAAAATGCATATCTCAGCTTGAAACCCCACCAAAACCAAGATATCGCCAGTTCTGCATATCAGACGCACTGTGGAGTGGTGAAAACACCAGATGACGTGTTTCTCGCATTAAATAGCTCGAAACGAGGGATCTCGATGATTAAGCATACTTCGGACAGAAGTCTCACCAAGATTATCGTAAAAAATGCATCTCTCAGCTTGAAACCCCACGAAAACCAAGATATCGCTGGTTCTGCATATCAAACGCACTGTGGAGTGGTGAAAACACCATATAACGTGTTTCTCGCGTTAAATAGCTCGACAAGAGCGATCTAGATGATTCTGCATACTTCTGACAGAAGTCTCACGAAGATTATCGCAGAAAATGCATATCTCAGCTTGAATCCCGAACGTAACCAAGATATCTGCGGTTCTGCATGTCAAACGCACTGTGGAGTGGCGAAAACACCAGATAACGTGTTTCTCGAATTAAGTAGCTCGAAAAGAGCGATCTCGATGATTCTGCATACTTCTGACAGAAGTCTCACCAAGACAATCGCAGAAAATGCATATCTCACCTTGAAACCTCACGAAAATCAAGATGACGCCGGTTCTGCATATCAAACGCACTGTGGAGTGGTGAAAACAACCAGATAACGAGTTTCTCGCATTAAATAGCTCGAAAAGAACGATCTCGATGATTCTGCATACTTCTGACAGAAGTCTCACCAAGATAATCGCAGAAAATGCATATCTCACCTTGAAACCTCACGAAAATCAAGATGACGCCGGTTCTGCATATCAAACGCACTGTGGAGTGGTGAAAACAACCAGATAACGAGTTTCTCGCATTAAATAGCTCGAAAAGAGCGTTCCCGATGATTCTGCATACTTCTGACAGAAGTCTCACCAAGATTATCGTAGAAAATGCATATCCCAGCTTGATACCCAACGAAAGCCAAGATGTCGCCGGTTCTGCATATCAAACGCACTGTGGAGTGGTGAAAACACCAGATAACGTGTTTCTCGCATTAAACAGCTCGAAAAGAGCGATCTCGATGATTCTGCATACTTCTGACAGAAGTCTCACCAAGATAATCGCAGAAAATGCATATCTCACCTTGAAACCTCACGAAAATCAAGATGACGCCGGTTCTGCATATCAAACGCACTGTGGAGTGGTGAAAACAACCAGATAACGAGTTTCTCGCATTAAATATCTCGAAAAGAGCGTTCCCGATGCTTCTGCATACTTCTGACAGAAGTCTCACCAAGATTATCGTAGAAAATGCATATCCCAGCTTGATACCCGACTAAAGCCAAGATGTCGCCCGTTCTGCATATCAAACGCACTGTGGAGTGGTGAAAACACCATATAACGTGTTTCTCGCGTTAAATAGCTCGACAAGAGCGATCTAGATGATTCTGCATACTTCTGACTGAAGTCTCACGAAGATTATCGCAGAAAATGCATATCTCAGCTTGAATCCCGAACGTAACCAAGATATCTGCGGTTCTGCATGTCAAACGCACTGTGGAGTGGCGAAAACACCAGATAACGTGTTTCTCGAATTAAGTAGCTCGAAAAGAGCGATCTCGATGATTCTGCATACTTCTGACAGAAGTCTCACCAAGATAATCGCAGAAAATGCATATCTCACCTTGAAACCTCACGAAAATCAAGATGACGCCGGTTCTGCATATCAAACGCACTGTGGAGTGGTGAAAACAACCAGATAACGAGTTTCTCGCATTAAATAGCTCGAAAAGAGCGTTCCCGATGATTCTGCATACTTCTGACAGAAGTCTCACCAAGATTATCGTAGAAAATGCATATCCCAGCTTGATACCCGACGAAAGCCAAGATGTCGCCGGTTCTGCATATCAAACGCACTGTGGAGTGGTGAAAACACCAGATAACGTGTTTCTCGCATTAAACAGCTCGAAAAGAGCGTACTCGATGATTCTGCATACTTCTGACAGAAGAATCACCAAGATTATCGCAGAAAATGCATGTCTCAGCTTGAAACCCGGCCGAAACCAGGATATCTTCGGTTCTGCATGTCAAACGTACTGTGGAGTGGTGAATACACCAGAAAACGTGTTTCTCGCATTAAGTAGCTCGAATAGAGCGTTCTCGAAGATTCTGCATACTTCTGACTGATGTCTCACCACTATTATCGCAGAAAATGCATATCTCAGCTGGAAACACCACGAATATCAAGATATCGCCGGTTCTGCATGTCAAACGTACTGTGGAGTGGTGAATACACCAGAAAACGTGTTTCTCGCTTTAAATAGCTCGAAAAGAGCGATCCCGATGATTCTGCATACGTCTGACAGAAGTCTCACCAAGATTATCGTAGAAAATGCATATCTCAGCTTGAAACCCGACCGAAACCAAGATATATCCGGTTCTGCATGTCAAACGTACTGTGGGGTGGTGAATACACCGGAAAACGTGTTTCTCACATTAAATAGCTCGAAGAGAGCGATCTAGATGATTCTGCATACTTCTGACAGAAGACTCACCATGGTTATCGTAGAAAATGCATATCGCAGCTTGAAATCTCACGAAAATTAAGATGTCGCCTGTTCTGCATATCAAACGCACTGTGGAGTGGTGAAAACACCAGATAACGTGTCTCTCGCATTAAATAGCTCGAAAAGAGGGGTCTCGATGATTCTGCATAGTACTGACAGAAGACTCACCAAGATTATCGACGAAAATGCATATCTCAGGTTGAAATCTCACGAAAATCAAGATGTCGCCGGTTCTGCATATCAAACGCACTGTGGAGTGGTGAAAACACCAGATAACGTGTTTCTCGCATTAAAGAGCTCGAAAAGAGGGATCTCGATGATTCTGCATACTTCTGACAGAAGACTCACCAAGATTATCACAGAAATTGCATATCTCAGCTGGAAACCCCACGAAAACCAAGATATCGCCGGTTCTGCATATCAGACGCACTATGGAGTGGTGAAAACATCAGAAAACGTGTATCTCGCATTAACTAGCTCGAAAAGAGCGTTCTCGATGATTCTGCATACTTCTCATAGATGAAACACCAAGATTATCGCAGAAAATGCATATTTCAGCTGGAAACCCCACGAAAACCAAGTTATCGGCGGCTCTACATATCAAACGCACTGTGGAGTGGTAAAAACAACCAGATAACGGGTTTCTCGCTTTAAATAGCTCGAAACGAGCGATCTAGATGATTCTGCATACTTCTGACTGAAGTCTCACCAATATGATCGCAGAAAATGCATATCTCAGCTTGAAACCCGACGAAAACCACGATGTCGCCGGTTCTGCATATCAAACGCACTGTGGCGTGCTGAAAACACCAGAAAACGTGTTTCTCGCATCAAATAGCTCGAAAAGAGCGATCTAGATGATTCTGCATACTTCTGACAGAAGACTCACCAAGATTATCGCAGAAAATGCATATCTCAGCTGGAAACCCCACGAAAACCAAGATATCGCCGGTTCTGCATATCAAACGCACTGTGGAGTGCTGAAAACACCAGATAACGTGTTTCTCGCATTAACTAGCTCGAAAAGAGCGTTCTCGATGATTAAGCATACTTCGGACAGAAGTCTCACCAAGATTATCGCAGGAATTGCAAATCTCAGCTTGAACCCCGACGAAATCCAAGATGTCGCCGGATCTGCATATCAAACGCACTGTGGAGTGGTGAAAACACCAGTTAACGTGTTTCTCGCATAAAATAGCTCGAAAAGTTCGATCTTGATGATTCTGCATACTTCTGTCTGAAGTCTCTCCAATATTATCGCACAAAATGCATATCTGAGCTTGAAACCCCACGAAAACCAGGATATCGTCGGTTCTGCACGTCATACGCACTGTGGAGTGGTCAAAACACCAGATAACGTGTTTCTCGCATTATACAGCTCTAAAAGAGCGATCTCGATGATTCTGCATACTTCTAAATGAGTTCTCACCAAGATTATCGCAGAAAATGCATATCTCAGGTTGATACCCGACGAAAGCCAAGATGTCGCCGGTTCTGCATATCAAACGCACTGTGGAGAGGTGAAAACACCAGATAACGTGTTTCTCGCATTAAAGAGCTGGAAAAGAGGGATCTCGATGTTTCCGCTTACTTCTGATAGAAGTCTCACCAAGATTATCGCAGAAAACGCATATCTCAGCTTGAAACCCCACGTTAACCAAGATATCGCCGGTTCTGCATATCAAACCAACTGTGGAGTGGTGAAAACCCCAGATAACGTGTTTCTCGCATTAAATAGCTCGAAAAGTGCGATCTCGATGATTCTGCATACTTCGAACAGAAGTCTCAACAAGATTATCGCAGAAAATGCATATTTCAGCTTGAAACCCCACGAAAACAAAGATATCTACTGTTCTGCATATCAAACGCACTGTGGTGTGGTGAAAACACCAGATAACGTGTTTCTCGCACTAACTAGCTCGAAAAGAGCGATCTCGATGATTCAGCATACTTCGGGCAGAAGTCTCACCAAGATTATCGTAAAAAATGCATATCTCAGCTTGAAACCCCACGAAAGCCAAGATATCGCTGGTTCTGCATATCAAACGAATTGTGGAGTGGTGAAAACACCGGATAAGGTTTTTCTCGCATTAACTAGCTCGAAAAGAGCGATCTCGATGTTTCAGCATACTTCGGACAGAAGTCTCACCAAGATTACCGCAGAAAATGTATATCTCAGCTTGAAACCCCACGAAAACCAAGATATCGCCGGTTCTGCATATCATACGCACTGTGGAGTGGTGAAAACACCAGATAAAGCGTTTCGCGCATTAAATAGCTCGAAACGAGCGATCTCGATGATTAAGCATACTTCGAACAGAAGTCTCACCAAGATTATCGTTAAAAATGCATATCTCAGCTTGAAACCCCACGAAAACCAAGATATCGCTGGTTCTGCATATCAAACGCACTGTGGAGTGGTGAAAACAACCATATAACGTGTTTCTCGCATTAAATAGCTCGAAAAGAGCGATCTAGATGATTCTGCATACTCCTGACAGAAGACTCACCATGGTTATCGTAGAAAATGCATATCTCAGCTTGAAATCTCACGAAAATCAAGATGTCGCCTGTTCTGCATATCAAACGCACTGTGGAGTGGTGAAAACACCAGATAACGTGTTTCTCGCATTAAATAGCTCGAAAAGAGGGGTCTCGATGATTCTGCATCCTACTGACAGAAGACTCACCAATATTATAGCAGAAAATGCATATCTCAGCTTGAAACCTCACGAAAATCAAGATGTCGCCGGTTCTGCATATCAAACGCACTGTGGAGTCGTGAAACCAACCAGACAACGTGTTTCTCGCATTAAATAGCTCGAAAAGAGCGATCCCGATGATTCTGCATACTTCTGACAGAATTCTCACCAAGATTATCGTTGAAAATGCATATCTCAGCTTGATACCCGACCTAAACCAAGATATCTCCTGTTCTGCATGTCAAACGTACTGTGGAGTGGTGAATACACCAGAAAACGTGTTTCTCGCATTAAATAGCTCGAAAAGAGCGATCCCGATGATTCTGCATACTTCTGACAGAAGTCTCACGAAGATTATCGTAGAAAATGCATATCTCAGCTTGAAACCCGACCGAAACCAAGATATATCCGGTTCTGCATGTCAAACGTACTGTGGGGTGGTGAATACACCAGAAAACGTGTTTCTCACATTAAATAGCTCGAAGAGAGCGATCTAGATGATTCTGCATACTTCTGACAGAAGACTCACCTAGATTATCACAGAACTTGCATATCTCAGCTGGAAACCCCACGAAAACCAAGATATCGCCGGTTCTGCATATCAAACGCACTGTGGAGTGGTCAAAACAACCAGATAACGTGTTTCTCGTTTTAAATAGCTCGAAACGAGCGATCTAGATGATTCTGCATACTTCTGACTGAAGTCTCACCAATATGATCGCAGAAAATGCATATCTCAGCTTGAAACCCGACGAAAACCACGATGTCGCCGGTTCTGCATATTAAACGCACTGTGGCGTGGTGAAAACACCAGAAAACGTGTTTCTCGCATCAAATAGCTCGAAAAGAGCGATCTAGATGATTCTGCATACTTCTGACAGAAGACTCACCAAGATTATCGCAGAAAATGCATATCTCAACTGGAAACCCCACGAAAACCAAGATATCGCCGGTGCTGCATATCAAACGCACTGTGGAGTGCTGAAAACACCAGATAACGTGTTTCTCGCATAAAAGAGCTCGAAAAGAGGGATCTCGATGATTAAGCATACTTCGGACAGAAGTCTCACCAAGATTATCGCAGGAATTGCAAATCTCAGCTTGAACCCCGACGAAATCCAAGATGTCGCCGGATCTGCATATCAAACGCACTGTGGAGTGGTGAAAACACCAGTTAACGTGTTTCTCGCATAAAATAGCTCGAAAAGTGCGATCTTGATGATTCTGCATACTTCTGTCTGAAGTCTCTCCAATATTATCGCACAAAATGCATATCTGAGCTTGAAACCCCACGAAAACCAGGATATCGTCGGTTCTGCACATCATACGCACTGTGGAGTGGTCAAAACACCAGATAACGTGTTTCTCGCATTATATAGCTCTAAAAGAGCGATCTCGATGATTCTGCATACTTCTAAATGAATTCTCACCAAGATTATCGCAGAAAATGCATATCTCAGGTTGATACCCGACGAAAGCCAAGACGTCGCCGGTTCTGCATATCAAACGCACTGTGGAGAGGTGAAAACACCAGATAACGTGTTTCTCGCATTAAAGAGCTCGAAAAGAGGGATCTCGATGTTTCCGCTTACTTCTGATAGAAGTCTCACCAAGATTATCGCAGAAAACGCATATCTCAGCTTGAAACCCCACGAAAACCAAGATATCGCCGGTTCTGCATATCAAACCAACTGTGGAGTGGTGAAAACCCCGGATAAGGTTTTTCTCGCATTAACTAGCTCGAAACGAGCGATCTCGATGATTAAGCATACTTCGAACAGAAGTCTCAACAAGATTATCGCAGAAAATGCATATTTCAGCTTGAAACTCCACGAAAACCAAGATATCTACTGTTCTGCATATCAAACGCACTGTGGTGTGGTGAAAACACCAGATAACGTGTTTCTCGCACTAACTAGCTCGAAAAGAGCGATCTCGATGATTCAGCATACTTCGGACAGAAGTCTCACCAAGATTATCGTAAAAAATGCATATCTCAGCTTGAAACCCCACGAAAGCCAAGATATCGCTGGTTCTGCATATCAAACGAACTGTGGAGTGGTGAAAACACCGGATAAGGTTTTTCTCGCATTAACTAGCTCGAAAAGAGCGATCTCGATGTTTCAGCATACTTCGGACAGAAGTCTCACCAAGATTACCGCAGAAAATGTATATCTCAGCTTGAAACCCCACGAAAACCAAGATATCGCCGGTTCTGCATATCATACGCACTGTGGAGTGGTGAAAACACCAGATAACGTGTTTCTCGCATTAAATAGCTCGAAACGAGCGATCTCGATGATTAAGCATACTTCGAACAGAAGTCTCACCAAGATTATCGTAAAAAATGCATATCTCAGCTTGAAACCCCACGAAAACCAAGATATCGCTGGTTCTGCATATCAAACGCACTGTGGAGTGGTGAAAACAACCATATAACGTGTTTCTCGCATTAAATAGCTCGAAAAGGGCGATCTAGATGATTCTGCATACTCCTGACAGAAGACTCACCATGGTTATCGTAGAAAATGCATATCTCAGCTTGAAATCTCACGAAAATCAAGATGTCGCCTGTTCTGCATATCAAACGCACTGTGGAGTGGTGAAAACACCAGATAACGTGTTTCTCGCATTAAATAGCTCGAAAAGAGGGGTCTCGATGATTCTGCATCCTACTGACAGAAGACTCACCAATATTATAGCAGAAAATGCATATCTCAGCTTGAAACCTCACGAAAATCAAGATGTCGCCGGTTCTGCATATCAAACGCACTGTGGAGTCGTGAAACCAACCAGACAACGTGTTTCTCGCATTAAATAGCTCGAAAAGTGCGATCCCGATGATTCTGCACACTTCTGACAGAAGTCTCACCAAGATTATCGTTGAAAATGCATATCTCAGCTTGATACCCGACCTAAACCAAGATATCTCCTGTTCTGCATGTCAAACGTACTGTGGAGTGGTGAATACACCAGAAAACGTGTTTCTCGCATTAAATAGCTCGAAAAGAGCGATCTAGATGATTCTGCATACTTCTGACAGAAGACTCACCATGGTTATCGTAGAAAATGCATATCGCAGCTTGAAATCTCACGAAAATTAAGATGTCGCCTGTTCTGCATATCAAACGCACTGTGGAGTGGTGAAAACACCAGATAACGTGTCTCTCGCATTAAATAGCTCGAAAAGAGGGGTCTCGATGATTCTGCATAGTACTGACAGAAGACTCACCAAGATTATCGACGAAAATGCATATCTCAGGTTGAAATCTCACGAAAATCAAGATGTCGCCGGTTCTGCATATCAAACGCACTGTGGAGTGGTGAAAACACCAGATAACGTGTCTCTCGCATTAAATAGCTCGAAAAGAGGCGTCTCGATGATTCTACATACTTCTGACAGAAGACTCACCAAGATTATCGCAGAAAATGCATATCTCAGCTGGAAACACCACGAAAATCAAGATATCGCCGGTTCTGCATATAAAACGCACTGTGGAATGTTGACAACACCAGAAAACTTGTTTTTTCGCATTAAATAGCTCGAAACGAGCGATCTCGATGATTCTGCATACTTCTAACTGAAGTCTCACCAAGAGTATCGCAGAGAATGCATATCTCAGCTTGAAACCCGACCGAAACCAAGATATATCCGGTTCTGCATGTCAAACGTACTGTGGGGTGGTGAATACACCAGAAAACGTGTTTCTCACATTAAATAGCTCGAAGAGAGCGATCTAGATGATTCTGCATACTTCTGACAGAAGACTCACCATGGTTATCGTAGAAAATGCATATCGCAGCTTGAAATCTCACGAAAATTAAGATGTCGCCTGTTCTGCATATCAAACGCACTGTGGAGTGGTGAAAACACCAGATAACGTGTCTCTCGCATTAAATAGCTCGAAAAGAGGGGTCTCGATGATTCTGCATAGTACTGACAGAAGACTCACCAAGATTATCGACGAAAATGCATATCTCAGGTTGAAATCTCACGAAAATCAAGATGTCGCCGGTTCTGCATATCAAACGCACTGTGGAGTGGTGAAAACACCAGATAACGTGTTTCTCGCATTAAAGAGCTCGAAAAGAGGGATCTCGATGATTCTGCTTACTTCTGATAGAAGTCTCACCAAGATTATCGCAGAAAACGCATATCTCAGCTTGAAACCCCACGAAAACCAAGATATCGCCGGTTCTGCATATCAAACCAACTGTGGAGTGGTGAAAACTCCAGATAACGTGTTTCTCGCACTAACTAGCTCGAAAAGAGCGATCTCGATGATTCAGCATACTTCGAACAGAAGTCTCACCAAGATTATCGTAAAAAATGCATATCTCAGCTTGAAACCCCACGAAAACCAAGATATCTACTGTTCTGCATATCAAACGCACTGTGGAGAGGTGAAAACACCGGATAACGTGTTTCTCGCATTAAAGAGCTCGAAAAGAGGGATCTCGATGATTCTGCTTACTTCTGATAGAAGTCTCACCAAGATTATCGCAGAAAACGCATATCTCAGCTTGAAACCCCACGAAAACCAAGATATCGCCGGTTCTGCATATCAAACCAACTGTGGAGTGGTGAAAACTCCAGATATCGTGTTTCTCGCATTAAATAGCTCGAAACGAGCGATCTCGATGATTAAGCATACTTCGGACAGAAGTCTCACCAAGATTATCGTAAAAAATGCATATCTCAGCTTGAAACCCCACGAAAGCCAAGATATCGCTGGTTCTGCATATCAAACGCACTGTGGAGTGGTGAAAACACCGGATAAGGTTTTTCTCGCATTAACTAGCTCGAAAAGAGCGATCTCGATGATTCTGCATACTTCTGACTGAAGTCTCACCAAGATTATCGCAGAAAATGCATATCTCAGCTTGAAACCCCACGAAAACCAAGATATCGCCGGTTCTGCATATCAAACCAACTGTGGAGTGGTGAAAACCCCGGATAAGGTTTTTCTCGCATTAACTAGCTCGAAACGAGCGATCTCGATGATTAAGCATACTTCGAACAGAAGTCTCAACAAGATTATCGCAGAAAATGCATATTTCAGCTTGAAACTCCACGAAAACCAAGATATCTACTGTTCTGCATATCAAACGCACTGTGGTGTGGTGAAAACACCAGATAACGTGTTTCTCGCACTAACTAGCTCGAAAAGAGCGATCTCGATGATTCAGCATACTTCGGACAGAAGTCTCACCAAGATTATCGTAAAAAATGCATATCTCAGCTTGAAACCCCACGAAAGCCAAGATATCGCTGGTTCTGCATATCAAACGAACTGTGGAGTGGTGAAAACACCGGATAAGGTTTTTCTCGCATTAACTAGCTCGAAAAGAGCGATCTCGATGTTTCAGCATACTTCGGACAGAAGTCTCACCAAGATTACCGCAGAAAATGTATATCTCAGCTTGAAACCCCACGAAAACCAAGATATCGCCGGTTCTGCATATCATACGCACTGTGGAGTGGTGAAAACACCAGATAACGTGTTTCTCGCATTAAATAGCTCGAAACGAGCGATCTCGATGATTAAGCATACTTCGAACAGAAGTCTCACCAAGATTATCGTAAAAAATGCATATCTCAGCTTGAAACCCCACGAAAACCAAGATATCGCTGGTTCTGCATATCAAACGCACTGTGGAGTGGTGAAAACAACCATATAACGTGTTTCTCGCATTAAATAGCTCGAAAAGGGCGATCTAGATGATTCTGCATACTCCTGACAGAAGACTCACCATGGTTATCGTAGAAAATGCATATCTCAGCTTGAAATCTCACGAAAATCAAGATGTCGCCTGTTCTGCATATCAAACGCACTGTGGAGTGGTGAAAACACCAGATAACGTGTTTCTCGCATTAAATAGCTCGAAAAGAGGGGTCTCGATGATTCTGCATCCTACTGACAGAAGACTCACCAATATTATAGCAGAAAATGCATATCTCAGCTTGAAACCTCACGAAAATCAAGATGTCGCCGGTTCTGCATATCAAACGCACTGTGGAGTCGTGAAACCAACCAGACAACGTGTTTCTCGCATTAAATAGCTCGAAAAGTGCGATCCCGATGATTCTGCACACTTCTGACAGATGTCTCACCAAGATTATCGTTGAAAATGCATATCTCAGCTTGATACCCGACGTAAACCAAGATATCTCCTGTTCTGCATGTCAAACGTACTGTGGAGTGGTGAATACACCAGAAAACGTGTTTCTCGCATTAAATAGCTCGAAAAGAGCGATCTAGATGATTCTGCATACTTCTGACAGAAGACTCACCATGGTTATCGTAGAAAATGCATATCGCAGCTTGAAATCTCACGAAAATTAAGATGTCGCCTGTTCTGCATATCAAACGCACTGTGGAGTGGTGAAAACACCAGATAACGTGTCTCTCGCATTAAATAGCTCGAAAAGAGGGGTCTCGATGATTCTGCATAGTACTGACAGAAGACTCACCAAGATTATCGACGAAAATGCATATCTCAGGTTGAAATCTCACGAAAATCAAGATGTCGCCGGTTCTGCATATCAAACGCACTGTGGAGTGGTGAAAACACCAGATAACGTGTCTCTCGCATTAAATAGCTCGAAAAGAGGGGTCTCGATGATTCTACATACTTCTGACAGAAGACTCACCAAGATTATCGCAGAAAATGCATATCTCAGCTGGAAACACCACGAAAATCAAGATATCGCCGGTTCTGCATATAAAACGCACTGTGGAATGTTGACAACACCAGAAAACTTGTTTTTTCGCATTAAATAGCTCGAAACGAGCGATCTCGATGATTCTGCATACTTCTAACTGAAGTCTCACCAAGAGTATCGCAGAGAATGCATATCTCAGCTTGAAACCCGACCGAAACCAAGATATATCCGGTTCTGCATGTCAAACGTACTGTGGGGTGGTGAATACACCAGAAAACGTGTTTCTCACATTAAATAGCTCGAAGAGAGCGATCTAGATGATTCTGCATACTTCTGACAGAAGACTCACCATGGTTATCGTAGAAAATGCATATCGCAGCTTGAAATCTCACGAAAATTAAGATGTCGCCTGTTCTGCATATCAAACGCACTGTGGAGTGGTGAAAACACCAGATAACGTGTCTCTCGCATTAAATAGCTCGAAAAGAGGGGTCTCGATGATTCTGCATAGTACTGACAGAAGACTCACCAAGATTATCGACGAAAATGCATATCTCAGGTTGAAATCTCACGAAAATCAAGATGTCGCCGGTTCTGCATATCAAACGCACTGTGGAGTGGTGAAAACACCAGATAACGTGTTTCTCGCATTAAAGAGCTCGAAAAGAGGGATCTCGATGATTCTGCTTACTTCTGATAGAAGTCTCACCAAGATTATCGCAGAAAACGCATATCTCAGCTTGAAACCCCACGAAAACCAAGATATCGCCGGTTCTGCATATCAAACCAACTGTGGAGTGGTGAAAACTCCAGATAACATGTTTCTCGCACTAACTAGCTCGAAAAGAGCGATCTCGATGATTCAGCATACTTCGAACAGAAGTCTCACCAAGATTATCGTAAAAAATGCATATCTCAGCTTGAAACCCCACGAAAACCAAGATATCTACTGTTCTGCATATCAAACGCACTGTGGAGAGGTGAAAACACCGGATAACGTGTTTCTCGCATTAAAGAGCTCGAAAAGAGGGATCTCGATGATTCTGCTTACTTCTGATAGAAGTCTCACCAAGATTATCGCAGAAAACGCATATCTCAGCTTGAAACCCCACGAAAACCAAGATATCGCCGGTTCTGCATATCAAACCAACTGTGGAGTGGTGAAAACTCCAGATATCGTGTTTCTCGCATTAAATAGCTCGAAACGAGCGATCTCGATGATTAAGCATACTTCGGACAGAAGTCTCACCAAGATTATCGTAAAAAATGCATATCTCAGCTTGAAACCCCACGAAAGCCAAGATATCGCTGGTTCTGCATATCAAACGCACTGTGGAGTGGTGAAAACACCGGATAAGGTTTTTCTCGCATTAACTAGCTCGAAAAGAGCGATCTCGATGATTCTGCATACTTCTGACTGAAGTCTCACCAAGATTATCGCAGAAAATGCATATCTCAGGTTGATACCCGACGAAAGCCAAGATGTCGCCGGTTCTGCGTATCAAACGCACTGTGGAGTCGTGAAACCAACCAGACAACGTGTTTCTCGCATTAAATAGCTCGAAAAGTGCGATCCCGATGATTCTGCACACTTCTGACAGAAGTCTCACCAAGATTATCGTTGAAAATGCATATCTCAGCTTGATACCCGACCGAAACCAAGATATATCCGGTTCTGCATGTCAAACGTACTGTGGGGTGGTGAATACACCAGAAAACGTGTTTCTCACATTAAATAGCTCGAAGAGAGCGATCTAGATGATTCTGCATACTTCTGACAGAAGACTCACCATGGTTATCGTAGAAAATGCATATCGCAGCTTGAAATCTCACGAAAATTAAGATGTCGCCTGTTCTGCATATCAAACGCACTGTGGAGTGGTGAAAACACCAGATAACGTGTCTCTCGCATTAAATAGCTCGAAAAGAGGGGTCTCGATGATTCTGCATAGTACTGACAGAAGACTCACCAAGATTATCGACGAAAATGCATATCTCAGGTTGAAATCTCACGAAAATCAAGATGTCGCCGGTTCTGCATATCAAACGCACTGTGGAGTGGTGAAAACACCAGATAACGTGTTTCTCGCATTAAAGAGCTCGAAAAGAGGGATCTCGATGATTCTGCTTACTTCTGATAGAAGTCTCACCAAGATTATCGCAGAAAACGCATATCTCAGCTTGAAACCCCACGAAAACCAAGATATCGCCGGTTCTGCATATCAAACCAACTGTGGAGTGGTGAAAACTCCAGATAACGTGTTTCTCGCACTAACTAGCTCGAAAAGAGCGATCTCGATGATTCAGCATACTTCGAACAGAAGTCTCACCAAGATTATCGTAAAAAATGCATATCTCAGCTTGAAACCCCACGAAAACCAAGATATCTACTGTTCTGCATATCAAACGCACTGTGGAGAGGTGAAAACACCGGATAACGTGTTTCTCGCATTAAAGAGCTCGAAAAGAGGGATCTCGATGATTCTGCTTACTTCTGATAGAAGTCTCACCAAGATTATCGCAGAAAACGCATATCTCAGCTTGAAACCCCACGAAAACCAAGATATCGCCGGTTCTGCATATCAAACCAACTGTGGAGTGGTGAAAACTCCAGATATCGTGTTTCTCGCATTAAATAGCTCGAAACGAGCGATCTCGATGATTAAGCATACTTCGGACAGAAGTCTCACCAAGATTATCGTAAAAAATGCATATCTCAGCTTGAAACCCCACGAAAGCCAAGATATCGCTGGTTCTGCATATCAAACGCACTGTGGAGTGGTGAAAACACCGGATAAGGTTTTTCTCGCATTAACTAGCTCGAAAAGAGCGATCTCGATGATTCTGCATACTTCTGACTGAAGTCTCACCAAGATTATCGCAGAAAATGCATATCTCAGCTTGAAACCCCACGAAAACCAAGATATCGCCGGTTCTGCATATCAAACCAACTGTGGAGTGGTGAAAACCCCGGATAAGGTTTTTCTCGCATTAACTAGCTCGAAACGAGCGATCTCGATGATTAAGCATACTTCGAACAGAAGTCTCAACAAGATTATCGCAGAAAATGCATATTTCAGCTTGAAACTCCACGAAAACCAAGATATCTACTGTTCTGCATATCAAACGCACTGTGGTGTGGTGAAAACACCAGATAACGTGTTTCTCGCACTAACTAGCTCGAAAAGAGCGATCTCGATGATTCAGCATACTTCGGACAGAAGTCTCACCAAGATTATCGTAAAAAATGCATATCTCAGCTTGAAACCCCACGAAAGCCAAGATATCGCTGGTTCTGCATATCAAACGAACTGTGGAGTGGTGAAAACACCGGATAAGGTTTTTCTCGCATTAACTAGCTCGAAAAGAGCGATCTCGATGTTTCAGCATACTTCGGACAGAAGTCTCACCAAGATTACCGCAGAAAATGTATATCTCAGCTTGAAACCCCACGAAAACCAAGATATCGCCGGTTCTGCATATCATACGCACTGTGGAGTGGTGAAAACACCAGATAACGTGTTTCTCGCATTAAATAGCTCGAAACGAGCGATCTCGATGATTAAGCATACTTCGAACAGAAGTCTCACCAAGATTATCGTAAAAAATGCATATCTCAGCTTGAAACCCCACGAAAACCAAGATATCGCTGGTTCTGCATATCAAACGCACTGTGGAGTGGTGAAAACAACCATATAACGTGTTTCTCGCATTAAATAGCTCGAAAAGGGCGATCTAGATGATTCTGCATACTCCTGACAGAAGACTCACCATGGTTATCGTAGAAAATGCATATCTCAGCTTGAAATCTCACGAAAATCAAGATGTCGCCTGTTCTGCATATCAAACGCACTGTGGAGTGGTGAAAACACCAGATAACGTGTTTCTCGCATTAAATAGCTCGAAAAGAGGGGTCTCGATGATTCTGCATCCTACTGACAGAAGACTCACCAATATTATAGCAGAAAATGCATATCTCAGCTTGAAACCTCACGAAAATCAAGATGTCGCCGGTTCTGCATATCAAACGCACTGTGGAGTCGTGAAACCAACCAGACAACGTGTTTCTCGCATTAAATAGCTCGAAAAGTGCGATCCCGATGATTCTGCACACTTCTGACAGATGTCTCACCAAGATTATCGTTGAAAATGCATATCTCAGCTTGATACCCGACGTAAACCAAGATATCTCCTGTTCTGCATGTCAAACGTACTGTGGAGTGGTGAATACACCAGAAAACGTGTTTCTCGCATTAAATAGCTCGAAAAGAGCGATCTAGATGATTCTGCATACTTCTGACAGAAGACTCACCATGGTTATCGTAGAAAATGCATATCGCAGCTTGAAATCTCACGAAAATTAAGATGTCGCCTGTTCTGCATATCAAACGCACTGTGGAGTGGTGAAAACACCAGATAACGTGTCTCTCGCATTAAATAGCTCGAAAAGAGGGGTCTCGATGATTCTGCATAGTACTGACAGAAGACTCACCAAGATTATCGACGAAAATGCATATCTCAGGTTGAAATCTCACGAAAATCAAGATGTCGCCGGTTCTGCATATCAAACGCACTGTGGAGTGGTGAAAACACCAGATAACGTGTCTCTCGCATTAAATAGCTCGAAAAGAGGGGTCTCGATGATTCTACATACTTCTGACAGAAGACTCACCAAGATTATCGCAGAAAATGCATATCTCAGCTGGAAACACCACGAAAATCAAGATATCGCCGGTTCTGCATATAAAACGCACTGTGGAATGTTGACAACACCAGAAAACTTGTTTTTTCGCATTAAATAGCTCGAAACGAGCGATCTCGATGATTCTGCATACTTCTAACTGAAGTCTCACCAAGAGTATCGCAGAGAATGCATATCTCAGCTTGAAACCCGACCGAAACCAAGATATATCCGGTTCTGCATGTCAAACGTACTGTGGGGTGGTGAATACACCAGAAAACGTGTTTCTCACATTAAATAGCTCGAAGAGAGCGATCTAGATGATTCTGCATACTTCTGACAGAAGACTCACCATGGTTATCGTAGAAAATGCATATCGCAGCTTGAAATCTCACGAAAATTAAGATGTCGCCTGTTCTGCATATCAAACGCACTGTGGAGTGGTGAAAACACCAGATAACGTGTCTCTCGCATTAAATAGCTCGAAAAGAGGGGTCTCGATGATTCTGCATAGTACTGACAGAAGACTCACCAAGATTATCGACGAAAATGCATATCTCAGGTTGAAATCTCACGAAAATCAAGATGTCGCCGGTTCTGCATATCAAACGCACTGTGGAGTGGTGAAAACACCAGATAACGTGTTTCTCGCATTAAAGAGCTCGAAAAGAGGGATCTCGATGATTCTGCTTACTTCTGATAGAAGTCTCACCAAGATTATCGCAGAAAACGCATATCTCAGCTTGAAACCCCACGAAAACCAAGATATCGCCGGTTCTGCATATCAAACCAACTGTGGAGTGGTGAAAACTCCAGATAACATGTTTCTCGCACTAACTAGCTCGAAAAGAGCGATCTCGATGATTCAGCATACTTCGAACAGAAGTCTCACCAAGATTATCGTAAAAAATGCATATCTCAGCTTGAAACCCCACGAAAACCAAGATATCTACTGTTCTGCATATCAAACGCACTGTGGAGAGGTGAAAACACCGGATAACGTGTTTCTCGCATTAAAGAGCTCGAAAAGAGGGATCTCGATGATTCTGCTTACTTCTGATAGAAGTCTCACCAAGATTATCGCAGAAAACGCATATCTCAGCTTGAAACCCCACGAAAACCAAGATATCGCCGGTTCTGCATATCAAACCAACTGTGGAGTGGTGAAAACTCCAGATATCGTGTTTCTCGCATTAAATAGCTCGAAACGAGCGATCTCGATGATTAAGCATACTTCGGACAGAAGTCTCACCAAGATTATCGTAAAAAATGCATATCTCAGCTTGAAACCCCACGAAAGCCAAGATATCGCTGGTTCTGCATATCAAACGCACTGTGGAGTGGTGAAAACACCGGATAAGGTTTTTCTCGCATTAACTAGCTCGAAAAGAGCGATCTCGATGATTCTGCATACTTCTGACTGAAGTCTCACCAAGATTATCGCAGAAAATGCATATCTCAGGTTGATACCCGACGAAAGCCAAGATGTCGCCGGTTCTGCGTATCAAACGCACTGTGGAGAGGTGAAAACACCAGATAACGTGTTTCTCGCATTAAAGAGCTCGAAAAGAGGGATCTCGATGTTTCCGCTTACTTCTGATAGAATTCTCACCAAGATTATCGCAGAAAACGCATATCTCAGCTTGAAACCCCACGAAAACCAAGATATCGCCGGTTCTGCATATCATACGCACTGTGGAGTGGTGAAAACACCAGATAACGTGTTTCTCGCATTAAATAGCTCGAAACGAGCGATCTCGATGTTTCCGCTTACTTCTGATAGAATTCTCACCAAGATTATCGCAGAAAACGCATATCTCAGCTTGAAACCCCACGAAAACCAAGATATCGCCGGTTCTGCATATCATACGCACTGTGGAGTGGTGAAAACACCAGATAACGTGTTTCTCGCATTAAATAGCTCGAAACGAGCGATCTCGATGATTAAGCATACTTCGAACAGAAGTCTCACCAAGATTATCGCAGAAAATGCATATCTCAGCTTGAAACCCCACGAAAACCCAGATATCGCCGGTTCTGCATATCAATCCAACTGTGGAGTTATGAAAACACCAGGCAACGTGTTTCTCGCACTAACTAGCTCGAAAAGAGCGATCTCGATGATTCAGCATACTTCGGACAGAAGTCTCACCAAGATTATCGCAGAAAATGCATATCTCAGCTTGAAACCCTACGAAAACCAAGATTTCGCCGGTTCTGCATATCATACGCACTGTGGAGTGGTGAAAACTCCAGATATCGTGTTTCTCGCATTAAATAGCTCGAAACGAGCGATCTCGATGATTAAGCATACTTCGGACAGAAGTCTCACCAAGATTATCGTAAAAAATGCATATCTCAGCTTGAAACCCCACGAAAACCCAGATATCGCCGGTTCTGCATATCAATCCAACTGTGGAGTTGTGAAAACACCAGACAACGTGTTTCTCGCATTAAATAGCTCGAAAAGAGCGATCTAGATGATTCTGCATACTTCGGACAGAAGTCTCATCAAGATTATCGCAGAAAATGCATATCTCACCTTGAAACCCCACGAAAACCAAGATATCGCTGGTTCTGCATGTCAAACGCACTGTCGAGTGGTGAAAACACCAGATAACGTTTTTCTCGCATTAAATAGCTCGAAAAGAAGGATCTCGATGATTCTGCATACTTCTGACTGAAGTCTCACCAAGATTATCGCAGAAAATGCATATCTCAGCTTGAAACCCCACGAAAACCCAGATATCGCCGGTTCTGCATATCAATCCAACTGTGGAGTTGTGAAAACACCAGACAACGTGTTTCTCGCACTAACTAGCTCGAAAAGAGCGATCTCGATGATTCAGCATACTTCGGACAGAAGTCTCACCAAGATTATCGCAGAAAATGCATATCTCAGCTTGAAACCCTACGAAAACCAAGATTTCGCCGGTTCTGCATATCATACGCACTGTGGAGTGGTGAAAACTCCAGATATCGTGTTTCTCGCATTAAATAGCTCGAAACGAGCGATCTCGATGATTAAGCATACTTCGGACAGAAGTCTCACCAAGATTATCGTAAAAAATGCATATCTCAGCTTGAAACCCCACGAAAACCCAGATATCGCCGGTTCTGCATATCAATCCAACTGTGGAGTTGTGAAAACACCAGACAACGTGTTTCTCGCATTAAATAGCTCGAAAAGAGCGATCTAGATGATTCTGCATACTTCCGACAGAAGTCTCACCAAGATTATCGCAGAAAATGCATATCTCACCTTGAAACCTCACGAAAATCAAGATTACGCCGGTTCTGCAGATCAAACGCACTGTGGAGTGGTGAAAACAACCAGATAACGAGTTTCTCGCATTAAATAGCTCGAAAAGAGCGATCCCGATGATTCTGCATACTTCTGACAGAAGTCTCACCAAGATTATCGTAGAAAATGCATATCCCAGCTTGATACCCGACGAAAGCCAAGATGTCGCCGGTTCTGCATATCAAACGCACTGTGGAGTGGTGAAAACACCAGATAACGTGTTTGTCGCATTAAACAGCTCGAAAAGAGCGTAATCGATGATGCTGCATACTTCGGACAGAAGTCTCACCAAGATTATCGCAGAAAATGCATATCTCAGCTTGAAACCCCACGAAAACCAAGATATCGCCGGTTCTGCATATCATACGCACTGTGGAGTGGTGAAAACACCAGATAACGTGTTTCTCGCATTAAATAGCTCGAAACGAGCGATCTCGATGATTAAGCATACTTCGGACAGGAGTCTCACCAAGATTATCGTAAAAAATGCATATCTCAGCTTGAAACCCCACGAAAACCAAGATATCGCTGGATCTGCATATCAAACGCACTGTGGAGTGCTGAATGCACCAGATAACGTGTTTGCCGCATTAAATAGCTCGAATAGAGCGATCTCGATGTTTCAGCATACTTCGGACAGAAGTCTCACCAAGATTATCGCAGAAAATGCATATCTCAGATTGAAACCCCACCAAAACCAAGATATCGCCAGTTCTGCATATCAGACGCACTGTGGAGTGGTGAAAACACCAGATGACGTGTTTCTCACATTAAAGGGCTCGAAACGAGGGATCTCGATGATTAAGCATACTTCGGACAGAAGTCTCACCAAGATTATCGTAAAAAATGCATATCTCAGCTTGAAACCCCACGAAAACCAAGATATCGCTGGTTCTGCATATCAAACGCACTGTGGAGTGGTGAAAACACCATATAACGTGTTTCTCGCGTTAAATAGCTCGACAAGAGCGATCTAGATGATTCTGCATACTTCTGACTGAAGTCTCACGAAGATTATCGCAGAAAATGCATATCTCAGCTTGAAACCCCACGAAAACCAAGATATCGCTGGTTCTGCATGTCAAACGCACTGTCGAGTGGTGAAAACACCAGATAACGTTTTTCTCGCATTAAATAGCTCGAAAAGAAGGATCTCGATGATTCTGCATACTTCTGACTGAAGTCTCACCAAGATTATCGCAGAAAATGCATATCTCAGGTTGATACCCGACGAAAGCCAAGATGTCGCCGGTTCTGCATATCAAACGCACTGTGGAGAGGTGAAAACACCAGATAACGTGTTTCTCGCATTAAAGAGCTCGAAAAGAGGGATCTCGATGATTCTGCTTACTTCTGATAGAAGTCTCACCAAGATTATCGTAGAAAACGCATATCTCAGCTTGAAACCCCACGAAAACCAAGATATGGCCGGATCTGCATATCAAACCAACTGTGGAGTGGTGAAAATTACAGATATCGTGTTTCTCGCACTAACTAGCTCGAAAAGAGCGATCTCGATGATTCAGCATACTTCGGACAGAAGTCTCACCAAGATTATCGCAGAAAATGCATATCTCAGCTTGAAACCCTACGAAAACCAAGATTTCGCCGGTTCTGCATATCATACGCACTGTGGAGTGGTGAAAACTCCAGATATCGTGTTTCTCGCATTAAATAGCTCGAAACGAGCGATCTCGATGATTAAGCATACTTCGGACAGAAGTCTCACCAAGATTATCGTAAAAAATGCATATCTCAGCTTGAAACCCCACGAAAACCCAGATATCGCCGGTTCTGCATATCAATCCAACTGTGGAGTTGTGAAAACACCAGACAACGTGTTTCTCGCATTAAATAGCTCGAAAAGAGCGATCTAGATGATTCTGCATACTTCGGACAGAAGTCTCACCAAGATTATCGCAGAAAATGCATATCTCACCTTGAAACCTCACGAAAATCAAGATGACGCCGGTTCTGCATATCAAACGCACTGTGGAGTGGTGAAAACAACCAGATAACGAGTTTCTCGCATTAAATAGCTCGAAAAGAGCGATCCCGATGATTCTGCATACTTCTGACAGAAGTCTCACCAAGATTATCGTAGAAAATGCATATCCCAGCTTGATACCCGACGAAAGCCAAGATGTCGCCGGTTCTGCATATCAAACGCACTGTGGAGTGGTGAAAACACCAGATAACGTGTTTGTCGCATTAAACAGCTCGAAAAGAGCGTACTCGATGATTCTGCATACTTCGGACAGAAGTCTCACCAAGATTATCGCAGAAAATGCATATCTCAGCTTGAAACCCCACGAAAACCAAGATATCGCCGGTTCTGCATATCATACGCACTGTGGAGTGGTGAAAACACCAGATAACGTGTTTCTCGCATTAAATAGCTCGAAACGAGCGATCTCGATGATTAAGCATACTTCGGAGAGGAGTCTCACCAAGATTATCGTAAAAAATGCATATCTCAGCTTGAAACCCCACGAAAACCAAGATATCGCTGGATCTGCATATCAAACGCACTGTGGAGTGCTGAATGCACCAGATAACGTGTTTGCCGCATTAAATAGCTCGAATAGAGCGATCTCGATGTTTCAGCATACTTCGGACAGAAGTCTCACCAAGATTATCGCAGAAAATGCATATCTCAGATTGAAACCCCACCAAAACCAAGATATCGCCAGTTCTGCATATCAGACAGACTGTGGAGTGGTGAAAACACCAGATGACGTGTTTCTCGCATTAAATAGCTCGAAACGAGGGATCTCGATGATTAAGCATACTTCGGACAGAAGTCTCACCAAGATTATCGTAAAAAATGCATATCTCAGCTTGAAACCCCACGAAAACCAAGATATCGCTGGTTCTGCATATCAAACGCACTGTGGAGTGGGGAAAACACCATATAACGTGTTTCTCGCGTTAAATAGCTCGACAAGAGCGATCTAGATGATTCTGCATACTTCTGACTGAAGTCTCACGAAGATTATCGCAGAAAATGCATATCTCAGCTTGAATCCCGAACGTAACCAAGATATCTGCGGTTCTGCATGTCAAACGCACTGTGGAGTGGCGAAAACACCAGATAACGTGTTTCTCGAATTAAGTAGCTCGAAAAGAGCGATCTCGATGATTCTGCATACTTCTGACAGAAGTCTCACCAAGATAATCGCAGAAAATGCATATCTCACCTTGAAACCTCACGAAAATCAAGATGACGCCGGTTCTGCATATCAAACGCACTGTGGAGTGGTGAAAACAACCAGATAACGAGTTTCTCGCATTAAATAGCTCGAAAAGAGCGTTCCCGATGTTCTGCATACTTCTGACAGAAGTCTCACCAAGATTATCGTAGAAAATGCATATCCCAGCTTGATACCCGACGAATGCCAAGATGTCGCCGGTTCTGCATATCAAACGCACTGTGGAGTGGTGAAAACACCAGATAACGTGTTTCTCGCATTAAACAGCTCGAAAAGAGCGTACTCGATGATTCTGCATACTTCTGACAGAAGAATCACCAAGATTATCGCAGAAAATGCATGTCTCAGCTTGAAACCCGGCCGAAACCAGGATATCTTCGGTTCTGCATGTCAAACGTACTGTGGAGTGGTGAATACACCAGAAAACGTGTTTTTCGCATTAAGTAGCTCGAAAAGAGCGTTCTCGAAGATTCTGCATACTTCTGACTGATGTCTCACCACTATTATCGCAGAAAATGCATATCTCAGCTGGAAACACCACGAATATCAAGATATCGCCGGTTCTGCATATCAAACGCTCTGTGGAGTGGTGAATACACCAGAAAACGTGTTTCTCGCATTAAATGGCTCGAAAAGTGCAATCTAGATGATTCTGCATACTTCTGACAGAAGACTCACCAAGATTATCGCAGAAAATGCATATCTCAGCTGGAAACAGCACGAAAATCAAGATATCGCCAGTTCTGCATATCAAACGCACTGTGGAATGTTGAAAACACCGGGAAACTTGTTTTTTGCATTAAATAGCTCGACAAGAGCGATCTAGATGATTCTGCATACTTCTGAATGAAGTCTCACCACGATTATCGTAGAAAATGCATATCTCAGCTGGAAACCCCACGAAAACCAAGATATCGCCGGTTCTGCATATCAGACGCACTGTGGAGTGGTGAAAACACCAGAAAAAGTGTTACTCGCATTAACTAGCTCGAAAAGTGCGTTCTGGATGGTTCTGCATACTTCTCATTGATGAAACACAAAGATTATCGCAGAAAATGCATATCTCAGCTTGATGCCCGACGACAGCCATGATGTCGCCGGTTCTGCATATCAAACGCACTGTGGAGTGGTGAAAACACCAGATAACGTGTTACTCGCATTAACTAGCTCGAAAAGTGCGTTCTGGATGGTTCTGCATAGTTCTCATTGATGAAACACAAAGATTATCGCAGAAAATGCATATCTCAGCTTGATGCCCGACGACAGCCATGATGTCGCCGGTTCAGCATATCAAACGCACTGTGGAGTGGTGGAAACACCAGATAACGTGTTTCTCGCATTAAACAGCTCGAAACGAACGATATAGATGATTCTGCATACTTCTGACTGAAGTCTCACCAATATTATCGCAGAAAATGCATATCTCAGCTAGAAACGTCACGAAAATCAAGATGTCGCCGGTTCTGCATATCAAACGCACCGTGGAGTGGTGAAAACAACCAGACAACGTATTTCTCGCATTAAATAGCTCGAAACGAGCGATCTAGATGATCCTGCATACTTCTGACTGAACTCTCACCAATATTATCGCAGAAAATGCATATCTCAGCTTGAAACCTCACGAAAATCAAGATGGCGCCGGTTCCGCATATCAAACGCACTGTGGAGTGGTCAATACACCAGATAACGTGTTTCTCCATTAAATAGCTCGAAAAGAGCGATCTCGATGATTCTGCAAACTTCTGACTGATGTGTCACCAAGATTATCGCAGAAAATGCATATCTCAGCTTGATGCCCGACGACAGCCATGATGTCGCCGGTTCTGCATATCAAACGCACTGTGGAGTGGTGAAAACACCAGATAACGTGTTTCTCGCATTAAATAGCTAGAAACGAGCGATCACGATGATTAAGCATACTTCTGACTGAAGTCTCACCAAGATTATCGCAGAAAATGCATATCTCAGGTTGATACCCGACGAAAGCCAAGATGTCGCCGGTTCTGCATATCAAACGCACTGTGGAGAGGTGAAAACACCAGATAACGTGTTTCTCGCATTAAAGAGCTCGAAAAGAGGGATCTCGATGATTCTGCTTACTTCTGATAGAAGTCTCACCAAGATTATCGTAGAAAACGCATATCTCAGCTTGAAACCCCACGAAAACCAAGATATGGCCGGATCTGCATATCAAACCAACTGTGGAGTGGTGAAAATTACAGATATCGTGTTTCTCGCACTAACTAGCTCGAAAAGAGCGATCTCGATGATTCAGCATACTTCGGACAGAAGTCTCACCAAGATTATCGCAGAAAATGCATATCTCAGCTTGAAACCCTACGACAACCAAGATTTCGCCGGTTCTGCATATCATACGCACTGTGGAGTGGTGAAAACTCCAGATATCGTGTTTCTCGCATTAAATAGCTCGAAACGAGCGATCTCGATGATTAAGCATACTTCGGACAGAAGTCTCACCAAGATTATCGTAAAAAATGCATATCTCAGCTTGAAACCCCACGAAAACCCAGATATCGCCGGTTCTGCATATCAATCCAACTGTGGAGTTGTGAAAACACCAGACAACGTGTTTCTCGCATTAAATAGCTCGAAAAGAGCGATCTAGATGATTCTGCATACTTCGGACAGAAGTCTCACCAAGATTATCGCAGAAAATGCATATCTCACCTTGAAACCTCACGAAAATCAAGATGACGCCGGTTCTGCATATCAAACGCACTGTGGAGTGGTGAAAACAACCAGATAACGAGTTTCTCGCATTAAATAGCTCGAAAAGTGCGATCCCGATGATTCTGCATACTTCTGACAGAAGTCTCACCAAGATTATCGTAGAAAATGCATATCCCTGCTTGATACCCGACGAAAGCCAAGATGTCGCCGGTTCTGCATATCAAACGCACTGTGGAGTGGTGAAAACACCAGATAACGTGTTTGTCGCATTAAACAGCTCGAAAAGAGCGTACTCGATGATTCTGCATACTTCGGACAGAAGTCTCACCAAGATGATCGCAGAAAATGCATATCTCAACTTGAAACCCCTCGAAAACCAAGATATCGCCGGTTCTGCATATCATACGCACTGTGGAGTGGTGAAAACACCAGATAACGTGTTTCTCGCATTAAATAGCTCGAAACGAGCGATCTCGATGATTAAGCATACTTCGGACAGGAGTCTCACCAAGATTATCGTAAAAAATGCATATCTCAGCTTGAAACCCCACGAAAACCAAGATATCGCTGGATCTGCATATCAAACGCACTGTGGAGTGCTGAATGCACCAGATAACGTGTTTGCCACATTAAATAGCTCGAATAGAGCGATCTCGATGTTTCAGCATACTTCGGACAGAAGTCTCACCAAGATTATCGCAGAAAATGCATATCTCAGCTTGAAACCCCACCAAAACCAAGATATCGCCAGTTCTGCATATCAGACGCACTGTGGAGTGGTGAAAACACCAGATGACGTGTTTCTCGCATTAAATAGCTCGAAACGAGGGATCTCGATGATTAAGCATACTTCGGACAGAAGTCTCACCAAGATTATCGTAAAAAATGCATATCTCAGCTTGAAACCCCACGAAAACCAAGATATCGCTGGTTCTGCATATCAAACGCACTGTGGAGTGGTGAAAACACCATATAACGTGTTTCTCGCGTTAAATAGCTCTACAAGAGCGATCTAGATGATTCTGCATACTTCTGACAGAAGTCTCACGAAGATTATCGCAGAAAATGCATATCTCAGCTTGAATCCCGAACGTAACCAAGATATCTGCGGTTCTGCATGTCAAACGCACTTAGGAGTGGCGAAAACACCAGATAACGTGTTTCTCGAATTAAGTAGCTCGAAAAGAGCGATCTCGATGATTCTGCATACTTCTGACAGAAGTCTCACCAAGATAATCGCAGAAAATGCATATCTCACCTTGAAACCTCACGAAAATCAAGATGACGCCGGTTCTGCATATCAAACGCACTGTGGAGTGGTGAAAACAACCAGATAACGAGTTTCTCGCATTAAATAGCTCGAAAAGAACGATCTCGATGATTCTGCATACTTCTGACAGAAGTCTCACCAAGATAATCGCAGAAAATGCATATCTCACCTTGAAACCTCACGAAAATCAAGAAGACGCCGGTTCTGCATATCAAACGCACTGTGGAGTGGTGAAAACAACCAGATAACGAGTTTCTCGCATTAAATAGCTCGAAAAGAGCGTTCCCGATGATTCTGCATACTTCTGACAGAAGTCTCACCAAGATTATCGTAGAAAATGCATATCCCAGCTTGATACCCAACGAAAGCCAAGATGTCGCCGGTTCTGCATATCAAACGCACTGTGGAGTGGTGAAAACACCAGAAAAAGTGTTACTCGCATTAACTAGCTCGAAAAGTGCGTTCTGGATGGTTCTGCATACTTCTCATTGATGAAACACAAAGATTATCGCAGAAAATGCATATCTCAGCTTGATGCCCGACGACAGCCATGATGTCGCCGGTTCTGCATATCAAACGCACTGTGGAGTGGTGAAAACACCAGATAACGTGTTACTCGCATTAACTAGCTCGAAAAGTGCGTTCTGGATGGTTCTGCATAGTTCTCATTGATGAAACACAAAGATTATCGCAGAAAATGCATATCTCAGCTTGATGCCCGACGACAGCCATGATGTCGCCGGTTCTGCATATCAAACGCACTGTGGAGTGGTGGAAACACCAGATAACGTGTTTCTCGCATTAAACAGCTCGAAACGAACGATCTAGATGATTCTGCATACTTCTGACTGAAGTCTCACCAATATTATCGCAGAAAATGCATATCTCAGCTAGAAACGTCACGAAAATCAAGATGTCGCCGGTTCTGCATATCAAACGCACCGTGGAGTGGTGAAAACAACCAGACAACGTATTTCTCGCATTAAATAGCTCGAAACGAGCGATCTAGATGATCCTGCATACTTCTGACTGAACTCTCACCAATATTATCGCAGAAAATGCATATCTCAGCTTGAAACCTCACGAAAATCAAGATGGCGCCGGTTCCGCATATCAAACGCACTGTGGAGTGGTCAATACACCAGATAACGTGTTTCTCCATTAAATAGCTCGAAAAGAGCGATCTCGATGATTCTGCAAACTTCTGACTGATGTGTCACCAAGATTATCGCAGAAAATGCATATCTCAGCTTGATGCCCGACGACAGCCATGATGTCGCCGGTTCTGCATATCAAACGCACTGTGGAGTGGTAAAAACACCAGATAACGTGTTTCTCGCATTAAATAGCTAGAAACGAGCGATCACGATGATTAAGCATACTTCGGGCAGAAGTCTCACCAAGATTATCGTAAAAAATGCATATCTCAGCTTGAAACCCCACGAAATCCAAGATATCGCTGGTTCTGCATATCAAACGCACTGTGGAGTGCTGAAAGCACCAGATAACGTGTTTGCCGCATTAATTAGCACGAAACGAGCGATCTAGATGATTCTGCATACTTCTGACTGAAGTCTCACCAAGATTATCGTAAAAAATAGATATCTCAGCTTGAAACCCCACGAAATCCAAGATATCGCTGGTTCTGCATATCAAACGCACTGTGGAGTGCTGAAAGCACCAGATAACGTGTTTGCCGCATTAATTAGCACGAAACGAGCGATCTAGATGATTCTGCATACTTCTGACTGAAGTCTCACCAAGATTATCGCAGAAAATGCATATCTCAGCTTGAAACCCGACCGAAACCAAGATATCTTCGGTTCTGCATGTCAAACGTACTGTGGAGTGGTGAATACACCAGAAAACGTGTTTCTCGCATTAAGTAGCTCGAAAAGAGCGTTCTCGAAGATTCTGCATACTTCTGACTGATGTCTCACCACTATTATCGCAGAAAATGCATATCTCAGCTGGAAACACCACGAATATCAAGATATTGCCGGTTCTGCATATCAAACGCTCTGTGGAGTGGTGAATACACCAGAAAACGTGTTTCTCGCATTAAATGGCTCGAAAAGTGCAATCTAGATGATTCTGCATCCTTCTGACAGAAGACTCACCAAGATTATCGCAGAAAATGCATATCTCAGCTGGAAACACCACGAAAATCAAGATATCGCCAGTTCTGCATATCAAACGCACTGTGGAATGTTGAAAACACCGGGAAACTTGTTTTTTTGCATTAAATAGCTCGACCAGAGCGATCTAGATGATTCTGCATACTTCTGAATGAAGTCTCACCACGATTATCGCAGAAAATGCATATCTCAGCTGGAAACCCCACGAAAACCAAGATATCGCCGGTTCTGCATATCAGACGCACTTTGGAGTGGTGAAAACACCAGAAAACGTGTTACTCGCATTAACTAGCTCGAAAAGTGCGTTCTGGATGGTTCTGCATACTTCTCATTGATGAAACACAAAGATTATCGCAGAAAATGCATATCTCAGCTTGATGCCCGAAGACAGCCATGATGTCGCCGGTTCTGCATATCAAACGCACTGTGGAGTGGTGAAAACACCAGATAACGTGTTTCTCGCATTAAATAGCTCGAAAAGAGCGTTCTGGATGATTCTGCATACTTCTCATTGATGAAACACAAAGATTATCGCAGAAAATGCATATTTCAGTTGGAAACCCCACGAAAACCAAGTTATCGGCGGCTCTACATATCAAACGCACTGTGGAGTGGTCAAAACACCAGAAAACTTGTTTTTTCGCATTAAATAGCTCGAAACGAACGATCTAGATGATTCTGCATACTTCTGACTGAAGTCTCACCAATATTATCGCAGAAAATGCATATCTCAGCTAGAAACGTCACGAAAATCAAGATGTCGCCGGTTCTGCATATCAAACGCACTGTGGAGTGGTGAAAACAACCAGATAACGTGTTTCTCGCATTAAATAGCTCGAATAGAGCGATCTCGATGATTCTGCATACTGCTGACAGAAGACTCACCAAGATTATCGCAGAAAATGCATATCTCAGCTGGAAACACCACGAAAATCAAGATGACGCTGGTTCTGCATATCAAACGCACAGTGGAGTGGTGAAAACAACCAGACAACGTGTTTCTCGCATTAAATAGCTCGAAACGAGCGATCTAGATGATCCTGCATACTTCTGACTGAAGTCTCACCAAGATTATCGCAGAAAATGCATATCTCAGCTTGAATCCCGAACGTAACCAAGATATCTGCGGTTCTGCATGTCAAACGCACTGTGGAGTGGCGAAAACACCAGATAACGTGTTTCTCGAATTAAGTAGCTCGAAAAGAGCGATCTCGATGATTCTGCATACTTCTGACAGAAGTCTCACCAAGATAATCGCAGAAAATGCATATCTCACCTTGAAACCTCACGAAAATCAAGATGGCGCCGGTTCCGCATATCAAACGCACTGTGGAGTGGTCAATACACCAGATAACGTGTTTCTCCATTAAATAGCTCGAAAAGAGCGATCTCGATGATTCTGCATACTTCTGACTGATGTCTCACCAAGATTATCGCAGAAAATGCATATCTCAGATTGAAACCCCACGAAAACCAAGATATCGCCGGTTCTGCTTATCATACGCACTGTGGAGTGGTGAAAACACCAGATAACGTGTTTCTCGCGTTAAATAGCTCGACAAGAGCGATCTAGACGATTCTGCATACTTCTGACTGAAGTCTCACCAAGATTATCGCAGAAAATGCATATCTCAGCTTGAATCCCGAACGTAACCAAGATATCTGCGGTTCTGCATGTCAAACGCACTGTGGAGTGGCGAAAACACCAGATAACGTGTTTCTCGAATTAAGTAGCTCGAAAAGAGCGATCTCGATGATTCTGCATACTTCTGACAGAAGACTCACTAAGAATATCGCAGAAAATGCATATCTCAGCTGGAAACACCACGAAAACCAAGATGTCGCCGGTTCTGCATATCAAACGCACTGTGGAGTGGTGAAAACACCAGATAACGTGTTTCTCGCATTAAACAGCTCGAAAAGAGCGTACTCGATGCTTCTGCATACTTCTGACAGAAGAATCACCAAGATTATCGCAGAAAATGCATGTCTCAGCTTGAAACCCGACCGAAACCAAGATATCTTCGGTTCTGCATGTCAAACGTACTGTGGAGTGGTGAATACACCAGAAAACGTGTTTCTCGCATTAAGTAGCTCGAAAAGAGCGTTCTCGAAGATTCTGCATACTTCTGACTGATGTCTCACCACTATTATCGCAGAAAATGCATATCTCAGCTGGAAACACCACGAATATCAAGATATCGCCGGTTCTGCATATCAAACGCTCTGTGGAGTGGTGAATACACCAGAAAACGTGTTTCTCGCATTAAATGGCTCGAAAAGTGCAATCTAGATGATTCTGCATACTTCTGACAGAAGACTCACTAAGATTATCGCAGAAAATGCATATCTCAGCTGGAAACACCACGAAAATCAAGATATCGCCAGTTCTGCATATCAAACGCACTGTGGAATGTTGAAAACACCGGGAAACTTGTTTTATTGCATTAAATAGCTCGACAAGAGCGATCTAGATGATTCTGCATACTTCTGAATGAAGTCTCACCACGATTATCGCAGAAAATGCATATCTCAGCTGGAAACCCCACGAAAACCAAGATATCGCCGGTTCTGCATATCAGACGCACTGTGGAGTGGTGAAAACACCAGAAAACGTGTTACTCGCATTAACTAGCTCGAAAAGTGCGTTCTGGATGGTTCTGCATACTTCTCATTGATGAAACACAAAGATTATCGCAGAAAATGCATATCTCAGCTAGAAACGTCACGAAAATCAAGATGTCGCCGGATCTGCATATCAAACGCACTGTGGAGTGGTGAAAACAACCAGATAACGTGTTTCTCGCATTAAATAGCTCGAATAGAGCGATCTCGATGATTCTGCATACTGCTGACAGAAGACTCACCAAGATTATCGCAGAAAATGCATATCTCAGCTGGAAACACCACGAAAATCAAGATGACGCTGGTTCTGCATATCAAACGCACAGTGGAGTGGTGAAAACACCAGAAAACGTGTTTCTCGCATTAAGTAGCTCGAAAAGAGAGTTCTCGAAGATTCTGCATACTTCTGACAGAAGTCTCACCAAGATTATCGTAGAAAAGCATATCTCAGCTTGAAACCCGACCGAAACCAGGATATCTCCGGTTCTGCATGTCAAACGTACTGTGGAGTCGTGAATACACCAGAAAACGTGTTTCTCGCATTAAGTAGCTCGAAAAGAGCGTTCTCGAAGATTCTGCATACTTCTGACTGATATCTCACCAAGATTATAGCAGAAAATGCATATCTCAGCTAGAAACATCACGAAAATCAAGATGTCGCCTGTTCTGCATATCAAACGCACTGTGGGGTGGTGAAAACACCAGATAACGTGTTTCTCGCATTAAATAGCTCGAAAAGAGCGATCTAGATGATTCTGCATACTTCTGACAGAAGGCTCACCTAGATAATCGCAGAAAATGCATATCTCAGCTGGAAACCCCACGAAAACCAAGATATCGTCGGTTCTGCATATCAGACGCACTGTGGAGTGGTGAAAACACCAGAAAACGTGTTACGCGCATTAACTAGCTCGAAAAGAGCGTTCTGGATGATTCTGCATACTTCTCATTGATGCAACACAAAGATTATCGCAGAAAATGCATATTTCAGCTGGAAACCCCACGAAAACCAAGTTATCGGCGGCTCTACATATCAAACGCACTGTGGAGTGGTCAAAACACCAGAAAATTTGTTTTTTCGCATTAAATAGCTCGAAACGAACGATCTAGATGATTCTGCATACTTCTGACTGAAGTATCACCAATATTATCGCAGAAAATGCATATCTCAGCTAGAAACGTCACGAAAATCAAGATGTCGCCGGTTCTGCATATCAAACGCACCGTGGAGTGGTGAAAACAACCAGACAACGTGTTTCTCGCATTAAATAGCTCGAAACGAGCGATCTAGATGATCCTGCATACTTCTGACTGAACTCTCACCAATATTATCGCAGAAAATGCATATCTCAGCTAGAAACGTCACGAAAATCAAGATGTCGCCGGTTCTGCATATCAAACGCACTGTGGAGTGGTGAAAACAACCAGATAACGTGTTTCTCGCATTAAGTAGCTCGAAAAAAGCGTTCTCGAAGATTCTGCATACTTCTGACAGAAGTCTCACCAAGATTATCGTAGAAAAGCATATCTCAGCTTGAAACCCGACCGAAACCAGGATATCTCCGGTTCTGCATGTCAAACGTACTGTGGAGTGGTGAATACACCAGAAAACGTGTTTCTCGCATTAAGTAGCTCGAAAAGAGCGATCTCGATGATTCTGCTTACTTCGGACAGAAGTCTCACCAAGATTATCGTAGAAAATGCATATCTCAGCTTGAAACCCGACGAAAACCAAACATCGCCGGTTCTGCATGTCAAACGTACTGTGGAGTGGTGAAAACACCAGAAAACGTGTTTCTCGCATTAAATAGCTCGAAACGAGCGATCTAGATGATCCTGCATACTTCTGACTGAACTCTCACCAATATTATCGGAGAAAATGCATATCTCAGCTTGAAACCTCACGAAAATCAAGATGGCGCCGGTTCCGCATATCAAAGGCACTGTCGAGTGGTCAATACACCAGATAACGTGTTTCTCGCATTAAATAGCTCGAATAGAGCGATCTCGATGATTCTGCATACTGCTGACAGAAGACTCACCAAGATTATCGAAGAAAATGCATATCTCACCTTGAAACCTCACGAAAATCAAGATGGCGCCGGTTCCGCATATCAAACGCACTGTGGAGTGGTCAATACACCAGATAACGTGTTTCTCCATTAAATAGCTCGAAAAGAGCGATCTCGATGATTCTGCATACTTCTGACTGATGTCTCACCAAGATTATCGCAGAAAATGCATATCTCAGATTGAAACCCCACGAAAACCAAGATATCGCCGGTTCTGCATATCATACGCACTGTGGAGTGGTGAAAACACCAGATAACGTGTTTCTCGCGTTAAATAGCTCGACAAGAGCGATCTAGACGATTCTGCATACTTCTGACTGAAGTCTCACCAAGATTATCGCAGAAAATGCATATCTCAGCTTGAATCCCGAACGTAACCAAGATATCTGCGGTTCTGCATGTCAAACGCACTGTGGAGTGGCGAAAACACCAGATAACGTGTTTCTCGAATTAAGTAGCTCGAAAAGAGCGATCTCGATGATTCTGCATACTTCTGACAGAAGACTCACTAAGAATATCGCAGAAAATGCATATCTCAGCTGGAAACACCACGAAAACCAAGATGTCGCCGGTTCTGCATATCAAACGCACTGTGGAGTGGTGAAAACACCAGATAACGTGTTTCTCGCATTAAACAGCTCGAAAAGAGCGTACTCGATGCTTCTGCATACTTCTGACAGAAGAATCACCAAGATTATCGCAGAAAATGCATGTCTCAGCTTGAAACCCGACCGAAACCAAGATATCTTCGGTTCTGCATGTCAAACGTACTGTGGAGTGGTGAATACACCAGAAAACGTGTTTCTCGCATTAAGTAGCTCGAAAAGAGCGTTCTCGAAGATTCTGCATACTTCTGACTGATGTCTCACCACTATTATCGCAGAAAATGCATATCTCAGCTGGAAACACCACGAATATCAAGATATCGCCGGTTCTGCATATCAAACGCTCTGTGGAGTGGTGAATACACCAGAAAACGTGTTTCTCGCATTAAATGGCTCGAAAAGTGCAATCTAGATGATTCTGCATACTTCTGACAGAAGACTCACTAAGATTATCGCAGAAAATGCATATCTCAGCTGGAAACACCACGAAAATCAAGATATCGCCAGTTCTGCATATCAAACGCACTGTGGAATGTTGAAAACACCGGGAAACTTGTTTTTTTGCATTAAATAGCTCGACAAGAGCGATCTAGATGATTCTGCATACTTCTGAATGAAGTCTCACCACGATTATCGCAGAAAATGCATATCTCAGCTGGAAACCCCACGAAAACCAAGATATCGCCGGTTCTTCATATCAGACGCACTGTGGAGTGGTGAAAACACTAGAAAACGTGTTACTCGCATTAACTAGCTCGAAAAGTGCGTTCTGGATGGTTCTGCATACTTCTCATTGATGAAACACAAAGATTATCGCAGAAAATGCATATCTCAGCTAGAAACGTCACGAAAATCAAGATGTCGCCGGATCTGCATATCAAACGCACTGTGGAGTGGTAAAAACAACCAGATAACGTGTTTCTCGCATTAAATAGCTCGAATAGAGCGATCTCGATGATTCTGCATACTGCTGACAGAAGACTCACCAAGATTATCGCAGAAAATGCATATCTCAGCTGGAAACACCACGAAAATCAAGATGACGCTGGTTCTGCATATCAAACGCACAGTGGAGTGGTGAAAACACCAGAAAACGTGTTTCTCGCATTAAGTAGCTCGAAAAGAGAGTTCTCGAAGATTCTGCATACTTCTGACAGAAGTCTCACCAAGATTATCGTAGAAAAGCATATCTCAGCTTGAAACCCGACCGAAACCAGGATATCTCCGGTTCTGCATGTCAAACGTACTGTGGAGTCGTGAATACACCAGAAAACGTGTATCTCGCATTAAGTAGCTCGAAAAGAGCGTTCTCGAAGATTCTGCATACTTCTGACTGATATCTCACCAAGATTATAGCAGAAAATGCATATCTCAGCTAGAAACATCACGAAAATCAAGATGTCGCCTGTTCTGCATATCAAACGCACTGTGGGGTGGTGAAAACACCAGATAACGTGTTTCTCGCATTAAATAGCTCGAAAAGAGCGATCTAGATGATTCTGCATACTTCTGACAGAAGGCTCACCTAGATAATCGCAGAAAATGCATATCTCAGCTGGAAACCCCACGAAAACCAAGATATCGTCGGTTCTGCATATCAGACGCACTGTGGAGTGGTGAAAACACCAGAAAACGTGTTACGCATATTAACTAGCTCGAAAAGAGCGTTCTGGATGATTCTGCATACTTCTCATTGATGCAACACAAAGATTATCGCAGAAAATGCATATTTCAGCTGGAAACCCCACGAAAACCAAGTTATCGGCGGCTCTACATATCAAACGCACTGTGGAGTGGTCAAAACACCAGAAAACTTGTTTTTTCGCATTAAATAGCTCGAAACGAACGATCTAGATGATTCTGCATACTTCTGACTGAAGTCTCACCAATATTATCGCAGAAAATGCATATCTCAGCTAGAAACGTCACGAAAATCAAGATGTCGCCGGTTCTGCATATCAAACGCACCGTGGAGTGGTGAAAACAACCAGACAACGTGTTTCTCGCATTAAATAGCTCGAAACGAGCGATCTAGATGATCCTGCATACTTCTGACTGAACTCTCACCAATATTATCGCAGAAAATGCATATCTCAGCTAGAAACGTCACGAAAATCAAGATGTCGCCGGTTCTGCATATCAAACGCACTGTGGAGTGGTGAAAACACCAGATAACGTGTTTCTCGCATTAAATAGCTCGAAAAGTGCAATCTAGATGATTCTGCATACTTCTGACAGAAGACTCACCAAGATTATCGCAGAAAATGCATATCTCAGCTGGAAACACCACGAATATCAAGATATCGCCGGTTCTGCATATCAAACGCTCTGTGGAGTGATGAATACACCAGAAAACGTGTTTCTCGCATTAAATAGCTCGAAAAGAGCGATCTCGATGATTCTGCATATTACGGACAGAAGTCTCACCAAGATTATCGCAGAAAATGCATATCTCAGCTGGAAACACCACGAAAATCAAGATATCGCCGGTTCTGCATATTAAACGCACTGTGGAGTGGTGAAAACACCAGATAACGTGTTTCTCGCATTAAATAGCTAGAAACGAGCGATCTAGATGATCCTGCATACTTCTGACTGAACACTCACCAATATTATCGCAGAAAATGCATATCTCAGCTTGAAACCTCACGAAAATCAAGATGGCGCCGGTTCCGCATATCAAACGCACTGTGGAGTGGTCAATACACCAGATAACGTGTTTCTCCATTAAATAGCTCGAAAAGAGCGATCTCGATGATTCTGCATACTTCTGACTGATGTCTCACCAAGATTATCGCAGAAAATGCATATCTCAGCTTGATGCCCGACGACAGCCATGATGTCGCCGGTTCTGCATATCAAACGCACTGTGGAGTGGTGAAAACACCAGATAACGTGTTTCTCGCATTCAATAGCTAGAAACGAGCGATCTAGATGATTCTGCATACTTCTGACTGAAGTCTCACCAATATTATCGCAGAAAATGCATATCTCAGCTTGAACCCCGACGAAACCCAAGATGTCGCCGGTTCTGCATATCAAACGCACTGAGGAGCGGTGAAAACACCAGAAAACGTGTTTCTCGCATTAAGCAGCTCGAAACGAGCGATCTAGATGATTCTGCATACTTCTGACTGATGTCTCACCAAGATTAATGCAGAAAATGCATATCTCAGCTTGAAACCCGACGAAAGCCAAGATGTCGCCGGTTCTGCATATCAAACGCACTGTGGAGTGGTGAAAACACCAGATAACGTGTTTCTCGCATTAAATAGCTCGAAAAGTGCAATCTAGATGATTCTGCATACTGCTGACAGAAGACTCACCATGATAATCGCAGAAAATGCATATCTCAGCTGGAAACACCACGAATATCAAGATATCGCCAGTTCTGCATATCAGACGCTCTGTGGAGTGGTGAATACACCAGAAAATGTGTTTCTCGCATTAAATAACTCGAAAAGTGCAATCTAGATGATTCTGCATACTTCTGACAGAAGACTCACCAATATTATCGCAGAAAATGCATTTCTCAGCTCGAACCCCGACGAAACCCAAGATGTCGCCGGTTCTGCATATCAAACGCACCGTGGAGTGGTGAAAACAACCAGACAACGTGTTTCTCGCATTAAATAGCTCGAAACGAGCGATCTAGATGATCCTGCATACTTCTGACTGAACTCTCACCAATATTATCGCAGAAAATGCATATCTCAGCTTGAAACCTCACGAAAATCAAGATGGCGCCGGTTCCGCATATCAAACGCACTGTGGAGTGGTCAATACACCAGATAACGTGTTTCTCCATTAAATAGCTCGAAAAGAGCGATCTCGATGATTCTGCATACTTCTGACTGATGTGTCACCAAGATTATCGCAGAAAATGCATATCTCAGCTTGATGCCCGACGACAGCCATGATGTCGCCGGTTCTGCATATCAAACGCACTGTGGAGTGGTGAAAACACCAGATAACGTGTTTCTCGCATTAAATAGCTAGAAACGAGCGATCACGATGATTAAGCATACTTCGGGCAGAAGTCTCACCACTATTATCGCAGAAAATGCAAATCTCAGCTGGAAACACCACGAGAATCAAGATATCGCCAGTTCTGCATATCAAACGCACTGTGGAATGTTGAAAACACCGGGAAACTTGTTTTTTTGCATTAAATAGCTCGACAAGAGCGATCTAGATGATTCTGCATACTTCTGAATGAAGTCTCACCAATATTATCGCAGAAAATGCATATCTCAGCTAGAAACGTCACGAAAATCAAGATGTCGCCGGTTCTGCATATCAAACGCACTGTGGAGTGGTGAAAACAACCAGATAACGTGTTTCTCGCATTAAGTAGCTCGAAAAAAGCGATCTCGATGATTCTGCTTACTTCGGACAGAAGTCTCACCAAGATTATCGTAGAAAATGCATATCTCAGCTTGAAACCCGACGAAAACCAAACATCGCCGGTTCTGCATGTCAAACGTACTGTGGAGTGGTGAAAACACCAGAAAACGTGTTTCTCGCATTAAATAGCTCGAAACGAGCGATCTAGATGATCCTGCATACTTCTGACTGATGTCTCATCAAGATTATCGCAGAAAATGCATATCTCAGCTTGAAACCTCACGAAAATCAAGATGGCGCCGGTTCCGCATATCAAACGCACTGTGGAGTGGTCAATACACCAGATAACGTGTTTCTCCATTAAATAGCTCGAAAAGAGCGATCTCGATGATTCTGCATACTGCTGACAGAAGACTCACCAAGATTATCGAAGAAAATGCATATCTCAGCTGGAAACACCACGAAAATCAAGATATCGCCGGTTCTGCATATCAAACGCACCGTGGAGTGGTGAAAACAACCATACAACGTGTTTCTCGCATTAAATAGCTCGAACCGAGCGATCTAGATGATCCTGCATACTTCTGACTGAACTCTCACCAATATTATCGCAGAAAATGCATATCTCAGCTTGAAACCTCACGAAAATCAAGATGGCGCCGGTTCCGCATATCAAACGCACTGTGGAGTGGTCAATACACCAGATAACGTGTTTCTCGCATTAAATATCTCGAAAAAAGCGATGTCGATGATTCTGCATACTTCGGACAGAAGTCTCACTAAGTTTATCGCAGAAAATGCATATCTCAGCTTGAAACCCCACAAAAGCCAAGATATCGCAGGTTCTGCATATCAAACGCACTGTGGAGTGGTGAATACACCAGAAAACGTGTTTCTCGCATTAAATAGCTCGAAAAGAGCGTCCTCGAAGATTCTGCATACTTCTGACAGATTCTCTCCAAGATTATCGTAGAGAATGCATATCTCAGCTTGAAACCCGACCGAAACCAAGATATCTCCGGTTCTGCATATCAAACGCCCTGTGGAGTGGCCAAAACACCAGATAACGTGCTGCTTGCATTAAATAGCTCGAAAAGAGCGATCTCGATGATTCTGCATACTTCTAACAGAAGTCTCACCAATATTATCGCAGAAAACGCATATCTCAGTTAGAAACCTCACGAAAATCAAGATGTCGCCGGTTCTGCATATCAAACGCACTGTGGAGTGGTGAAAACACTAGATAACGTGTTTCTCGCGTTAAATAGCTCGAAAAGAGCGATCTCGATGATTCTGCATACTTCTAACAGAAGTCTCACCAAGGTTATCGCAGAAAATGCATATCTCTGCTTGAAACCCCACGCAAACTAAGATATCTCCTGTTCTGCATATTCAAAGAACTGTGGAGTAGTGAAAACCCCCAAAAACGTGTTTCTCGCATTAAATAGCTCGAAAAGAGCGTCCTGGAAGATTCTGCATACTTCTGACAGATTCTCTCCAAGATTATCGTAGAAAATGCATATCTCAGCCTGAAACCCGACCGAAACCAAGATATCTCCGGTTCTGCATGTCAAACGTACTGTGGAGTGGTGAATACACCAGAAAACGTGTTTCTCGCATTAAATAGCTCGAAAAGAGCGATCTCGATTATTCATCATACTTCTGACTGAAGTCTCACCAAGATTATCGCAGAAAATGCATATCTCAGCTTGAAATCCGACCGAAACCAAGATATCTCCGGTTCTGCATATCAAACGCACTGTGGAGTGGCCAAAACACCAGATAACGTGCTGCTCGCATTAAATAGCTCGAAAAGAGCGATATCGATGATTCTGCATACTTCTGACAGAAGTCGCACCAAGATTATCGCAGAAAATGCATATTTCAGCTGGAAACATCACGAAAATCAAGATGTCGCCGGTTCTGCATATCAGACGCACTGTGGAGTTGTGAAAACACCAGAACACGTGTTACTCACATTAACTAGCTCGAAAAGAGCGTTCTCAATGATTCTACATACTTCTCATAGATGAAACACAAAGGTTATCGCAGACAATGCTTATTTCAGCTGGAAACCCCACGAAAACCAAGTTATCGGCGGCTCTACATATCAAACGCACTGTGGAGTGGTCAAAACACCAGAAAACTTGTTTTTTCGCATTAAATAGCTCGAAACGAGCGATCTAGATGATTCTGCATACTTCTGACTGAAGTCTCACCAATATCATCGCAGAAAACGCATATCTCAGTTAGAAACCTCACGAAAATCAAGATGTCGCCGGTTCTGCATATCAAACGCACTGTGGAGTGGTGAAAACACTAGATAACGTGTTTCTCGCGTTAAATAGCTCGAAAAGAGCGATCTCGATGATTCTGCATACTTCTAACAGAAGTCTCACCAAGGTTATCGCAGAAAATGCATATCTCTGCTTGAAACCCCACGCAAACTAAGATATCTCCTGTTCTGCATATTCAAAGAACTGTGGAGTAGTGAAAACCCCCAAAAACGTGTTTCTCGCATTAAATAGCTCGAAAAGAGCGTCCTGGAAGATTCTGCATACTTCTGACAGATTCTCTCCAAGATAATCGTAGAAAATGCATATCTCAGCCTGAAACCCGACCGAAACCAAGATATCTCCGGTTCTGCATGTCAAACGTACTGTGGAGTGGTGAATACACCAGAAAACGTGTTTCTCGCATTAAATAGCTCGAAAAGAGCGATCTCGATTATTCATCATACTTCTGACTGAAGTCTCACCAAGATTATCGCAGAAAATGCATATCTCAGCTTGAAATCCGACCGAAACCAAGATATCTCCGGTTCTGCATATCAAACGCACTGTGGAGTGGCCAAAACACCAGATAACGTGCTGCTCGCATTAAATAGCTCGAAAAGAGCGATATCGATGATTCTGCATACTTCTGACAGAAGTCGCACCAAGATTATCGCAGAAAATGCATATTTCAGCTGGAAACATCACGAAAATCAAGATGTCGCCGGTTCTGCATATCAGACGCACTGTGGAGTTGTGAAAACACCAGAACACGTGTTACTCACATTAACTAGCTCGAAAAGAGCGTTCTCAATGATTCTACATACTTCTCATAGATGAAACACAAAGGTTATCGCAGACAATGCTTATTTCAGCTGGAAACCCCACGAAAACCAAGTTATCGGCGGCTCTACATATCAAACGCACTGTGGAGTGGTCAAAACACCAGAAAACTTGTTTTTTCGCATTAAATAGCTCGAAACGAGCGATCTAGATGATTCTGCATACTTCTGACTGAAGTCTCACCAATATCATCGCAGAAAACGCATATCTCAGGTTGAAACCTCACGAAAATCAAGATGTCGCCGGTTCTGCATATCAAACGCACTGTGGAGTAGTGAAAACAACCAGATAACGTGTTTCTCGCATTAAATAGCTCGAATAGAGCGATCTCGATGATTCTGCATACTTCTGACAGAAGACTCACCAAGATTATCGTAGAAAATGCATATCTCAGCTGGAAACCCTACGAAAACCAAGATATCGCTGGTACTGCATATCAAACGCACTGTGGAGTGGTGAAAACACCAGATAACGTGTTTCTCGCATTAAATAGCACGAAAAGAGCGATCTCGATGATTAAGCATACTTCGGACAGAAGTCTCATCAACATTATCGCAGAAAATGCATATCTGAACTTGAAACCCCACGAAAACCAAGATATCGCTGGTTCTGCATATCAAACGCACTGTGGAGTGGTGAAAACAACCAGATAACGTGTTTCTCGCATTAAATAGCTCGAAACGTGCGATCTAGATGATTCTGCATTCTTCTGACAGAAGACTCACCAAGATTATCGCAGAAAATGCATATCTCAGCTGGAAACCCCACGGAAACCAAGATATCGCCGGTTCTGCATATCAGACGCACCGTGGAGTGGTGAAAACACCAGAAAACGTGTTACTCGCATTAACTAGCTCGAAAAGAGCGTTCTGGATGATACTGCACACTTCTCATAGATGAAACACAAAGATTATCGCAGAAAATGCATATTTCAGCTGCAAAAACCCCACGAAAACCAAGTTATCGGCGGCTCTACATATCAAACGCACTGTGGAGTGGTGAAAACACCAGAAAACGTGTTACTCGCATTAACTAGCTCGAAAAGAGCGTTCTGGATGATAAATGCATCCTTCTCATAGATGAAACACAAAGATTATCGCAGAAAATGCATATTTCAGCTGGAAACCCCACGAAAACCAAGTTATCGGCGGCTCTACATATCAAACGCACTGTGGAGTGGTCAAAACACCAGAAAACTTGTTTTCTCGCATTAAATAGCTCGAAACGAGCGATCTAGATGATTCTGCATTCTTCTGACTGAAGTCTCACCAATATTATCGCAGAAAATGCATATCTGAGCTTGAAACCCCACGAAAACCAAGATATCGTCGGTTCTGCATATCATACGCACTGTGGAGTGGTGAAAACACCGGATAACGTTTTGTCGCATTAAATAGCTCGAGCAGAGCGATCTCGATGATTCTGCATACTTCGGACAGAAGTCTCATAAGATTATCCTTAAAATTTCATATCTCAGCTTGAAACCCCACGAAAACCAAGATATCGCTGGTACTGCATATCAAACGCACTGTGGAGTGGTGAAAACACCAGATAACGTGTTTCTCGCGTTAAATAGCTCGAAAAGAGCGATCTCGATGATTCTGCATACTTCTAACAGAAGTCTCACCAAGGTTATCGCAGAAAATGCATATCTCTGCTTGAAACCCCACGAAAGCCAAGATATCGCTGGTTCTGCATATCAAACGCACTGTGGAGTGGTGAATACACCAGAAAACGTGTTTCTCGCATTAAATAGCTCGAAAAGAGCGTCCTCGAAGATTCTGCATACTTCTGACAGATTCTCACCAAGATTATCGTAGAAAATGCATATCTCAGCCTGAAACCCGACCGAAACCAAGATATCTCCGGTTCTGCATGTCAAACGTACTGTGGAGTGGTGAATACACCAGAAAACGTGTTCCTCGCATTAAATAGCTCGAAAAGAGCGATCTCGATTATTCATCATACTTCTGACTGAAGTCTCACCAAGATTGTCGCAGAAAATGCATATCTCAGCTTGAAACCCGACCGAAACCAAGATATCTCCGGTTCTGCATATCAAACGCACTGTGGAGTGGTGAATACACCAGAAAACGTGTTTCTCGCATTAAATAGCTCGAAAAGAGCGTCCTCGATGATTCTGCGTACTTCTGACAGATTCTCACCAAGATTATCGTAGAAACTGCATATCTCAGCCTGAAACCCGACCGAAACCAAGATATCTCCGGTTCTGCATATCAAACGCACTGTGGAGTGGTGCATACACCGGAAAACGTGTATCTCGCATTAAATAGCTCAAAAAGAGCGATCTAGATGATTCTGCACACTTCGGACAGAAGACTCACCAAGATTATCGCAGAAAATGCATATCTCAGCTTGAAACCCGACCGAAACCAAGATATCTCCGGTTCTGCATATCAAACGCACTGTGGGGTGGCGAAAACACCAGAAAACGTGTTACTCGCATTAAATAGCTCGAAACGAGCGATCTAGATGATTCTGCATTCTTCTGACTGAAGACTCACCAAGATTATCGTAGAAAATGCATATCTCAGCTGGAAACCCTACGAAAACCAAGATATCGCTGGTACTGCATATCAAACGCACTGTGGAGTGGTGAAAACACCAGATAACGTGTTTCTCGCATTAAATAGCTCGAAAAGAGCGATCTCGATGATTCTGCATACTTCGGACAGAAGTCTCACCAAGATTATCGCAGAAAATGCATATCTCAGCTTGAAACCCGACGAAAACCAAGATGTCGCCGGTTCTGCATATCAAACGCACTGTGGGGTGGTGAAAACACCAGAAAACTTGTTTTTTCGCATTAAATAGCTCGAAACGAGCGATCTAGATGATTCTGCATAGTTCTGACTGAAGTCTCACCAAGATTATCGCAGGAAATGCATATCTCAGATGGAAACCCCACGAAAGCCAAGATATCGCTGGTTCTGCATATCAAACGCACTGTGGAGTGGTGAATACACCAGAAAACGTGTTTCTCGCATTAAATAGCTCGAAAAGTGCGTCCTCGATGATTCTGCATACTTCTGACAGATTCTCACCAAGATTATCGTAGAAAATGCATATCTCAGCCTGAAACCCGACCGAAACCAAGATATCTCCGGTTCTGCATGTCAAACGTACTGTGGAGTGGTGAATACATCAGAAAACGTGTATCTCGCATTAAATAGCTCGAAAAGAGCGATCTCGATTATTCATCATACTTCTGACTGAAGTCTCACAAAGATTATCGCAGAAAATGCATATCTCAGCTTGAAACCCGACGAAAACCGAGATGTCGCCGGTTCTGCATATCAAACGCACTGTGGAGTGGTAAAAACACCAGATAACGTGTTTCTCGCATTAAATAGCTCGAAACGAGCGATCTAGATGATTCTGCATACTTCTGACTGAAGTCTCACCAAGATTATCGCAGAAAATGCATATCCCAGCTGGAAACACCATGAAAATCAAGATGTCGCCGGTTCTGCATATCAAACGCACTGTGGAGTGGTGAATACACCAGAAAACGTGTTTCCCGCATTAAATAGCTCGAAAAGAGCGATCTAGATGATTCTGCATATTTCTGACTGAAGTCTCACCAATATTATCGCTGAAAATGCCTATCTCAGCTAGAAACATCACGAAAATTAAGATGTCGCCGGTTCTGCATATCAAACCCACTGTGGAGTAGTGAAAACAACCAGATAACGTGTTTCTCGCATTAAATAGCTCGAATAGAGCGATCTCGATGATTCTGCATACTTCTGACAGAAGACTCACCAAGATTATCGCAGAAAATGCCTATCTCAGCTGGAAACCCCACGAAAACCACGATGTCGCCGGTTCTGCATATCAAACGCACTGTGGGGTGGTGAAAACACCAGAAAACGTGTTTCTCGCATTAAGTAGCTCGAAAAGAGCGTTCTCGAAGATTCTGCATACTTCTGACTGAGGTCTCACCAATATTATCGTAGAAAATGCATATCTCAGCTTGAAACCCGACCGAAACGATGATATCTCCGGTTCTGCATATCAAACGCACTGTGGGGTGGTGAAAACACCAGAGAACGTGTTTCTCGCATTAAACAGCTCGAAAAGAGCGATCTAGATTATTCTGCATCCTTCTGACAGAAGACTCACCAATATTATCGCAGAGAATGCATATCTCAGAAAGAAACATCACGAAAATCAAGATGTCGCCGGTTCTGCACATCAAACGTGCTGTGGAGTGGTGAAAACACCAGAAAACGTGTTTCTCGCATTAAGTAGCTCGAAAAGAGCGTTCTCGAAGATTCTGCATACTTCTGACAGAGGTCTCACCAATATTATCGTAGAAAATGCATATCTCAGCTTGTAACCCGACCGAAACGAAGATATCTCCGGTTCTGCATGTCTAACGTACTGTGGAGTGGTGAATACACCAGAAAACTTGTTTCTCGCATTAAATAGCTCGAAAAGAGCGTTCTCGAAGATTCTGCATACTTCTGACAGACGTCTCACCAAGATTATCGTAGAAAATGCATTCCTCAGCTTGAAACCCGTCGAAATCCAAAATGTCGCCGTTTCTGCATATCAAACGCACTGTGGAGTGGTGAAAACACCGGATATCGTGTTTCTCGCATTAAATAGCTCCAAAAGAGCGATCCCGATGATTCTGCATACTTCTGACTGAAGTCTCACCAATATTATCGCAGAAAATGCCTATCTCAGCTAGAAACATCACGAAAATCAAGATGTCGCCGGTTCTGCATATCAAACGCACTGTGGAGTGGTAAAAACACCAGATAACGTGTTTCTCGCATTAAATAGCTCGAAACGAGCGATCTAGATGATTCTGCATACTTCTGACTGAAGTCTCACCAAGATTATCGCAGAAAATGTATATCCCAGCTGGAAACACCACGAAAATCAAGATGTCGCCGGTTCTGCATATCAAACGCACTGTGGAGTGGTGAATACACCAGAAAACGTGTTTCCCGCATTAAATAGCTCGAAAAGAGCGATCTAGATGATTCTGCATACTTCTGACTGAACACTCACCAAGATTATCGCAGAAAATGAATATCTCAGCTTGAAACCCGACCGAAACGAAGATATCGCCGGTTCTGCATTTCTAACGTACTGTGGAGTGGTGAATACACCAGAAAACGTGTTTCCCGCATTAAATAGCTCGAAAAGAGCGATCTAGATGATTCTGCATACTGCTGACTGAAGTCTCACCAATATTATCGCAGAGAATGCATATCTCAGCTAGAAACATCACGAAAATCAAGATGTCGCCGGTTCGGCACATCAAACGTACTGTGGAGTGGTGAAAACACCAGAAAACGTGTTTCTCGCATTAAGTAGCTCGAAAAGAGCGTTCTCGAAGATTCTGCATACTTCTGACAGAGGTCTCACCAATATTATCGTAGAAAATGCATATCTCAGCTTGTAACCCGACCGAAACGAAGATATCTCCGGTTCTGCATGTCTAACGTACTGTGGAGTGGTGAATACACCAGAAAACTTGTTTCTCGCATTAAATAGCTCGAAAAGAGCGATCTAGATGATTCTGCATACTTCTGGCAGAAGACTCACCAAGATTATCGCCGAAAATGCATATCTCAGCTGGAAACACCACGAAAATCACGATATCGCCGGTTCTGCATATCAAACGCACTGTGGAGTGGTGAAAACAACCAGATATCGTGTTTCTCGCATTAAGTTGCTCGAAAAGAGCGATCTAGATGATTCTGCATACTTCTGACTGAAGTCTCACCAAGATTATCGTAGAAAATGCATATCTCAGCTTGAAACCCGACGAAATCCAAGATGTCGCCGGTTCTGCATATCAAACGCACTGTGGAATGTTGAAAACACCAGAAAACTTGTTTTTTCGCATTAAATAGCTTGAAAAGAGCGATCTAGATGATTCTGCATACTTCTGACTGAAGCCTCACCAAGATTATCGCAGAAAATCCATATCTCAGCTGGAAAACATCACGAAAATCAAGATGTCGCCGGTTCTGCATATCAAACGCACTGTGGTGTCGTGAAAACAACTAGACAACGTGTTTCTCGCATTAAATAGCTCGAAAAGAGCGATCTCTAAGATTCTGCATACTTCTGACAGAAGTCTCACTAAGATTATCGTAGAAAATGCATATCTCAGCTTGAAACCCGACGAAATCCAAGATGTCGCCGGTTCTGCATATCAAACGCACTGTGGAATGTTGAAAACAACCAGACAACGTGTTTCTCGCATTAAATAGCTCGAAAAGAGCGATCCCGATGATTCTGCATACTTCTGACAGAAGTCTCACCAAGATTATCGTTGAAATTGCATATCTCAGCTTGAAACCTCACGAAAACCAAGTTATCTCCGGTTCTGCACATCAAACGTACTGTGGAGTGGTGAAAACACCCGAAAACGTGTTTCTCGCATTAAGTAGCTCGAAAAGAGCGTTCTCGAAGATTCTGCATACTTGTGACAGAAGTCTCACCAAGATTATCGTAGAAAATGCATATCTCAGTATGAAACCCGACCGAAACCATGATATCGCCGGTTCTGCATGTCAAACGTACTGTGGAGTGGCGAATACACCAGAAAACGTGTTTCTCGCATTAAATAGCTCGAAAAGAGCGATCTAGATGATTCTGCATACTTCTGACAGAAGACTCACCAAGATTATCGCAGAAAATGCATATCTCAGCTGGAAACACCACGAAAATCAAGATATCGCCGGTTCTGCATATCAAACGCACTGTGGAGTGGTGAAAACACCAGATATCGTGTTTCTCGCATTAAGTAGCTCGAAAAGAGCGATCTCGAAGATTCTGCATACTTCTGACAGAAGTCTCACCAAGATTATCGTAAAAAATGCATATCTCAGCTTGAAACCCGACGAAATCCAAGATATCGCCGGTTCTGCATATCAAACGCACTGTGGAATGTTGAAAACACCAGAAAACTTGTTTTTTCGCATTAAATAGCTTGAACAGAGCGATCTAGATGATTCTGCATACTTCTGACTGAAGTCTCACCAAGATTATCGACGAAAATGCATATCTCAGGTTGAAATCTCACGAAATTCAAGATGTCGCCTGTTCTGGATATCAAACGCACTGTGGTGTCGTGAAAACACCAGATAACGTGTTTCTCGCATTAAATAGCTCGGAAAGAGCGATCTCGAAGATTCTGCATACTTCTGACGGAAGTCTCACCAAGATTATCGTAGAAAATGCATATCTCAGGTTGAAATCTCACGAAAATCAAGATGACGCCGGTTCTGCATATCAAACGCACTGCGGAGTGGTGAAAACAACAGATATCGTGTTTCTCGCATTAAGTAGCTCGAAAAGAGCGATCTCGAAGATTCTGCATACTTCTGACAGAAGTCTCACCAAGATTATCGTAGAAAATGCATATCTCAGGTTGAAATCTCACGAAAATCAAGATGACGCCGGTTCTGCATATCAAACGCACTGCGGAGTGGTGAAAACAACAGATAACGTGTTTCTCGCATTAAATAGCTTGAAAAGAGGGGTCCCGATGATTCTGCATACTACTGACAGAAGACTCACCTAGATTATCGACGAAAATGCATATCTCAGGTTGAAATCTCACGAAAATCTAGATGTAGCCGGTTCTGGATATCAAACGCACTGTGGTGTCGTGAAAACACTAGAAAACTTGATTTTTCGCATTAAATAGCTTGAAAAGAGCGATCTAGATGATTCTGCATACTTCTGACTGAAGTGTCACCAAGATTATCGCAGAAAATCCATTTCTCAGCTTGAAACATCACGAAAATTAAGATGTCGCCGGTTCTGCATATCAAACGCACTGTGGAGTCGTGAAAACAACCAGACAACGTGTTTCTCGCATTAAATAGCTCGAAAAGAGCGATCCCGATGATTCTGCATACTTCTGACAGAAGTCTCACCAAGATTACCGCAGAAAATGCATATCTCAGCTTGAAACCTCACGAAAATCAAGATGTCGCCGGTACTGCAAATCAAACGCACTGTGGAGTGGTGAAAACAACCAGATAACGTGTTTCTCGCATTAAATAGCTCGAGAAGTGCGATCCCGATGATTATGCATACTTCTGACAGAAGTCTCACCAAGATAATCGCAGAAAATGCATATCTCAGCTTGAAACCTCACGAAAACCAAGTTATCTCCGGTTCTTCACATCAAACGTACTGTGGAGTGGTGAAAACACCAGAAAACGTGTTTTTCGCATTAAGTAGCTCGAAAAGAGCGTTCTCGAAGATTCTGCATACTTGTGACAGAAGTCTCACCAAGATTATCGTAGAAAATGCATATCTCAGTATGAAACCCGACCGAAACCATGATATCGCCGGTTCTGCATGTCAAACGTACTGTGGAGTGGCGAATACACCAGAAAACGTGTTTCTCGCATTAAATAGCTCGAAAAGAGCGATCTAGATGATTCTGCATTCTTCTGACAGAAGACTCACCGAGATTATCGCAGAAAATGCATATCTCAGCTGGAAACACCACGAAAATCAAGATATCGCCGGTTCTGCATATCAAACGCACTGTGGAGTGGTGAAAACACCAGATATCGTGTTTGTCGCATTAAGTAGCTCGAAAAGAGCGATCTCGAAGATTCTGCATACTTCTGACAGAAGTCTCACCAAGATTATCGTAGAAAATGCATATCTCAGCTTGAAACCCGACGAAATCCAAGATATCGCCGGTTCTGCATATCAAACGCACTGTGGAATGTTGAAAACACCAGAAAACTTGTTTTTTCGCATTAAATAGCTTGAAAAGAGCGATCTAGATGATTCTGCATACTTCTGACTGAAGTCTCACCAAGATTATCGCAGAAAATCCATATCTCAGCTGGAAACACCACGAAAATCAAGATATCGCCGGTTCTGCATATCAAACGCACTGTGGAGTGGTGAAAACACCAGATATCGTGTTTCTCGCATTAAATAGCTCGAAAAGTGCGATCCCGATGATTCTGCATACTTCTGACAGAAGTCTCACCAAGATTATCGTAGAAAATGCATATCTCAGCTTGAAACCCGACGAAATCCAAGATGTCGCCGGTTCTGCATATCAAACGCACTGTGGAATGTTGAAAACACCAGAAAACTTGTTTTTTCGCATTAAATAGCTTGAAAAGAGCGATCTAGATGATTCTGCATACTTCTGACTGAAGTCTCACCAAGATTATCGCAGAAAATCCATATCTCAGCTGGAAAACATCACGAAAATCAAGATGTCGCCGGTTCTGCATATCAAACGCACTGTGGAGTGGTGAAAACACCAGATAACGTGTTTCTCGCATTATGTAGCTCGAAAAGAGCGTTCTCGAAGATTCTGCATACTTCTGACGGAAGTCTCACCAAGATTATCGTTGAAAATGCATATCTCAGCTTGATACCCGACGAAAGTCAAGATGTCGCTGGTTCTGCATATCAAACGCACTGTGGAATGTTGAAAACACCAGAAAACTTGTTTTTTCGCATTAAATAGCTTGAAAAGAGCGATCTAGATGATTCTGCATACTTCTGACTGAAGTCTCACCAAGATTATCGACGAAAATGCATATCTCAGGTTGAAATCTCACGAAATTCAAGATGTCGCCTGTTCTGGATATCAAACGCACTGTGGTGTCGTGAAAACACCAGATAACGTGTTTCTCGCATTAAATAGCTCGGAAAGAGCGATCTCGAAGATTCTGCATACTTCTGACGGAAGTCTCACCAAGATTATCGTAGAAAATGCATATCTCAGGTTGAAATCTCACGAAAATCAAGATGACGCCGGTTCTGCATATCAAACGCACTGCGGAGTGGTGAAAACAACAGATAACGTGTTTCTCGCATTAAATAGCTCGAAAAGAGGGATCCCGATGATTCTGCATACTACTGACAGAAGACTCACCAAGATTATCGCAGAAAATGCATATCTCAGCTGGAAACACCACGAAAATCAAGATATCGCCGGTTCTGCATATCAAACGCACTGTGGAGTGGTGAAAACACCAGATATCGTGTTTCTCGCATTAAGTAGCTCGAAAAGAGCGATCTCGAAGATTCTGCATACTTCTGACAGAAGTCTCACCAAGATTATCGTAGAAAATGCATATCTCAGCTTGAAACCCGACGAAATCCAAGATGACGCCGGTTCTGCATATCAAACGCACTGCGGAGTGGTGAAAACAACAGATAACGTGTTTCTCGCATTAAATAGCTCGAAAAGAGGGGTCCCGATGATTCTGCATACTACTGACAGAAGACTCACCAAGATTATCGCAGAAAATCCATATCTCAGCTTGAAACATCACGAAAATTAAGATGTCGCCGGTTCTGCATATCAAACGCACTGTGGAGTCGTGAAAACAACCAGACAACGTGTTTCTCGCATTAAATAGCTCGAAAAGAGCGATCCCGATGATTCTGCATACTTCTGACAGAAGTCTCACCAAGATTATCGCAGAAAATGCATATCTCAGCTTGAAACCTCACGAAAATCAAGATGTCGCCGGTTCTGCAAATCAAACGCACTGTGGAGTGGTGAAAACAACCAGATAACGTGTTTCTCGCATTATATAGCTCGAGAAGTGCGATCCCGATGATTATGCATACTTCTGACAGAAGTCTCACCAAGATAATCGCAGAAAATGCATATCTCAGCTTGAAACCTCACGAAAACCAAGTTATCTCCGGTTCTGCACATCAAACGTACTGTGGAGTGGTGAAAACACCAGAAAACGTGTTTCTCGCATTATGTAGCTCGAAAAGAGCGTTCTCGAAGATTCTGCATACGTCTGACAGAAGTCTCACCAAGATTATCGACGAAAATGCATATCTCAGGTTGAAATCTCACGAAAATCAAGATGTCGCCGGTTCTGCATATCAAACGCACTGCGGAGTGGTGAAAACAACAGATAACGTGTTTCTCGCATTAAATAGCTCGAAAAGAGCGATCTCGAAGATTCTGCATACTTCTGACGGAAGTCTCACCAAGATTATCGACGAAAATGCATATCTCAGGTTGAAATCTCACGAAATTCAAGATGTCGCCTGTTCTGGATATCAAACGCACTGTGGTGTCGTGAAAACACCAGATAACGTGTTTCTCGCATTAAATAGCTCGGAAAGAGCGATCTCGAAGATTCTGCATACTTCTGACGGAAGTCTCACCAAGATTATCGTAGAAAATGCATATCTCAGGTTGAAATCTCACGAAAATCAAGATGTCGCCGGTTCTGCATATCAAACGCACTGCGGAGTGGTGAAAACAACAGATAACGTGTTTCTCGCATTAAATAGCTCGAAAAGAGGGGTCCCGATGATTCTGCATACTACTGACAGAAGACTCACCTAGATTATCGACGAAAATGCATATCTCAGGTTGAAATCTCACGAAAATCTAGATGTAGCCGGTACTGCAAATCAAACGCACTGTGGAGTGGTGAGAACAACCAGATAACGTGTTTCTCGCATTAAATAGCTCGAGAAGTGCGATCCCGATGATTATGCATACTTCTGACAGAAGTCTCACCAAGATAATCGCAGAAAATGCATATCTCAGCTTGAAACCTCACGAAAACCAAGTTATCTCCGGTTCTGCACATCAAACGTACTGTGGAGTGGTGAAAACACCAGAAAACGTGTTTCTCGCATTAAGTAGCTCGAAAAGAGCGTTCTCGAAGATTCTGCATACTTGTGACAGAAGTCTCACCAAGATTATCGTAGAAAATGCATATCTCAGTATGAAACCCGACCGAAACCATGATATCGCCGGTTCTGCATGTCAAACGTACTGTGGAGTGGCGAATACACCAGAAAACGTGTTTCTCGCATTAAATAGCTCGAAAAGAGCGATCTAGATGATTCTGCATTCTTCTGACAGAAGACTCACCAATATTATCGCAGAAAATGCATATCTCAGCTGGAAACACCACGAAAATCAAGATGTCGCCGGTTCTGCATATCAAACGCACTGTGGAGTCGTGAAAACAACCAGACAACGTGTTTCTCGCATTAAATAGCTCGAAAAGTGCGATCCCGATGATTCTGCATACTTCTGACAGATGTCTCACCAAGATTATCGTAGAAAATGCATATCTCAGCTTGAAACCCGACGAAATCCAAGATGTCGCCGGTTCTGCATATCAAACGCACTGTGGAATGTTGAAAACACCAGAAAACTTGTTTTTTCGCATTAAATAGCTTGAAAAGAGCGATCTAGATGATTCTGCATACTTCTGACTGAAGCCTCACCAAGATTATCGCAGAAAATCCATATCTCAGCTGGAAAACATCACGAAAATCAAGATGTCGCCGGTTCTGCATATCAAACGCACTGTGGTGTCGTGAAAACAACCAGACCACGTGTTTCTCGCATTAAATAGCTCGAAAATAGCGATCTCTAAGATTCTGCATACTTCTGACAGAAGTCTCACTAAGATTATCGTAGAAAATGCATATCTCAGCTTGAAACCCGACGAAATCCAAGATGTCGCCGGTTCTGCATATCAAACGCACTGTGGAATGTTGAAAACAACCAGACAACGTGTTTCTCGCATTAAATAGCTCGAAAAGAGCGATCCCGATGATTCTGCATACTTCTGACAGAAGTCTCACCAAGATTATCGTTGAAAATGCATATCTCAGCTTGAAACCTCACGAAAACCAAGTTATCTCCGGTTCTGCACATCAAACGTACTGTGGAGTGGTGAAAACACCCGAAAACGTGTTTCTCGCATTAAGTAGCTCGAAAAGAGCGTTCTCGAAGATTCTGCATACTTGTGACAGAAGTCTCACCAAGATTATCGTAGAAAATGCATATCTCAGTATGAAACCCGACCGAAAACATGATATCGCCGGTTCTGCATGTCAAACGTACTGTGGAGTGGCGAATACACCAGAAAACGTGTTTCTCGCATTAAATAGCTCGAAAAGAGCGATCTAGATGAATCTGCATACTTCTGACAGAAGACTCACCAAGATTATCGCAGAAAATGCATATCTCAGCTGGAAACACCTCGAAAATCAAAATATCGCCGGTTCTGCATATCAAACGCACTGTGGAGTGGTGAAAACACCAGATATCGTGTTTCTCGCATTAAGTAGCTCGAAAAGAGCGATCTCGAAGATTCTGCATACTTCTGACAGAAGTCTCACCATGATTATCGTAGAAAATGCATATCTCAGCTTGAAACCCGACGAAATCCAAGATGTCGCCGGTTCTGCATATCAAACGCACTGTGGAATGTTGAAAACACCAGAAAACTTGTTTTTTCGCATTAAATAGCTTGAAAAGAGCGATCTAGATGATTCTGCATACTTCTGACTGAAGTCTCACCAAGATTATCGCAGAAAATCCATATCTCAGCTTGAAACATCACAAAAATTAAGATGTCGCTGGTTCTGCATATCAAACGCACTGTGGAGTCCTGAAAACAACCAGACAACGTGTTTCTCGCATTAAGTAGCTCGAAAAGAGCGTTCTCGAAGATTCTGCATACTTGTGACAGAAGTCTCACCAAGATTATCGTAGAAAATGCATATCTCAGTATGAAACCCGACCGAAACCATGATATCGACGGTTCTGCATGTCAAACGTACTGTGGAGTGGCGAATACACCAGAAAACGTGTTTCTCGCATTAAATAGCTCGAAAAGAGCGATCTAGATGATTCTGCATACTTCTGACAGAAGACTCACCAAGATTATCGCAGAAAATGCATATCTCAGCTGGAAACACCACGAAAATCAAGATATCGCCGGTTCTGCATATCAAACGCACTGTGGAGTGGTGAAAACACCAGATATCGTGTTTCTCGCATTAAGTAGCTCGAAAAGAGCGATCTCGAAGATTCTGCATACTTCTGACAGAAGTCTCACCAAGATTATCGTAAAAAATGCATATCTCAGCTTGAAACCCGACGAAATCCAAGATATCGCCGGTTCTGCATATCAAACGCACTGTGGAATGTTGAAAACACCAGAAAACTTGTTTTTTCGCATTAAATAGCTTGAAAAGAGCGATCTAGATGATTCTGCATACTTCTGACTGAAGTCTCACCAAGATTATCGCAGAAAATCCATATCTCAGCTGGAAAACATCACGAAAATCAAGATGTCGCCGGTTCTGCATATCAAACGCACTGTGGAGTGGTGAAAACACCAGATAACGTGTTTCTCGCATTATGTAGCTCGAAAAGAGCGTTCTCGAAGATTCTGCATACTTCTGACAGAAGTCTCACCAAGATTATCGCAGAAAATGCATATCTCAGCTTGAAAACCCACGAAAAGCAAGATTTCGCCGGTTCTGCATGTCAAACGCACTGTGGATTGGTGAATACACCAGAAAACGTGTTTCTCGCATTAAATAGCTCGAAAAGAGCGATTTAGATGATTCTGCATACTTCTGACAGAAGACTCACCAAGATTATCGTTGAAAATGCATATCTCAGCTTGATACCCGACGAAAGTCAAGATGTCGCTGGTTCTGCATATCAAACGCACTGTGGAGTGGTGAAAACACCAGATAACGTGTTTCTCGCATTATGTAGCTCGAAAAGAGCGTTCTCGAAGATTCTGCATACTTCTGACGGAAGTCTCACCAAGATTATCGTTGAAAATGCATATCTCAGCTTGATACCCGACGAAAGTCAAGATGTCGCTGGTTCTGCATATCAAACGCACTGTGGAATGTTGAAAACACCAGAAAACTTGTTTTTTCGCATTAAATAGCTTGAAAAGAGCGATCTAGATGATTCTGCATACTTCTGACTGAAGTCTCACCAAGATTATCGACGAAAATGCATATCTCAGGTTGAAATCTCACGAAATTCAAGATGTCGCCTGTTCTGGATATCAAACGCACTGTGGTGTCGTGAAAACACCAGATAACGTGTTTCTCGCATTAAATAGCTCGGAAAGAGCGATCTCGAAGATTCTGCATACTTCTGACGGAAGTCTCACCAAGATTATCGTAGAAAATGCATATCTCAGGTTGAAATCTCACGAAAATCAAGATGACGCCGGTTCTGCATATCAAACGCACTGCGGAGTGGTGAAAACAACAGATAACGTGTTTCTCGCATTAAATAGCTCGAAAAGAGCGATCTCGAAGATTCTGCATACTTCTGACGGAAGTCTCACCAAGATTATCGACGAAAATGCATATCTCAGGTTGAAATCTCACGAAATTCAAGATGTCGCCTGTTCTGGATATCAAACGCACTGTGGTGTCGTGAAAACACCAGATAACGTGTTTCTCGCATTAAATAGCTCGGAAAGAGCGATCTCGAAGATTCTGCATACTTCTGACGGAAGTCTCACCAAGATTATCGTAGAAAATGCATATCTCAGGTTGAAATCTCACGAAAATCAAGATGTCGCCGGTTCTGCATATCAAACGCACTGCGGAGTGGTGAAAACAACAGATAACGTGTTTCTCGCATTAAATAGCTCGAAAAGAGGGGTCCCGATGATTCTGCATACTACTGACAGAAGACTCACCTAGATTATCGACGAAAATGCATATCTCAGGTTGAAATCTCACGAAAATCTAGATGTAGCCGGTACTGCAAATCAAACGCACTGTGGAGTGGTGAGAACAACCAGATAACGTGTTTCTCGCATTAAATAGCTCGAGAAGTGCGATCCCGATGATTATGCATACTTCTGACAGAAGTCTCACCAAGATAATCGCAGAAAATGCATATCTCAGCTTGAAACCTCACGAAAACCAAGTTATCTCCGGTTCTGCACATCAAACGTACTGTGGAGTGGTGAAAACACCAGAAAACGTGTTTCTCGCATTAAGTAGCTCGAAAAGAGCGTTCTCGAAGATTCTGCATACTTGTGACAGAAGTCTCACCAAGATTATCGTAGAAAATGCATATCTCAGTATGAAACCCGACCGAAACCATGATATCGCCGGTTCTGCATGTCAAACGTACTGTGGAGTGGCGAATACACCAGAAAACGTGTTTCTCGCATTAAATAGCTCGAAAAGAGCGATCTAGATGATTTTGCATTCTTCTGACAGAAGACTCACCAAGATTATCGCAGAAAATGCATATCTCAGCTGGAAACACCACGAAAATCAAGATGTCGCCGGTTCTGCATATCAAACGCACTGTGGAGTCGTGAAAACAACCAGACAACGTGTTTCTCGCATTAAATAGCTCGAAAAGTGCGATCCCGATGATTCTGCATACTTCTGACAGATGTCTCACCAAGATTATCGTAGAAAATGCATATCTCAGCTTGAAACCCGACGAAATCCAAGATGTCGCCGGTTCTGCATATCAAACGCACTGTGGAATGTTGAAAACACCAGAAAACTTGTTTTTTCGCATTAAATAGCTTGAAAAGAGCGATCTAGATGATTCTGCATACTTCTGACTGAAGCCTCACCAAGATTATCGCAGAAAATCCATATCTCAGCTGGAAAACATCACGAAAATCAAGATGTCGCCGGTTCTGCATATCAAACGCACTGTGGTGTCGTGAAAACAACCAGACAACGTGTTTCTCGCATTAAATAGCTCGAAAATAGCGATCTCTAAGATTCTGCATACTTCTGACAGAAGTCTCACTAAGATTATCGTAGAAAATGCATATCTCAGCTTGAAACCCGACGAAATCCAAGATGTCGCCGGTTCTGCATATCAAACGCACTGTGGAATGTTGAAAACAACCAGACAACGTGTTTCTCGCATTAAATAGCTCGAAAAGAGCGATCCCGATGATTCTGCATACTTCTGACAGAAGTCTCACCAAGATTATCGTTGAAAATGCATATCTCAGCTTGAAACCTCACGAAAACCAAGTTATCTCCGGTTCTGCACATCAAACGTACTGTGGAGTGGTGAAAACACCCGAAAACGTGTTTCTCGCATTAAGTAGCTCGAAAAGAGCGTTCTCGAAGATTCTGCATACTTGTGACAGAAGTCTCACCAAGATTATCGTAGAAAATGCATATCTCAGTATGAAACCCGACCGAAACCATGATATCGCCGGTTCTGCATGTCAAACGTACTGTGGAGTGGCGAATACACCAGAAAACGTGTTTCTCGCATTAAATAGCTCGAAAAGAGCGATCTAGATGAATCTGCATACTTCTGACAGAAGACTCACCAAGCTTATCGCAGAAAATGCATATCTCAGCTGGAAACACCTCGAAAATCAAAATATCGCCGGTTCTGCATATCAAACGCACTGTGGAGTGGTGAAAACACCAGATATCGTGTTTCTCGCATTAAGTAGCTCGAAAAGAGCGATCTCGAAGATTCGGCATACTTCTGACAGAAGTCTCACCATGATTATCGTAGAAAATGCATATCTCAGCTTGAAACCCGACGAAATCCAAGATGTCGCCGGTTCTGCATATCAAACGCACTGTGGAATGTTGAAAACACCAGAAAACTTGTTTTTTCGCATTAAATAGCTTGAAAAGAGCGATCTAGATGATTCTGCATACTTCTGACTGAAGTCTCACCAAGATTATCGCAGAAAATCCATATCTCAGCTTGAAACATCACAAAAATTAAGATGTCGCTGGTTCTGCATATCAAACGCACTGTGGAGTCCTGAAAACAACCAGACAACGTGTTTCTCGCATTAAGTAGCTCGAAAAGAGCGTTCTCGAAGATTCTGCATACTTGTGACAGAAGTCTCACCAAGATTATCGTAGAAAATGCATATCTCAGTATGAAACCCGACCGAAACCATGATATCGCCGGTTCTGCATGTCAAACGTACTGTGGAGTGGCGAATACACCAGAAAACGTGTTTCTCGCATTAAATAGCTCGAAAAGAGCGATCTAGATGATTCTGCATACTTCTGACAGAAGACTCACCAAGATTATCGCAGAAAATGCATATCTCAGCTGGAAACACCACGAAAATCAAGATATCGCCGGTTCTGCATATCAAACGCACTGTGGAGTGGTGAAAACACCAGATATCGTGTTTCTCGCATTAAGTAGCTCGAAAAGAGCGATCTCGAAGATTCTGCATACTTCTGACAGAAGTCTCACCAAGATTATCGTAAAAAATGCATATCTCAGCTTGAAACCCGACGAAATCCAAGATATCGCCGGTTCTGCATATCAAACGCACTGTGGAATGTTGAAAACACCAGAAAACTTGTTTTTTCGCATTAAATAGCTTGAAAAGAGCGATCTAGATGATTCTGCATACTTCTGACTGAAGTCTCACCAAGATTATCGCAGAAAATCCATATCTCAGCTGGAAAACATCACGAAAATCAAGATGTCGCCGGTTCTGCATATCAAACGCACTGTGGAGTGGTGAAAACACCAGATAACGTGTTTCTCGCATTATGTAGCTCGAAAAGAGCGTTCTCGAAGATTCTGCATACTTCTGACAGAAGTCTCACCAAGATTATCGCAGAAAATGCATATCTCAGCTTGAAAACCCACGAAAAGCAAGATTTCGCCGGTTCTGCATGTCAAACGCACTGTGGATTGGTGAATACACCAGAAAACGTGTTTCTCGCATTAAATAGCTCGAAAAGAGCGATTTAGATGATTCTGCATACTTCTGACAGAAGACTCACCAAGATTATCGTTGAAAATGCATATCTCAGCTTGATACCCGACGAAAGTCAAGATGTCGCTGGTTCTGCATATCAAACGCACTGTGGAGTGGTGAAAACACCAGATAACGTGTTTCTCGCATTATGTAGCTCGAAAAGAGCGTTCTCGAAGATTCTGCATACTTCTGACGGAAGTCTCACCAAGATTATCGTTGAAAATGCATATCTCAGCTTGATACCCGACGAAAGTCAAGATGTCGCTGGTTCTGCATATCAAACGCACTGTGGAATGTTGAAAACACCAGAAAACTTGTTTTTTCGCATTAAATAGCTTGAAAAGAGCGATCTAGATGATTCTGCATACTTCTGACTGAAGTCTCACCAAGATTATCGACGAAAATGCATATCTCAGGTTGAAATCTCACGAAATTCAAGATGTCGCCTGTTCTGGATATCAAACGCACTGTGGTGTCGTGAAAACACCAGATAACGTGTTTCTCGCTTTAAATAGCTCGGAAAGAGCGATCTCGAAGATTCTGCATACTTCTGACGGAAGTCTCACCAAGATTATCGTAGAAAATGCATATCTCAGGTTGAAATCTCACGAAAATCAAGATGACGCCGGTTCTGCATATCAAACGCACTGCGGAGTGGTGAAAACAACAGATAACGTGTTTCTCGCATTAAATAGCTCGAAAAGAGGGGTCCCGATGATTCTGCATACTACTGACAGAAGACTCACCAAGATTATCGCAGAAAATGCATATCTCAGCTGGAAACACCACGAAAATCAAGATATCGCCGGTTCTGCATATCAAACGCACTGTGGAGTGGTGAAAACACCAGATATCGTGTTTCTCGCATTAAGTAGCTCGAAAAGAGCGATCTCGAAGATTCTGCATACTTCTGACAGAAGTCTCACCAAGATTATCGTAGAAAATGCATATCTCAGCTTGAAACCCGACGAAATCCAAGATGACGCCGGTTCTGCATATCAAACGCACTGCGGAGTGGTGAAAACAACAGATAACGTGTTTCTCGCATTAAATAGCTCGAAAAGAGGGGTCCCGATGATTCTGCATACTACTGACAGAAGACTCACCAAGATTATCGCAGAAAATCCATATCTCAGCTTGAAACATCACGAAAATTAAGATGTCGCCGGTTCTGCATATCAAACGCACTGTGGAGTCGTGAAAACAACCAGACAACGTGTTTCTCGCATTAAATAGCTCGAAAAGAGCGATCCCGATGATTCTGCATACTTCTGACAGAAGTCTCACCAAGATTATCGCAGAAAATGCATATCTCAGCTTGAAACCTCACGAAAATCAAGATGTCGCCGGTTCTGCAAATCAAACGCACTGTGGAGTGGTGAAAACAACCAGATAACGTGTTTCTCGCATTATATAGCTCGAGAAGTGCGATCCCGATGATTATGCATACTTCTGACAGAAGTCTCACCAAGATAATCGCAGAAAATGCATATCTCAGCTTGAAACCTCACGAAAACCAAGTTATCTCCGGTTCTGCACATCAAACGTACTGTGGAGTGGTGAAAACACCAGAAAACGTGTTTCTCGCATTAAATAGCTCGGAAAGAGCGATCTCGAAGATTCTGCATACTTCTGACGGAAGTCTCACCAAGATTATCGTAGAAAATGCATATCTCAGGTTGAAATCTCACGAAAATCAAGATGACGCCGGTTCTGCATATCAAACGCACTGCGGAGTGGTGAAAACAACAGATAACGTGTTTCTCGCATTAAATAGCTCGAAAAGAGGGGTCCCGATGATTCTGCATACTACTGACAGAAGACTCACCAAGATTATCGCAGAAAATGCATATCTCAGCTGGAAACACCACGAAAATCAAGATATCGCCGGTTCTGCATATCAAACGCACTGTGGAGTGGTGAAAACACCAGATATCGTGTTTCTCGCATTAAATAGCTCGAAAATAGCGATCTCTAAGATTCTGCATACTTCTGACAGAAGTCTCACTAAGATTATCGTAGAAAATGCATATCTCAGCTTGAAACCCGACGAAATCCAAGATGTCGCCGGTTCTGCATATCAAACGCACTGTGGAATGTTGAAAACAACCAGACAACGTGTTTCTCGCATTAAATAGCTCGAAAAGAGCGATCCCGATGATTCTGCATACTTCTGACAGAAGTCTCACCAAGATTATCGTAGAAAATGCATATCTCAGCTTGAAACCCGACGAAATCCAAGATGTCGCCGGTTCTGCATATCAAACGCACTGTGGAATGTTGAAAACAACCAGACAACGTGTTTCTCGCATTAAATAGCTCGAAAAGAGCGATCCCGATGATTCTGCATACTTCTGACAGAAGACTCACCAAGATCATCGCAGAAAATGCATATCTCAGCTGGAAACACCACGAAAATCAAGATATCGCCGGTTCTGCATATAAAACGCACTGTGGAATGTTGAAAACACCAGAAAACTTGTTTTTTCGCATTAAATAGCTCGAAAAGTGCGATCTCGAAGATTCTGCATACTTCTGACAGAAGTCTCACAAAGATTAACGTAGAAAATGCATATCTCAGCTTGAAACCCGACGAAATCCAAGATGTCGCCGGTTCTGCATATCAAACGCACTGTGGAGTTGTGAAAACACCAGATAACGTGTTTCTCGCATTATGTAGCTCGAAAAGAGCGTTCTCGAAGATTCTGCATACTTCTGACAGAAGTCTCACCAAGATTATCGAAGAAAATGCATATCTCAACTTGAAACCCGACCGAAACAAAGATATCTCCGGTTCTGCATGTCAAACGTACTGTGGAGTGGTGAATGCACCAGAAAACTTGTTTTTTTCGCATTAGATAGCTCGAAACGGGCAATCTATATGGTTCTGCATACTTCTGACAGAAGTCTCACCAAGATTATCGCAGAAAATGCATACCGCAGCTTGAAATCTCACGAAAATCAAGATGTCGCCGCTTCTGCATATCAAACGCACTGTGGAGTGGTGAAAACAACCAGATAACGTGTTTCCCGAATTACACAGCTCGAAAAGAGCGATCTAGATGATTCTGCATACTTCTGACTGAAGTCGCACCAAGATTATCGCAGAAAATCCATATCTCAGCTTGAAACATCACGAAAATTAAGATGTCGCTGGTTCTGCATATCAAACGCACTGTGGAAAGTTGAAAACACCAGAAAACTTGTTTTTTCGCATTAAATAGCATTAAAAGAGCGATCTAGATGATTCTGCATACTTCTGACTGAAGTCTCACCAAGATTATCGCAGAAAATCCATATCTCAGCTTGAAACATCACGAAAATTAAGATGTCGCTGGTTCTGCATATCAAACGCACTGTGGAGTCGTGAAAACAACCAGACAACGTGTTTCTCGCATTAAATAGCTCGCAAAGAGCGATCCCGATGATTCTGCATACTTCTGACAGAAGTCTCACCAAGATTATCGTTGAAAATGCACATCTCAGCTTGAAACCCGACGAAATCCAAGATGTCGGCGGTTCTGCATATCAAACGCAATGTGGAGTGGTGAAAACACCAGATAACGTGTTTCTCGCATTAAATAGCTCGAAAAAAGGGATCTCGATGATTCTGCATACTTCTGACAGAAGACTCACCAAGATCATCGCAGAAATTGCATATCTCAGCTGGAAACACCACGAAAATCAAGATATCGCCGGTTCTGCATATAAAACGCACTGTGGAATGTTGAAAACACCAGAAAACTTGTTTTTTCGCATTAAATAGCTCGAAAAGAGCGATCTCGAAGATTCTGCATACTTCTGACAGAAGTCTCACAAAGATTAACGTAGAAAATGCATATCTCAGCTTGAAACCCGACGAAATCCAAGATGTCGCCGGTTCTGCATATCAAACGCACTGTTTAGTTGTGAAAACACCAGATAACGTGTTTCTCGCATTATGCAGCTCGAAAAGAGCGTTCTCGAAGATTCTGCATACTTCTGACAGAAGTCTCACCAAGATTATCGTAGAAAATGCATATCTCAACTTGAAACCCGACCGAAACAAAGATATCTCCGGTTCTGCATGTCAAACGTACTGTGGAGTGGTGAATACACCAGAAAACGTGTTTCTCGCATTAAATAGCTCGAAAAGAGCGATCTAGATGATTCTACATACTTCTGACAGAAGACTCACCAAGAGTATCGCAGAAAATGCATATCTCAGTTTGAACCCCGACGAAATCCAAGATGTCGCAGTTTCTGCATATCAAACGCACTGTGGAGTCGTGAAAACATCCAGACAAGGTGTTTCTCGCATTAAATAGCTCGAAAAGAGCGATCCCGATGATTCTGCATACTTCTGACAGAAGTCTCACCAAGATTATCGTTGAAAATGCATATCACAGCTTGATGCCCGACGAAAGCCAAGATGTCGCCGGTTCTGCATATCAAACGCACTGTGGAGTGGTGAAAACACCAGATAACGTGTTTCTCGCATTATGCAGCTCGAAAAGAGCGTTCTCGAAGATTCTGCATACTTCTGACAGAAGTCTCACCAAGATTATCGTAGAAAATGCATATCTCAACTTGAAACCCGACCGAAACAAAGATATCTCCGGTTCTGCATGTCAAACGTACTGTGGAGTGGTGAATACACCAGAAAACGTGTTTCTCGCATTAAATAGCTCGAAAAGAGCGATCCAGATGGTTCTACATACTTCTGACAGAAGACTTACAAAGATTATCGCAGAAAATGCATATCTCAGCTGGAAACACCACGAAAATCAAGATATCACCGGTTCTGCATATCAAACGCACTGTGGAATGTTGAAAACACCAGAAAACTTGTTTTTTCGCATTAAATAGCTCGAAACGAGCGATCTAGATGATTCTGCATACTTCTGACTGAAGTCTCACCAATATTATGTCAGAAAATGCATATCTCAGCTTGAAACCTCACGAAAATCAAGATGTTGCCGGTTCTGCATATCAAACGCACTGTGGAGTGTTGAAAACACCAGATATCGTGTTTCGAGCAATAAGTAGCTCGAAAAAAGGGATCTCGATGACTCTGCATACTTCTGACAGAAGACTCACCAAGATCATCGCAGAAAATGCATATCTCAGCTGGAAACACCACGAAAATCAACATATCGCCGGTTCTGCATATAAAACGCACTGTGGAATGTTGAAAACACCAGAAAATTTGTTTTTTCGCATTAAATAGCTTGAAAAGTGCGATGTAGATGATTCTGTATACTTCTGACTGAAGTCTCACCAAGATTATCGCAGAAAATCCATATCTCAGCTTGAAACCTCACGAAAACCAAGTTATCTCCGGTTCTGCACATCAAACGTACTGTGGAGTGGTGAATACACCAGAAAACGTGTTTCTCGCATTAACTAGCTCGAAAAGAGCGATCTAGATGATTCTGCATACTTCTGACAGAAGACTCACCAAGATTATCGCAGAGAATGCATATCTCAGTATGAACCCCGACGAAATCCAAGATGTCGCCGGTTCTGTATATCAAACGCACTGTGGAGTGGTGAAAACACCAGATATCGTGTTTCGCGCAATAAGTAGCTCGAAAAAAGGGATCTCGATGACTCTGCATACTTCTGACAGAAGACTCACCAAGATCATCGCAGAAAATGCATATCTCAGCTGGAAACACCACGAAAATCAACATATCGCCGGTTCTGCATATAAAACGCACTGTGGAATGTTGAAAACACCAGAAAATTTGTTTTTTCGCATTAAATAGCTTGAAAAGAGCGATCTAGATGATTCTGTAATTTTCTGACTGAAGTCTCACCAAGATTATCGTTGAAAATGCATATCTCAGCTTGATGCCCGACGAAAGCCAAGATGTCGCCGGTTCTGCATATCAAACGCACTGTGGAGTGGTGAAAACACCAGATAACGTGTTTCTCGCATTATGTAGCTCGAAAAGAGCGTTCTCGATGATTCTGCATACTTCTGACAGAAGTCTCTCCTAGATTATCGTAGAAAATACCATATCTCAGCTTGAAACCCGACCGAAACAAAGATATCTCTGGTTCTGCATGTCAAACGTACTGTGGAGTGGTGAATACACCAGAAAACGTGTTTCTCGCATTAAATAGCTCGAAAAGAGCGATCCAGATGGTTCTACATACTTCTGACAGAAGACTTACCAAGATTATCGCAGAAAATGCATATCTCAGCTGGAAACACCACGAAAATCAAGATATCGCCAGTTCTGCATATCAAACGCACTGTGGAATGTTGAAAACACCAGAAAACTTGTTTTTTTGCATTCAATAGCTCGAAACGAGCGATCTAGATGATTCTGCATACTTCTGACTGAAGTCTCACCAATATTATGTCAGAAAATGCATATCTCAGCTTGAAACCTCACGAAAATCAAGATGTTGCCGGTTCTGCATATCAAACGCACTGTGGAGTGGTGAATACACCAGAAAACGTGTTTCTCGCATTAAATAGCTCGAAAAGAGCGATCTAGATGATTCTGCATACTTCTGACAGAAGACTCACCAAGATTATCGCAGAAAATGCATATCTCAGCTGGAAACACCACGAAAATCAAGATATCGCCGGTTCTGCATATCAAACGCACTGTGGAGTGGTGAAAACACCAGATATTGTGTTTCTCGCATTAAGTAGCTCGAAAAGAGCGATCTCGAAGATTCTGCATACTTCTGACAGAAGTCTCACCATGATTATCGTAGAAAATGCATATCTCAGCTTGAAACCCGACGAAATCCAAGATGTCGCCGGTTCTGCATATCAAACGCACTGTGGAATGTTGAAAACACCAGAAAACTTGTTTTTTCGCATTAAATAGCTTGAATAGAGCGATCTAGATGATTCTGCATACTTCTGACTGAAGTCTCACCAAGATTATCGCAGAAAATGCATATCTCAGCTTGAAACATCACGAAAATCAAGAAGTCGCCGGTTCTGCATATCAAACGCACTGTGAAGTCGTGAAAACAACCAGAGAACGTGTTTCTCGCATTAAATAGCTCGCAAAGAGCGATCCCGATGATTCTGCATACTTCTGACAGAAGTCTCACCAAGATTATCGTTGAAAATGCACATCTCAGCTTGAAACCCGACGAAATCCAAGATGTCGGTGGTTCTGCATATCAAACGCAATGTGGAGTGGTGAAAACACCAGATAACGTGTTTCTCGCATTAAATAGCTCGAAAAAAGGGATCTCGATGATTCTGCATACTTCTGACAGAAGACTCACCAAGATCATCGCAGAAAATGCATATCTCAGCTGGAAACACCACGAAAATCAAGATATCGCCGGTTCTGCATATAAAACGCACTGTGGAATGTTGAAAACACCAGAAAACTTGTTTTTTCGCATTAAATAGCTCGAAAAGTGCGATCTCGAAGATTCTGCATACTTCTGACAGAAGTCTCACAAAGATTAACGTAGAAAATGCATATCTCAGCTTGAAACCCGACGAAATCCAAGATGTCGCCTGTTCTGCATATCAAACGCACTGTGGAGTTGTGAAAACACCAGATAACGTGTTTCTCGCATTATGTAGCTCGAAAAGAGCGTTCTCGAAGATTCTGCATACTTCTGACAGAAGTCTCACCAAGATTATCGAAGAAAATGCATATCTCAACTTGAAACCCGACCGAAACAAAGATATCTCCGGTTCTGCATGTCAAACGTACTGTGGAGTGGTGAATGCACCAGAAAACTTGTTTTTTTCGCATTAGATAGCTCGAAACGGGCAATCTATATGGTTCTGCATACTTCTGACAGAAGTCTCACCAAGATTATCGCAGAAAATGCATACCGCAGCTTGAAATCTCACGAAAATCAAGATGTCGCCGCTTCTGCATATCAAACGCACTGTGGAGTGGTGAAAACAACCAGATAACGTGTTTCCCGAATTAAACAGCTCGAAAAGAGCGATCTAGATGATTCTGCATACTTCTGACTGAAGTCGCACCAAGATTATCATAGACAATCTATATCTCAGCTAGAAACCTCACGAAAATCAAGATGTCGCCGGTTCTGCATATCAAACGCACTGTGGAATGTTGAAAACACCAGAAAACTTGTTTTTTCGCATTAAATAGCATTAAAAGAGCGATCTAGATGATTCTGCATACTTCTGACTGAAGTCTCACCAAGATTATCGCAGAAAATCCATATCTCAGCTTGAAACATCACGAAAATTAAGATGTCGCTGGTTCTGCATATCAAACGCACTGTGGAGTCGTGAAAACAACCAGACAACGTGTTTCTCGCATTAAATAGCTCGCAAAGAGCGATCCCGATGATTCTGCATACTTCTGACAGAAGTCTCACCAACATTATCGTTGAAAATGCACATCTCAGCTTGAAACCCGACGAAATCCAAGATGTCGGCGGTTCTGCATATCAAACGCAATGTGGAGTGGTGAAAACACCAGATAACGTGTTTCTCGCATTAAATAGCTCGAAAAAAGGGATCTCGATGATTCTGCATACTTCTGACAGAAGACTCACCAAGATCATCGCAGAAATTGCATATCTCAGCTGGAAACACCACGAAAATCAAGATATCGCCGGTTCTGCATATAAAACGCACTGTGGAATGTTGAAAACACCAGAAAACTTGTTTTTTCGCATTAAATAGCTCGAAAAGAGCGATCTCGAAGATTCTGCATACTTCTGACAGAAGTCTCACAAAGATTAACGTAGAAAATGCATATCTCAGCTTGAAACCCGACGAAATCCAAGATGTCGCCGGTTCTGCATATCAAACGCACTGTTTAGTTGTGAAAACACCAGATAACGTGTTTCTCGCATTATGCAGCTCGAAAAGAGCGTTCTCGAAGATTCTGCATACTTCTGACAGAAGTCTCACCAAGATTATCGTAGAAAATGCATATCTCAACCTGAAACCCGACCGAAACAAAGATATCTCCGGTTCTGCATGTCAAACGTACTGTGGAGTGGTGAATACACCAGAAAACGTGTTTCTCGCATTAAATAGCTCGAAAAGAGCGATCTAGATGATTCTACATACTTCTGACAGAAGTCTCACCAAGATTATCGTTGAAAATGCATATCACAGCTTGATGCCCGACGAAAGCCAAGATGTCGCCGGTTCTGCATATCAAACGCACTGTGGAGTGGTGAAAACACCAGATAACGTGTTTCTCGCATTATGTAGCTCGAAAAGAGCGTTCTCGACGATTCTGCATACTTCTGACAGAAGTCTCTCCAAGATTCTCGTAGAAAATACCAAATATCAGCTTGAAACCCGACCGAAACAAAGATATCTCTGGTTCTGCATGTCAAACGTACTGTGGAGTGGTGAATACACCAGAAAACGTGTTTCTCGCATTAAATAGCTCGAAAAGAGCGATCCAGATGGTTCTACATACTTCTGACAGAAGACTTACAAAGATTATCGCAGAAAATGCATATCTCAGCTGGAAACACCACGAAAATCAAGATATCACCGGTTCTGCATATCAAACGCACTGTGGAATGTTGAAAACACCAGAAAACTTGTTTTTTCGCATTAAATAGCTCGAAACGAGCGATCTAGATGATTCTGCATACTTCTGACTGAAGTCTCACCAATATTATGTCAGAAAATGCATATCTCAGCTTGAAACCTCACGAAAATCAAGATGTTGCCGGTTCTGCATATCAAACGCACTGTGGAGTGTTGAAAACACCAGATATCGTGTTTCGAGCAATAAGTAGCTCGAAAAAAGGGATCTCGATGACTCTGCATACTTCTGACAGAAGACTCACCAAGATCATCGCAGAAAATGCATATCTCAGCTGGAAACACCACGAAAATCAACATATCGCCGGTTCTGCATATAAAACGCACTGTGGAATGTTGAAAACACCAGAAAATTTGTTTTTTCGCATTAAATAGCTTGAAAAGTGCGATGTAGATGATTCTGTATACTTCTGACTGAAGTCTCACCAAGATTATCGCAGAAAATCCATATCTCAGCTTGAAACCTCACGAAAACCAAGTTATCTCCGGTTCTGCACATCAAACGTACTGTGGAGTGGTGAATACACCAGAAAACGTGTTTCTCGCATTAACTAGCTCGAAAAGAGCGATCTAGATGATTCTGCATACTTCTGACAGAAGACTCACCAAGATTATCGCAGAGAATGCATATCTCAGTATGAACCCCGACGAAATCCAAGATGTCGCCGGTTCTGTATATCAAACGCACTGTGGAGTGGTGAAAACACCAGATATCGTGTTTCGCGCAATAAGTAGCTCGAAAAAAGGGATCTCGATGACTCTGCATACTTCTGACAGAAGACTCACCAAGATCATCGCAGAAAATGCATATCTCAGCTGGAAACACCACGAAAATCAACATATCGCCGGTTCTGCATATAAAACGCACTGTGGAATGTTGAAAACACCAGAAAATTTGTTTTTTCGCATTAAATAGCTTGAAAAGAGCGATCTAGATGATTCTGTAATTTTCTGACTGAAGTCTCACCAAGATTATCGTTGAAAATGCATATCTCAGCTTGATGCCCGACGAAAGCCAAGATGTCGCCGGTTCTGCATATCAAACGCACTGTGGAGTGGTGAAAACACCAGATAACGTGTTTCTCGCATTATGTAGCTCGAAAAGAGCGTTCTCGATGATTCTGCATACTTCTGACAGAAGTCTCTCCTAGATTATCGTAGAAAATACCATATCTCAGCTTGAAACCCGACCGAAACAAAGATATCTCTGGTTCTGCATGTCAAACGCACTGTGGAGTGGTGAAAACACCAGATATCGTGTTTCTCGCATTAAATAGCTCGCAAAGAGGGATCTCGATGATTCTGCATACTTCTGACAGAAGACTCACCAAGATTATCGCAGAAAATGCATATCTCAGCTGGAAACACAACGTTAATCAAGATATCGCCGGTTCTGCATATAAAACGCGCTGTGGAATGTTGAAAACACCAGAAAACTTGTTTTTTCGCATTACATAGCTTGAAAACAGCGATCTAGATGATTCTGCATACTTCTGACAGAAGACTCACCAAGATTATCGCAGAAAATGCATATCTCAGCTTGAAATCTCACGAAAATCAAGATGTCGCCGCTTCTGCATATCAAACGCACTGTGGTGTGGTGAAAACAACCAGATAACGTGTTTCCCGAATTAAACAGCTCGAAAAGAGCGATCTAGATGATTCTGCATACTTCTGACTGAAGTCGCACCAAGATTATCATAGACAATCTATATCTCAGCTAGAAACCTCACGAAAATCAAGATGTCGCCGGTTCTGCATATCAAACGCACTGTGGAATGTTGAAAACACCAGAAAACTTGCTTTTTCGCATTAAATAGCTTGAAAAGAGCGATCTAGATGATTCTGCATACTTCTGACTGAAGTCTCACCAAGATTATCGTTGAAAATGCACATCTCAGCTTGAAACCCGACGAAATCCAAGATGTCGGCGGTTCTGCATATCAAACGCAATGTGGAGTGGTGAAAACACCAGATAACGTGTTTCTCGCATTAAATAGCTCGCAAAGAGCGATCCCGATGATTCTGCATACTTCTGACAGAAGTCTCACCAAGATTATCGTTGAAAATGCACATCTCAGCTTGAAACCCGACGAAATCCAAGATGTCGGCGGTTCTGCATATCAAACGCAATGTGGAGTGGTGAAAACACCAGATAACGTGTTTCTCGCATTAAATAGCTCGAAAAAAGGGATCTCGATGATTCTGCATACTTCTGACAGAAGACTCACCAAGATCATCGCAGAAAATGCATATATCAGCTGGAAACACCACGAAAATCAAGATATCGCCGGTTCTGCATATAAAACGCACTGTGGAATGTTGAAAACACCAGAAAACTTGTTTTTTCGCATTAAATAGCTCGAAAAGTGCGATCTCGAAGATTCTGCATACTTCTGACAGAAGTCTCACAAAGATTAACGTAGAAAATGCATATCTCAGCTTGAAACCCGACGAAATCCAAGATGTCGCCGGTTCTGCATATCAAACGCACTGTTTAGTTGTGAAAACACCAGATAACGTGTTTCTCGCATTATGTAGCTCGAAAAGAGCGTTCTCGAAGATTCTGCATACTTCTGACAGAAGTCTCACCAAGATTATCGTAGAAAATGCATATCTCAACTTGAAACCCGACCGAAACAAAGATATCTCCGGTTCTGCATGTCAAACGTACTGTGGAGTGGTGAATACACCAGAAAACGTGTTTCTCGCATTAAATAGCTCGAAAAGAGAGATCTAGATGATTCTACATACTTCTGACAGAAGACTCACCAAGATTATCGCAGAAAATGCATATCTCAGTTTGAACCCCGACGAAATCCAAGATGTCGCAGTTTCTGCATATCAAACGCACTGTGGAGTCGTGAAAACATCCAGACAACGTGTTTCTCGCATTAAATAGCTCGAAAAGAGCGATCCCGATGATTCTGCATACTTCTGACAGAAGTCTCACCAAGATTATCGTTGAAAATGCATATCTCAGCTTGATGCCCGACGAAAGCCAAGATGTCGCCGATTCTGCATATCAAACGCACTGTGGAGTGGTGAAACCACCAGATAACGTGTTTCTCGCATTATGTAGCTCGAAAAGAGCGTTCTCGAAGATTCTGCATACTTCTGACAGAAGTCTCTCCTAGATTCTCGTAGAAAATACCAAATCTCAGCTTGAAACCCGACCGAAACAAAGATATCTCTGGTTCTGCATGTCAAACGTACTGTGGAGTGGTGAATACACCAGAAAACGTGTTTCTCGCATTAAATAGCTCGAAAAGAGCGATCCAGATGGTTCTACATACTTCTGACAGAAGACTTACAAAGATTATCGCAGAAAATGCATCTCTCAGCTGGAAACACCACGAAAATCAAGATATCGCCGGTTCTGCATATCAAACGCACTGTGGAATGTTGAAAACACCAGAAAACTTGTTTTTTCGCATTAAATAGCTCGAAACGAGCGATCTAGATGATTCTGCATACTTCTGACTGAAGTCTCACCAATATTATGTCAGAAAATGCATATCTCAGCTTGAAACCTCACGAAAATCAAGATGTTGCCGGTTCTGCATATCAAACGCACTGTGGAGTGTTGAAAACACCAGATATCGTGTTTCGAGCAATAAGTAGCTCGAAAAAAGGGATCTCGATGACTCTGCATACTTCTGACAGAAGACTCACCAAGATCATCGCAGAAAATGCATATCTCAGCTGGAAACACCACGAAAATCAACATATCGCCGGTTCTGCATATAAAACGCACTGTGGAATGTTGAAAACACCAGAAAATTTGTTTTTTCGCATTAAATAGCTTGAAAAGTGCGATCTAGATGATTCTGTATACTTCTGACTGAAGTCTCACCAAGATTATCGCAGAAAATCCATATCTCAGCTTGAAACCTCACGAAAACCAAGTTATCTCCGGTTCTGCACATCAAACGTACTGTGGAGTGGTGAATACACCAGAAAACGTGTTTCTCGCATTAACTAGCTCGAAAAGTGCGATCTAGATGATTCTGCATACTTCTGACAGAAGACTCACCAAGATTATCGCAGAGAATGCATATCTCAGTATGAACCCCGACGAAATCCAAGATGTCGCCGGTTCTGTATTTCAAACGCACTGTGGAGTGGTGAAAACACCAGATATCGTGTTTCACGCAATAAGTAGCTCGAAAAAAGGGATCTCGATGACTCTGCATACTTCTGACAGAAGACTCACCAAGATCATCGCAGAAAATGCATATCTCAGCTGGAAACACCACGTAAATCAACATATCGCCGGTTCTGTATATCAAACGCACTGTGGAGTGGTGAAAACACCAGATATCGTGTTTCGCGCAATAAGTAGCTGGAAAAAAGGGATCTCGATGACTCTGCATACTTCTGACAGAAGTCTCACCAAGATTATCGCAGAAAATCCATATCTCAGCTTGAAACCTCACGAAAACCAAGTTATCTCCGGTTCTGCACATCAAACGTACTGTGGAGTGGTGAATACACCAGAAAACGTGTTTCTCGCATTAACTAGCTCGAAAAGAGCGATCTAGATGATTCTGCATACTTCTGACAGAAGACTCACCAAGATTATCGCAGAGAATGCATATCTCAGTATGAACCCCGACGAAATCCAAGATGTCGCCGGTTCTGTATATCAAACGCACTGTGGATTGGTGAAAACACTAGATATCGTGTTTCGCGCAATAAGTAGCTCGAAAAAAGGGATCTCGATGACTCTGCATACTTCTGACAGAAGACTCACCAAGATCATCGCAGAAAATGCATATCTCAGCTGGAAACACCACGAAAATCAACATATCGCCGGTTCTGCATATAAAACGCACTGTGGAATGTTGAAAACACCAGAAAATTTGTTTTTTCTCATTAAATAGCTTGAAAAGAGCGATCTAGATGATTCTGTAATTTTCTGACTGAAGTCGCACCAAGATTATCATAGACAATCTATATCTCAGCTTGAAACCTCACGAAAATCAAGATGTCGCCGGTTCTGCATATCAAACGCACTGTGGAGTCGTGAAAACATCCAGACAACGTGTTTCTCGCATTAAATAGCTCGAAAAGAGCGATCCCGATGATTCTGCATACTTCTGACAGAAGTCTCACCAAGATTATCGTTGAAAATGCATATCTCAGCTTGATGCCCGACGAAAGCCAAGATGTCGCCGGCTCTGCATATCCAACGCACTGTGGAGTGGTGAAAACACCAGATAACGTGTTTCTCGCATTATGTAGCTCGAAAAGAGCGTTCTCGAAGATTCTGCATACTTCTGACAGAAGTCTCTCCTAGATTATCGTAGAAAATACCATATCTCAGCTTGAAACCCGACCGAAACAAAGATATCTCTGGTTCTGCATGTCAAACGTACTGTGGAGTGGTGAATACACCAGAAAACGTGTTTCTCGCATTAAATAGCTCGAAAAGAGCGATCCAGATGGTTCTACATACTTCTGACAGAAGACTTACCAAGATTATCGCAGAAAATGCATATCTCAGCTGGAAACACCACGAAAATCAAGATATCGCCGGTTCTGCATATCAAACGCACTGTGGAATGTTGAAAACACCAGAAAACTTGTTTTTTTGCATTCAATAGCTCGAAACGAGCGATCTAGATGATTCTGCATACTTCTGACTGAAGTCTCACCAATATTATGTCAGAAAATGCATATCTCTGCTTGAAACCTCACGAAAATCAAGATGTTGCCGGTTCTGCATATCAAACGCACTGTGGAGTGGTGAAAACACCAGATATCGTGTTTCTCGCATTAAATAGCTCGCAAAGAGGGATCTCGATGATTCTGCATACTTCTGACAGAAGACTCACCAAGATTATCGCAGAAAATGCATATCTCAGCTGGAAACACAACGAAAATCAAGATATCGCCGGTTCTGCATATAAAACGCGCTGTGGAATGTTGAAAACACCAGAAAACTTGTTTTTTCGCATTACATAGCTTGAAAACAGCGATCTAGATGATTCTGCATACTTCTGACAGAAGACTCACCAAGATTATCGCAGAAAATGCATATCTCAGCTGGAAACACCACGAAAATCAAGATATCGCCGGTTCTGCATATCACACGCACTGTGGAATGTTGAAAACACCAGAAAACTTGTTTTTTCGCATTAAATAGCTCGAAACGAGCGATCTAGATGATTCTGCATACTTCTGACTGAAGTCTCACCAATATTATGTCAGAAAATGCATATCTCAGCTTGAAACCTCACGAAAATCAAGATGTTGCCGGTTCTGCATATCAAACGCACTGTGGAGTGGTGAAAACACCAGATATCGTGTTTCTCGCATTATGTAGCTCGAAAAGAGCGTTCTCGAAGATTCTGCATACTTCTGACAGAAGTCTCACCAAGATTATCACAGAAAATGCATATCTCAGCTTGAAAACCCACGAAAATCAAGATATCGCCGGTTCTGCATATAAAACGCGCTGTGGAATGTTGAAAACACCAGAAAACTTGTTTTTTCGCATTACATAGCTTGAAAACAGCGATCTAGATGATTCTGCATACTTCTGACAGAAGACTCACCAAGATTATAGCAGAAAATGCATATCTCAGCTTGATGCCCGACGAAAGCCAAGATGTCGCCGGTTCTGCATATCAAACGCACTGTGGAGTGGTGAAAACACCAGATAACGTGTTTCTCGCATTATGTAGCTCGAAAAGAGCGATCCCGATGATTCTGCATACTTCTGACAGAAGTCTCACCAAGATTATCGTTGAAAATGCATATCTCAGCTTGAAACCCGACCGAAACAAAGATATCTCTGGTTCTGCATGTCAAACGTACTGTGGAGTGGTGAATACACCAGAAAACGTGTTTCTCGCATTAAATAGCTCGAAAAGAGCGTTCTCGAAGATTCTGCATACTTCTGACAGAAGTCTCTCCTAGATTATCGTAGCAAATACCATATCTCAGCTTGAAACCCGACCGAAACAAAGATATCTCTGGTTCTGCATGTCAAACGCACTGTGGAATGTTGAAAACACCAGAAAACTTGTTTTTTCGCATTACATAGCTTGAAAACAGCGATCTAGATGATTCTGCATACTTCTGACTGAAGTGTCACCAAGATTATCGCAGAAAACCCATATCTCAGCTTGAAACATCACGAAAATTAAGATTTCGCCGGTTCTGCATATCAAACGCACTGTGGAGTCGTGAAAACAACCAGACAACGTGTTTCTCGCATTAAATAGCTCGAAAAGAGCGATCCCGATGATTCTGCATACTTCTGACAGAAGTCTCACCAAGATTATCGCAGAAAATGCATATCTCAGCTGGAAACACCACGAAAATCAAGATATCGCCGGTTCTGCATATCAAACGCACTGTGGAGTGGTGATAACACCAGATATCGTGTTTCTCGCATTAAGTAGCTCGAAAAGAGCGATCTCGAAGATTCTGCATACTTCTGACAGAAGTCTCACCAAGATTATCGTAGAAAATGCATATCTCAGCTTGAAACCCGACGAAATCCAAGATATCGCCGGTTCTGCATATCTAACGCACTGTGGAATGTTGAAAACACCAGAAAACTTGTTTTTTCGCATTAAATAGCTTGAAAAGAGCGATCTAGATGATTCTGCATACTTCTGACTGAAGTCTCACCAAGATTATCGCAGAAAATCCATATCTCAGCTGGAAAACATCACGAAAATCAAGATGTCGCCGGTTCTGCATATCAAACGCACTGTGGAGTGGTTAAAACACCAGATAACGTGTTTCTCGCATTATGTAGCTCGAAAAGTGCGATCCCGATGATTCTGCATACTTCTGACAGAAGTCTCACCAAGATTATCGTAGAAAATGCATATCTCAGCTTGAAACCCGACGAAAACCAAGATATCTACTGTTCTGCATATCCAACGAACTGTGGAGTGGTGAAAACCCCAGAAAACGAGTTTCTCGCATTAAATAGCTCGAAAAGAGCGCTCTCGATGTTTCTGCATACTTCGGACAGATGTTTCACCAAGATTATCGTAGAAAATGCATATCTCAGCTTGAAACCGCACGAAAGCCAAGATATCGCTGGTTCTGCATATCAAACGCACTGTGGAGCGGTGAATACACCGGATAAGGTTTTTCTCGCATTAACTAGCCCGAAAAGAGCGATCTCGATGTTTCAGCATACTTCGGACAGAAGTCTCACCAAGATTATCGCAGACAATGCATATCTCAGCTTGAAACCCCACGAAAACCAAGATATCGCCGGTTCTGCATTTCATACGCACTGTGGAGTGCTGAAAACACCAGATATCGTGTTTCTCGCATTAAATAGCTCGAAAAGTGCGATCTCGATGATTCTGCACACTTCTGACAGAAGTCTCTCCTAGATTATCGTAGAAAATACCATATCTCAGCTTGAAACCCGACCGAAACAAAGATATCTCTGGTTCTGCATGTCAAACGTACTGTGGAGTGGTGAATACACCAGAAAACGTGTTTCTCGCATTAAATAGCTCGAAAAGAGCGATCCAGATGGTTCTACATACTTCTGACAGAAGACTTACCAAGATTATCGCAGAAAATGCATATCTCAGCTGGAAACACCACGAAAATCAAGATATCGCCGGTTCTGCATATCAAACGCACTGTGGAATGTTGAAAACACCAGAAAACTTGTTTTTTTGCATTCAATAGCTCGAAACGAGCGATCTAGATGATTCTGCATACTTCTGACTGAAGTCTCACCAATATTATGTCAGAAAATGCATATCTCTGCTTGAAACCTCACGAAAATCAAGATGTTGCCGGTTCTGCATATCAAACGCACTGTGGAGTGGTGAAAACACCAGATATCGTGTTTCTCGCATTAAATAGCTCGCAAAGAGGGATCTCGATGATTCTGCATACTTCTGACAGAAGACTCACCAATATTATCGCAGAAAATGCATATCTCAGCTGGAAACACAACGAAAATCAAGATATCGCCGGTTCTGCATATAAAACGCGCTGTGGAATGTTGAAAACACCAGAAAACTTGTTTTTTCGCATTACATAGCTTGAAAACAGCGATCTAGATGATTCTGCATACTTCTGACAGAAGACTCACCAAGATTATTGCAGAAAATGCATATCTCAGCTGGAAACACCACGAAAATCAAGATATCGCCGGTTCTGCATATCACACGCACTGTGGAATGTTGAAAACACCAGAAAACTTGTTTTTTCGCATTAAATAGCTCGAAACGAGCGATCTAGATGATTCTGCATACTTCTGACTGAAGTCTCACCAATATTATGTCAGAAAATGCATATCTCAGCTTGAAACCTCACGAAAATCAAGATGTTGCCGGTTCTGCATATCAAACGCACTGTGGAGTGGTGAAAACACCAGATATCGTGTTTCTCGCATTATGTAGCTCGAAAAGAGCGTTCTCGAAGATTCTGCATACTTCTGACAGAAGTCTCACCAAGATTATCGCAGAAAATGCATATCTCAGCTTGAAAACCCACGAAAATCAAGATATCGCCGGTTCTGCATATAAAACGCGCTGTGGAATGTTGAAAACACCAGAAAACTTGTTTTTTCGCATTACATAGCTTGAAAACAGCGATCTAGATGATTCTGCATACTTCTGACAGAAGACTCACCAAGATTATAGCAGAAAATGCATATCTCAGCTTGATGCCCGACGAAAGCCAAGATGTCGCCGGTTCTGCATATCAAACGCACTGTGGAGTGGTGAAAACACCAGATAACGTGTTTCTCGCATTATGTAGCTCGAAAAGAGCGATCCCGATGATTCTGCATACTTCTGACAGAAGTCTCACCAAGATTATCGTTGAAAATGCATATCTCAGCTTGAAACCCGACCGAAACAAAGATATCTCTGGTTCTGCATGTCAAACGTACTGTGGAGTGGTGAATACACCAGAAAACGTGTTTCTCGCATTAAATAGCTCGAAAAGAGCGTTCTCGAAGATTCTGCATACTTCTGACAGAAGTCTCTCCTAGATTATCGTAGCAAATACCATATCTCAGCTTGAAACCCGACCGAAACAAAGATATCTCTGGTTCTGCATGTCAAACGCACTGTGGAATGTTGAAAACACCAGAAAACTTGTTTTTTCGCATTACATAGCTTGAAAACAGCGATCTAGATGATTCTGCATACTTCTGACAGAAGTCTCACCAAGATTATCGCAGAAAACCCATATCTCAGCTTGAAACATCACGAAAATTAAGATTTCGCCGGTTCTGCATATCAAACGCACTGTGGAGTCGTGAAAACAACCAGACAACGTGTTTCTCGCATTAAATAGCTCGAAAAGAGCGATCCCGATGATTCTGCATACTTCTGACAGAAGTCTCACCAAGATTATCGCAGAAAATGCATATCTCAGCTGGAAACACCACGAAAATCAAGATATCGCCGGTTCTGCATATCAAACGCACTGTGGAGTGGTGATAACACCAGATATCGTGTTTCTCGCATTAAGTAGCTCGAAAAGAGCGATCTCGAAGATTCTGCATACTTCTGACAGAAGTCTCACCAAGATTATCGTAGAAAATGCATATCTCAGCTTGAAACCCGACGAAATCCAAGATATCGCCGGTTCTGCATATCAAACGCACTGTGGAATGTTGAAAACTCCAGAAAACTTGTTTTTTCGCATTAAATAGCTTGAAAAGAGCGATCTAGATGATTCTGCATACTTCTGACTGAAGTCTCACCAAGATTATCGCAGAAAATCCATATCTCAGCTGGAAAACATCACGAAAATCAAGATGTCGCCGGTTCTGCATATCAAACGCACTGTGGAGTGGTGAAAACACCAGATAACGTGTTTCTCGCATTATGTAGCTCGAAAAGTGCGATCCCGATGATTCTGCATACTTCTGACAGAAGTCTCACCAAGATTATCGTAGAAAATGCATATCTCAGCTTGAGACCCGACGAAAACCAAGATATCTACTGTTCTGCATATCCAACGAACTGTGGAGTGGTGAAAACCCCAGAAAACGAGTTCCTCGCATTAAATAGCTCGAAAAGAGCGCTCTCGATGTTTCTGCATACTTCGGACAGATGTTTCACCAAGATTATCGTAGAAAATGCATATCTCAGCTTGAAACCGCACGAAAGCCAAGATATCGCTGGTTCTGCATATCAAACGCACTGTGGAGCGGTGAATACACCGGATAAGGTTTTTCTCGCATTAACTAGCCCGAAAAGAGCGATCTCGATGTTTCAGCATACTTCGGACAGAAGTCTCACCAAGATTATCGCAGACAATGCATATCTCAGCTTGAAACCCCACGAAAACCAAGATATCGCCGGTTCTGCATTTCATACGCACTGTGGAGTGCTGAAAACACCAGATATCGTGTTTCTCGCATTAAATAGCTCGAAAAGTGCGATCTCGATGTTTCTGCATACTTCGGACAGAAGTCTCACCAAGATTATCGCAGACAAAGCATATCTCAGCTTGAAACCCCACGAAAACCAAGATATCGCCGGTTCTGCATATCATACGCACTGTGGAGTGCTGAAAACACCAGATATCGTGTTTCTCGCATTAAATAGCTCGAAAAGTGCGATCTCGATGATTCAGTATACTTCGGACAGAAGTCTCTCCAAGTTTATCGCAGAAGATGCATATCTCAGCTTGAAACCCCTCGAAAACCAAGATATCACCTGTTCTGCATATCCAACGAACTGTGGTGTGGTGAAAACCCCAGAAAACGTGTTTCTCGCATTAAATAGCTCGAAAAGAGCGATCTCGATGATTCTGCACACTTCGGACAGAAGTCTCACCGAGATTATCGAAGACAATGCATATCTCAGCTTGAAACCCCACGAAAACCAAGATATCGCCGGTTCTGCATTTCATACGCACTGTGGAGTGCTGAAAACACCAGATATCGTGTTTCTCGCATTAAATAGCTCGAAAAGTGCGATCTCGATGATTCTGCACACTTCGGACTGAAGTCTCACCAAGATTATCGCAGACAATGCATATCTCAGCTTGAAACCCCACGAAAACCAAGATATCGCCGGTTCTGCATTTCATACGCACTGTGGAGTGCTGAAAACACCAGATATCGTGTTTCTCGCATTAAATAGCTCGAAAAGTGCGATCTCGACGATTCAGCATACTTCGGACAGAAGTGTCTCCAAGTTTATCGCAGAAAATGCATATCTCAGCTTGAAACCCCTCGAAAACCAAGATATCACCTGTTCTGCATATCCAACGAATTGTGGTGTGGTGAAAACACCAGAAAACGTGTTTCTCGCATTAAATAGCTCGAAAAGAGCGATCTCGATGATTCTGCACACTTCGGACAGAAGTCTCACCAAGATTATCGCAGACAATGCATATCTCAGATTGAAACCCCACGAAAACCAAGATATCGCCGGTTCTGCATATCAAACGCACTGTGGAGTGGTGAAAACACCAGATAAGGTTTTTCTCGCATTAACTAGCTCGAAAGGTGCTATCTCGATGATTCAGCATACTTCTGACAGAAGTCTCACCATGATTATCGTAAAAAATGCATATCTCAGCTTGAAACCCCACGAAAACCAAGATATCGCTGGTTCTGCATATCAAACGCACTGTGGAGTGGTGAAAACACCAGATAACGTGTTTCTCGCATTAAATAGGTCGAAAAGAGCGATCTCGATGTTTCTGCATACTTCGGACAGAAGTCTCACCAAGATTATCGCAGACAATGCATATCTCAGCTTGAAACCCCACGAAAACCCAGATATCGCCGGTTCTGCATATCAAACGCACTGTGGGGTGGGGAAAACACCAGATAAGGTTTTTCTCGCATTAACTAGCTCGAAAAGTGCGATCTCGACGATTCAGCATACTTCGGACAGAAGTGTCACCAAGTTTATCGCAGAAAATGCATATCTCAGCTTGAAACCCCTCGAAAACCAAGATATCACCTGTTCTGCATATCCAACGAATTGTGGTGTGGTGAAAACCACAGAAAACGTGTTTCTCGCATTAAATAGCTCGAAAAGAGCGATCTCGATGATTCTGCACACTTCGGACAGAAGTCTCACCAAGATTATCACAGACAATGCATATCTCAGCTTGAAACCCCACGAAAACCAAGATATCGCCGGTTCTGCATATCAAACGCACTGTGGAGTGGTGAAAACACCAGATAAGGTTTTTCTCGCATTAACTAGCTCGAAAGGTGCTATCTCGATGATTCAGCATACTTCGGACAGAAGTCTCTCCAAGTTTATCGCAGAAAATGCATATCTCTGCTTGAAACCCCTTGAAAACCAAGATATCACCTGTTCTGCATATCCAACGAACTGTGGTGTGGTGAAAACCCCAGAAAACGTGTTTCTCGCATTACATAGCTCGAAAAGATCGATCTCGATGATTCTGCACACTTCGGACAGAAGTCTCACCAAGATTATCGCAGAGAATGCATATCTCAGCTTGAAACCCCACGAAAACCAAGATATCGCCGGTTCTGCATATCATACGCACTGTGGAGTGCTGAAAACACCAGATATCGTGTTTCTCGCATTAAATAGCTCGAAAAGTGCGATCCCGATGATTCTGCATACTTCGGACAGAAGTCTCACCATGATTATCGTAAAAAATGCATATCTCAGCTTGAAACCCCACGAAAACCAAGATATCGCTGGTTCTGCATATCCAACGAACTGTGGTGTGGTGAAAACCCCAGAAAACGTCTTTCTCGCATTAAATAGCTCGAAAAGAGCGATCTCGATGATTCTGCACACTTCGGACAGAAGTCTCACCAAGATTATCGCAGACAATGCATATCTCAGCTTGAAACCCCACGAAAACCAAGATATCGCCGGTTCTGCATATCGTACGCACTGTGGAGTGCTGAAAACACCAGATATCGTGTTTCTCGCATTAAATAGCTCGAAAAGAGAAACTCGATGATTCTCCATACTTCGGACAGAAGTCTCACCATGATTATCGTCAAAAATGCATATCTCATCTTGAAACCCCACGAAAACCAAGATATCGCTGGCTCTGCATATCAAACGCACTGTGGAGTGGTGAAAACACCAGATAACGTGTTTCTCGCATTAAATAGGTCGAAAAGAGCGATCTCGATGTTTCTGCATACTTCGGACAGAAGTCTCACCAAGATTATCGCAGACAATGCATATCTCAGCTTGAAACCCCACGAAAACCAAGATATCGCCGGTTCTGCATATCATACGCACTGTGGATTGCTGAAAACACCAGATATCGTGTTTCTCGCATTAAATAGCTCGAAAAGTGCGATCTCGATGATTTTGCATACTTCGGACAGAAGTCTCACCATGATTATCGTAAAAAATGCATATCTCAGCTTGAAACCCCACGAAAACCAAGATATCGCTGGTTCTGCATATCAAACGCACTGTGGACTGGTGAAAACACCAGATAACGTGTTTCTCGCATTAAATAGGTCGAAAAGAGCGATCTCGATGTTTCTGCATACTTCGGACAGAGGTCTCACCAAGATTATCTCAGAAAATGCATATCTCAGCTTGAAACCCCACGAAAACCCAGATATCGCCGGTTCTGCATATCAAACCAACTGTGGAGTGGTGAAAACTCCAGACAACGTGTTTCTCGCATTAAATAGTTCGAAATGTGCGATCTCGATGATTCTGCATACTTCTAACAGAAGTCTCACCATGATTATCGCAGAAAATGCATATCTCTGCTAGAAAACCCACGAAAACCAAGATATCTCCTGTTCTGCATATCCAACGAACTGTGCAGTGGTGAAAACCCCAGAAAACGTGTTTCTCGCATAAAATAGCTCGAAATGTACGATCTCGAAGATTCTGCATACTTCTAACAGAAGTCTCAACATGATTGTCGCAGATAATGCATATCTCTGCTAGAAACCCCACGAAAACCAAGATATCTCCTGTTCTGCATATACAACGAACTGTGGAGTGGTGAAAACACCAGATAACGTGTTTCTCGCATTAACTAGCTCGAAATGAGCGATCTCGATGATTCTGCATACTTCTGACAGAAGACTCCCCAAGATTATCGCTGAAAATGCATATCTCAGCAGGAAAAACCACAAAAATCACGATATCGCCGGTTCTGCATATCAAACGCGCTGTGGAGTGGTGAAAACACCAGATAACGTGTTTCTCGCATTAACTAGCTCGAAATGAGCGATCTCGATGATTCTGCATACTTCGGACAAAAGTCTCACCATGATTATCGTAAAAAATGCATGTCTCTGCTTGAAACCCCACGAAAACCAAGATATCGCTGGTTCTGCATATCCAACGAACTGTGGTGTGGTGAAAACCCCAGAAAACGTGTTTCTCGCATTAAATAGCTCGAAAAGAGCGATCTCGATGATTCTGCACACTTCGGACAGAAGTCTCACCAAGATTATCGCAGACAATGCATATCTCAGCTTGAAACCTCACGAAAATCAAGATGTCGCCGGTTCTGCATATAAAACGCACTGTGGAATGTGGAAAACACCAGAAAACTTGTTTTTTCACATTAATTAGCTCGAATAGAGCGATCTCGATGATTAAGCATACTTCTGACTGAAGTGTCACGAAGATTATCGCAGAAAATCCATATCTCAGCTTGAAACCTCACGAAAACCAAGTTATCTCCGGTTCTGCACATCAAACGTACTGTGGGGTGGTGAATACACCAGAAAACGTGTTTCTCGCATTAACTAGCTCGAAAAGAGCGATCTAGATGATTCTGCATACTTCTGACAGAAGACTCACCAAGATTATCGCAGAGAATGCATATCTCAGTATGAACCCCGACGAAATCCAAGATGTCGCCGGTTCTGTATATCAAACGCACTGTGGAGTGGTGAAAACACCAGATATCGTGTTTCGCGCAATAAGTAGCTCGAAAAAAGGGATCTCGATGACTCTGCATACTTCTGACAGAAGACTCACCAAGATCAACGCAGAAAATGCATATCTCAGCTGGAAACACCACGAAAATCAACATATCGCCGGTTCTGCATATAAAACGCACTGTGGAATGTTGAAAACACCAGAAAATTTGTTTTTTCGCATTAAATAGCTTGAAAAGAGCGATCTAGATGATTCTGTATACTTCTGACTGAAGTCGCACCAAGATTACCACAGACAATCCATATCTCAGCTTGAAACCTCACGAAAATCAAGATGTCGCCGGTTCTGCATATCAAACGCACTGTGGAGGCGTGAATACATCCAGACAACGTGTTTCTCGCATTACATAGCTCGAAAACAGCGATCCCGATGATTCTGCATACTTCTGACAGAAGTCTCACCAAGATTATCGTGGAAAATGCATATCTCAGCTTGATGCCCGACGAAAGCCAAGATGTCGCCGGTTCTGCATATCAAACGCACTGTGGAGTGGTGAAAACACCAGATAACGTGTTTCTCGCATTATGTAGCTCGAAAAGAGCGTTCTCGAAGATTCTGCATACTTCTGACAGAAGTCTCTCCAAGATTATCGTAGAAAATACCATATCTCAGCTTGAAACCCGACCGAAACAAAGATATCTCTGGTTCTGCATGTCAAACGTACTGTGGAGTGGTGAATACACCAGAAAACGTGTTTCTCGCATTAAATAGCTCGAAAAGAGCGATCCAGATGGTTCTACATACTTCTGACAGAAGACTTACCAAGATTATCGCAGAAAATGCATATCTCAGCTGGAAACACCACGAAAATCAAGATATCGCCGGTTCTGCATATCAAACGCACTGTGGAATGTTGAAAACACCAGAAAACTTGTTTTTTCGCATTAAATAGCTCGAAACAAGCGATCTAGATGATTCTGCATACTTCTGACTGAAGTCTCACCAATATTATGTCAGAAAATGCATATCTCAGCTTGAAACCTCACGAAAATCAAGATGTTGCCGGTTCTGCATATCAAACGCACTGTGGAGTGGTGAAAACACCAGAAAACTTGTTTTTTCGCATTAAATAGCTTGAAAAGAGCGATCTAGATGATTCTGCATACTTCTGACTGAAGTCTCACCAAGATTATCGCAGAAAATCCATATCTCAGCTGGAAAACATCACGAAAATCAAGATGTCGCCGGTTCTGCATATCAAACGCACTGTGGAGTGGTGAAAACACCAGATAACGTGTTTCTCGCATTATGTAGCTCGAAAAGTGCGATCCCGATGATTCTGCATACTTCTGACAGAAGTCTCACCAAGATTATCGTAGAAAATGCATATCTCAGCTTGAAACCCGACGAAATCCAAGATGTCGCTGGTTCTGCATATCAAACGCACTGTGGAGTGGTGAAAACACCAGATAACGTGTTTCTCGCATTATGTAGCTCGAAAAGCGCGATCTCGATGATTCTGCATACTTCTAACAGAAGTCTCACGAAGATTATCGCAGAAAATGCATATCTCTGCTTGAAACCCGACGAAAACCAAGATATCTACTGTTCTGCATATCCAACGAACTGTGGAGTGGTGAAAACCCCAGAAAACGAGTTTCTCGCATTAAATAGCTCGAAAAGAGCGCTCTCGATGTTTCTGCATACTTCGGACAGATGTTTCACCAAGATTATCGTAGAAAATGCATATCTCAGCTTGAAACCGCACGAAAGCCAAGATATCGCAGGTTCTGCATATCAAACGCACTGTGGAGCGGTGAATACACCGGATAAGGTTTTTCTCGCATTAACTAGCCCGAAAAGAGCGATCTCGATGTTTCAGCATACTTCGGACAGAAGTCTCACCAAGATTATCGCAGAAAATGCATATCTCAGCTTGAAACCCCTCGAAAACCAAGATATCACCTGTTCTGCATATCCAACGAACTGTGGTGTGGTGAAAACCCCAGAAAACGTGTTTCTCGCATTAAATAGCTCGAAAAGAGCGATCTCGATGATTCTGCACACTTCGGACGGAAGTCTCACCAAGATTATCGCAGACAATGCATATCTCAGCTTGAAACCCCACGAAAACCAAGATATCGCGGGTTCTGCATTTCATACGCACTGTGGAGTGCTGAAAACACCAGATATCGTGTTTCTCGAATTAAATAGCTCGAAAAGTGCGATCTCGATGATTCTGCATACTTCTGACAGAAGTCTCACCATGATTATCGTAAAAAATGCATATCTCAGCTTGAAACCCCACGAAAACCAAGATATCGCTGGTTCTGCATATCAAACGCACTGTGGAGTGGTGAAAACACCAGATAACGTGTTTCTCGCATTAAATAGGTCGAAAAGAGCGATCTCGATGTTTCTGCATACTTCGGACAGAAGTCTCACCAAGATTATCGCAGACAATGCATATCTCAGCTTGAAACCCCACGAAAACCAAGATATCGCCGGTTCTGCATATCATACGCACTGTGGAGTGCTGAAAACACCAGATATCGTGTTTCTCGCATTAAATAGCTCGAAAAGTGCGATCTCGATGATTCAGCATACTTCGGACAGAAGTCTCTCCAAGTTTATCGCAGAAGATGCATATCTCAGCTTGAAACCCCTCGAAAACCAAGATATCACCTGTTCTGCATATCCAACGAACTGTGGTGTGGTGAAAACCCCAGAAAACGTGTTTCTCGCATTAAATAGCTCGAAAAGAGCGATCTCGATGATTCTGCACACTTCGGACAGAAGTCTCACCAAGATTATCGAAGACAATGCATATCTCAGCTTGAAACCCCACGAAAACCAAGATATCGCCGGTTCTGCATTTCATACGCACTGTGGAGTGCTGAAAACACCAGATATCGTGTTTCTCGCATTAAATAGCTCGAAAAGTGCGATCTCGATGATTCTGCATACTTCTGACAGAAGTCTCACCAAGATTATCGCAGACAATGCATATCTCAGCTTGAAACCCCACGAAAACCAAGATATCGCCGGTTCTGCATATCATACGCACTGTGGAGTGCTGAAAACACCAGATATCGTGTTTCTCGCATTAAATAGCTCGAAAAGTGCGATCTCGATGATTCAGCATACCTCGGACAGAAGTCTCTCCAAGTTTATCGCAGAAGATGCATATCTCAGCTTGAAACCCCTCGAAAACCAAGATATCACCTGTTCTGCATATCCAACGAACTGTGGTGTGGTGAAAACCCCAGAAAACGTGTTTCTCGCATTAAATAGCTCGAAAAGAGCGATCTCGATGATTCTGCACACTTCGGACAGAAGTCTCACCAAGATTATCGCAGACAATGCATATCTCAGCTTGAAACCCCACGAAAACCAAGATATCGCCGGTTCTGCATTTCATACGCACTGTGGAGTGCTGAAAACACCAGATATCGTGTTTCTCGCATTAAATAGCTCGAAAAGTGCGATCTCGATGATTCTGCATACTTCTGACAGAAGTCTCACCATGATTATCGTAAAAAATGCATATCTCAGCTTGAAACCCCACGAAAACCAAGATATCGCTGGTTCTGCATATCAAACGCACTGTGGAGTGGTGAAAACACCAGATAACGTGTTTCTCGCATTAAATAGGTCGAAAAGAGCGATCTCGATGTTTCTGCATACTTCGGACAGAAGTCTCACCAAGATTATCGCAGACAATGCATATCTCAGCTTGAAACCCCACGAAAACCAAGATATCGCCGGTTCTGCATATCATACGCACTGTGGAGTGCTGAAAACACCAGATATCGTGTTTCTCGCATTAAATAGCTCGAAAAGTGCGATCTCGATGATTCAGCATACTTCGGACAGAAGTCTCTCCACGTTTATCGCAGAAGATGCATATCTCAGCTTGAAACCCCTCGAAAACCAAGATATCACCTGTTCTGCATATCCAACGAACTGTGGTGTGGTGAAAACCCCAGAAAACGTGTTTCTCGCATTAAATAGCTCGAAAAGAGCGATCTCGATGATTCTGCACACTTCGGACAGAAGTCTCACCAAGATTATCGCAGACAATGCATATCTCAGCTTGAAACCCCACGAAAACCAAGATATCGCCTGTTCTGCATTTCATACGCACTGTGGAGTGCTGAAAACACCAGATATCGTGTTTCTCGCATTAAATAGCTCGAAAAGTGCGATCTCGATGATTCTGCACACTTCGGACTGAAGTGTCACCAAGATTATCGCAGACAATGCATATCTCAGCTTGAAACCCCACGAAAACCAAGATATCGCCGGTTCTGCATTTCATACGCACTGTGGACTGCTGAAAACACCAGATATCGTGTTTCTCGCATTAAATAGCTCGAAAAGTGCGATCTCGATGATTCTGCATACTTCTGACAGGAGTCTCACCATGATTATCGTAAAAAATGCATATCTCAGCTTGAAACCCCACGAAAACCAAGATATCGCCGGTTCTGCATATCATACGCACTGTGGAGTGCTGAAAACACCAGATATCGTGTTTCTCGCATTAAATAGCTCGAAAAGTGCGATCTCGATGATTCAGCATACTTCGGACAGAAGTCTCTCCAAGTTTATCGCAGAAGATGCATATCTCAGCTTGAAACCCCACGAAAACCAAGATATCGCCGGTTCTGCATATCATACGCACTGTGGAGTGCTGAAAACACCAGATATCGTGTTTCTCGCATTAAATAGCTCGAAAAGTGCGATCTCGATGATTCAGCATACTTCGGACAGAAGTCTCTCCAAGTTTATCGCAGAAGATGCATATCTCAGCTTGAAACCCCTCGAAAACCAAGATATCACCTGTTCTGCATATCCAACGAACTGTGGTGTGGTGAAAACCCCAGAAAACGTGTTTCTCGCATTAAATAGCTCGAAAAGAGCGATCTCGATGATTCTGCACACTTCGGACAGAAGTCTCACCGAGATTATCGAAGACAATGCATATCTCAGCTTGAAACCCCACGAAAACCAAGATATCGCCGGTTCTGCATTTCATACGCACTGTGGAGTGCTGAAAACACCAGATATCGTGTTTCTCGCATTAAATAGCTCGAAAAGTGCGATCTCGATGATTCTGCACACTTCGGACTGAAGTCTCACCAAGATTATCGCAGACAATGCATATCTCAGCTTGAAACCCCACGAAAACCAAGATATCGCCGGTTCTGCATTTCATACGCACTGTGGAGTGCTGAAAACACCAGATATCGTGTTTCTCGCATTAAATAGCTCGAAAAGTGCGATCTCGATGATTCTGCATACTTCTGACAGAAGTCTCACCATGATTACTCTTAAAAATGCATATCTCAGCTTGAAACCCCACGAAAACCAAGATATCGCTGGTTCTGCATATCAAACGCACTGTGGAGTGGTGAAAACACCAGATAACGTGTTTCTCGCATTAAATTGGTCGAAAAGAGCGATCTCGATGTTTCTGCATACTTCGGACAGAAGTCTCACCAAGATTATCGCAGACAATGCATATCTCAGCTTGAAACCCCACGAAAACCCAGATATCGCCGGTTCTGCATATCAAACGCACTGTGGGGTGGGGAAAACACCAAATAAGGTTTTTCTCGCATTAGCTAGCTCGAAAAGTGCGATCTCGACGATTCAGCATACTTCGGACAGAAGTGTCTCCAAGTTTATCGCAGAAAATGCATATCTCAGCTTGAAACCCCTCGAAAACCAAGATATCACCTGTTCTGCATATCCAACGAATTGTGGTGTGGTGAAAACACCAGAAAACGTGTTTCTCGCATTAAATAGCTCGAAAAGAGCGATCTCGATGATTCTGCACACTTCGGACAGAAGTCTCACCAAGATTATCGCAGACAATGCATATCTCAGCTTGAAACCCCACGAAAACCAAGATATCGCCGGTTCTGCATATCAAACGCACTGTGGAGTGGTGAAAACACCAGATAAGGTTTTTCTCGCATTAACTAGCTCGAAAGGTGCTATCTCGATGATTCAGCATACTTCTGACAGAAGTCTCACCATGATTATCGTAAAAAATGCATATCTCAGCTTGAAACCCCACGAAAACCAAGATATCGCTGGTTCTGCATATCAAACGCACTGTGGAGTGGTGAAAACACCAGATAACGTGTTTCTCGCATTAAATAGGTCGAAAAGAGCGATCTCGATGTTTCTGCATACTTCGGACAGAAGTCTCACCAAGATTATCGCAGACAATGCATATCTCAGCTTGAAACCCCACGAAAACCCAGATATCGCCGGTTCTGCATATCAAACGCACTGTGGGGTGGGGAAAACACCAGATAAGGTTTTTCTCGCATTAACTAGCTCGAAAAGTGCGATCTCGACGATTCAGCATACTTCGGACAGAAGTGTCACCAAGTTTATCGCAGAAAATGCATATCTCAGCTTGAAACCCCTCGAAAACCAAGATATCACCGGTTCTGCATATCCAACGAATTGTGGTGTGGTGAAAACCACAGAAAACGTGTTTCTCGCATTAAATAGCTCGAAAAGAGCGATCTCGATGATTCTGCACACTTCGGACAGAAGTCTCACCAAGATTATCGCAGACAATGCATATCTCAGCTTGAAACCCCACGAAAACCAAGATATCGCCGGTTCTGCATATCAAACGCACTGTGGAGTGGTGAAAACACCAGATAAGGTTTTTCTCGCATTAACTAGCTCGAAAGGTGCTATCTCGATGATTCAGCATACTTCGGACAGAAGTCTCTCCAAGTTTATCGCAGAAAATGCATATCTCTGCTTGAAACCCCTTGAAAACCAAGATATCACCTGTTCTGCATATCCAACGAACTGTGGTGTGGTGAAAACCCCAGAAAACGTGTTTCTCGCATTACATAGCTCGAAAAGATCGATCTCGATGATTCTGCACACTTCGGACAGAAGTCTCACCAAGATTATCGCAGAGAATGCATATCTCAGCTTGAAACCCCACGAAAACCAAGATATCGCCGGTTCTGCATATCATACGCACTGTGGAGTGCTGAAAACACCAGATATCGTGTTTCTCGCATTAAATAGCTCGAAAAGTGCGATCCCGATGATTCTGCATACTTCGGACAGAAGTCTCACCATGATTATCGTAAAAAATGCATATCTCAGCTTGAAACCCCACGAAAACCAAGATATCGCTGGTTCTGCATATCCAACGAACTGTGGTGTGGTGAAAACCCCAGAAAACGTGTTTCTCGCATTAAATAGCTCGAAAAGAGCGATCTCGATGATTCTGCACACTTCGGACAGAAGTCTCACCAAGATTATCGCAGACAATGCATATCTCAGCTTGAAACCCCACGAAAACCAAGATATCGCCGGTTCTGCATATCGTACGCACTGTGGAGTGCTGAAAACACCAGATATCGTGTTTCTCGCATTAAATAGCTCGAAAAGAGAAACTCGATGATTCTCCATACTTCGGACAGAAGTCTCACCATGATTATCGTCAAAAATGCATATCTCATCTTGAAACCCCACGAAAACCAAGATATCGCTGGCTCTGCATATCAAACGCACTGTGGAGTGGTGAAAACACCAGATAACGTGTTTCTCGCATTAAATAGGTCGAAAAGAGCGATCTCGATGTTTCTGCATACTTCGGACAGAAGTCTCACCAAGATTATCGCAGACAATGCATATCTCAGCTTGAAACCCCACGAAAACCAAGATATCGCCGGTTCTGCATATCATACGCACTGTGGATTGCTGAAAACACCAGATATCGTGTTTCTCGCATTAAATAGCTCGAAAAGTGCGATCTCGATGATTTTGCATACTTCGGACAGAAGTCTCACCATGATTATCGTAAAAAATGCATATCTCAGCTTGAAACCCCACGAAAACCAAGATATCGCTGGTTCTGCATATCAAACGCACTGTGGACTGGTGAAAACACCAGATAACGTGTTTCTCGCATTAAATAGGTCGAAAAGAGCGATCTCGATGTTTCTGCATACTTCGGACAGAGGTCTCACCAAGATTATCTCAGAAAATGCATATCTCAGCTTGAAACCCCACGAAAACCCAGATATCGCCGGTTCTGCATATCAAACCAACTGTGGAGTGGTGAAAACTCCAGACAACGTGTTTCTCGCATTAAATAGTTCGAAATGTGCGATCTCGATGATTCTGCATACTTCTAACAGAAGTCTCACCATGATTATCGCAGAAAATGCATATCTCTGCTAGAAAACCCACGAAAACCAAGATATCTCCTGTTCTGCATATCCAACGAACTGTGCAGTGGTGAAAACCCCAGAAAACGTGTTTCTCGCATAAAATAGCTCGAAATGTACGATCTCGAAGATTCTGCATACTTCTAACAGAAGTCTCAACATGATTGTCGCAGATAATGCATATCTCTGCTAGAAACCCCACGAAAACCAAGATATCTCCTGTTCTGCATATACAACGAACTGTGGAGTGGTGAAAACACCAGATAACGTGTTTCTCGCATTAACTAGCTCGAAATGAGCGATCTCGATGATTCTGCATACTTCTGACAGAAGACTCCCCAAGATTATCGCTGAAAATGCATATCTCAGCAGGAAAAACCACAAAAATCACTATATCGCCGGTTCTGCATATCAAACGCGCTGTGGAGTGGTGAAAACACCAGATAACGTGTTTCTCGCATTAACTAGCTCGAAATGAGCGATCTCGATGATTCTGCATACTTCGGACAAAAGTCTCACCATGATTATCGTAAAAAATGCATGTCTCTGCTTGAAACCCCACGAAAACCAAGATATCGCTGGTTCTGCATATCCAACGAACTGTGGTGTGGTGAAAACCCCAGAAAACGTGTTTCTCGCATTAAATAGCTCGAAAAGAGCGATCTCGATGATTCTGCACACTTCGGACAGAAGTCTCACCAAGATTATCGCAGACAATGCATATCTCAGCTTGAAACCTCACGAAAATCAAGATGTCGCCGGTTCTGCATATAAAACGCACTGTGGAATGTGGAAAACACCAGAAAACTTGTTTTTTCACATTAATTAGCTCGAATAGAGCGATCTCGATGATTAAGCATACTTCTGACTGAAGTGTCACGAAGATTATCGCAGAAAATCCATATCTCAGCTTGAAACCTCACGAAAACCAAGTTATCTCCGGTTCTGCACATCAAACGTACTGTGGAGTGGTGAATACACCAGAAAACGTGTTTCTCGCATTAACTAGCTCGAAAAGAGCGATCTAGATGATTCTGCATACTTCTGACAGAAGACTCACCAAGATTATCGCAGAGAATGCATATCTCAGTATGAACCCCGACGAAATCCAAGATGTCGCCGGTTCTGTATATCAAACGCACTGTGGAGTGGTGAAAACACCAGATATCGTGTTTCGCGCAATAAGTAGCTCGAAAAAAGGGATCTCGATGACTCTGCATACTTCTGACAGAAGACTCACCAAGATCAACGCAGAAAATGCATATCTCAGCTGGAAACACCACGAAAATCAACATATCGCCGGTTCTGCATATCAAACGCACTGTGGAGTGGTGAAAACACCAGAAAACTTGTTTTTTCGCATTAAATAGCTTGAAAAGAGCGATCTAGATGATTCTGCATACTTCTGACTGAAGTCTCACCAAGATTATCGCAGAAAATCCATATCTCAGCTGGAAAACATCACGAAAATCAAGATGTCGCCGGTTCTGCATATCAAACGCACTGTGGAGTGGTGAAAACACCAGATAACGTGTTTCTCGCATTATGTAGCTCGAAAAGTGCGATCCCGATGATTCTGCATACTTCTGACAGAAGTCTCACCAAGATTATCGTAGAAAATGCATATCTCAGCTTGAAACCCGACGAAATCCAAGATGTCGCTGGTTCTGCATATCAAACGCACTGTGGAGTGGTGAAAACACCAGATAACGTGTTTCTCGCATTATGTAGTTCGAAAAGCGCGATCTCGATGATTCTGCATACTTCTAACAGAAGTCTCACGAAGATTATCGCAGAAAATGCATATCTCTGCTTGAAACCCGACGAAAACCAAGATATCTACTGTTCTGCATATCCAACGAACTGTGGAGTGGTGAAAACCCCAGAAAACGAGTTTCTCGCATTAAATAGCTCGAAAAGAGCGCTCTCGATGTTTCTGCATACTTCGGACAGATGTTTCACAAAGATTATCGTAGAAAATGCATATCTCAGCTTGAAACCGCACGAAAGCCAAGATATCGCAGGTTCTGCATATCAAACGCACTGTGGAGCGGTGAATACACCGGATAAGGTTTTTCTCGCATTAACTAGCCCGAAAAGAGCGATCTCGATGTTTCAGCATACTTCGGACAGAAGTCTCACCAAGATTATCGCAGAAAATGCATATCTCAGCTTGAAACCCCTCGAAAACCAAGATATCACCTGTTCTGCATATCCAACGAACTGTGGTGTGGTGAAAACCCCAGAAAACGTGTTTCTCGCATTAAATAGCTCGAAAAGAGCGATCTCGATGATTCTGCACACTTCGGACGGAAGTCTCACCAAGATTATCGCAGACAATGCATATCTCAGCTTGAAACCCCACGAAAACCAAGATATCGCCGGTTCTGCATTTCATACGCACTGTGGAGTGCTGAAAACACCAGATATCGTGTTTCTCGAATTAAATAGCTCGAAAAGTGCGATCTCGATGATTCTGCATACTTCTGACAGAAGTCTCACCATGATTATCGTAAAAAATGCATATCTCAGCTTGAAACCCCACGAAAACCAAGATATCGCTGGTTCTGCATATCAAACGCACTGTGGAGTGGTGAAAACACCAGATAACGTGTTTCTCGCATTAAATAGGTCGAAAAGAGCGATCTCGATGTTTCTGCATACTTCGGACAGAAGTCTCACCAAGATTATCGCAGACAATGCATATCTCAGCTTGAAACCCCACGAAAACCAAGATATCGCCGGTTCTGCATATCATACGCACTGTGGAGTGCTGAAAACACCAGATATCGTGTTTCTCGCATTAAATAGCTCGAAAAGTGCGATCTCGATGATTCAGCATACTTCGGACAGAAGTCTCTCCAAGTTTATCGCAGAAGATGCATATCTCAGCTTGAAACCCCTCGAAAACCAAGATATCACCTGTTCTGCATATCCAACGAACTGTGGTGTGGTGAAAACCCCAGAAAACGTGTTTCTCGCATTAAATAGCTCGAAAAGAGCGATCTCGATGATTCTGCACACTTCGGACAGAAGTCTCACCAAGATTATCGAAGACAATGCATATCTCAGCTTGAAACCCCACGAAAACCAAGATATCGCCGGTTCTGCATTTCATACGCACTGTGGAGTGCTGAAAACACCAGATATCGTGTTTCTCGCATTAAATAGCTCGAAAAGTGCGATCTCGATGATTCTGCATACTTCTGACAGAAGTCTCACCAAGATTATCGCAGACAATGCATATCTCAGCTTGAAACCCCACGAAAACCAAGATATCGCCGGTTCTGCATATCATACGCACTGTGGAGTGCTGAAAACACCAGATATCGTGTTTCTCGCATTAAATAGCTCGAAAAGTGCGATCTCGATGATTCAGCATACTTCGGACAGAAGTCTCTCCAAGTTTATCGCAGAAGATGCATATCTCAGCTTGAAACCCCTCGAAAACCAAGATATCACCTGTTCTGCATATCCAACGAACTGTGGTGTGGTGAAAACCCCAGAAAACGTGTTTCTCGCATTAAATAGCTCGAAAAGAGCGATCTCGATGATTCTGCACACTTCGGACAGAAGTCTCACCAAGATTATCGCAGACAATGCATATCTCAGCTTGAAACCCCACGAAAACCAAGATATCGCCGGTTCTGCATTTCATACGCACTGTGGAGTGCTGAAAACACCAGATATCGTGTTTCTCGCATTAAATAGCTCGAAAAGTGCGATCTCGATGATTCTGCATACTTCTGACAGAAGTCTCACCATGATTATCGTAAAAAATGCATATCTCAGCTTGAAACCCCACGAAAACCAAGATATCGCTGGTTCTGCATATCAAACGCACTGTGGAGTGGTGAAAACACCAGATAACGTGTTTCTCGCATTAAATAGGTCGAAAAGAGCGATCTCGATGTTTCTGCATACTTCGGACAGAAGTCTCACCAAGATTATCGCAGACAATGCATATCTCAGCTTGAAACCCCACGAAAACCAAGATATCGCCGGTTCTGCATATCATACGCACTGTGGAGTGCTGAAAACACCAGATATCGTGTTTCTCGCATTAAATAGCTCGAAAAGTGCGATCTCGATGATTCAGCATACTTCGGACAGAAGTCTCTCCAAGTTTATCGCAGAAGATGCATATCTCAGCTTGAAACCCCTCGAAAACCAAGATATCACCTGTTCTGCATATCCAACGAACTGTGGTGTGGTGAAAACCCCAGAAAACGTGTTTCTCGCATTAAATAGCTCGAAAAGAGCGATCTCGATGATTCTGCACACTTCGGACAGAAGTCTCAACAAGATTATCGCAGACAATGCATATCTCAGCTTGAAACCCCACGAAAACCAAGATATCGCCGGTTCTGCATTTCATACGCACTGTGGAGTGCTGAAAACACCAGATATCGTGTTTCTCGCATTAAATAGCTCGAAAAGTGCGATCTCGATGATTCTGCACACTTCGGACTGAAGTCTCACCAAGATTATCGCAGACAATGCATATCTCAGCTTGAAACCCCACGAAAACCAAGATATCGCCGGTTCTGCATTTCATACGCACTGTGGACTGCTGAAAACACCAGATATCGTGTTTCTCGCATTAAATAGCTCGAAAAGTGCGATCTCGATGATTCTGCATACTTCTGACAGGAGTCTCACCATGATTATCGTAAAAAATGCATATCTCAGCTTGAAACCCCACGAAAACCAAGATATCGCCGGTTCTGCATATCATACGCACTGTGGAGTGCTGAAAACACCAGATATCGTGTTTCTCGCATTAAATAGCTCGAAAAGTGCGATCTCGATGATTCAGCATACTTCGGACAGAAGTCTCTCCAAGTTTATCGCAGAAGATGCATATCTCAGCTTGAAACCCCTCGAAAACCAAGATGTCACCTGTTCTGCATATCCAACGAACTGTGGTGTGGTGAAAACCCCAGAAAACGTGTTTCTCGCATTAAATAGCTCGAAAAGAGCGATCTCGATGATACTGCACACTTCGGACAGAAGTCTCACCAAGATTATCGCAGACAATGCATATCTCAGCTTGAAACCCCACGAAAACCAAGATATCGCCGGTTCTGCATTTCATACGCACTGTGGTGTGGTGAAAACCCCAGAAAACGTGTTTCTCGCATTAAATAGCTCGAAAAGTGCGATCTCGATGATTCTGCATACTTCTGACAGAAGTCTCACCATGATTACTCTTAAAAATGCATATCTCAGCTTGAAACCCCACGAAAACCAAGATATCGCTGGTTCTGCATATCAAACGCACTGTGGAGTGGTGAAAACACCAGATAACGTGTTTCTCGCATTAAATTGGTCGAAAAGAGCGATCTCGATGTTTCTGCATACTTCGGACAGAAGTCTCACCAAGATTATCGCAGACAATGCATATCTCAGCTTGAAACCCCACGAAAACCCAGATATCGCCGGTTCTGCATATCAAACGCACTGTGGGGTGGGGAAAACACCAGATAAGGTTTTTCTCGCATTAACTAGCTCGAAAAGTGCGATCTCGACGATTCAGCATACTTCGGACAGAAGTGTCACCAAGTTTATCGCAGAAAATGCATATCTCAGCTTGAAACCCCTCGAAAACCAAGATATCACCTGTTCTGCATATCCAACGAATTGTGGTGTGGTGAAAACCACAGAAAACGTGTTTCTCGCATTAAATAGCTCGAAAAGAGCGATCTCGATGATTCTGCACACTTCGGACAGAAGTCTCACCAAGATTATCGCAGACAATGCATATCTCAGCTTGAAACCCCACGAAAACCAAGATATCGCCGGTTCTGCATATCAAACGCACTGTGGAGTGGTGAAAACACCAGATAAGGTTTTTCTCGCATTAACTAGCTCGAAAGGTGCTATCTCGATGATTCAGCATACTTCGGACAGAAGTCTCTCCAAGTTTATCGCAGAAAATGCATATCTCTGCTTGAAACCCCTTGAAAACCAAGATATCACCTGTTCTGCATATCCAACGAACTGTGGTGTGGTGAAAACCCCAGAAAACGTGTTTCTCGCATTACATTGCTCGAAAAGATCGATCTCGATGATTCTGCACACTTCGGACAGAAGTCTCACCAAGATTATCGCAGAGAATGCATATCTCAGCTTGAAACCCCACGAAAACCAAGATATCGCCGGTTCTGCATTTCATACGCACTGTGGAGTGCTGAAAACACCAGATATCGTGTTTCTCGCATTAAATAGCTCGAAAAGTGCGATCTCGATGATTCTGCACACTTCGGACTGAAGTCTCACCAAGATTATCGCAGACAATGCATATCTCAGCTTGAAACCCCACGAAAACCAAGATATCGCCGGTTCTGCATTTCATACGCACTGTGGACTGCTGAAAACACCAGATATCGTGTTTCTCGCATTAAATAGCTCGAAAAGTGCGATCTCGATGATTCTGCATACTTCTGACAGGAGTCTCACCATGATTATCGTAAAAAATGCATATCTCAGCTTGAAACCCCACGAAAACCAAGATATCGCCGGTTCTGCATATCATACGCACTGTGGAGTGCTGAAAACACCAGATATCGTGTTTCTCGCATTAAATAGCTCGAAAAGTGCGATCTCGATGATTCAGCATACTTCGGACAGAAGTCTCTCCAAGTTTATCGCAGAAGATGCATATCTCAGCTTGAAACCCCTCGAAAACCAAGATGTCACCTGTTCTGCATATCCAACGAACTGTGGTGTGGTGAAAACCCCAGAAAACGTGTTTCTCGCATTAAATAGCTCGAAAAGAGCGATCTCGATGATACTGCACACTTCGGACAGAAGTCTCACCAAGATTATCGCAGACAATGCATATCTCAGCTTGAAACCCCACGAAAACCAAGATATCGCCGGTTCTGCATTTCATACGCACTGTGGAGTGCTGAAAACACCAGATATCGTGTTTCTCGCATTAAATAGCTCGAAAAGTGCGATCTCGATGATTCTGCACACTTCGGACTGAAGTCTCACCAAGATTATCGCAGACAATGCATATCTCAGCTTGAAACCCCACGAAAACCAAGATATCGCCGGTTCTGCATTTCATACGCACTGTGGTGTGGTGAAAACCCCAGAAAACGTGTTTCTCGCATTAAATAGCTCGAAAAGTGCGATCTCGATGATTCTGCATACTTCTGACAGGAGTCTCACCATGATTATCGTAAAAAATGCATATCTCAGCTTGAAACCCCACGAAAACCAAGATATCGCCGGTTCTGCATATCATACGCACTGTGGAGTGCTGAAAACACCAGATATCGTGTTTCTCGCATTAAATAGCTCGAAAAGTGCGATCTCGATGATTCTGCACACTTCGGACTGAAGTCTCACCAAGATTATCGCAGACAATGCATATCTCAGCTTGAAACCCCACGAAAACCAAGATATCGCCGGTTCTGCATTTCATACGCACTGTGGACTGCTGAAAACACCAGATATCGTGTTTCTCGCATTAAATAGCTCGAAAAGTGCGATCTCGATGATTCTGCATACTTCTGACAGGAGTCTCACCATGATTATCGTAAAAAATGCATATCTCAGCTTGAAACCCCACGAAAACCAAGATATCGCCGGTTCTGCATATCATACGCACTGTGGAGTGCTGAAAACACCAGATATCGTGTTTCTCGCATTAAATAGCTCGAAAAGTGCGATCTCGATGATTCAGCATACTTCGGACAGAAGTCTCTCCAAGTTTATCGCAGAAGATGCATATCTCAGCTTGAAACCCCTCGAAAACCAAGATGTCACCTGTTCTGCATATCCAACGAACTGTGGTGTGGTGAAAACCCCAGAAAACGTGTTTCTCGCATTAAATAGCTCGAAAAGAGCGATCTCGATGATACTGCACACTTCGGACAGAAGTCTCACCAAGATTATCGCAGACAATGCATATCTCAGCTTGAAACCCCACGAAAACCAAGATATCGCCGGTTCTGCATTTCATACGCACTGTGGAGTGCTGAAAACACCAGATATCGTGTTTCTCGCATTAAATAGCTCGAAAAGTGCGATCTCGATGATTCTGCACACTGCGGACTGAAGTCTCACCAAGATTATCGCAGACAATGCATATCTCAGCTTGAAACCCCACGAAAACCAAGATATCGCCGGTTCTGCATTTCATACGCACTGTGGTGTGGTGAAAACCCCAGAAAACGTGTTTCTCGCATTAAATAGCTCGAAAAGTGCGATCTCGATGATTCTGCATACTTCTGACAGAAGTCTCACCATGATTACTCTTAAAAATGCATATCTCAGCTTGAAACCCCACGAAAACCAAGATATCGCTGGTTCTGCATATCAAACGCACTGTGGAGTGGTGAAAACACCAGATAACGTGTTTCTCGCATTAAATTGGTCGAAAAGAGCGATCTCGATGTTTCTGCATACTTCGGACAGAAGTCTCACCAAGATTATCGCAGACAATGCATATCTCAGCTTGAAACCCCACGAAAACCCAGATATCGCCGGTTCTGCATATCAAACGCACTGTGGGGTGGGGAAAACACCAGATAAGGTTTTTCTCGCATTAACTAGCTCGAAAAGTGCGATCTCGACGATTCAGCATACTTCGGACAGAAGTGTCACCAAGTTTATCGCAGAAAATGCATATCTCAGCTTGAAACCCCTCGAAAACCAAGATATCACCTGTTCTGCATATCCAACGAATTGTGGTGTGGTGAAAACCACAGAAAACGTGTTTCTCGCATTAAATAGCTCGAAAAGAGCGATCTCGATGATTCTGCACACTTCTAACAGAAGTCTCACCATGATTATCGCAGAAAATGCATATCTCTGCTAGAAAACCCACGAAAACCAAGATATCTCCTGTTCTGCATATCCAACGAACTGTGCAGTGGTGAAAACCCCAGAAAACGTGTTTCTCGCATAAAATAGATCGAAATGTACGATCTCGAAGATTCTGCATACTTCTAACAGAAGTCTCAACATGATTGTCGCAGATAATGCATATCTCTGCTAGAAACCCCACGAAAACCAAGATATCTCCTGTTCTGCATATACAACGAACTGTGGAGTGGTGAAAACACCAGATAACGTGTTTCTCGCATTAACTAGCTCGAAATGAGCGATCTCGATGATTCTGCATACTTCTGACAGAAGACTCCCCAAGATTATCGCTGAAAATGCATATCTCAGCAGGAAAAACCACAAAAATCACGATATCGCCGGTTCTGCATATCAAACGCGCTGTGGAGTGGTGAAAACACCAGATAACGTGTTTCTCGCATTACCTAGCTCGAAATGAGCGATCTCGAAGTTTCTGCATACTTCTGACAGAAGACTCACCAAGATTATCGTAGAAAATGCATATCTCAGCTTGATACCCCACGAAAACCAAGATATCGCAGGTTCTGCATATCAAACGCACTGTGGAGCGGTGAATACACCGCATAAGGTTTTTCTCGCATTAACTAGCCCGAAAAGAGCGATCTCGATGTTTCAGCATACTTCGGACAGAAGTCTCACCAAGATTATCGCAGAAAATGCATATCTCAGCTTGAAACCCCTCGAAAACCAAGATATCACCTGTTCTGCATATCCAACGAACTGTGGTGTGGTGAAAACCACAGAAAACGTGTTTCTCGCATTAAATAGCTCGAAAAGAGCGATCTCGATGATTCTGCACACTTCGGACGGAAGTCTCACCAAGATTATCGCAGACAATGCATATCTCAGCTTGAAACCCCACGAAAACCAAGATATCGCCGGTTCTGCATTTCATACGCACTGTGGAGTGCTGAAAACACCAGATATCGTGTTTCTCGAATTAAATAGCTCGAAAAGTGCGATCTCGATGATTCTGCATACTTCTGACAGAAGTCTCACCATGATTATCGTAAAAAATGCATATCTCAGCTTGAAACCCCACGAAAACCAAGATATCGCTGGTTCTGCATATCAAACGCACTGTGGAGTGGTGAAAACACCAGATAACGTGTTTCTCGCATTAAATAGGTCGAAAAGAGCGATCTCGATGTTTCTGCATACTTCGGACAGAAGTCTCACCAAGATTATCGCAGACAATGCATATCTCAGCTTGAAACCCCACGAAAACCAAGATATCGCCGGTTCTGCATATCATACGCACTGTGGAGTGCTGAAAACACCAGATATCGTGTTTCTCGCATTAAATAGCTCGAAAAGTGCGATCTCGATGATTCAGCATACTTCGGACAGAAGTCTCTCCAAGTTTATCGCAGAAGATGCATATCTCAGCTTGAAACCCCTCGAAAACCAAGATATCACCTGTTCTGCATATCCAACGAACTGTGGTGTGGTGAAAACCCCAGAAAACGTGTTTCTCGCATTAAATAGCTCGAAAAGAGCGATCTCGATGATTCTGCACACTTCGGACAGAAGTCTCACCAAGATTATCGAAGACAATGCATATCTCAGCTTGAAACCCCACGAAAACCAAGATATCGCCGGTTCTGCATTTCATACGCACTGTGGAGTGCTGAAAACACCAGATATCGTGTTTCTCGCATTAAATAGCTCGAAAAGTGCGATCTCGATGATTCTGCATACTTCTGACAGAAGTCTCACCAAGATTATCGCAGACAATGCATATCTCAGCTTGAAACCCCACGAAAACCAAGATATCGCCGGTTCTGCATATCATACGCACTGTGGAGTGCTGAAAACACCAGATATCGTGTTTCTCGCATTAAATAGCTCGAAAAGTGCGATCTCGATGATTCAGCATACTTCGGACAGAAGTCTCTCCAAGTTTATCGCAGAAGATGCATATCTCAGCTTGAAACCCCTCGAAAACCAAGATATCACCTGTTCTGCATATCCAACGAACTGTGGTGTGGTGAAAACCCCAGAAAACGTGTTTCTCGCATTAAATAGCTCGAAAAGAGCGATCTCGATGATTCTGCACACTTCGGACAGAAGTCTCACCAAGATTATCGCAGACAATGCATATCTCAGCTTGAAACCCCACGAAAACCAAGATATCGCCGGTTCTGCATTTCATACGCACTGTGGAGTGCTGAAAACACCAGATATCGTGTTTCTCGCATTAAATAGCTCGAAAAGTGCGATCTCGATGATTCTGCATACTTCTGACAGAAGTCTCACCATGATTATCGTAAAAAATGCATATCTCAGCTTGAAACCCCACGAAAACCAAGATATCGCTGGTTCTGCATATCAAACGCACTGTGGAGTGGTGAAAACACCAGATAACGTGTTTCTCGCATTAAATAGGTCGAAAAGAGCGATCTCGATGTTTCTGCATACTTCGGACAGAAGTCTCACCAAGATTATCGCAGACAATGCATATCTCAGCTTGAAACCCCACGAAAACCAAGATATCGCCGGTTCTGCATATCATACGCACTGTGGAGTGCTGAAAACACCAGATATCGTGTTTCTCGCATTAAATAGCTCGAAAAGTGCGATCTCGATGATTCAGCATACTTCGGACAGAAGTCTCTCCAAGTTTATCGCAGAAGATGCATATCTCAGCTTGAAACCCCTCGAAAACCAAGATATCACCTGTTCTGCATATCCAACGAACTGTGGTGTGGTGAAAACCCCAGAAAACGTGTTTCTCGCATTAAATAGCTCGAAAAGAGCGATCTCGATGATTCTGCACACTTCGGACAGAAGTCTCACCAAGATTATCGCAGACAATGCATATCTCAGCTTGAAACCCCACGAAAACCAAGATATCGCCGGTTCTGCATTTCATACGCACTGTGGAGTGCTGAAAACACCAGATATCGTGTTTCTCGCATTAAATAGCTCGAAAAGTGCGATCTCGATGATTCTGCACACTTCGGACTGAAGTCTCACCAAGATTATCGCAGACAATGCATATCTCAGCTTGAAACCCCACGAAAACCAAGATATCGCCGGTTCTGCATTTCATACGCACTGTGGACTGCTGAAAACACCAGATATCGTGTTTCTCGCATTAAATAGCTCGAAAAGTGCGATCTCGATGATTCTGCATACTTCTGACAGGAGTCTCACCATGATTATCGTAAAAAATGCATATCTCAGCTTGAAACCCCACGAAAACCAAGATATCGCCGGTTCTGCATATCATACGCACTGTGGAGTGCTGAAAACACCAGATATCGTGTTTCTCGCATTAAATAGCTCGAAAAGTGCGATCTCGATGATTCAGCATACTTCGGACAGAAGTCTCTACAAGTTTATCGCAGAAGATGCATATCTCAGCTTGAAACCCCTCGAAAACCAAGATGTCACCTGTTCTGCATATCCAACGAACTGTGGTGTGGTGAAAACCCCAGAAAACGTGTTTCTCGCATTAAATAGCTCGAAAAGAGCGATCTCGATGATACTGCACACTTCGGACAGAAGTCTCACCAAGATTATCGCAGACAATGCATATCTCAGCTTGAAACCCCACGAAAACCAAGATATCGCCGGTTCTGCATTTCATACGCACTGTGGAGTGCTGAAAACACCAGATATCGTGTTTCTCGCATTAAATAGCTCGAAAAGTGCGATCTCGATGATTCTGCACACTTCGGACTGAAGTCTCACCAAGATTATCGCAGACAATGCATATCTCAGCTTGAAACCCCACGAAAACCAAGATATCGCCGGTTCTGCATTTCATACGCACTGTGGTGTGGTGAAAACCCCAGAAAACGTGTTTCTCGCATTAAATAGCTCGAAAAGTGCGATCTCGATGATTCTGCATACTTCTGACAGAAGTCTCACCATGATTACTCTTAAAAATGCATATCTCAGCTTGAAACCCCACGAAAACCAAGATATCGCTGGTTCTGCATATCAAACGCACTGTGGAGTGGTGAAAACACCAGATAACGTGTTTCTCGCATTAAATTGGTCGAAAAGAGCGATCTCGATGTTTCTGCATACTTCGGACAGAAGTCTCACCAAGATTATCGCAGACAATGCATATCTCAGCTTGAAACCCCACGAAAACCCAGATATCGCCGGTTCTGCATATCAAACGCACTGTGGGGTGGGGAAAACACCAGATAAGGTTTTTCTCGCATTAACTAGCTCGAAAAGTGCGATCTCGACGATTCAGCATACTTCGGACAGAAGTGTCACCAAGTTTATCGCAGAAAATGCATATCTCAGCTTGAAACCCCTCGAAAACCAACATATCACCTGTTCTGCATATCCAACGAATTGTGGTGTGGTGAAAACCACAGAAAACGTGTTTCTCGCATTAAATAGCTCGAAAAGAGCGATCTCGATGATTCTGCACACTTCGGACAGAAGTCTCACCAAGATTATCGCAGACAATGCATATCTCAGCTTGAAACCCCACGAAAACCAAGATATCGCCGGTTCTGCATATCAAACGCACTGTGGAGTGGTGAAAACACCAGATAAGGTTTTTCTCGCATTAACTAGCTCGAAAGGTGCTATCTCGATGATTCAGCATACTTCGGACAGAAGTCTCTCCAAGTTTATCGCAGAAAATGCATATCTCTGCTTGAAACCCCTTGAAAACCAACATATCACCTGTTCTGGATATCCAACGAACTGTGGTGTGGTGAAAACCCCAGAAAACGTGTTTCTCGCATTACATTGCTCGAAAAGATCGATCTCGATGATTCTGCACACTTCGGACAGAAGTCTCACCAAGATTATCGCAGAGAATGCATATCTCAGCTTGAAACCCCACGAAAACCAAGATATCGCCGGTTCTGCATATCATACGCACTGTGGAGTGGTGAAAACACCAGATATCGTGTTTCTCGCATTAAATAGCTCGAAAAGAGAAACTCGATGATTCTGCATACTTCGGACAGAAGTCTCACCATGATTATCGTCAAAAATGCATATCTCAGCTTGAAACCCCACGAAAACCAAGATATCGCTGGTTCTGCATATCAAACGCACTGTGGACTGGTGAAAACACCAGATAACGTGTTTCTCGCATTAAATAGGTCGAAAAGAGCGATCTCGATGTTTCTGCATACTTCGGACAGAGGTCTCACCAAGATTATCTCAGAAAATGCATATCTCAGCTTGAAACCCCACGAAAACCCAGATATCGCCGGTTCTGCATATCAAACCAACTGTGGAGTGGTGAAAACTCCAGACAACGTGTTTCTCGCATTAAATAGTTCGAAATGTGCGATCTCGATGATTCTGCATACTTCTAACAGAAGTCTCACCATGATTATCGCAGAAAATGCATATCTCTGCTAGAAAACCCACGAAAACCAAGATATCTCCTGTTCTGCATATCCAACGAACTGTGCAGTGGTGAAAACCCCAGAAAACGTGTTTCTCGCATAAAATAGATCGAAATGTACGATCTCGAAGATTCTGCATACTTCTAACAGAAGTCTCAACATGATTGTCGCAGATAATGCATATCTCTGCTAGAAACCCCACGAAAACCAAGATATCTCCTGTTCTGCATATACAACGAACTGTGGAGTGGTGAAAACACCAGATAACGTGTTTCTCGCATTAACTAGCTCGAAATGAGCGATCTCGATGATTCTGCATACTTCTGACAGAAGACTCCCCAAGATTATCGCTGAAAATGCATATCTCAGCAGGAAAAACCACAAAAATCACGATATCGCCGGTTCTGCATATCAAACGCGCTGTGGAGTGGTGAAAACACCAGATAACGTGTTTCTCGCATTAACTAGCTCGAAATGAGCGATCTCGAAGTTTCTGCATACTTCTGACAGAAGACTCACCAAGATTATCGTAGAAAATGCATATCTCAGCTTGATACCCTACGACAGCCAAGATGTCGCCGGTTCTGCATATCGTACGCACTGTGGAGTGCTGAAAACACCAGATATCGTGTTTCTCGCATTAAATAGCTCGAAAACTGCGATCTCGATGATTCTGCATACTTCGGACAAAAGTCTCACCATGATTATCGTAAAAAATGCATGTCTCTGCTTGAAACCCCACGAAAACCAAGATATCGCTGGTTCTGCATATCCAACGAACTGTGGTGTGGTGAAAACCCCAGAAAACGTGTTTCTCGCATTAAATAGCTCGAAAAGAGCGATCTCGATGATTCTGCACACTTCGGACAGAAGTCTCACCAAGATTATCGCAGACAATGCATATCTCAGCTTGAAACCTCACGAAAATCAAGATGTCGCCGGTTCTGCAATAAAACGCACTGTGGAATGTGGAAAACACCAGAAAACTTGTTTTTTCACATTAATTAGCTCGAATAGAGCGATCTCGATGATTAAGCATACTTCTGACTGAAGTGTCACGAAGATTATCGCAGAAAATCCATATCTCAGCTTGAAACCTCACGAAAACCAAGTTATCTCCGGTTCTGCACATCAAACGTACTGTGGAGTGGTGAATACACCAGAAAACGTGTTTCTCGCATTAACTAGCTCGAAAAGAGCGATCTAGATGATTCTGCATACTTCTGACAGAAGACTCACCAAGATTATCGCAGAGAATGCATATCTCAGTATGAACCCCGACGAAATCCAAGATGTCGCCGGTTCTGTATATCAAACGCACTGTGGAGTGGTGAAAACACCAGATATCGTGTTTCGCGCAATAAGTAGCTCGAAAAAAGGGATCTCGATGACTCTGCATACTTCTGACAGAAGACTCACCAAGATCAACGCAGAAAATGCATATCTCAGCTGGAAACACCACGAAAATCAACATATCGCCGGTTCTGCATATAAAACGCACTGTGGAATGTTGAAAACACCAGAAAATTTGTTTTTTCGCATTAAATAGCTTGAAAAGAGCGATCTAGATGATTCTGTATACTTCTGACTGAAGTCGCACCAAGATTATCACAGACAATCCATATCTCAGCTTGAAACCTCACGAAAATCAAGATGTCGCCGGTTCTGCATATCAAACGCACTGTGGAGTCGTGAATACATCCAGACAACGTGTTTCTCGCATTACATAGCTCGAAAACAGCGATCCCGATGATTCTGCATACTTCTGACAGAAGTCTCACCAAGATTATCGTGGAAAATGCATATCTCAGCTTGATGCCCGACGAAAGCCAAGATGTCGCCGGTTCTGCATATCAAACGCACTGTGGAGTGGTGAAAACACCAGATAACGTGTTTCTCGCATTATGTAGCTCGAAAAGAGCGTTCTCGAAGATTCTGCATACTTCTGACAGAAGTCTCTCCAAGATTATCGTAGAAAATACCATATCTCAGCTTGAAACCCGACCGAAACAAAGATATCTCTGGTTCTGCATGTCAAACGTACTGTGGAGTGGTGAATACACCAGAAAACGTGTTTCTCGCATTAAATAGCTCGAAAAGAGCGATCCAGATGGTTCTACATACTTCTGACAGAAGACTTACCAAGATTATCGCAGAAAATGCATATCTCAGCTGGAATCACCACGAAAATCAAGATATCGCCGGTTCTGCATATCAAACGCACTGTGGAATGTTGAAAACACCAGAAAACTTGTTTTTTCGCATTAAATAGCTCGAAACGAGCGATCTAGATGATTCTGCATACTTCTGACTGAAGTCTCACCAATATTATGTCAGAAAATGCATATCTCAGCTTGAAACCTCACGAAAATCAAGATGTTGCCGGTTCTGCATATCAAACGCACTGTGGAGTGGTGAAAACACCAGATATCGTGTTTCTCGCATTAAATAGCTCGTAAAGAGGCATCTCGATGATTCTGCATACTTCTGACAGAAGACTCACCAAGATTATCGCAGAAAATGCATATCTCAGCTGGAAACACCACGAAAATCAAGATATCGCCGGTTCTGCATATCAAACGCACTGTGGAATGTTGAAAACACCAGAAAACTTGTTTTTTCGCATTAAATAGCTCGAAAAGAGCGATCTAGATGATTCTGCATACTTCTGACTGAAGTGTCACCAAGATTATCGTAGAAAATGCATATCTCAGCTTGAAACCCGACGCAATCCAAGATATCGCCGGTTCTGCATATCAAACGCACTGTGGAATGTTGAAAACACCAGAAAACTTGTTTTTTCGCATTAAATAGCTTGAAAAGAGCGATCTAGATGATTCTGCATACTTCTGACTGAAGTCTCACCAAGATTATCGCAGAAAATCCATATCTCAGCTGGAAAACATCACGAAAATCAAGATGTCGCCGGTTCTGCATATCAAACGCACCGTGGAGTGGTGAAAACACCAGATAACGTGTTTCTCGCATTATGTAGCTCGAAAAGTGCGATCCCGATGATTCTGCATACTTCTGACAGAAGTCTCACCAAGATTATCGTAGAAAATGCATATCTCAGCTTGAAACCCGACGAAATCCAAGATGTCGCTGGTTCTGCATATCAAACGCACTGTGGAGTGGTGAAAACACCAGATAACGTGTTTCTCGCATTATGTAGCTCGAAAAGCGCGATCTCGATGATTCTGCATACTTCTAACAGAAGTCTCACGAAGATTATCGCAGAAAATGCATATCTCTGCTTGAAACCCGACGAAAACCAAGATATCTACTGTTCTGCATATCCAACGAACTGTGGAGTGGTGAAAACCCCAGAAAACGAGTTTCTCGCATTAAATAGCTCGAAAAGAGCGCTCTCGATGTTTCTGCATACTTCGGACAGATGTTTCACCAAGATTATCGTAGAAAATGCATATCTCAGCTTGAAACCGCACGAAAGCCAAGATATCGCTGGTTCTGCATATCAAACGCACTGTGGAGCGGTGAATACACCGGATAAGGTTTTTCTCGCATTAACTAGCCCGAAAAGAGCGATCTCGATGTTTCAGCATACTTCGGACAGAAGTCTCACCAAGATTATCGCAGAAAATGCATATCTCAGCTTGAAACCCCTCGAAAACCAAGATATCACCTGTTCTGCATATCCAACGAACTGTGGTGTGGTGAAAACCCCAGAAAACGTGTTTCTCGCATTAAATAGCTCGAAAAGAGCGATCTCGATGATTCTGCACACTTCGGACAGAAGTCTCACCAAGATTATCGAAGACAATGCATATCTCAGCTTGAAACCCCACGAAAACCAAGATATCGCCGGTTCTGCATTTCATACGCACTGTGGAGTGCTGAAAACACCAGATATCGTGTTTCTCGCATTAAATAGCTCGAAAAGTGCGATCTCGATGATTCTGCATACTTCTGACAGAAGTCTCACCATGATTATCGTAAAAAATGCATATCTCAGCTTGAAACCTCACGAAAACCAAGATATCGCTGGTTCTGCATATCAAACGCACTGTGGAGTGGTGAAAACACCAGATAACGTGTTTCTCGCATTAAATAGGTCGAAAAGAGCGATCTCGATGTTTCTGCATACTTCGGACAGAAGTCTCACCAAGATTATCGCAGACAATGCATATCTCAGCTTGACACCCCACGAAAACCAAGATATCGCCAGTTCTGCATTTCATACGCACTGTGGAGTGCTGAAAACACCAGATATCGTGTTTCTCGCATTAAATAGCTCGAAAAGTGCGATCTCGATGATTCTGCATACTTCTGACAGAAGTCTCACCATGATTATCGTAAAAAATGCATATCTCAGCTTGAAACCCCACGAAAACCAAGATATCGCTGGTTCTGCATATCAAACGCACTGTGGAGTGGTGAAAACACCAGATATCGTGTTTCTCGCATTAAATAGCTCGAAAAGTGCGATCTCGATGATTCAGCATACTTCGGACAGAAGTCTCTCCAAGTTTATCGCAGAAGATGCATATCTCAGCTTGAAACCTCTCGAAAACCAAGATATCACCTGTTCTGCATATCCAACGAACTGTGGTGTGGTGAAAACCGCAGAAAACGTGTTTCTCGCATTAAATAGCTCGAAAAGAGCGATCTCGATGATTCTGCACACTTCGGACAGAAGTCTCACCAAGAATATCGCAGACAATGCATATCTCAGCTTGAAACCCCACGAAAACCAAGATATCGCCGGTTCTGCATTTCATACGCACTGTGGAGTGCTGAAAACACCAGATATCGTGTTTCTCGCATTAAATAGCTCGAAAAGTGCGATATCGATGATTCTGCATACTTCTGACAGAAGTCTCACCAAGATTATCGCAGACAATGCATATCTCAGCTTGAAACCCCACGAAAACCAAGATATCGCCGGTTCTGCATTTCATACGCACTGTGGAGTGCTGAAAACACCAGATATCGTGTTTCTCGCATTAAATAGCTCGAAAAGTGCGATCTCGATGATTCTGCATACTTCTGACAGAAGTCTCACCATGATTATCGTAAAAAATGCATATCTCAGCTTGAAACCCCACGAAAACCAAGATATCGCTGGTTCTGCATATCAAACGCACTGTGGAGTGGTGAAAACACCAGATAACGTGTTTCTCGCATTAAATAGGTCGAAAAGAGCGATCTCGATGTTTCTGCATACTTCGGACAGAAGTCTCACCAAGATTATCGCAGACAATGCATATCTCAGCTTGAAACCCCACGAAAACCAAGATATCGCCGGTTCTGCATATCATACGCACTGTGGAGTGCTGAAAACACCAGATATCGTGTTTCTCGCATTAAATAGCTCGAAAAGTGCGATCTCGATGATTCAGCATACTTCGGACAGAAGTCTCTCCAAGTTTATCGCAGAAGATGCATATCTCAGCTTGAAACCCCTCGAAAACCAAGATATCACCTGTTCTGCATATCCAACGAACTGTGGTGTGGTGAAAACCCCAGAAAACGTGTTTCTCGCATTAAATAGCTCGAAAAGAGCGATCTCGATGATTCTGCACACTTCGGACAGAAGTCTCACCAAGATTATCGCAGACAATGCATATCTCAGCTTGAAACCCCACGAAAACCAAGATATCGCCGGTTCTGCATTTCACACGCACTGTGGAGTGCTGAAAACACCAGATATCGTGTTTCTCGCATTAAATAGCTCGAAAAGTGCGATCTCGATGATTCTGCACACTTCGGACTGAAGTCTCACCAAGATTATCGCAGACAATGCATATCTCAGCTTGAAACCCCACGAAAACCAAGATATCGCCGGTTCTGCATTTCATACGCACTGTGGAGTGCTGAAAACACCAGATATCGTGTTTCTCGCATTAAATAGCTCGAAAAGTGCGATCTCGATGATTCTGCATACCTCTGACAGAAGTCTCACCATGATTATCGTAAAAAATGCATATCTCAGCTTGAAACCCCACGAAAACCAAGATATCGCTGGTTCTGCATATCAAACGCACTGTGGAGTGGTGAAAACACCAGATAACGTGTTTCTCGCATTAAATAGGTCGAAAAGAGCGATCTCGATGTTTCTGCATACTTCGGACAGAAGTCTCACCAAGATTATCGCAGACAATGCATATCTCAGCTTGAAACCCCACGAAAACCAAGATATCGCCGGTTCTGCATATCATACGCACTGTGGAGTGCTGAAAACACCAGATATCGTGTTTCTCGCATTAAATAGCTCGAAAAGTGCGATCTCGATGATTCAGCATACTTCGGACAGAAGTCTCTCCAAGTTTATCGCAGAAGATGCATATCTCAGCTTGAAACCCCTCGAAAACCAAGATATCACCTGTTCTGCATATCCAACGAACTGTGGTGTGGTGAAAACCCCAGAAAACGTGTTTCTCGCATTAAATAGCTCGAAAAGAGCGATCTCGATGATTCTGCACACTTCGGACAGAAGTCTCACCAAGATTATCGAAGACAATGCATATCTCAGCTTGAAACCCCACGAAAACCAAGATATCGCCGGTTCTGCATTTCATACGCACTGTGGAGTGCTGAAAACACCAGATATCGTGTTTCTCGCATTAAATAGCTCGAAAAGTGCGATCTCGATGATTCTGCATACTTCTGACAGAAGTCTCACCAAGATTATCGCAGACAATGCATATCTCAGCTTGAAACCCCACGAAAACCAAGATATCGCCGGTTCTGCATATCATACGCACTGTGGAGTGCTGAAAACACCAGATATCGTGTTTCTCGCATTAAATAGCTCGAAAAGTGCGATCTCGATGATTCAGCATACTTCGGACAGAAGTCTCTCCAAGTTTATCGCAGAAGATGCATATCTCAGCTTGAAACCCCTCGAAAACTAAGATATCACCTGTTCTGCATATCCAACGAACTGTGGTGTGGTGAAAACCCCAGAAAACGTGTTTCTCGCATTAAATAGCTCGAAAAGAGCGATCTCGATGATTCTGCACACTTCGGACAGAAGTCTCACCAAGATTATCGCAGACAATGCATATCTCAGCTTGAAACCCCACGAAAACCAAGATATCGCCGGTTCTGCATTTCATACGCACTGTGGAGTGCTGAAAACACCAGATATCGTGTTTCTCGCATTAAATAGCTCGAAAAGTGCGATCTCGATGATTCTGCATACTTCTGACATTAGTCTCACTATGATTATCGTAAAAAATGCATATCTCAGCTTGAAACCCCACGAAAACCAAGATATCGCTGGTTCTGCATATCAAACGCACTGTGGAGTGGTGAAAACACCAGATAACGTGTTTCTCGCATTAAATAGGTCGAAAAGAGCGATCTCGATGTTTCTGCATACTTCGGACAGAAGTCTCACCAAGATTATCGGAGACAATGCATATCTCAGCTTGAAACCCCACGAAAACCAAGATATCGCCGGTTCTGCATATCATACGCACTGTGGAGTGCTGAAAACACCAGATATCGTGTTTCTCGCATTAAATAGCTCGAAAAGAGCGATCTCGATGATTCTGCACACTTCGGACAGAAGTCTCACCAAGATTATCGCAGACAATGCATATCTCAGCTTGAAACCCCACGAAAACCAAGATATCGCCGGTTCTGCATTTCATACGCACTGTGGAGTGCTGAAAACACCAGATATCGTGTTTCTCGCATTAAATAGCTCGAAAAGTGCGATCTCGATGATTCTGCATACTTCTGACAGAAGTCTCACCATGATTATCGTAAAAAATGCATATCTCAGCTTGAAACCCCACGAAAACCAAGATATCGCTGGTTCTGCATATCAAACGCACTGTGGAGTGGTGAAAACACCAGATAACGTGTTTCTCGCATTAAATAGGTCGAAAAGAGCGATCTCGATGTTTCTGCATACTTCGGACAGAAGTCTCACCAAGATTATCGCAGACAATGCATATCTCAGCTTGAAACCCCACGAAAACCAAGATATCGCCGGTTCTGCATATCATACACACTGTGGAGTGCTGAAAACACCAGATATCGTGTTTCTCGCATTAAATAGCTCGAAAAGTGCGATCTCGATGATTCAGCATACTTCGGACAGAAGTCTCTCCAAGTTTATCGCAGAAGATGCATATCTCAGCTTGAAACCCCTCGAAAACCAAGATATCACCTGTTCTGCATATCCAACGAACTGTGGTGTGGTGAAAACCCCAGAAAACGTGTTTCTCGCATTAAATAGCTCGAAAAGAGCGATCTCGATGATTCTGCACACTTCGGACAGAAGTCTCACCAAGATTATCGCAGACAATGCATATCTCAGCTTGAAACCCCACGAAAAACAAGATATCGCCGGTTCTGCATTTCATACGCACTGTGGAGTGCTGAAAACACCAGATATCGTGTTTCTCCCATTAAATAGCTCGAAAAGTGCGATCTCGATGATTCTGCATACCTCTGACAGAAGTCTCACCATGATTATCGTAAAAAATGCATATCTCAGCTTGAAACCCCACGAAAACGAAGATATCGCTGGTTCTGCATATCAAACGCACTGTGGAGTGGTGAAAACACCAGATAACGTGTTTCTCGCATTAAATAGGTCGAAAAGAGCGATCTCGATGTTTCTGCATACTTCGGACAGAAGTCTCACCAAGATTATCGCAGACAATGCATATCTCAGCTTGAAACCCCACGAAAACCCAGATATCGCCGGTTCTGCATATCAAACGCACTGTGGGGTGGGGAAAACACCAGATAAGGTTTTTCTCGCATTAACTAGCTCGAAAAGTGCGATCTCGACGATTCAGCATACTTCGGACAGAAGTGTCTCCAAGTTTATCGCAGAAAATGCATATCTCAGCTTGAAACCCCTCGAAAACCAAGATATCACCTGTTCTGCATATCCAACGAATTGTGGTGTGGTGAAAACCCCAGAAAACGTGTTTCTCGCATTAAATAGCTCGAAAAGAGCGATCTCGATGATTCTGCACACTTCGGACAGAAGTCTCACCAAGATTATCGCAGACAATGCATATCTCAGCTTGAAACCCCACGAAAACCAAGATATCGCCGGTTCTGCATATCAAACGCACTGTGGAGTGGTGAAAACACCAGATAAGGTTTTTCTCGCATTAACTAGCTCGAAAGGTGCTATCTCGATGATTCAGCATACTTCTGACAGAAGTCTCACCATGATTATCGTAAAAAATGCATATCTCAGCTTGAAACCCCACGAAAACCAAGATATCGCTGGTTCTGCATATCAAACGCACTGTGGAGTAGTGAAAACACCAGATAACGTGTTTCTCGCATTAAATAGGTCGAAAAGAGCGATCTCGATGTTTCTGCATACTTCGGACAGAAGTCTCACCAAGATTATCGCAGACAATGCATATCTCAGCTTGAAACCCCACGAAAACCCAGATATCGCCGGTTCTGCATATCAAACGCACTGTGGGGTGGGGAAAACACCAGATAAGGTTTTTCTCGCATTAACTAGCTCGAAAAGTGCGATCTCGACGATTCAGCATACTTCGGACAGAAGTGTCTCCAAGTTTATCGCAGAAAATGCATATCTCAGCTTGAAACCCCTCGAAAACCAAGATATCACCTGTTCTGCATATCCAACGAATTGTGGTGTGGTGAAAACCACAGAAAACGTGTTTCTCTCATTAAATAGCTCGAAAAGAGCGATCTCGATGATTCTGCACACTTCGGACAGAAGTCTCACCAAGATTATCGCAGACAATGCATATCTCAGCTTGAAACCCCACGAAAACCAAGATATCGCCGGTTCTGCATTTCAAACGCACTGTGGAGTGGTGAAAACACCAGATAAGGTTTTTCTCCCATTAACTAGCTCGAAAGGTGCTATCTCGATGATTCAGCATACTTCGGACAGAAGTCTCTCCAAGTTTATCGCAGAAAATGCATATCTCTGCTTGAAACCCCTTGAAAACCAAGATATCACCTGTTCTGCATATCCAACGAACTGTGGTGTGGTGAAAACCCCAGAAAACGTGTTTCTCGCATTACATAGCTCGAAAAGATCGATCTCGATGATTCTGCACACTTCGGACAGAAGTCTCACCAAGATTATCGCAGAGAATGCATATCTCAGCTTGAAACCCCACGAAAACCAAGATATCGCCGGTTCTGCATATCATACGCACTGTGGAGTGCTGAAAACACCAGATATCGTGTTTCTCGCATTAAATAGCTCGAAAAGTGCGATCTCGATGATTCTGCATACTTCGGACAGAAGTCTCACCATGATTATCGTAAAAAATGCATATCTCAGCTTGAAACCCCACGAAAACCAAGATATCGCTGGTTCTGCATATCCAACGAACTGTGGTGTGGTGAAAACCCCAGAAAACGTGTTTCTCGCATTAAATAGCTCGAAAAGAGCGATCTCGATGATTCTGCACACTTCGGACAGAAGTCTCACCAAGATTATCGCAGACAATGCATATCTCAGCTTGAAACCCCACGAAAACCAAGATATCGCCGGTTCTGCATATCGTACGCACTGTGGAGTGCTGAAAACACCAGATATCGTGTTTCTCGCATTAAATAGCTCGAACAGAGAAACTCGATGATTCTGCATACTTCGGACAGAAGTCTCACCATGATTATCGTCAAAAATGCATATCTCATCTTGAAACCCCACGAAAACCAAGATATCGCTGGCTCTGCATATCAAACGCACTGTGGAGTGGTGAAAACACCAGATAACGTGTTTCTCGCATTAAATAGGTCGAAAAGAGCGATCTCGATGTTTCTGCATACTTCGGACAGAAGTCTCACCAAGATTATCGCAGACAATGCATATCTCAGCTTGAAACCCTACGAAAACCAAGATATCGCCGGTTCTGCATATCATACGCACTGTGGATTGCTGAAAACACCAGATATCGTGTTTCTCGCATTAAATAGGTCGAAAAGAGCGATCTCGATGTTTCTGCATACTTCGGACAGAGGCCTCACCAAGATTATCTCAGAAAATGCATATCTCAGCTTGAAACCCCACGAAAACCCAGATATCGCCGGTTCTGCATATCAAACCAACTGTGGAGTGGTGAAAACACCAGACAACGTGTTTCTCGCATTAAATAGCTCGAAAAGTGCGATCTCGATGATTCTGCATACTTCGGACAGAAGTCTCACCATGATTATCGTAAAAAATGCATATCTCAGCTTGAAACCCCACGAAAACCAAGATATCGCTGGTTCTGCATATCCAACGAACTGTGCAGTGGTGAAAACCCCAGAAAACGTGTTTCTCGCATAAAATAGCTCGAAATGTACGATCTCGAAGATTCTGCATACTTCTAACAGAAGTCTCAACATGATTATCGCAGATAATGCATATCTCTGCTAGAAACCCCACGAAAACCAAGATATCTCCTGTTCTGCATATACAACGAACTGTGGAGTGGTGAAAACACCAGATAACGTGTTTCTCGCATTAACTAGCTCGAAATGAGCGATCTCGATGATTCTGCATACTTCTGACAGAAGACTCCCCAAGATTATCGCTGAAAATGCATATCTCAGCAGGAAAAACCACGAAAATCAAGATATCGCCGGTTCTGCATATCAAACGCGCTGTGGAGTGGTGAAAACACCAGATAACGTGTTTCTCGCATTAACTAGCTCGAAATGAGCGATCTCGAAGATTCTGCTTACTTCTGACAGAAGACTCACCAAGATTATCGTAGAAAATGCATATCTCAGCTTGAAACCCCACGAAAACCAAGATATCGCCGGTTCTCCATATCGTACGCACTGTGGAGTGCTGAAAACACCAGATATCGTGTTTCTCGCATTAAATAGCTCGAAAAGTGCGATCTCGATGATTCTGCATACTTCGGACAGAAGTCTCACCATGATTATCGTAAAAAATGCATATCTCAGCTTGAAACCCCACGAAAACCAAGATATCGCTGGTTCTGCACATCAAACGCACTGTGGACTGGTGAAAACACCAGATAACGTGTTTCTCGCATTAAATAGGTCGAAAAGAGCGATCTCGATGTTTCTGCATACTTCGGACAGAGGTCTCACCAAGATTATCTCAGAAAATGCATATCTCAGCTTGAAACCCCACGAAAACCCAGATATCGCCGGTTCTGCATATCAAACCAACTGTGGAGTGGTGAAAACACCAGACAACGTGTTTCTCGCATTAAATAGTTCGAAATGTGCGATCTCGATGATTCTGCATACTTCTAACAGAAGTCTCACCATGATTATCGCAGAAAATGCATATCTCTGCTAGAAAACGCACGAAAACCAAGATATCTCCTGTTCTGCATATCGTACGAACTGTGCAGTGGTGAAAACCCCAGAAAACGTGTTTCTCGCATTAAATAGCACGAAATGTACGATCTCGAAGATTCTGCATACTTCTAACAGAAGTCTCAACATGATTATCGCAGATAATGCATATCTCTGCTAGAAAACCCACGAAAACCAAGATATCTCCTGTTCTGCATATCCAACGAACTGTGCAGTGGTGAAAACCCCAGAAAACGTGTTTCTCGCATAAAATAGCTCGAAATGTACGATCTCGAAGATTCTGCATACTTCTAACAGAAGTCTCAACATGATTATCGCAGATAATGCATATCTCTGCTAGAAACCCCACGAAAACCAAGATATCTCCTGTTCTGCATATACAACGAACTGTGGAGTGGTGAAAACACCAGATAACGTGTTTCTCGCATTAACTAGCTCGAAATGAGCGATCTCGAAAATTCTGCTTACTTCTGACAGAAGACTCACCAAGATTATCGTAGAAAATGCATATCTCAGCTTGATACCCTACGACAGCCAAGATGTCGCCGGTTCTGCATATCAAACGCACTGCGGAGTGGTGAAAACACCAGATAACGTGTTTCTCGCATTAACTAGCTCGAAATGAGCGATCTCGAAGATTCTGCATACTTCTGACAGAAGACTCACCAAGATTATCGCTGAAAATGCATATCTCAGCTGGAAAAACCACGAAAATTAAGATATCTCCTGTTCTGCATATCCTACGAACTGTGGAGTGGTGAAAACCCCAGAAAACGTGTTTCTCGCATTTAATAGCTCGAAAAGAGCGATCCCGATGGTTCTGCATACTTCGGACAGAAGTCTCACCAAGATTATCGCAGACAATGCATATCTCAGCTTGAAACCCCACGAAAACCCAGATACCGCCGGTTCTGCATATCAAACCAACTGTGGAGTGGTGAAAACACCAGACAACGTGTTTCTCGCATTAAATAGTTCGAAATGTGCGATCTCGATGATTCTGCATACTTCTAACAGAAGTCTCACCATGATTATCGCAGAAAATGCATATCTCTGCTAGAAAACCCACGAAAACCAAGATATCTCCTGTTCTGCATATCCAACGAACTGTGGAGTGCTGAAAACACCAGATATCGTGTTTCTCGCATTAAATAGCTCGAAAAGTGCGATCTCGATGATTCTGCATACTTCGGACAAAAGTCTCACCATGATTATCGTAAAAAATGCATATCTCAGCTTGAAACCCCACGAAAACCAAGATATCGCTGGTTCTGCATATCCAACGAACTGTGGTGTGGTGAAAACCCCAGAAAACGTGTTTCTCGCATTAAATAGCTCGAAAAGTGCGATCTCGATGATTCAGCATACTTCGGACAGAAGTCTCTCCAAGTTTATCGCAGAAAATGCATATCTCAGCTTGAAACCCCTCGAAAACCAAGATATCACCTGTTCTGCATATCCAACGAACTGTGGTGTGGTGAAAACCCCAGAAAACGTGTTTCTCGCATTAAATAGCTCGAAAAGAGCGGTCGCGATGATTCTGCACACTTCGGACAGAAGTCTCACCAAGATTATCGCAGACAATGCATATCTCAGCTTGAAACCCCACGAAAACCAAGATATCGCTGGTTCTGCATATCAATCGCACTGTGGAGTGGTGAAGACACAAGATAACGTGTTTCTCGCATTAAATAGGTCGAAAAGAGCGATCTCGATGTTTCTGCATACTTCGGACAGAGGTCTCACCAAGATTATCGCACAAAATGCATATCTCAGCTTGAAACCCCACGAAAACCCAGATATCGCCGGTTCTGCATATCAAACGCACTGTGGGGTGGTGAAAACACCAGATAAGGTTTTTCTCGCATTAACTAGCTCGAGAAGTGCGATCTCGATGATTCAGCATACTTCGGACAGAAGCCTCCCCAAGTTAATCGCAGAAAATGCATATCTCAGCTTGAAACCCCTCGAAAACCAAGATATCACCTGTTCTGCATATCCAACGAACTGTGGTGTGGTGAAAACCCCAGAAAACGTGTTTTTCGCATTAAATAGCTCGAAAAGAGCGATCTCGATGATTCTGCACACTTCGGACAGAAGTCTCACCAAGATTATCGTAGAAAATGCATATCTCAGCTTGATACCCTACGACAGCCAAGATGTCGCCGGTTCTGCATATCAAACGCACTGTGGAGTGGTGAAAACACCAGATAACGTGTTTCTCGCATTAACTAGCTCGAAATGAGCGATCTCGAAGATTCTGCATACTTCTGACAGAAGTCTCACCATGATTATCGTAAAAAATGCATATCTCATCTTGAAACCCCACGAAAACCAAGATATCGCTGGTTCTGCATATCAAACGCACTGTAGAGTGGTGAAAACACCAGATAACGTGTTTCTCGCATTAAATATGTCGAAAAGAGCGATCTCGATGTTTCTGCATACTTCGGACAGAAGTCTCACCAAGATTATCGCAGACAATGCATATCTCAGCTTGAAACCCCACGAAAACCAAGATATCGCCGGTTCTGCATATCATACGCACTGTGGATTGCTGAAAACACCAGATATCGTGTTTCTCGCATTAAATAGCTCGAAAAGTGCGATCTCGATGATTCTGCATACTTCGGACAGAAGTCTCACCATGATTATCGTAAAACATGCATATCTCAGCTTGAAACCCCACGAAAACCAAGATATCGCTGGTTCTGCATATCAAACGCACTGTGGACTGGTGAAAACACCAGATAACGTGTTTCTCGCATTAAATAGGTCGAAAAGAGCGATCTCGATGTTTCTGCATACTTCGGACAGAGGTCTCACCAAGATTATCTCAGAAACTGCATATCTCAGCTTGAAACCCCACGAAAACCCAGATATCGCCGGTTCTGCATATCAAACCAACTGTGGAGTGGTGAAAACACCAGACAACGTGTTTCTCGCATTAAATAGTTCGAAATGTGCGATCTCGATGATTCTGCATACTTCTAACAGAAGTCTCACCATGATTATCGCAGAAAATGCATATCTCTGCTAGAAAACCCACGAAAACCAAGATATCTCCTGTTCTGCATATCCAACGAACTGTGCAGTGGTGAAAACCCCAGAAAACGTGTTTATCGCATAAAATAGCTCGAAATGTACGATCTCGAAGATTCTGCATACTTCTAACAGAAGTCTCAACATGATTATCGCAGATAATGCATATCTCTGCTAGAAACCCCACGAAAACCAAGATATCTCCTGTTCTGCATATACAACGAACTGTGGAGTGGTGAAAACACCAGATAACGTGTTTCTCGCATTAACTAGCTCGAAATGAGCGATCTCGAAAATTCTGCTTACTTCTGACAGAAGACTCACCAAGATTATCGTAGAAAATGCATATCTCAGCTTGATACCCTACGACAGCCAAGATGTCGCCGGTTCTGCATATCAAACGCACTGTGGAGTGGTGAAAACACCAGATAACGTGTTTCTCGCATTAACTAGCTCGAAATGAGCGATCTCGAAGATTTTGCATACTTCTGACAGAAGACTCACCAAGATTATCGCTGAAAATGCATATCTCAGCTGGAAAAACCACGAAAATTAAGATATCTCCTGTTCTGCATATCCTACGAACTGTGGAGTGGTGAAAACCCCAGAAAACGTGTTTCTCGCATTTAATAGCTCGAAAAGAGCGATCCCGATGGTTCTGCATACTTCGGACAGAAGTCTCACCAAGATTATCGCAGACAATGCATATCTCAGCTTGAAACCCCACGAAAACCCAGATATCGCCGGTTCTGCATATCAAACCAACTGTGGAGTGGTGAAAACACCAGATAACGTGTTTCTCGCATTAAATAGGTCGAAAAGAGCGATCTCGATGTTTCTGCATACTTCGGACAGAGGTCTCACCAAGATTATCGCACAAAATGCATATCTCAGCTTGAAACCCCACGAAAACCCAGATATCGCCGGTTCTGCATATCAAACGCACTGTGGGGTGGTGAAAACACCAGATAAGGTTTTTCTCGCATTAACTAGCTCGAGAAGTGCGATCTCGATGATTCAGCATACTTCGGACAGAAGCCTCTCCAAGTTAATCGCAGAAAATGCATATCTCAGCTTGAAACCCCTCGAAAACCAAGATATCACCTGTTCTGCATATCCAACGAACTGTGGTGTGGTGAAAACCCCAGAAAACGTGTTTTTCGCATTAAATAGCTCGAAAAGAGCGATCTCGATGATTCTGCACACTTCGGACAGAAGTCTCACCAAGATTATCGCAGACAATGCATATCTCAGCTTGAAACCCCACGAAAACCAAGATATCTCCTGTTCTGCATATCCAACGAACTGTGCAGTGGTGAAAACCCCAGAAAACGTGTTTCTCGCATAAAATAGCTCGAAATGTACGATCTCGAAGATTCTGCATACTTCTAACAGAAGTCTCAACATGATTATCGCAGATAATGCATATCTCTGCTAGAAACCCCACGAAAACCAAGATATCTCCTGTTCTGCATATACAACGAACTGTGGAGTGGTGAAAACACCAGATAACGTGTTTCTCGCATTAACTAGCTCCAAATGAGCGATCTCGAAAATTCTGCTTACTTCTGACAGAAGACTCACCAAGATTATCGTAGAAAATGCATATCTCAGCTTGATACCCTACGACAGCCAAGATGTCGCCGGTTCTGCATATCAAACGCACTGTGGAGTGGTGAAAACACCAGATAACGTGTATCTCGCATTAACTAGCTCGAAATGAGCGATCTCGAAGATTCTGCATACTTCTGACAGAAGACTCACCAAGATTATCGCTGAAAATGCATATCTCAGCTGGAAAAACCACGAAAATTAAGATATCTCCTGTTCTGCATATCCTACGAACTGTGGAGTGGTGAAAACCCCAGAAAACGTGTTTCTCGCATTTAATAGCTCGAAAAGAGCGATCCCGATGGTTCTGCATACTTCGGACAGAAGTCTCACCAAGATTATCGCAGACAATGCATATCTCAGCTTGAAACCCCACGAAAACCCAGATACCGCCGGTTCTGCATATCAAACCAACTGTGGAGTGGTGAAAACACCAGACAACGTGTTTCTCGCATTAAATAGTTCGAAATGTGCGATCTCGATGATTCTGCATACTTCTAACAGAAGTCTCACCATGATTATCGCAGAAAATGCATATCTCTGCTAGAAAACCCACGAAAACCAAGATATCTCCTGTTCTGCATATCCAACGAACTGTGGAGTGCTGAAAACACCAGATATCGTGTTTCTCGCATTAAATAGCTCGAAAAGTGCGATCTCGATGATTCTGCATACTTCGGACAAAAGTCTCACCATGATTATCGTAAAAAATGCATATCTCAGCTTGAAACCCCACGAAAACCAAGATATCGCTGGTTCTGCATATCCAACGAACTGTGGTGTGGTGAAAACCCCAGAAAACGTGTTTCTCGCATTAAATAGCTCGAAAAGAGCGGTCGCGATGATTCTGCACACTTCGGACAGAAGTCTCACCAAGATTATCGCAGACAATGCATATCTCAGCTTGAAACCCCACGAAAACCAAGATATCGCTGGTTCTGCATATCAATCGCACTGTGGAGTGGTGAAGACACAAGATAACGTGTTTCTCGCATTAAATAGGTCGAAAAGAGCGATCTCGATGTTTCTGCATACTTCGGACAGAGGTCTCACCAAGATTATCGCACAAAATGCATATCTCAGCTTGAAACCCCACGAAAACCCAGATATCGCCGGTTCTGCATATCAAACGCACTGTGGGGTGGTGAAAACACCAGATAAGGTTTTTCTCGCATTAACTAGCTCGAGAAGTGCGATCTCGATGATTCAGCATACTTCGGACAGAAGCCTCCCCAAGTTAATCGCAGAAAATGCATATCTCAGCTTGAAACCCCTCGAAAACCAAGATATCACCTGTTCTGCATATCCAACGAACTGTGGTGTGGTGAAAACCCCAGAAAACGTGTTTTTCGCATTAAATAGCTCGAAAAGAGCGATCTCGATGATTCTGCACACTTCGGACAGAAGTCTCACCAAGATTATCGCAGACAATGCATATCTCAGCTTGAAACCCCACGAAAACCAAGATATCGCCGGTTCTGCATATCGTACGCACTGTGGAGTGCTGAAAACACCAGATATCGTGTTTCTCGCATTAAATAGCTCGAAAAGTGCGATCTCGATGATTCTGCATACTTCGGACAGAAGTCTCACCATGATTATCGTAAAAAATGCATATCTCATCTTGAAACCCCACGAAAACCAAGATATCGCTGGTTCTGCATATCAAACGCACTGTGGAGTGGTGAAAACACCAGATAACGTGTTTCTCGCATTAAATAGGTCGAAAAGAGCGATCTCGATGTTTCTGCATACTTCGGACAGAAGTCTCACCAAGATTATCGCAGACAATGCATATCTCAGCTTGAAACCCCACGAAAACCAAGATATCGCCGGTTCTGCATATCATACGCACTGTGGATTGCTGAAAACACCAGATATCGTGTTTCTCGCATTAAATAGCTCGAAAAGTGCGATCTCGATGATTCTGCATACTTCGGACAGAAGTCTCACCATGATTATCGTAAAAAATGCATATCTCAGCTTGAAACCCCACGAAAACCAAGATATCGCCGGTTCTGCATATCGTACGCACTGTGGAGTGCTGAAAACACCAGATATCGTGTTTCTCGCATTAAATAGCTCGAAAAGTGCGATCTCGATGATTCTGCATACTTCGGACAGAAGTCTCACCATGATTATCGTAAAAAATGCATATCTCATCTTGAAACCCCACGAAAACCAAGATATCGCTGGTTCTGCATATCAAACGCACTGTGGAGTGGTGAAAACACCAGATAACGTGTTTCTCGCATTAAATAGGTCGAAAAGAGCGATCTCGATGTTTCTGCATACTTCGGACAGAAGTCTCACCAAGATTATCGCAGACAATGCATATCTCAGCTTGAAACCCCACGAAAACCAAGATATCGCCGGTTCTGCATATCATACGCACTGTGGATTGCTGAAAACACCAGATATCGTGTTTCTCGCATTAAATAGCTCGAAAAGTGCGATCTCGATGATTCTGCATACTTCGGACAGAAGTCTCACCATGATTATCGTAAAAAATGCATATCTCAGCTTGAAACCCCACGAAAACCAAGATATCGCTGGTTCTGCATATCAAACGCACTGTGGACTGGTGAAAACACCAGATAACGTGTTTCTCGCATTAAATAGGTCGAAAAGAGCGATCTCGATGTTTCTGCATACTTCGGACAGAGGTCTCACCAAGATTATCTCAGAAACTGCATATCTCAGCTTGAAACCCCACGAAAACCCAGATATCGCCGGTTCTGCATATCAAACCAACTGTGGAGTGGTGAAAACACCAGACAACGTGTTTCTCGCATTAAATAGTTCGAAATGTGCGATCTCGATGATTCTGCATACTTCTAACAGAAGTCTCACCATGATTATCGCAGAAAATGCATATCTCTGCTAGAAAACCCACGAAAACCAAGATATCTCCTGTTCTGCATATCCAACGAACTGTGCAGTGGTGAAAACCCCAGAAAACGTGTTTCTCGCATAAAATAGCTCGAAATGTACGATCTCGAAGATTCTGCATACTTCTAACAGAAGTCTCAACATGATTATCGCAGATAATGCATATCTCTGCTAGAAACCCCACGAAAACCAAGATATCTCCTGTTCTGCATATACAACGAACTGTGGAGTGGTGAAAACACCAGATAACGTGTTTCTCGCATTAACTAGCTCGAAATGAGCGATCTCGAAAATTCTGCTTACTTCTGACAGAAGACTCACCAAGATTATCGTAGAAAATGCATATCTCAGCTTGATACCCTACGACAGCCAAGATGTCGCCGGTTCTGCATATCAAACGCACTGTGGAGTGGTGAAAACACCAGATAACGTGTTTCTCGCATTAACTAGCTCGAAATGAGCGATCTCGAAGATTCTGCATACTTCTGACAGAAGACTCACCAAGATTATCGCTGAAAATGCATATCTCAGCTGGAAAAACCACGAAAATTAAGATATCTCCTGTTCTGCATATCCTACGAACTGTGGAGTGGTGAAAACCCCAGAAAACGTGTTTCTCGCATTTAATAGCTCGAAAAGAGCGATCCCGATGGTTCTGCATACTTCGGACAGAAGTCTCACCAAGATTATCGCAGACAATGCATATCTCAGCTTGAAACCCCACGAAAACCCAGATATCGCCGGTTCTGCATATCAAACCAACTGTGGAGTGGTGAAAACACCAGATAACGTGTTTCTCGCATTAAATAGGTCGAAAAGAGCGATCTCGATGTTTCTGCATACTTCGGACAGAGGTCTCACCAAGATTATCGCACAAAATGCATATCTCAGCTTGAAACCCCACGAAAACCCAGATATCGCCGGTTCTGCATATCAAACGCACTGTGGGGTGGTGAAAACACCAGATAAGGTTTTTCTCGCATTAACTAGCTCGAGAAGTGCGATCTCGATGATTCAGCATACTTCGGACAGAAGCCTCCCCAAGTTAATCGCAGAAAATGCATATCTCAGCTTGAAACCCCTCGAAAACCAAGATATCACCTGTTCTGCATATCCAACGAACTGTGGTGTGGTGAAAACCCCAGAAAACGTGTTTTTCGCATTAAATAGCTCGAAAAGAGCGATCTCGATGATTCTGCACACTTCGGACAGAAGTCTCACCAAGATTATCGCAGACAATGCATATCTCAGCTTGAAACCCCACGAAAACCAAGATATCGCCGGTTCTGCATATCATACGCACTGTGGAGTGCTGAAAACACCAGATATCGTGTTTCTCGCATTAAATAGCTCGAAAAGTGCGATCTCGATGATTCTGCATACTTCGGACAAAAGTCTCACCATGATTATCGTAAAAAATGCATATCTCAGCTTGAAACCCCACGAAAACCAAGATATCGCTGGTTCTGCATATCCAACGAACTGTGGTGTGGTGAAAACCCCAGAAAACGTGTTTCTCGCATTAAATAGCTCGAAAAGAGCGATCTCGATGATTCTGCACACTTCGGACAGAAGTCTCACCAAGATTATCGCAGACAATGCATATCTCAGCTTGAAACCCCATGAAAACCAAGATATCGCCGGTTCTGCATATCGTACGCACTGTGGAGTGCTGAAAACACCAGATATCGTGTTTCTCGCATTAAATAGCTCGAAAAGTGCGATCTCGATGATTCTGCATACTTCGGACAGAAGTCTCACCATGATTATCGTAAAAAATGCATATCTCATCTTGAAACCCCACGAAAACCAAGATATCGCTGGTTCTGCATATCAAACGCACTGTGGAGTGGTGAAAACACCAGATAACGTGTTTCTCGCATTAAATAGGTCGAAAAGAGCGATCTCGATGTTTCTGCATACTTCGGACAGAAGTCTCACCAAGATTATCGCAGACAATGCATATCTCAGCTTGAAACCCCACGAAAACCAAGATATCGCCGGTTCTGCATATCATACGCACTGTGGATTGCTGAAAACACCAGATATCGTGTTTCTCGCATTAAATAGCTCGAAAAGTGCGATCTCGATGATTCTGCATACTTCGGACAGAAGTCTCACCATGATTATCGTAAAAAATGCATATCTCAGCTTGAAACCCCACGAAAACCAAGATATCGCTGGTTCTGCATATCAAACGCACTGTGGACTGGTGAAAACACCAGATAACGTGTTTCTCGCATTAAATAGGTCGAAAAGAGCGATCTTGAAGTTTCTGCATACTTCGGACAGAGGTCTCACCAAGATTATCTCAGAAAATGCATATCTCAGCTTGAAACCCCACGAAAACCCAGATATCGCCGGTTCTGCATATCAAACCAACTGTGGAGTGGTGAAAACACCAGACAACGTGTTTCTCGCATTAAATAGTTCGAAATGTGCGATCTCGATGATTCTGCAAACTTCTAACAGAAGTCTCACCATGATTATCGCAGAAAATGCATATCTCTGCTAGAAAACCCACGAAAACCAAGATATCTCCTGTTCTGCATATCCAACGAACTGTGCAGTGGTGAAAACCCCAGAAAACGTGTTTCTCGCATTAACTAGCTCGAAATGAGCGATCTCGATGATTCTGCATACTTCTGACAGAAGACTCCCCAAGATTATCGCTGAAAATGCATATCTCAGCAGGAAAAACCACGAAAATCAAGATATCGCTGGTTCTGCATATCGTACGCACTGTGGAGTGCTGAAAACACCAGATATCGTGTTTCTCGCATTAAATTGCTCGAAAACTGCGATCTCGATGATTCTGCATACTTCGGACAAAAGTCTCACCATGATTATCGTAAAAAATCCATATCTCAGCTTGAAACCCCACGAAAACCAAGATATCGCTGGTTCTGCATATCCAACGAACTGTGGTGTCGTGAAAACCCCAGAAAACGTGTTTCTCGCATTAAATAGCTCGAAAAGAGCGATCTCGATGATTCTGCACACTTCGGACAGAAGTCTCACCAAGATTATCGCAGTCAATGCATATCTCAGCTTGAAACCCCACGAAAACCAAGATATCGCCGGTTCTGCATATCGTACGCACTGTGGAGTGCTGAAAACACCAGATATCGTGTTTCTCGCATTAAATAGCTCGAAAAGTGCGATCTCGATGATTCTGCATACTTCGGACAAAAGTCTCACCATGATTATCGTAAAAAATGCATAACTCAGCTTGAAACCCCACGAAAACCAAGATATCGCTGGTTCTGCATATCCAACGAACTGTGGTGTGGTGAAAACCCCAGAAAACGTGTTTCTCGCATTAAATAGCTCGAAAAGAGCGATCTCGATGATTCTGCACACTTCGGACAGAAGTCTCACCAAGATTATCGCAGACAATGCATATCTCAGCTTGAAACCCCACGAAAACCAAGATATCGCCGGTTCTGCATATCGTACGCACTGTGGAGTGCTGAAAACACCAGATATCGTGTTTCTCGCATTAAATAGCTCGAAAAGTGCGATCTCGATGATTCTGCATACTTCGGACAGAAGTCTCACCATGATTATCGTAAAAAATGCATATCTCAGCTTGAAACCCCACGAAAACCAAGATATCGCTGTTTCTGCACATCAAACGCACTGTGGACTGGTGAAAACACCAGATAACGTGTTTCTCGCATTAAATAGGTCGAAAAGAGCGATCTCGATGTTTCTGCATACTTCGGACAGAGGTCTCACCAAGATTATCTCAGAAACTGCATATCTCAGCTTGAAACCCCACGAAAACCCAGATATCGCCGGTTCTGCATATCAAACCAACTGTGGAGTGGTGAAAACACCAGACAACGTGTTTCTCGCATTAAATAGTTCGAAATGTGCGATCTCGATGATTCTGCATACTTCTAACAGAAGTCTCACCATGATTATCGCAGAAAATGCATATCTCTGCTAGAAAACCCACGAAAACCAAGATATCTCCTGTTCTGCATATCCAACGAACTGTGCAGTGGTGAAAACCCCAGAAAACGTGTTTCTCGCATAAAATAGCTCGAAATGTACGATCTCGAAGATTCTGCATACTTCTAACAGAAGTCTCAACATGATTATCGCAGATAATGCACATCTCTGCTAGAAACCCCACGAAAACCAAGATATCTCCTGTTCTGCATATACAACGAACTGTGGAGTGGTGAAAACACCAGATAACGTGTTTCTCGCATTAACTAGCTCGAAATGAGCGATCTCGAAAATTCTGCTTACTTCTGACAGAAGACTCACCAAGATTATCGTAGAAAATGCATATCTCAGTTTGATACCCTACGACAGCCAAGATGTCGCCGGTTCTGCATATCAAACGCACTGTGGAGTGGTGAAAACACCAGATAACGTGTTTCTCGCATTAACTAGCTCGAAATGAGCGATCTCGAAGATTCTGCATACTTCTGACAGAAGACTCACCAAGATTATCGCTGAAAATGCATATCTCAGCTGGAAAAACCACGAAAATTAAGATATCTCCTGTTCTGCATATCCTACGAACTGTGGAGTGGTGAAAACCCCAGAAAACGTGTTTCTCGCATTTAATAGCTCGAAAAGAGCGATCCCGATGGTTCTGCATACTTCGGACAGAAGTCTCACCAAGATTATCGCAGACAATGCATATCTCAGCTTGAAACCCCACGAAAACCAAGATATCGCCGGTTCGGCATATCGTACGCACTGTGGAGTGCTGAAAACACCAGATATCGTGTTTCTCGCATTAAATAGCACGAAAAGTGCGATCTCGATGATTCTGCATACTTCGGACAGAAGTCTCACCATGATTATCGTAAAAAATGCATATCTCAGCTTGAACCCCCAAGAAAACCAAGATATCGCAAGTTCTGCATATCAAACGCACTGTGGACTGGTGAAAACACCAGATAACGTGTTTCTCGCATTAAATAGGTCGAAAAGAGCGATCTCGATGTTTCTGCATACTTCGGACAGAGGTCTCACCAAGATTATCTCAGAAAATGCATATCTCAGCTTGAAACCCCACGAAAACCCAGATATGCCGGTTCTGCATATCAAACCAACTGTGGAGTGGTGAAAACACCAGACAACGTGTTTCTCGCATTAAATAGTTCGAAATGTGCGATCTCGATGATTCTGCATACTTCTAACAGAAGTCTCACCATGATTATCGCAGAAAATGCATATCTCTGCTAGAAAACCCACGAAAACCAAGATATCTCCTGTTCTGCATATCCAACGAACTGTGCAGTGGTGAAAACCCCAGAAAACGTGTTTCTCGCATAAAATAGCTCGAAATGTACGATCTCGAAGATTCTGCATACTTCTAACAGAAGTCTTAACATGATTATCGCAGATAATGCATATCTCTGCTAGAAACCACACGAAAACCAAGATATCTCCTGTTCTGCATATACAACGAACTGTGGAGTGGTGAAAACACCAGATAACGTGTTTCTCGCGTTAACTAGCTCGAAATGAGCGATCTCTTTGATTCTGCATACTTCTGACAGAAGACTCCCCAAGATTATCGCTGAAAATGCATATCTCAGCAGGAAAAACCACGAAAATCAAGATATCGCCGGTTCTGCATATCAAACGCGCTGTGGAGTGGTGAAAACACCAGATAACGTGTTTCTCGCATTAACTAGCTCGAAATGAGCGATCTCGAAGATTCTGCATACTTCTGACAGAAGACTCACCAAGATTATCGCTGAAAATGCATATCTCAGCTGGAAAAACCACGAAAATTAAGATATCTCCTGTTCTGCATATCCTACGAACTGTGGAGTGGTGAAAACCCCAGAAAACGTGTTTCTCGCATTTAATAGCTCGAAAAGAGCGATCCCGATGATTCTGCATACTTCGGACAGAAGTCTCACCAAGATTATCGCAGAAAATGCATATCTGAGCTTGAAGCCCCACGAAAACCAAGATATCGTCCGTTCTGCATATCATACGCACTGTTGAGTGGTAAAAACGCCAGATAACGAGTTTCTCGCATTAACTAGCTCGAAAAGAGCGATCTAGATGATTCAGCATACTTCGGACAGAAGTCTCACCAAGATTATCCTAGAAAATGCATATCTCAGCTTGAAACCCCACGAAAACCAAGATATCGATGGTACTGCATATCAAACGCACTGTGGATTGGTGAAAACACCAGATAACGTGTTTCTCGCATTAAATAGATCGAAAAGAGCGATCTCGATGATTCTGCATACTTCTAACAGAAGTCTCACCGAGATTATCGCAGAAAATGCATATCTCTGCTTGAAACCCCACGCAACCCAAGATATCTCCTGTTCTGCATATCCAAAGAACTGCGGAGTGGTGAAAACCCCAGAAAACGTGTCTCTCGCATTAAATAGTTCGAAAAGAGCGATCCCGATGATTCTGCATACTTCGGACAGAAGTCTCACCAAGATTATCGCAGAAAATGCATATCTGAGCTTGAAGCCCCACGAAAACCAAGATATCGTCCGTTCTGCATATCATACGCACTGTTGAGTGGTAAAAACGCCAGATAACGAGTTTCTCGCATTAACTAGCTCGAAAAGAGCGATCTAGATGATTCAGCATACTTCGGACAGAAGTCTCACCAAGATTATCCTAGAAAATGCATATCTCAGCTTGAAACCCCACGAAAACCAAGATATCGATGGTACTGCATATCAAACGCACTGTGGATTGGTGAAAACACCAGATAACGTGTTTCTCGCATTAAATAGATCGAAAAGAGCGATCTCGATGATTCTGCATACTTCTAACAGAAGTCTCACCGAGATTATCGCAGAAAATGCATATCTCAGCTTGAAACCCCACGAAAACCAAGATATCGCCGGTTCTGCATATCGTACGCACTGTGGAGTGCTGAAAACACCAGATATCGTGTTTCTCGCATTAAATAGCTCGAAAAGTGCGATCTCGATGATTCTGCATACTTCGGACAGAAGTCTCACCAAGATTATCCTAGAAAATGCATATCTCAGCTTGAAACCCCACGAAAACCAAGATATCGCTGGTTCTGCATATCCAACGAACTGTGGTGTGGTGAAAACCCCAGAAAACGTGTTTCTCGCATTAAATAGCTCGAAAAGAGCGATCTCGATGATTCTGCACACTTCGGACAGAAGTCTCACCAAGATTATCGCAGACAATGCATATCTCAGCTTGAAACCCCACGAAAACCAAGATATCGCCGGTTCGGCATATCGTACGCACTGTGGAGTGCTGAAAACACCAGATATCGTGTTTCTCGCATTAAATAGCTCGAAAAGTGCGATCTCGATGATTCTGCATACTTCGGACAGAAGTCTCACCATGATTATCGTAAAAAATGCATATCTCAGCTTGAACCCCCAAGAAAACCAAGATATCGCAAGTTCTGCATATCAAACGCACTGTGGACTGGTGAAAACACCAGATAACGTGTTTCTCGCATTAAATAGGTCGAAAAGAGCGATCTCGATGTTTCTGCATACTTCGGACAGAGGTCTCACCAAGACTATCTCAGAAAATGCATATCTCAGCTTGAAACCCCACGAAAACCAAGATACCTCCTGTTCTGCATATCCAACGAACTGTGCAGTGGTGAAAACCCCAGAAAACGTGTTTCTCGCATAAAATAGCTCGAAATGTACGATCTCGAAGATTCTGCATACTTCTAACAGAAGTCTCAACATGATTATCGCAGATAATGCATATCTCTGCTAGAAACCACACGAAAACCAAGATATCGCCGGTTCTGCATATCGTACGCACTGTGGAGTGCTGAAAACACCAGATATCGTGTTTCTCGCATTAAATAGCTCGAAAAGTGCGATCTCGATGATTCTGCATACTTCGGACAGAAGTCTCACCAAGATTATCCTAGAAAATGCATATCTCAGCTTGAAACCCCACGAAAACCAAGATATCGCTGGTTCTGCATATCCAACGAACTGTGGTGTGGTGAAAACCCCAGAAAACGTGTTTCTCGCATTAAATAGCTCGAAAAGAGCGATCTCGATGATTCTGCACACTTCGGACAGAAGTCTCACCAAGATTATCGCAGACAATGCACATCTCAGCTTGAAACCCCACGAAAACCAAGATATCTCCTGTTCTGCATATCCAACGAACTGTGCAGTGGTGAAAACCCCAGAAAACGTGTTTCTCGCATTAAATAGATCGAAAAGAGCGATCTCGATGATTCTGCATACTTCTAACAGAAGTCTCACCGAGATTATCGCAGAAAATGCATATCTCAGCTTGAAACCCCACGAAAACCAAGATATCGCCGGTTCTGCATATCGTACGCACTGTGGAGTGCTGAAAACACCAGATATCGTGTTTCTCGCATTAAATAGCTCGAAAAGTGCGATCTCGATGATTCTGCATACTTCGGACAGAAGTCTCACCAAGATTATCCTAGAAAATGCATATCTCAGCTTGAAACCCCACGAAAACCAAGATATCGCTGGTTCTGCATATCCAACGAACTGTGGTGTGGTGAAAACCCCAGAAAACGTGTTTCTCGCATTAAATAGCTCGAAAAGAGCGATCTCGATGATTCTGCACACTTCGGACAGAAGTCTCACCAAGATTATCGCAGACAATGCATATCTCAGCTTGAAACCCCACGAAAACCAAGATATCGCCGGTTCGGCATATCGTACGCACTGTGGAGTGCTGAAAACACCAGATATCGTGTTTCTCGCATTAAATAGCTCGAAAAGTGCGATCTCGATGATTCTGCATACTTCGGACAGAAGTCTCACCATGATTATCGTAAAAAATGCATATCTCAGCTTGAACCCCCAAGAAAACCAAGATATCGCAAGTTCTGCATATCAAACGCACTGTGGACTGGTGAAAACACCAGATAACGTGTTTCTCGCATTAAATAGGTCGAAAAGAGCGATCTCGATGTTTCTGCATACTTCGGACAGAGGTCTCACCAAGATTATCTCAGAAAATGCATATCTCAGCTTGAAACCCCACGAAAACCAAGATATCTCCTGTTTTGCATATCCAACGAACTGTGCAGTGGTGAAAACACCAGATAACGTGTTTCTCGCATTAACTAGCTCGAAATGAGCGATCTCTTTGATTCTGCATACTTCTGACAGAAGACTCCCCAAGATTATCGCTGAAAATGCATATCTCAGCAGGAAAAACCACGAAAATCAAGATATCGCCGGTTCTGCATATCAAACGCGCTGTGGAGTGGTGAAAACACCAGATAACGTGTTTCTCGCATTAACTAGCTCGAAATGAGCGATCTCGAAGATTCTGCTTACTTCTGACAGAAGACTCACCAAGAATATCGTAAAAAATGCATATCTCAGCTTGAAACCCCACGAAAACCAACATATCGCTGGTTCTGCATATCAAACGCACTGTGGAGTGGTGAAAACACCAGATAACGTGTTTCTCGCATTAACTAGCTCGAAATGAGCGATCTCGAAGATTCTGCATACTTCTGACAGAAGACTCACCAAGATTATCGCAGACAATGCATATCTCAGCTTGAAACCCCACGAAAACCAAGATATCGCCGGTTCTGCATATCGTACGCACTGTGGATTGCTGAAAACACCAGATATCGTGTTTCTCGCATTAAATAGCTCGAAAAGTGCGATCTCGATGATTCTGCATCCTTCGGACAGAAGTCTCACCATGATTATCGTAAAAAATGCATATCTCAGCTTGAAACCCCACGAAAACCAACATATCGCTGGTTCTGCATATCAAACGCACTGTGGAGTGGTGAAAACACCAGATAACGAGTTTCCGCATTAAATAGGTCGAAAAGAGCGATCTCGATGTTTCTGCATACTTCGGACAGAGGTCTCACCAAGATTATCTCAGAAAATGCATATCTCTGCTAGAAACCCCACGAAAACCAAGATATCTCCTGTTCTGCATATACAACGAACTGTGGAGTGGTGAAAACACCAGATAACGTGTTTCTCGCATTAACTAGCTCGAAATGAGCGATCTCGATGATTCTGCATACTTCTGACAGAAGACTCCCCAAGATTATCGCTGAAAATGCATATCTCAGCAGGAAAAACCACGAAAATCAAGATATCGCCGGTTCTGCATATCAAACGCGCTGTGGAGTGGTGAAAACACCAGATAACGTGTTTCTCGCATTAACTAGCTCGAAATGAGCGATCTCGAAGATTCTGCATACTTCTGACAGAAGACTCACCAAGATTATCGCTGAAAATGCATATCTCAGCTGGAAAAACCACGAAAATTAAGATATCTCCTGTTCTGCATATCCTACGAACTGTGGAGTGGTGAAAACCCCAGAAAACGTGTTTCTCGCATTTAATAGCTCGAAAAGAGCGATCCCGATGATTCTGCATACTTCGGACAGAAGTCTCACCAAGATTATCCTAGAAAATGCATATCTCAGCTTGAAACCCCACGAAAACCAAGATATCGATGGTACTGCATATCAAACGCACTGTGGATTGGTGAAAACACCAGATAACGTGTTTCTCGCATTAAATAGATCGAAAAGAGCGATCTCGATGATTCTGCATACTTCTAACAGAAGTCTCACCGAGATTATCGCAGAAAATGCATATCTCTGCTTGAAACCCCACGCAAACCAAGATATCTCCTGTTCTGCTTATCCAAAGAACTGCGGAGTGGTGAAAACCCCAGAAAACGTGTCTCTCGCATTAAATAGTTCGAAAAGAGCGATCCTGATGATTCTGCATACTTCTGACAGAAGTCTCACAAAGATTATCGTAGAAAATGCATATCTCAGCTTGATACCCTACGACAGCCAAGATGTCGCCGGTCCTGCATATCAAACGCACGGTGTAGTGGTGAAATCACCAGATAACGTGTTTCTCGCATTAAATAGCTCGAAAAGAGCGATCTAGATGATTCAGCATACTTCGGACAGAAGTCTCACCAAGATTATCCTTGAAAATGCATATCACAGCTTGAAACCCCACGAAAACCAAGATATCGATGGTACTGCATATCAAACGCTCTGTGGAGTGGTGGAAACACCAGATAACGTGTTTCTCGCATTAAATAGCTCGAAAAGAGCGATCTCGATGATTCTGCATACTTCGGACAGAAGTCTCACCAAGATTATCGAAAAAAATGCATATCACAGCTGGAAACCCCACGAAAACTGAGATATCGCTGGTTCTGCATATCAAACGCACTGTGGAGTGCTGAAAACACCAGATAACGTTTTGTCGCATTAAATAGTTCGAATAGAGCGATCTCGATGATTAAGCATACTTCGGACAGAAGTCTCACCAAGATTATCGTAAAAAGTGCATATCTCAGCTTGAAACCCCACGAAAACCAAGATATCGACTGTTCTGCATATCCAACGAACTGTGGAGTGGGGTAACCCCCAGAAAACGTGTCTCTCGCGTTAAATAGCTCGAAAAGAGCGATCCCGATGATTCTGCATACTTCTGACAGAAGTCTCACCATGATTATCGTAGAAAATGCATATCTCAGCTTGATACCCTACGACAGCCAAGATGTCGCCGGTTCTGCATATCAAACGCACTGTGGAGTGGTGAAAACACCAGATAACGTGTTTCTCGCATTAAATAGCTCGAAAAGAGCGATCTAGATGTTTCAGCATACTTCGGACAGAAGTCTCACCAAGATTATCGTAAAAAATGCATATCTCAGCTTGAAACCCCACGAAAACTGAGATATCGCTGGTTCTGCATATCAAACGCACTGTGGAGTGTTGAAAACACCAGATAACGTGTTTCTCGCATCAAATAGCTCGAAAAGAGCGATCTCGAAGATTCTGCATACTTCGGACAGAAGTCTCACCAAGATTATCGCAGACAATGCATATCTCAGCTTGAAACCCCACGAAAACCAAGATATCGCCGATTCTGCATATCATACGCACTGTGGATTGCTGAAAACACCAGATATCGTGTTTCTCGCATTAAATAGCTCGAAAAGTGCGATCTCGATGATTCTGCATACTTCGGACAGAAGTCTCACCATGATTATCGTAAAAAATGCATATCTCAGCTTGAAACCCCACGAAAGCCAAGATATCGCTGGTTCTGCATATCCAACGAACTGTGGTGTGATGAAAACCCCAGAAAACGTGTTTCTCGCATTAAATAGCTCGAAAAGAGCGATCTCGATGATTCTGCACACTTCGGACAGAAGTCTCACCAAGATTATCGCAGACAATGCATATCTCAGCTTGAAACCCCACGAAAACCAAGATATCGCCGATTCTGCATATCGTACGCACTGTGGAGTGCTGAAAACACCAGATATCGTGTTTCTCGCATTAAATAGATCGAAAAGTGCGATCTCGATGATTCTGCATACTTCGGACAGAAGTCTCACCATGATTATCGTAAAAAATGCATATCTCAGCTTGAAACCCCACGAAAACCAAGATATCGCTGGTTCTGCATATCAAACGCACTGTGGACTGGTGAAAACACCAGATAACGTGTTTCTCGCATTAAATAGGTCGAAAAGAGCGATCTCGATGTTTCTGCATACTTCGGACAGAGGTCTCACCAAGATTATCTCAGAAAATGCATATCTCAGCTTGAAACCCCACGAAAACCCAGATATCGCCGGTTCTGCATATCAAACCAACTGTGGAGTGGTGAAAACACCAGACAACGTGTTTCTCGCATTAAATAGTTCGAAATGTGCGATTTCGATGATTCTGCATACTTCTAACAGAAGTCTCACCATGATTATCGCAGAAAATGCATATCTCTGCTAGAAAACCCACGAAAACCAAGATATCTCCTGTTCTGCATATCCAACGAACTGTGCAGTGGTGAAAACCCCAGAAAACGTGTTTCTCGCATAAAATAGCTCGAAAAGTACGATCTCGAAGATTCTGCATACTTCTAACAGAAGTCTCAACATGATTATCGTAGATAATGCATATCTCTGCTAGAAACCCCACGAAAACCAAGATATCTCCTGTTCTGCATATACAACGAACTGTGGAGTGGTGAAAACACCAGATAACGTGTTTCTCGCATTAACTAGCTCGAAATGAGCGATCTGGATGATTCTGCATACTTCTGACAGAAGACTCACCAAGATTATCGCTGAAAATGCATATCTCAGCAGGAAAAACCACGAAAATCAAGATATCGCCGGTTCTGCATATCAAACGCGCTGTGGAGTGGTGAAAACACCAGATAACGTGTTTCTCGCATTAACTAGCTCGAAAAGAGCGATCTAGATGATTCAGCATACTTCGGACAGAAGTCTCACCAAGATTACCGTAGAAAATGCATATCTCAGCTTGATACCCTACGACTGCCAAGATGTCGCCGGTCCTGCATATCAAACGCACGGTGTAGTGGTGAAAACACCAGATAACGTGTTTCTCGCATTAAATAGCTCGAAAAGAGCGATCTAGATGATTCAGCATACTTCGGACAGAAGTCTCACCAAGATTATCGAAAAAAATGCATATCTCAGCTGGAAACCCCACGAAAACTGAGATATCGCTGGTTCTGCATATCAAACGCACTGTGGAGTGCTGAAAACACCCGATAACGTTTTGTCGCATTAAATAGTTCGAATAGAGCGATCTCGATGATTAAGCATACTTCGGACAGAAGTCTCACCAAGATTATCGTAAAAAGTGCATATCTCAGCTTGAAACCCCACGAAAACCAAGATATCGACTGTTCTGCATATCCAACGAACTGTGGAGTGGGGAAAACCCCAGAAAACGTGTCTCTCGCGTTAAATAGCTCGAAAAGAGCGATCCCGATGATTCTGCATACTTCTGACAGAAGTCTCACCAAGATTATCGTAGAAAATGCATATCTCAGCTTGATACCCTACGACAGCCAAGATGTCGCCGGTTCTGCATATCAAACGCACTGTGGAGTGGTGAAAACACCAGATAACGTGTTTCTCGCATTAAATTGCTCGAAAAGAGCGATCTAGATGATTCAGCATACTTCGGACAGAAGTCTCACCAAGATTATCCTAGAAAATGCATATCTCAGCTTGGAACCCCACGAAAACCAAGATATCGACTGTTCTGCATATCCAACGAACTGTGGAGTGGGGAAAACCCCAGAAAACGTGTCTCTCGCGTTAAATAGCTCGAAAAGAGCGATCCCGATGATTCTGCATACTTCTGACAGAAGTCTCACCAAGATTATCGCAGACAATGCATATCTCAGCTTGAAACCCCACGAAAACCAAGATATCGCCGGTTCTGCATATCATACGCACTGTGGATTGCTGAAAACACCAGATATCGTGTTTCTCGCATTAAATAGCTCGAAAAGTGCGATCTCGATGATTCTGCATACTTCGGACAGAAGTCTCACCATGATTATCGTAAAAAATGCATATCTCAGCTTGAAACCCCACGAAAACCAAGATATCGCTGGTTCTGCATATCAAACGCACTGTGGACTGGTGAAAACACCAGATATCGTGTTTCTCGCATTAAATAGGTCGAAAAGAGCGATCTCGATGTTTCTGCATACTTCGGACAGAGGTCTCACCAAGATTATCTCAGAAAATGCATATCTCAGCTGGAAACCCCACGAAAACTGAGATATCGCTGGTTCTGCATATCAAACGCACTGTGGAGTGCTGAAAACACCAGATAACGTTTTGTCGCATTAAATAGTTCGAATAGAGCGATCTCGATGATTAAGCATACTTCGGACAGAAGTCTCACCAAGATTTTCGTAAAAAGTGCATATCTCAGCTTGAAACCCCACGAAAACCAAGATATCTCCTGTTCTGCATATCCAACGAACTGTGCAGTGGTGAAAACCCCAGAAAACGTGTTTCTCGCATAAAATAGCTCGAAAAGTACGATCTCGAAGATTCTGCATACTTCTAACAGAAGTCTCAACATGATTATCGCAGATAATGCATATCTCTGCTAGAAACCCCACGAAAACCAAGATTTCGCTGGTTCTGCATATCAAACGCACTGTGGAGTGGTGAAAACACCAGATAACGTGATTGTCGCATTAAATAACTCGAAAAGTGCGATCTCGATGTTTCTACATACTTCGGACAGAGCTCTCACCAAGATTATCGCAGAAAATGCATATCTCCGCTTGAAACCTCACGAAAACCAAGATATCTGCGGTTCTGCACATCAAACGTACTGTGGAGCCGTGAAAACACCAGAAAACGTGTTTCTTGCATTAAGTAGCTCGAAAAGAGCGTTCTCGAAGGTTCTGCATACTTCTGACAGAACACTCCCCAAGATTATCGCAGAAAATGCATATCTCATCTTGAAACCCGACGAAATCCAAGATGTCGCCGGTTCTGCATATCAAACGCACTGTGGAGTGGTGAAAACAACCAAATAACGTGTTTCTCGCATTAAATAGCTCGAAACGAGCGATCTCGATGATTCTGCATACTTCTGACAGAACACTCACCAAGATTATCGCAGAAAATGCATATCTCAGCTTGAAACCCCACGAAAACCAAGATATCGCCGGTTCTGCATATCATACGCACTGTGGATTGCTGAAAACACCAGATATCGTGTTTCTCGCATTAAATAGCTCGAAAAGTGCGATCTCGATGATTCTGCATACTTCGGACAGAAGTCTCACCATGATTATCGTAAAAAATGCATATCTCAGCTTGAAACCCCACGAAAACCAAGATATCGCTGGTTCTGCATATCAAACGCACTGTGGACTGGTGAAAACACCAGATATCGTGTTTCTCGCATTAAATAGGTCGAAAAGAGCGATCTCGATGTTTCTGCATACTTCGGACAGAGGTCTCACCAAGATTATCTCAGAAAATGCATATCTCAGCTGGAAACCCCACGAAAACTGAGATATCGCTGGTTCTGCATATCAAACGCACTGTGGAGTGCTGAAAACACCAGATAACGTTTTGTCGCATTAAATAGTTCGAATAGAGCGATCTCGATGATTAAGCATACTTCGGACAGAAGTCTCACCAAGATTTTCGTAAAAAGTGCATATCTCAGCTTGAAACCCCACGAAAACCAAGATATCTCCTGTTCTGCATATCCAACGAACTGTGCAGTGGTGAAAACCCCAGAAAACGTGTTTCTCGCATAAAATAGCTCGAAAAGTACGATCTCGAAGATTCTGCATACTTCTAACAGAAGTCTCAACATGATTATCGCAGATAATGCATATCTCTGCTAGAAACCCCACGAAAACCAAGATTTCGCTGGTTCTGCATATCAAACGCACTGTGGAGTGGTGAAAACACCAGATAACGTGATTGTCGCATTAAATAACTCGAAAAGTGCGATCTCGATGTTTCTACATACTTCGGACAGAGCTCTCACCAAGATTATCGCAGAAAATGCATATCTCCGCTTGAAACCTCACGAAAACCAAGATATCTGCGGTTCTGCACATCAAACGTACTGTGGAGCCGTGAAAACACCAGAAAACGTGTTTCTTGCATTAAGTAGCTCGAAAAGAGCGTTCTCGAAGGTTCTGCATACTTCTGACAGAACACTCCCCAAGATTATCGCAGAAAATGCATATCTCATCTTGAAACCCGACGAAATCCAAGATGTCGCCGGTTCTGCATATCAAACGCACTGTGGAGTGGTGAAAACAACCAAATAACGTGTTTCTCGCATTAAATAGCTCGAAACGAGCGATCTCGATGATTCTGCATACTTCTGACAGAACACTCACCAAGATTATCGCAGAAAATGCATATCTCAGCTGGAAACCCCACGAAAACCAAGATATCGTCGGTTCTGCATATCAGACGCACTGTGGAATGTTGAAAACACCAGAAAACGTGTTTCTCGTATTAACTAACTCGAAAAGAGCGTTCTCGATGATTCTGCATACTTCTCATAGATGAATCAGCAAGATTATCGCAGAAAATGCATATTTCAGCTGGAAACCCCACGAAAACCAAGCTATCGGCGGCTCTACATATCAAACGCACTGTGGAGTGGTCAAAACACAAGAAAACTTGTTTTTTTGCAAAAAATAGCTCGAAAATAGCGATATCGATGGTTCTGCATACTTCGGACAGAAGTCTCACCAATATTATCGCAGAAAATGCATATCTCAGCTTGAAACCTCACGAAAATCAAGATGTCGCCGGTTCTGCACATCAAACGTACTGTGGAGTGGTGAAAACACCAGAAAACGTGTTTCTCGCATTAAATAGCTCGAAAAGAGCGATATCGATGATTCTGCACACTTCGGACAGCAGTCTCACCAAGATTATCGCAGAAAATGCAGATCTCAGCTTGAAACCCCACGAAAACCAAGATATCGCCGATTCTGCATATCGTACGCACTGTGGAGTGCTGAAAACACCAGATATCGTGTTTCTCGCATTAAATAGCTCGAAAAGTGCGATCTCGATGATTCTGCATACTTCGGAAAGAAGTCTCACCAAGATTATCGCAGAAAATGCATATCTCAGCTTGAAACCCCACGAAAACCAAGATATCGCCGGTTCTGCATATCAAACGCACTGTGGAGTGGTGAAAACTCCAGATAACTTGTTTCTCGCATTAAATCGCTCGAAAAGAGCGATCTCGATGGTTCTGCACACTTCGGACAGAAGTCTCACCAAGATTATCGCAGATAATTCATATCTCAGCTTGAAACCCCACGAAAACCAAGATATCGCCGGTTCTGCATATCATACGCACTGTGGAGTGGTGAAAACACCAGATAACGTGTTTCTCGCATTAAATAGCTCGAAAAGTGCGATCTCGATGATTCTGCATACTTCGGACAGAAGTCTCACCATGATTATCGTAAAAAATGCATATCTCAGCTTGAAACCCCACGAAAGCCAACATATCGCTGGTTCTGCATATCCAACGAACTGTGGTGTGATGAAAACCCCAGAAAACGTGTTTCTCGCATTAAATAGCTCGAAAAGAGCGATCTCGATGATTCTGCACACTTCGGACAGAAGTCTCACCAAGATTATCGCAGACAATGCATATCTCAGCTTGAAACCCCACGAAAACCAAGATATCGCCGATTCTGCATATCGTACGCGCTGTGGAGTGCTGAAAACACCAGATATCGTGTTTCTCGCATTAAATAGCTCGAAAAGTGCGATCTCGATGATTCTGCATACTTCGGACAGAAGTCTCACCATGATTATCGTAAAAAATGCATATCTCAGCTTGAAACCCCACGAAAACCAAGATATCGCTGGTTCTGCATATCAAACGCACTGTGGACTGGTGAAAACACCAGATAACGTGTTTCTCGCATTAAATAGGTCGAAAAGAGCGATCTCGATGTTTCTGCATACTTCGGACAGAGGTCTCACCAAGATTATCTCAGAAAATGCATATCTCAGCTTGAAACCCCACGAAAACCCAGATATCGCCGGTTCTGCATATCAAACGCATTGTGGAGTGGTGAGAACACCAGATAACGTGTTTCTCGCATTAAGTAGCTCGAAACGAGCGATCTAGATGACTCTGCATACTTCTGACTGAAGTCTCACCAAGATTATCGCAGAAAATGCATATCTCAGCTTGAAACCCGAACCGAAACCAAGATATTTCCGGTTCTGCATGTCAAACGTACTGTGGAGTGGTGAATACACCAGATAACGTGTTTCTCCCATTAAATAACTCGAAAAGAGGGTTCTCGATGATTCTGCATACTTCTGACTGATGTCTCACCAAGATTATCGCAGAAAATGCATATCTCAGCTTGAACCCCGACGAAAACCAAGATGTCGCCGGTTCTGCATATCAAACGCACTGTGGAGTGGTGAAAACACCAGATAACGTGTTTCTCGCATTAAATAGCTCGAAAAGAGCGATCCCGATGATTCTGCATACTTCTGACAGAAGTCTCGCCAAGATTATCGTAGAAAATGCATATCTCAGCTTGATACCCGACGAAAGCCACGATGTCGCCGGGTCTGCATATCAAACGCACTGTGGAGTAGTGAAAACACCAGATAACGTGTTTCTCGCATTAAAGAGCTCGAAAAGAGGGATCTCGATGATTCTGCATACTACTGATAGAAGTCTCACCAAGATTATCGTAGAAAATGCATATCTCAGCTTGATACCCGACGAAAGCCAAGATGTCGCCGGTTCTGCATATCAAACGCACTGTGGAGTGGTGAAAACACCAGATAACGTGTTTCTCGCATTAAATAGCCCGAAATGAGGGATCTCGATGATTCTGCATACTTCTGACAGAAGACTCACCCAGATTATCGCAGAAAATGCATATCTCAACTGGAAACACCACGGAAATCAAGATATCGCCGGCTCTGCATATCAAACGCACTGTGGAATGTTAAAAACACCAGGAAACTTGTTTTTTTGCATTAAATAGCTCGACAAGAGCGATCTAGATGATTCTGCATACTTCTGACTGACGTCTCACCAAGATTATCGCAGAAAATGCATATCTCAGCTTGAATCCCACCGTAACCAAGATATCTGCGGTTCTGCATGTCAAACGCACTGTGGAGTGGCGAAAACACCAGAAAACGTGTATCTCGCATTAAGTAGCTCGAAACGGTCGATCTAGATGATTCTGCATACTTCTGACAGAAGTCTCACCAAGATTATCGTAGAAAATGTATATCCCAGCTTGAAACCCGACGAAAGCCAAGATATTTCCGGTTCTGCATGTCAAACGTACTGTGGAGTGGTGAATACACGAGATAATGTGTTTCTCGCATTAAATAACTCGAAAAGAGGGTTCTCGATGATTCTGCATACTTCTGACAGGAGACTCACCAAGATTATCGCAGAAAATGCATATCTCAACTGGAAACACCACGAAATTCAAGTTATCGCCGGTTCTGCATATTAAACGCACTGTGGAATGGTGAAACACCAGATAACGTGTTTCTCGCATCAAATAACTCGAAAAGAGGGTTCTCGATTATTCTGCATACTTCTGACAGAAGTCTCACCAAGATTATCGTAGAAAATGCATATCTCAGCTTGATACCCGACGAAAGCCACGATGTCGCCGGTTCTGCATATCAAACGCACTGTGGAGTGGTGAAAACACCAGATAACGTGTTTCTCGCATTAAATAGGTCGAAAAGAGCGATCTCGATGTTTCTGCATACTTCGGACAGAGGTCTCACCAAGATTATCTCAGAAAATGCATATCTCAGCTTGAAACCCCACGAAAACCCAGATATCGCCGGTTCTGCATATCAAACCAACTGTGGAGTGGTGAAAACACCAGACAACGTGTTTCTCGCATTAAATAGTTCGAAATGTGCGATTTCGATGATTCTGCATACTTCTAACAGAAGTCTCACCATGATTATCGCAGAAAATGCATATCTCTGCTAGAAAACCCACGAAAACCAAGATATCTCCTGTTCTGCATATCCAACGAACTGTGCAGTGGTGAAAACCCCAGAAAACGTGTTTCTCGCATAAAATAGCTCGAAAAGTACGATCTCGAAGATTCTGCATACTTCTAACAGAAGTCTCAACATGATTATCGCAGATAATGCATATCTCTGCTAGAAACCCCACGAAAACCAAGATATCTCCTGTTCTGCATATACAACGAACTGTGGAGTGGTGAAAACACCAGATAACGTGTTTCTCGCATTAACTAGCTCGAAATGAGCGATCTGGATGATTCTGCATACTTCTGACAGAAGACTCACCAAGATTATCGCTGAAAATGCATATCTCAGCAGGAAAAACCACGAAAATCAAGATATGGCCGGTTCTGCATATCAAACGCGCTGTGGAGTGGTGAAAACACCAGATAACGTGTTTCTCGCATTAACTAGCTCGAAAAGAGCGATCTAGATGATTCAGCATACTTCGGACAGAAGTCTCACCAAGATTACCGTAGAAAATGCATATCTCAGCTTGATACCCTACGACAGCCAAGATGTCGCCGGTCCTGCATATCAAACGCACGGTGTAGTGGTGAAAACACCAGATAACGTGTTTCTCGCATTAAATAGCTCGAAAAGAGCGATCTAGATGATTCAGCATACTTCGGACAGAAGTCTCACCAAGATTATCGAAAAAAATGCATATCTCAGCTGGAAACCCCACGAAAACTGAGATATCGCTGGTTCTGCATATCAAACGCACTGTGGAGTGCTGAAAACACCCGATAACGTTTTGTCGCATTAAATAGTTCGAATAGAGCGATCTCGATGATTAAGCATACTTCGGACAGAAGTCTCACCAAGATTATCGTAAAAAGTGCATATCTCAGCTTGAAACCCCACGAAAACCAAGATATCGACTGTTCTGCATATCCAACGAACTGTGGAGTGGGGAAAACCCCAGAAAACGTGTCTCTCGCGTTAAATAGCTCGAAAAGAGCGATCCCGATGATTCTGCATACATCTGACAGAAGTCTCACCAAGATTATCGTAGAAAATGCATATCTCAGCTTGATACCCTACGACAGCCAAGATGTCGCCGGTTCTGCATATCAAACGCACTGTGGAGTGGTGAAAACACCAGATAACGTGTTTCTCGCATTAAATTGCTCGAAAAGAGCGATCTAGATGATTCAGCATACTTCGGACAGAAGTCTCACCAAGATTATCCTAGAAAATGCATATCTCAGCTTGGAACCCCACGAAAACCAAGATATCGACTGTTCTGCATATCCAACGAACTGTGGAGTGGGGAAAACCCCAGAAAACGTGTCTCTCGCGTTAAATAGCTCGAAAAGAGCGATCCCGATGATTCTGCATACTTCTGACAGAAGTCTCACCAAGATTATCGCAGACAATGCATATCTCAGCTTGAAACCCCACGAAAACCAAGATATCGCCGGTTCTGCATATCATACGCACTGTGGATTGCTGAAAACACCAGATATCGTGTTTCTCGCATTAAATAGCTCGAAAAGTGCGATCTCGATGATTCTGCATACTTCGGACAGAAGTCTCACCATGATTATCGTAAAAAATGCATATCTCAGCTTGAAACCCCACGAAAACCAAGATATCGCTGGTTCTGCATATCAAACGCACTGTGGACTGGTGAAAACACCAGATAACGTGTTTCTCGCATTAAATAGGTCGAAAAGAGCGATCTCGATGTTTCTGCATACTTCGGACAGAGGTCTCACCAAGATTATCTCAGAAAATGCATATCTCAGCTGGAAACCCCACGAAAACTGAGATATCGCTGGTTCTGCATATCAAACGCACTGTGGAGTGCTGAAAACACCAGATAACGTTTTGTCGCATTAAATAGTTCGAATAGAGCGATCTCGATGATCAAGCATACTTCGGACAGAAGTCTCACCAAGATTTTCGTAAAAAGTGCATATCTCAGCTTGAAACCCCACGAAAACCAAGATATCTCCTGTTCTGCATATCCAACGAACTGTGCAGTGGTGAAAACCCCAGAAAACGTGTTTCTCGCATAAAATAGCTCGAAAAGTACTATCTCGAAGATTCTGCATACTTCTAACAGAAGTCTCAACATGATTATCGCAGATAATGCATATCTCTGCTAGAAACCCCACGAAAACCAAGATTTCGCTGGTTCTGCATATCAAACGCACTGTGGAGTGGTGAAAACACCAGATAACGTGATTGTCGCATTAAATAACTCGAAAAGTGCGATCTCGATGTTTCTACATACTTCGGACAGAGGTCTCACCAAGATTATCGCAGAAAATGCATATCTCAGCTTGAAACCTCACGAAAACCAAGATATCTGCGGTTCTGCACATCAAACGTACTGTGGAGCCGTGAAAACACCAGAAAACGTGTTTCTTGCATTAAGTAGCTCGAAAAGAGCGTTCTCGAAGGTTCTGCATACTTCTGACAGAACACTCCCCAAGATTATCGCAGAAAATGCATATCTCATCTTGAAACCCGACGAAATCCAAGATGTCGCCGGTTCTGCATATCAAACGCACTGTGGAGTGGTGAAAACAACCAAATAACGTGTTTCTCGCATTAAATAGCTCGAAACGAGCGATCTCGATGATTCTGCATACTTCTGACAGAACACTCACCAAGATTATCGCAGAAAATGCATATCTCAGCTGGAAACCCCACGAAAACCAAGATATCGTCGGTTCTGCATATCAGACGCACTGTGGAATGTTGAAAACACCAGAAAACGTGTTTCTCGTATTAACTAACTCGAAAAGAGCGTTCTCGATGATTCTGCATACTTCTCATAGATGAATCAGCAAGATTATCGCAGAAAATGCATATTTCAGCTGGAAACCCCACGAAAACCAAGCTATCGGCGGCTCTACATATCAAACGCACTGTGGAGTGGTCAAAACACAAGAAAACTTGTTTTTTTGCAAAAAATAGCTCGAAAATAGCGATATCGATGGTTCTGCATACTTCGGACAGAAGTCTCACCAATATTATCGCAGAAAATGCATATCTCATCTTGAAACCTCACGAAAATCAAGATGTCGCCGGTTCTGCACATCAAACGTACTGTGGAGTGGTGAAAACACCAGAAAACGTGTTTCTCGCATTAAATAGCTCGAAAAGAGCGATATCGATGATTCTGCACACTTCGGACAGCAGTCTCACCAAGATTATCGCAGAAAATGCAGATCTCAGCTTGAAACCCCACGAAAACCAAGATATCGCCGATTCTGCATATCGTACGCACTGTGGAGTGCTGAAAACACCAGATAACTTGTTTCTCGCATTAAATCGCTCGAAAAGAGCGATCTCGATGGTTCTGCACACTTCGGACAGAAGTCTCACCAAGATTATCGCAGATAATTCATATCTCAGCTTGAAACCCCACGAAAACCAAGATATCGCCGGTTCTGCATATCATACGCACTGTGGAGTGGTGAAAACACCAGATAACGTGTTTCTCGCATTAAATAGCTCGAAAAGTGCGATCTCGATGATTCTGCATACTTCGGACAGAAGTCTCACCATGATTATCGTAAAAAATGCATATCTCAGCTTGAAACCCCACGAAAGCCAACATATCGCTGGTTCTGCATATCCAACGAACTGTGGTGTGATGAAAACCCCAGAAAACGTGTTTCTCGCATTAAATAGCTCGAAAAGAGCGATCTCGATGATTCTGCACACTTCGGACAGAAGTCTCACCAAGATTATCGCAGACAATGCATATCTCAGCTTGAAACCCCACGAAAACCAAGATATCGCCGATTCTGCATATCGTACGCGCTGTGGAGTGCTGAAAACACCAGATATCGTGTTTCTCGCATTAAATAGCTCGAAAAGTGCGATCTCGATGATTCTGCATACTTCGGACAGAAGTCTCACCATGATTATCGTAAAAAATGCATATCTCAGCTTGAAACCCCACGAAAACCAAGATATCGCTGGTTCTGCATATCAAACGCACTGTGGACTGGTGAAAACACCAGATAACGTGTTTCTCGCATTAAATAGGTCGAAAAGAGCGATCTCGATGTTTCTGCATACTTCGGACAGAGGTCTCACCAAGATTATCTCAGAAAATGCATATCTCAGCTTGAAACCCCACGAAAACCCAGATATCGCCGGTTCTGCATATCAAACGCATTGTGGAGTGGTGAGAACACCAGATAACGTGTTTCTCGCATTAAGTAGCTCGAAACGAGCGATCTAGATGACTCTGCATACTTCTGACTGAAGTCTCACCAAGATTATCGCAGAAAATGCATATCTCAGCTTGAAACCCGAACCGAAACCAAGATATTTCCGGTTCTGCATGTCAAACGTACTGTGGAGTGGTGAATACACCAGATAACGTGTTTCTCCCATTAAATAACTCGAAAAGAGGGTTCTCGATGATTCTGCATACTTCTGACTGATGTCTCACCAAGATTATCGCAGAAAATGCATATCTCAGCTTGAACCCCGACGAAAACCAAGATGTCGCCGGTTCTGCATATCAAACGCACTGTGGAGTGGTGAAAACACCAGATAACGTGTTTCTCGCATTAAATAGCTCGAAAAGAGCGATCCCGATGATTCTGCATACTTCTGACAGAAGTCTCGCCAAGATTATCGTAGAAAATGCATATCTCAGCTTGATACCCGACGAAAGCCACGATGTCGCCGGGTCTGCATATCAAACGCACTGTGGAGTAGTGAAAACACCAGATAACGTGTTTCTCGCATTAAAGAGCTCGAAAAGAGGGATCTCGATGATTCTGCATACTACTGATAGAAGTCTCACCAAGATTATCGTAGAAAATGCATATCTCAGCTTGATACCCGACGAAAGCCAAGATGTCGCCGGTTCTGCATATCAAACGCACTGTGGAGTGGTGAAAACACCAGATAACGTGTTTCTCGCATTAAATAGCCCGAAATGAGGGATCTCGATGATTCTGCATACTTCTGACAGAAGACTCACCCAGATTATCGCAGAAAATGCATATCTCAACTGGAAACACCACGGAAATCAAGATATCGCCGGCTCTGCATATCAAACGCACTGTGGAATGTTAAAAACACCAGGAAACTTGTTTTTTTGCATTAAATAGCTCGACAAGAGCGATCTAGATGATTCTGCATACTTCTGACTGACGTCTCACCAAGATTATCGCAGAAAATGCATATCTCAGCTTGAATCCCACCGTAACCAAGATATCTGCGGTTCTGCATGTCAAACGCACTGTGGAGTGGCGAAAACACCAGAAAACGTGTATCTCGCATTAAGTAGCTCGAAACGGTCGATCTAGATGATTCTGCATACTTCTGACAGAAGTCTCACCAAGATTATCGTAGAAAATGTATATCCCAGCTTGAAACCCGACGAAAGCCAAGATATTTCCGGTTCTGCATGTCAAACGTACTGTGGAGTGGTGAATACACGAGATAATGTGTTTCTCGCATTAAATAACTCGAAAAGAGGGTTCTCGATGATTCTGCATACTTCTGACAGGAGACTCACCAAGATTATCGCAGAAAATGCATATCTCAACTGGAAACACCACGAAATTCAAGTTATCGCCGGTTCTGCATATTAAACGCACTGTGGAATGGTGAAACACCAGATAACGTGTTTCTCGCATCAAATAACTCGAAAAGAGGGTTCTCGATTATTCTGCATACTTCTGACAGAAGTCTCACCAAGATTATCGTAGAAAATGCATATCTCAGCTTGATACCCGACGAAAGCCACGATGTCGCCGGTTCTGCATATCAAACGCACTGTGGAGTGGTGAAAACACCAGAAAACGTGTTTCTCGCATTAGGTAGCTCGAAACGAGCGATCTAGATGATTCTGCATACTTCTGACAGAAGACTCACCAAGATTATCGCAAAAATGCATATCGCAGCTGGAAACACCACGAAAATCAAGATATCGCCGGTTCTGCATATCGAACGCACTGTGGAGTGGTGAAAACACCAGATAACGTGTTTCTCGCATTAAATAGCCCGAAAAGAGGGATCTCGATGATTCTGCATACTTCTGACAGAAGACTCACCAAGATTATCGCAGAAAATGCATATCTCTACTGGAAACACCACGAAAATCGAGATATCGCCGGTTCTGAATATCAAACGCACTGTGGAATGTTGAAAACACCAGGAAACTTGTTTTTTTGCATTAAATAGCTCGACAAGAGCGATCTAGATGATTCTGCATACTTCTGACTGAAGTCTCACCAAGATAATCGCAGAAAATGCATATCTCAGCTTGAAACCCGACGAAATCCAAGATGTCGCCGGTTCTGCATATCAAACGCACTGTGGAGTGGTGAAAACACCAGATAACGTGTGTCTCGCATTAAACAGCTCGGAAAGAGCGTTCTCGATGATTCTGCTTACTTCTGACAGAAGAATCACCAGGATTATCGCAGAAAATGCATGTCTCAGTTTGAACCCCGACTAAAGCCAAGATGTCGCCGGTTCTGCATATCAAACGCACTGTGGAGTGGTGAAAACACCAGATAACGTGTTTCTCGCGTTAAATAGCTCGATAAGAGCGATCTAGATGATTCTGCATACTTCTGACTGAAGTCTCACCAAGATTATCGCAGAAAATGCATATCTCAGCTTGAATCCCGAACGTAACCAAGATATCTGCGGTTCTGCATGTCAAACGCACTGTGGAGTGGTGAAAACACCAGATAACGTGTTTCTCGCGTTAAATAGCTCGGCAAGAGCGATCTAGATGATTCTGCATACTTCTGACTGAAGTCTCACCAAGATTATCGCAGAAAATGCATATCTCAGCTTGAATCCCGAACGTAACCAAGATATCTGCGGTTCTGCATGTCAAACGCACTGTGGAGTGGTGAAAACACCAGATAACGTGTTTCTCGCGTTAAGTAGCTCGAAAAGAGCGATCTCGATGATTCTGCATACTTCTGACAGAAGTCTCCCCAAGATAATCGCAGAAAATGCATATCTCAGCTTGAAACCCGACGAAATCCAAGATGTCGCCGGTTCTGCACATAAAACGTTCTGTGGAGTGGTGAAAACACCAGAAAACGTGTTTCTCGCATTAAGTAGCTCGAAAAGAGCGATCCCGATGATTCTGCATACTTCTGACAGAAGTCTCACCAAGATTATCGTAGAAAATGCATATCTCAGCTTGAAACCCGACGAAATCCAAGATATCTTCGGTGCTGCATGTCAAACGTACTGTGGAGTGGTGAATACACCAGAAAACGTGTTTCTCGCATTAAGTAGCTCGAAAAGAGCGTTCTCGAAGATTCTGCATACTTCTGACTGATGTCTCACCACTATTATCGCAGAAAATGCATATCTCAGCTGGAAACACCACGAATATCAAGATATCGCCGGTTCTGCATATCAAAAACGCTCTGTGGAGTGGTGAATACACCAGAAAACGTGTTTCTCGCATTAAATTGCTCGAAAAGTGCAATCTAGATGATTCTGCATACTTCTGACAGAAGACTCACAAAGATAATCCCAGAAAATGCATATCTGAGCTGGAAACACCACGAAAATCAAGATATCGCCGGTTCTGCATATCAAACGCACTGTGGAATGTTGAAAACACCGGGAAACTTGTTTTTTTGCATTAAATAGCTCGACAAGAGCGATCTAGATGATTCTGCATACTTCTGAATGAAGTCATACCACGATTATCGCAGAAAATGCATATCTCACCTTGAAACCTCACGAAAATCAAGATGACGCCGGTTCTGCATATCAAACGCACTGTGGAGTGGTGAAAACACCAGAAAACGTGTTTCTCGCATTAAGTAGCTCGAAAAGAGCGTTCTCGAAGATTCTGCATACTTCTGACAGAAGTCTCACCAAGATTATCGTAGAAAAGCATATCTCAGCTTGAAACCTGACCGAAACCAAGATATCTCCGGTTCTGCATGTCAAACGCTCTGTGGAGTGGTGAATACACCAGAAAACGTGTTTCTCGCATTAAATTGCTCGAAAAGTGCAATCTAGATGATTAAGCATACATCGGACAGAAGTCTCACCAAGATTATCGCAGAAAATGCATATCTCAGCTGGAAACACCACGAAAATCAAGATATCGCCGGTTCTGCATATAAATCGCTCTGTGGAGTGGTGAAAACACCAGATAACCTGTTTCTCGCATTAAATAGCTCGAAAAGAGCAATCTAGATGATTCTGCATACTTCTGACAGAAGTCTCACCAAGATTATCGCGGAAAATGCATACCTCAGCTTGAAATCTCACGAAAATCAAGATGTCGCCGCTTCTGCATATCAAACGCACTGTGGAGTGGTGAAAACAACCAGATAACGTGTTTCTCGAATTAAATAGCTCGAAAAGAACGATATAGATGATTCTGCATACTTCTGACAGAAGTCTCAACAAGATTATCGTAGAAAATGCATTTCTCAGCTTGAACCCCGACGAAATCCAAGATGTCGCCGGTTCTGCATATCAAACGCACTGTGGAGTGGTGAAAACACCAGATAACGTGTTTCTCGCATTAAATAGCTCGAAAAAAGCGATCCCGATGATTCTGCATACTTCTGACAGACGGCTCACCAAGATTATCGTAGAAAATGCATATCTCAGCTTGAAACCCGACCGAAACCAAGATATCTCCGGTTCTGCATGTCAAACGTACTGTGGAGTGGTGAATACACCAGAAAACGTGTTTCTCGCATTAAGTAGCTCGAAAAGAGCGTTCTCGAAGATTCTGCATACTTCTGACTGAAGTCTCACCAAGATTATCGCAGAAAATGCATACCTCAGCTTGAAATCTCACGAAAATCAAGATGTCGCCGCTTCTGCATATCAAACGCACTGTGGAGTGGTGAATACACCAGAAAACGTGTTTCTCGCATTAAATAGCTCGAAAAGAGCGATCTAGATGATTCTGCATACTTCTGACAGAAGTCTCACCAAGATTATCCTAGAATGTGCATATCTCAGCTTGAACCCCGACGAAATCCAAGATGTCGCCGGTTCTGCATATCAAACGCACTGTGGAGTGGTGAAAACACCAGAGAACTTGTTTTTTCGCAGTAGATATCTCGAAACGGGCGATCTAGATGATTCTGCATACTTCTGACAGAAGTCTCACCAAGATTATCGCAGAAAATGCATATCTCAGCTTGAAACCCGACCGAAACCAAGATATCTCCGGTTCTGCATATCAAACGCACTGTGGGGTGGCGAAAACACCAGAAAACGTGTTTCTCGATTTAAATAGCTCGAAAAGAGCGATATCTAGATGATTCTGCATACTTCTGACAGAAGTCTCACCAAGATTATCGCAGAAAATGCATACCTGAGCTTGAAATCTCACGAAAATCAAGATGTCGCCGCTTCTGCATATCAAACGCACTGTGGAGTGGTGAAAACAACCAGATAACGTGTTTCTCGAATTAAATAGCTCGAAAAGAACGATCTAGATGATTCTGCATACTTCTGACAGAAGTCTCACCAAGATTATCGTAGAAAATGCATATCTCAGCTTGATACCCGAAGACAGCCAAGATGTCGCCGGTTCTGCATATCAAACGCACTGTGGAGTGGTGAAAACACCAGAGAACTTGTTTTTTCGCAGTAGATAGCTCGAAACGGGCGATCTAGATGATTCTGCATACTTCTGACAGAAGTCTCACCAAGATTATCGCAGAAAATGCATATCTGAGCTTGAAACCCGACGAAATCCAAGATGTCGCCGGTTCTGCATGTCAAACGCACTGTGGAGTGGTGAAAACACCAGATAACGTGTTTCTCGCATTAAATAGCTCGAAAAGAGCGATCTCGAAGATTCTGCATACTTCTGAGAGAAGTCTCACCAAGATTATCGTAGAAAATGTATATCTCAGCTTGATACCCGAAGACAGCCAAGATGTCGCCGGTTCTGCGTATCAAACGCACTGTGGAGTGGTGAAAACACCAGATAACGTGTTTCTCGCATTAAATAGCTCGAAAAGCGCAATCCCGATGATTCGGCATACTTCTGACAGACGTCACACCAAGATTATCGTAGAAAATGCATATCTCAGCATGAAACCCGACCGAAACCAAGATATCTCCGGTTCTGCATGTCAAACGTACTGTGGAGTGGTGAATACACCAGAAAACGTGTTTCTCGCATTAAATAGCTCGAAAAGAGCGATCCCGATGATTCTGCATACTTCTGACTGAAGTCTCACCAAGATTCTCGTAGAAAATGCATATCTGAGCTTGAAACCCGACGAAATCCAAGATGTCGCCGGTTCTGCATGTCAAACGCACTGTGGAGTGGTGAAAACACCAGATAACGTGTTTCTCGCATTAAATAGCTCGAAAAGAGCGATCCCGATAATTCTGCATACTTCTGACAGACGTCTCACCAAGATTATCGTAGAAAATGCATATCTCAGCTTGAAACCCGACCGAAACCAAGATATCTCCGGTTCTGCATGTCAAACGTACTGTGGAGTGGAGAATACACCAGACAACGTGTTTCACGCATTAAATAGCTCGAAAAGAGCGATCCCGATAATTCTGCATACTTCTGACAGACGTCTCACCAAGATTATCCTGGAATGTGCATATCTCAGCTTGAACCCCGACGAAATCCAAGATGTCGCCGGTTCTGCATATCAAACGCACTGTGGAGTGGTGAAAACACCAGATAACGTGTTTCTCGCATTAAATAGCTCGAAAAGAGCGATCCCGATAATTCTGCATACTTCTGACAGACGTCTCACCAAGATTATAGTAGAATGTGCATATCTCAGCTTGAACCCCGACGAAATCCAAGATGTCGCCGGTACTGCATATCAAACGGACTGTGGTGTGGTGAAAACACCAGAAAACTTGTTTTTTCGCATTAGATAGCTCGAAACGGGCGATCTAGATGATTCTGCATACTTCTGACAGAAGTCTCATCAAGATTATCGCAGAAAATGCATACCTGAGCTTGAAATCTCACGAAAATCAAGATGTCGCCGCTTCTGCATAGCAAACGCACTGTGGAATGTTGAAAACACCAGAAATCTTGTTTTTTCGCATTAGATAGCTCGAAACGAGCGATCTAGATGATTCTGCATACTTCTGCCTGAAGTCTCACCAATATTATAGGAGAAAATGCATATCTCAGCTTGAAATCTCACGAAAATCAAGATGTCGCCGGTTCTGCATGTCAAACGTACTGAGGAGTGGTGAAAACACCTGAAAACTTGTTTTTTCGCATTAAATAGCTCGAAACGAGAGATCTAGATGATTCTGCATACATATGACTGAAGTCTCACCAATATTATCGCAGAAAATGCATATCTCAGCTTGAAACCTCACCAAAATCATGATGTCGCCGGTTCTGCATATAAAACGCCCTGTGGAGTGCTGAAAACAACAGATAACGTGTTTCTCGCATTAAATAGCTCGAAAAGAGGGGTCTCGATGATTCTGCATACTACTGACAGAAGTCTCACCAAGATTATCGTAGAATGTGCATATCTCAGCTTGAACCCCGACGAAATCCAAGATGTCGCCGGTTCTGCATATCAAACGCACTGTGGAGTGGTGAAAACACCAGAAAACGTGATTCTCGCATTAAGTAGCTCGAAAAGAGCGATCCCGATGATTCTACATACTTCTGACAGAAGTCTCACCAAGATTATCGCAGAAAATGCATATCTCAGCTGGACACACCACGAAAATCAAGATATCGCCGGTTCTGCATATCAAACGCACTGTGGAATGTTGAAAGCACCAGAAAACTTGTTTTTTCGAATTAAATAGTTCGAAAAGAGCGATCCCGATGATTCTGCATACTTCTGACTGAAGTCTCACCAAGATTATCGCAGAAAATGCATATCTCAGCTTGAAACCTCACGAAAACCAAGTTATCTCCGGTTCTGCACATCAAACGGACTGTAGTGTGGTGAAAACACCAGAAAACGTGTTTCTCGAATTAAATAGCTCGAAAAGAGCGATCTAGATGATTCTACATACTTCTGACAGAAGTCTCACCAAGATTATCGTAGAATGTGCATATCTCAGCTTGAACCCCGACGAAATCCAAGATGTCGCCGGTTCTGCATATCAAACGCACTGTGGAGTGGTGAAAACACCAGAAAAATTGTTTTTTCGCATTAAATAGCTCGAAACGAGCGATCCCGATGATTCTGCATACTTCTTACTGAAGTCTCACCAAGCTTCTCGTAGGAAATGCATATCTCAGCTTGAAACCTCACGAAAATCAAGATGTCGCCGCTTCTGCATAGCAAACGCACTGTGGAATGTTGAAAACACCAGAAATCTTGTTTTTTCGCATTAGATAGCTCGAAACGAGCGATCTAGATGATTCTGCATACTTCTGCCTGAAGTCTCACCAATATTATAGGAGAAAATGCATATCTCAGCTTGAAATCTCACGAAAATCATGATGTCGCCGGTTCTGCATGTCAAACGTACTGAGGAGTGGTGAAAACACCAGAAAACTTGTTTTTTCGCATTAGATAGCTCGAAACGAGCGATCTAGATGATTCTGCATACTTCTGCCTGAAGTCTCACCAATATTATAGGAGAAAATGCATATCTCAGCTTGAAATCTCACGAAAATCAAGATGTCGCCGCTTCTGCATAGCAAACGCACTGTGGAATGTTGAAAACACCAGAAATCTTGTTTTTTCGCATTAGATAGCTCGAAACGAGCGATCTAGATGATTCTGCATACTTCTGCCTGAAGTCTCACCAATATTATAGGAGAAAATGCATATCTCAGCTTGAAATCTCACGAAAATCAAGATGTCGCCGGTTCTGCATGTCAAACGTACTGAGGAGTGGTGAAAACACCTGAAAACTTGTTTTTTCGCATTAAATAGCTCGAAACGAGAGATCTAGATGATTCTGCATACATATGACTGAAGTCTCACCAATATTATCGCAGAAAATGCATATCTCAGCTTGAAACCTCACCAAAATCATTATGTCGCCGGTTCTGCATATAAAACGCCCTGTGGAGTGCTGAAAACACCAGATAACGTGTTTCTCGCATTAAATAGCTCGAAAAGAGGGGTCTCGATGATTCTGCATACTACTGACAGAAGTCTCACCAAGATTATCGTAGAATGTGCATATCTCAGCTTGAACCCCGACGAAATCCAAGATGTCGCCGGTTCTGCATATCAAACGCACTGTGGAGTGGTGAAAACACCAGAAAACGTGATTCTCGCATTAAGTAGCTCGAAAAGAGCGATCCCGATGATTCTACATACTTCTGACAGAAGTCTCACCAAGATTATCGCAGAAAATGCATATCTCAGCTGGACACACCACGAAAATCAAGATATCGCCGGTTCTGCATATCAAACGCACTGTGGAATGTTGAAAGCACCAGAAAACTTGTTTTTTCGAATTAAATAGTTCGAAAAGAGCGATCCCGATGATTCTGCATACTTCTGACTGAAGTCTCACCAAGATTATCGCAGAAAATGCATATCTCAGCTTGAAACCTCACGAAAACCAAGTTATCTCCGGTTCTGCACATCAAACGGACTGTAGTGTGGTGAAAACACCAGAAAACGTGTTTCTCGAATTAAATAGCTCGAAAAGAGCGATCTAGATGATTCTACATACTTCTGACAGAAGTCTCACCAAGATTATCGTAGAATGTGCATATCTCAGCTTGAACCCCGACGAAATCCAAACTGTCGCCGGTTCTGCATATCAAACGCAATGTGGAGTGGTGAAAACACCAGAAAACTTGTTTTTTCGCATTAAATAGCTCGAAACGAGCGATCCCGATGATTCTGCATACTTCTTACTGAAGTCTCACCAAGCTTCTCGTAGGAAATGCATATCTCAGCTTGAAACCTCACGAAAATCAAGATGTCGCCGCTTCTGCATAGCAAACGCACTGTGGAATGTTGAAAACACCAGAAATCTTGTTTTTTCGCATTAGATAGCTCGAAACGAGCGATCTAGATGATTCTGCATACTTCTGCCTGAAGTCTCACCAATATTATAGGAGAAAATGCATATCTCAGCTTGAAATCTCACGAAAATCATGATGTCGCCGGTTCTGCATGTCAAACGTACTGAGGAGTGGTGAAAACACCAGAAAACTTGTTTTTTCGCATTAGATAGCTCGAAACGAGCGATCTAGATGATTCTGCATACTTCTGCCTGAAGTCTCACCAATATTATAGGAGAAAATGCATATCTCAGCTTGAAATCTCACGAAAATCAAGATGTCGCCGCTTCTGCATAGCAAACGCACTGTGGAATGCTGAAAACACCAGAAATCTTGTTTTTTCGCATTAGATAGCTCGAAACGAGCGATCTAGATGATTCTGCATACTTCTGCCTGAAGTCTCACCAATATTATAGGAGAAAATGCATATCTCAGCTTGAAATCTCACGAAAATCAAGATGTCGCCGGTTCTGCATGTCAAACGTACTGAGGAGTGGTGAAAACACCAGAAAACTTGTTTTTTCGCATTAAATAGCTCGAAACGAGAGATCTAGATGATTCTGCATACATATGACTGAAGTCTCACCAATATCATCGCAGAAAATGCATATCTCAGCTTGAAACCTCACCAAAATCATGATGTCGCCGGTTCTGCTTATAAAACGCACTGTGGAGTGGTGAAAACACCAGATAACGTGTTTCTCGCATTAAATAGCTCGAAAAGAGGGGTCTCGATGATTCTGCATACTACTGACAGAAGTCTCACCAAGATTATCGTAGAATGTGCATATCTCAGCTTGAACCCCGACGAAATCCAAGATGTCGCCGGTTCTGCATATCAAACGCACTGTGGAGTGGTGAAAACACCAGAAAACGTGATTCTCGCATTAAGTAGCTCGAAAAGAGCGATCCCGATGATTCTGCATACTTCTGACAGACGTCTCACCAAGATTACCGCAGAAAATGCATATCTCAGCTTGAAACCCGACCGAAACCAAGATATCTCCGGTTCTGCATATCAAACGCACTGTGGGGTGGCGAAAACACCAGAAAACGTGTTTCTCGCATTAAATAGCTCGAAAAGAGCGATCCCGATGATTCTGCATACTTCTGACAGAAGTCTCACCAAGATTATCGTAGAATGTGCATATCTCAGCTTGAACCCCGACGAAATCCAAGATGTCGCCGGTACTGCATATCAAACGGACTGTGGTGTGGTGAAAACACCAGAAAACTTGTTTTTTCGCATTAGATAGCTCGAAACGGGCGATCTAGATGATTCTGCATACTTCTGACAGAAGTCTCACCAAGATTATCGCAGAAAATGCATACCTGAGCTTGAAATCTCACGAAAATCAAGATGTCGCCGCTTCTGCATAGCAAACGCACTGTGGAATGTTGAAAACACCAGAAATCTTGTTTTTTCGCATTAGATAGCTCGAAACGAGCGATCTAGATGATTCTGCATACTTCTGCCTGAAGTCTCACCAATATTATAGGAGAAAATGCATATCTCAGCTTGAAATCTCACGAAAATCAAGATGTCGCCGGTTCTGCATGTCAAACGTACTGAGGAGTGGTGAAAACACCAGAAAACTTGTTTTTTCGCATTAAATAGCTCGAAACGAGAGATCTAGATGATTCTGCATACATATGACTGAAGTCTCACCAATATCATCGCAGAAAATGCATATCTCAGCTTGAAACCTCACCAAAATCATGATGTCGCCGGTTCTGCTTATAAAACGCACTGTGGAGTGGTGAAAACACCAGATAACGTGTTTCTCGCATTAAATAGCTCGAAAAGAGGGGTCTCGATGATTCTGCATACTACTGACAGAAGTCTCACCAAGATTATCGTAGAATGTGCATATCTCAGCTTGAACCCCGACGAAATCCAAGATGTCGCCGGTTCTGCATATCAAACGCACTGTGGAGTGGTGAAAACACCAGAAAACGTGATTCTCGCATTAAGTAGCTCGAAAAGAGCGATCCCGATGATTCTGCATACTTCTGACAGACGTCTCACCAAGATTACCGCAGAAAATGCATATCTCAGCTTGAAACCCGACCGAAACCAAGATATCTCCGGTTCTGCATATCAAACGCACTGTGGGGTGGCGAAAACACCAGAAAACGTGTTTCTCGCATTAAATAGCTCGAAAAGAGCGATCCCGATGATTCTGCATACTTCTGACAGAAGTCTCACCAAGATTATCGTAGAATGTGCATATCTCAGCTTGAACCCCGACGAAATCCAAGATGTCGCCGGTACTGCATATCAAACGGACTGTGGTGTGGTGAAAACACCAGAAAACTTGTTTTTTCGCATTAGATAGCTCGAAACGGGCGATCTAGATGATTCTGCATACTTCTGACAGAAGTCTCACCAAGATTATCGCAGAAAATGCATACCTGAGCTTGAAATCTCACGAAAATCAAGATGTCGCCGCTTCTGCATAGCAAACGCACTGTGGAATGTTGAAAACACCAGAAATCTTGTTTTTTCGCATTAGATAGCTCGAAACGAGCGATCTAGATGATTCTGCATACTTCTGCCTGAAGTCTCACCAATATTATAGGAGAAAATGCATATCTCAGCTTGAAATCTCACGAAAATCAAGATGTCGCCGGTTCTGCATGTCAAACGTACTGAGGAGTGGTGAAAACACCAGAAAACTTGTTTTTTCGCATTAAATAGCTCGAAACGAGAGATCTAGATGATTCTGCATACATATGACTGAAGTCTCACCAATATTATCGCAGAAAATGCATATCTCAGCTTGAAACCTCACCAAAATCATGATGTCGCCGGTTCTGCATATAAAACGCCCTGTGGAGTGCTGAAAGCACCAGAAAACTTGTTTTTTCGAATTAAATAGTTCGAAAAGAGCGATCCCGATGATTCTGCATACTTCTGACTGAAGTCTCACCAAGATTATCGCAGAAAATGCATATCTCAGCTTGAAACCTCACGAAAACCAAGTTATCTCCGGTTCTGCACATCAAACGGACTGTAGTGTGGTGAAAACACCAGAAAACGTGTTTCTCGAATTAAATAGCTCGAAAAGAGCGATCTAGATGATTCTACATACTTCTGACAGAATTCTCACCAAGATTATCGCAGAAAATGCATATCTCAGGTTGAAATCTCACGAAAATCAAGATTTCGCCGGTTCTGCATATCAAACGCACTGTGGAGTCGTGAAAACATCAGATAACGTGTTTCTCGCATTAAATAGCTCGAAAAGAGGGATCTCGATGATTCTGCATACTTCTGACAGATGACTCACCAAGATTATCGCACAAAATGCATATCTCAGCTGGAAACACCACGAAAATCAAGATATCGCCGGTTCTGCATATAAATCGCTCTGTGGAGTGGTGAAAACACCAGATAACCTGTTTCTCGCATTAAATAGCTCGAAAAGAGCAATCTAGATGATTCTGCATACTTCTGACAGAAGTCTCACCAAGATTATCGTAGAAAATGCATTTCTCAGCTTGAACCCCGACGAAATCCAAGATGTCGCCGGTTCTGCATAGCTAACGCACTGTGGAATGTTGAAAACACCAGAAATCTTGTTTTTTCCCATTAGATAGCTCGAAACGAGCGATCTAGATGATTCTGCATACTTCTGCCTGAAGTCTCACCAATATTATAGGAGAAAATGCATATCTCAGCTTGAAATCTCACGAAAATCAAGATGTCGCCGGTTCTGCATGTCAAACGTACTGAGGAGTGGTGAAAACACCAGAAAACGTGTTTCTCGCATTAAATAGCTCGAAAAGAGCGATCTAGATGGTTCTGCATACTTCTGACAGAAGTCTCACCAAGATCCTCGCAGAAAATGCATATCTCAGCTGGACACACCACGAAAATCAAGATATCGCCGGTTCTGCATATCAAACGCACTGTGGAATGTTGAAAGCACCAGAAAACGTGTTTCTCGAATTAAATAGCTCGAAAAGAGCGATCTAGATGATTCTACATACTTCTGACAGAAGTCTCACCAAGATTATCGTAGAATGTGCATATCTCAGCTTGAACCCCGACGAAATCCAAGATGTCGCCGGTTCTGCATATCAAACGCACTGTGGAGTGGTGAAAACACCAGAAAACTTGTTTTTTCGCATTAAATAGCTCGAAACGAGCGATCCCGATGATTCTGCATACTTCTTACTGAAGTCTCACCAAGCTTCTCGTAGGAAATGCATATCTCAGCTTGAAACCTCACGACAATCAAGATGTCGCCGCTTCTGCATGTCAAACGTACTGAGGAGTGGTGAAAACACCAGAAAACTTGTTTTTTCGCATTCGATAGCTCGAAACGAGCGATCTAGATGATTCTGCATACTTCTGCCTGAAGTCTGACCAATATTATAGGAGAAAATGCATATCTCAGCTTGAAATCTCACGAAAATCAAGATGTCGCCGCTTCTGCATAGCAAACGCACTGTGGAATGTTGAAAACACCAGAAATCTTGTTTTTTCGCATTAGATAGCTCGAAACGAGCGATCTAGATGATTCTGCATACTTCTGCCTGAAGTCTCACCAATATTATAGGAGAAAATGCATATCTCAGCTTGAAATCTCACGAAAATCAAGATGTCGACGGTTCTGCATGTCAAACGTACTGAGGAGTGGTGAAAACACCAGAAAACTTGTTTTTTCGCATTAAATAGCTCGAAACGAGAGATCTTGATGATTCTGCATACATATGACTGAAGTCTCACCAATATTCTCGCAGAAAATGCATATCTCAGCTTGAAACCTCACCAAAATCATGATGTCGCCGGTTCTGCATATAAAACGCACTGTGGAGTGGTGAAAACACCAGATAACGTGTTTCTCGCATTAAATAGCTCGAAAAGAGGGGTCTCGATGATTCTGCATACTACTGACAGAAGTCTCACCAAGATTATCGTAGAATGTGCATATCTCAGCTTGAACCCCGACGAAATCCAAGATGTCGCCGGTTCTGCATATCAAACGCACTGTGGGGTGGCGAAAACACCAGAAAACGTGTTTCTCGCATTAAATAGCTCGAAAAGAGCGATCCCGATGATTCTGCATACTTCTGACAGATGTCTCACCAAGATTATCGCAGAAAATGCATATCTCAGCTGGACACACCACGAAAATCAAGATATCGCCGGTTCTGCATATCAAACGCACTGTGGAATGTTGAAAGCACCAGAAAACTTGTTTTTTCGAATTAAATAGTTCGAAAAGAGCGATCCCGATGATTCTGCATACTTCTGACTGAAGTCTCACCAAGATTATCGCAGAAAATGCATATCTCAGCTTGAAACCTCACGAAAACCAAGTTATCTCCGGTTCTGCACATCAAACGGACTGTAGTGTGGTGAAAACACCAGAAAACGTGTTTCTCGAATTAAATAGCTCGAAAAGAGCGATCTAGATGATTCTACATACTTCTGACAGAAGTCTCACCAAGATTATCGCAGAAAATGCATATCTCAGCTGGACACACCACGAAAATCAAGATATCGCCGGTTCTGCATATCAAGCGCACTGTGGAATGTTGAAAGCACCAGAAAACTTGTTTTTTCGAATTAAATAGTTCGAAAAGAGCGATCCCGATGATTCTGCATACTTCTGACAGACGTCTCACCAAGATTATCGTAGAAAATGCATATCTCAGCTTGAAACCCGACCGAAACCAAGATATCTCCGGTTCTGCATGTCAAACGTACTGTGGATTGGTGAATACACCAGAAAACGTGTTTGTCGCATTAAATAGCTCGAAAAGAGCGATCTAGATGATTCTGCATACTTCTGACAGAAGTCTCACCAAGATTATCGTAGAATGTGCATATCTCAGCTTGAACCCCGACGAAATCCAAGATGTCGCCGGTTCTGCATATCAAACGCACTGTGGGGTGGCGAAAACACCAGAAAACGTGTTTCTCGCATTAAATAGCTCGAAAAGAGCGATCCCGATGATTCTGCATACTTCTGACAGAAGTCTCACCAAGATTATCGTAGAATGTGCATATCTCAGCTTGAAACCTCACGAAAACCAAGTTATCTCCGGTTCTGCACATCAAACGGACTGTAGTGTGGTGAAAACACCAGAAAACGTGTTTCTCGAATTAAATAGCTCGAAAAGAGCGATCTAGATGATTCTACATACTTCTGACAGAAGTCTCACCAAGATTATCGTAGAATGTGCATATCTCAGCTTGAACCCCGACGAAATCCAAGATGTCGCCGGTTCTGCATATCAAACGTACTGTGGAGTGGTGAAAACACCAGAAAACTTGTTTTTTCGCATTAAATAGCTCGAAACGAGCGATCCCGATGATTCTGCATACTTCTTACTGAAGTCTCACCAAGCTTCTCGTAGGAAATGCATATCTCAGCTTGAAACCTCACGACAATCAAGATGTCGCCGCTTCTGCATAGCAAACGCACTGTGGAATGTTGAAAACACCAGAAATCTTGTTTTTTCGCATTAGATAGCTCGAAACGAGCGATCTAGATGATTCTGCATACTTCTGCCTGAAGTCTCACCAATATTATAGGAGAAAATGCATATCTCAGCTTGAAATCTCACGAAAATCATGATGTCGCCGGTTCTGCATGTCAAACGTACTGAGGAGTGGTGAAAACACCAGAAAACTTGTTTTTTCGCATTCGATAGCTCGAAACGAGCGATCTAGATGATTCTGCATACTTCTGCCTGAAGTCTCACCAATATTATAGGAGAAGATACATATCTCAGCTTGAAATCTCACGAAAATCAAGATGTCGCCGCTTCTGCATAGCAAACGCACTGTGGAATGTTGAAAACACCAGAAATCTTGTTTTTTCGCATTAGATAGCTCGAAACGAGCGATCTAGATGATTCTGCATACTTCTGCCTGAAGTCTCACCAATATTATAGGAGAAAATGCATATCTCAGCTTGAAATCTCACGAAAATCAAGATGTCGCCGGTTCTGCATGTCAAACGTACTGAGGAGTGGTGAAAACACCAGAAAACTTGTTTTTTCGCATTAAATAGCTCGAAACGAGAGATCTAGATGATTCTGCATACATATGACTGAAGTCTCACCAATACTATCGCAGAAAATGCATATCTCAGCTTGAAACCTCACCAAAATCATGATGTCGCCGGTTCTGCATATAAAACGCACTGTGGAGTGGTGAAAACACCAGATAACGTGTTTCTCGCATTAAATAGCTCGAAAAGAGGGGTCTCGATGTATCTGCATACTACTGACAGAAGTCTCACCAAGATTATCGTAGAATGTGCATATCTCAGCTTGAACCCCGACGAAATCCAAGATGTCGCCGGTTCTGCATATCAAACGCACTGTGGAGTGGTGAAAACACCAGAAAACGTGATTCTCGCATTAAGTAGCTCGAAAAGAGCGATGCCGATGATTCTGCATACTTCTGACAGACGTCTCACCAAGATTATCGCAGAAAATGCATATCTCAGCTTGAAACCCGACCGAAACCAAGATATCTCCGGTTCTGCATATCAAACGCACTGTGGGGTGGCGAAAACACCAGAAAACGTGTTTCTCGCATTAAATAGCTCGAAAAGAGCGATCCCGATGATTCTGCATACTTCTGACAGAAGTCTCACCAAGATTATCGTAGAATGTGCATATCTCAGCTTGAACCCCGACGAAATCCAAGATGTCGCCGGTACTGCATATCAAACGGACTGTGGTGTGGTGAAAACACCAGAAAACTTGTTTTTTCGCATTAGATAGCTCGAAACGGGCGATCTAGATGATTCTGCATACTTCTGACAGAAGTCTCACCAAGATTATCGCAGAAAATGCATACCTGAGCTTGAAATCTCACGAAAATCAAGATGTCGCCGCTTCTGCATAGCAAACGCACTGTGGAATGTTGAAAACACCAGAAATCTTGTTTTTTCGCATTAGATAGCTCGAAACGAGCGATCTAGATGATTCTGCATACTTCTGCCTGAAGTCTCACCAATATTATAGGAGAAAATGCATATCTCAGCTTGAAATCTCACGAAAATCAAGATGTCGCCGGTTCTGCATGTCAAACGTACTGAGGAGTGGTGAAAACACCAGAAAACTTGTTTTTTCGCATTAAATAGCTCGAAACGAGAGATCTAGATGATTCTGCATACATATGACTGAAGTCTCACCAATATCATCGCAGAAAATGCATATCTCAGCTTGAAACCTCACCAAAATCATGATGTCGCCGGTTCTGCTTATAAAACGCACTGTGGAGTGGTGAAAACACCAGATAACGTGTTTCTCGCATTAAATAGCTCGAAAAGAGGGGTCTCGATGATTCTGCATACTACTGACAGAAGTCTCACCAAGATTATCGTAGAATGTGCATATCTCAGCTTGAACCCCGACGAAATCCAAGATGTCGCCGGTTCTGCATATCAAACGCACTGTGGAGTGGTGAAAACACCAGAAAACGTGATTCTCGCATTAAGTAGCTCGAAAAGAGCGATCCCGATGATTCTGCATACTTCTGACAGACGTCTCACCAAGATTACCGCAGAAAATGCATATCTCAGCTTGAAACCCGACCGAAACCAAGATATCTCCGGTTCTGCATATCAAACGCACTGTGGGGTGGCGAAAACACCAGAAAACGTGTTTCTCGCATTAAATAGCTCGAAAAGAGCGATCCCGATGATTCTGCATACTTCTGACAGAAGTCTCACCAAGATTATCGTAGAATGTGCATATCTCAGCTTGAACCCCGACGAAATCCAAGATGTCGCCGGTACTGCATATCAAACGGACTGTGGTGTGGTGAAAACACCAGAAAACTTGTTTTTTCGCATTAGATAGCTCGAAACGGGCGATCTAGATGATTCTGCATACTTCTGACAGAAGTCTCACCAAGATTATCGCAGAAAATGCATACCTGAGCTTGAAATCTCACGAAAATCAAGATGTCGCCGCTTCTGCATAGCAAACGCACTGTGGAATGTTGAAAACACCAGAAATCTTGTTTTTTCGCATTAGATAGCTCGAAACGAGCGATCTAGATGATTCTGCATACTTCTGCCTGAAGTCTCACCAATATTATAGGAGAAAATGCATATCTCAGCTTGAAATCTCACGAAAATCAAGATGTCGCCGGTTCTGCATGTCAAACGTACTGAGGAGTGGTGAAAACACCAGAAAACTTGTTTTTTCGCATTAAATAGCTCGAAACGAGAGATCTAGATGATTCTGCATACATATGACTGAAGTCTCACCAATATTATCGCAGAAAATGCATATCTCAGCTTGAAACCTCACCAAAATCATGATGTCGCCGGTTCTGCATATAAAACGCCCTGTGGAGTGCTGAAAGCACCAGAAAACTTGTTTTTTCGAATTAAATAGTTCGAAAAGAGCGATCCCGATGATTCTGCATACTTCTGACTGAAGTCTCACCAAGATTATCGCAGAAAATGCATATCTCAGCTTGAAACCTCACGAAAACCAAGTTATCTCCGGTTCTGCACATCAAACGGACCGTAGTGTGGTGAAAACACCAGAAAACGTGTTTCTCGAATTAAATAGCTCGAAAAGAGCGATCTAGATGATTCTACATACTTCTGACAGAATTCTCACCAAGATTATCGCAGAAAATGCATATCTCAGGTTGAAATCTCACGAAAATCAAGATTTCGCCGGTTCTGCATATCAAACGCACTGTGGAGTCGTGAAAACATCAGATAACGTGTTTCTCGCATTAAATAGCTCGAAAAGAGGGATCTCGATGATTCTGCATACTTCTGACAGATGACTCACCAAGATTATCGCACAAAATGCATATCTCAGCTGGAAACACCACGAAAATCAAGATATCGCCGGTTCTGCATATAAATCGCTCTGTGGAGTGGTGAAAACACCAGATAACCTGTTTCTCGCATTAAATAGCTCGAAAAGAGCAATCTAGATGATTCTGCATACTTCTGACAGAAGTCTCACCAAGATTATCGTAGAAAATGCATTTCTCAGCTTGAACCCCGACGAAATCCAAGATGTCGCCGGTTCTGCATAGCTAACGCACTGTGGAATGTTGAAAACACCAGAAATCTTGTTTTTTCCCATTAGATAGCTCGAAACGAGCGATCTAGATGATTCTGCATACTTCTGCCTGAAGTCTCACCAATATTATAGGAGAAAATGCATATCTCAGCTTGAAATCTCACGAAAATCAAGATGTCGCCGGTACTGCATATCAAACGGACTGTGGTGTGGTGAAAACACCAGAAAACTTGTTTTTTCGCATTAGATAGCTCGAAACGGGCGATCTAGATGATTCTGCATACTTCTGACAGAAGTCTCACCAAGATTATCGCAGAAAATGCATACCTGAGCTTGAAATCTCACGAAAATCAAGATGTCGCCGCTTCTGCATAGCAAACGCACTGTGGAATGTTGAAAACACCAGAAATCTTGTTTTTTCGCATTAGATAGCTCGAAACGAGCGATCTAGATGATTCTGCATACTTCTGCCTGAAGTCTCACCAATATTATAGGAGAAAATGCATATCTCAGCTTGAAATCTCACGAAAATCAAGATGTCGCCGGTTCTGCATGTCAAACGTACTGAGGAGTGGTGAAAACACCAGAAAACTTGTTTTTTCGCATTAAATAGCTCGAAACGAGAGATCTAGATGATTCTGCATACATATGACTGAAGTCTCACCAATATCATCGCAGAAAATGCATATCTCAGCTTGAAACCTCACCAAAATCATGATGTCGCCGGTTCTGCTTATAAAACGCACTGTGGAGTGGTGAAAACACCAGATAACGTGTTTCTCGCATTAAATAGCTCGAAAAGAGGGGTCTCGATGATTCTGCATACTACTGACAGAAGTCTCACCAAGATTATCGTAGAATGTGCATATCTCAGCTTGAACCCCGACGAAATCCAAGATGTCGCCGGTTCTGCATATCAAACGCACTGTGGAGTGGTGAAAACACCAGAAAACGTGATTCTCGCATTAAGTAGCTCGAAAAGAGCGATCCCGATGATTCTGCATACTTCTGACAGACGTCTCACCAAGATTACCGCAGAAAATGCATATCTCAGCTTGAAACCCGACCGAAACCAAGATATCTCCGGTTCTGCATATCAAACGCACTGTGGGGTGGCGAAAACACCAGAAAACGTGTTTCTCGCATTAAATAGCTCGAAAAGAGCGATCCCGATGATTCTGCATACTTCTGACAGAAGTCTCACCAAGATTATCGTAGAATGTGCATATCTCAGCTTGAACCCCGACGAAATCCAAGATGTCGCCGGTACTGCATATCAAACGGACTGTGGTGTGGTGAAAACACCAGAAAACTTGTTTTTTCGCATTAGATAGCTCGAAACGGGCGATCTAGATGATTCTGCATACTTCTGACAGAAGTCTCACCAAGATTATCGCAGAAAATGCATACCTGAGCTTGAAATCTCACGAAAATCAAGATGTCGCCGCTTCTGCATAGCAAACGCACTGTGGAATGTTGAAAACACCAGAAATCTTGTTTTTTCGCATTAGATAGCTCGAAACGAGCGATCTAGATGATTCTGCATACTTCTGCCTGAAGTCTCACCAATATTATAGGAGAAAATGCATATCTCAGCTTGAAATCTCACGAAAATCAAGATGTCGCCGGTTCTGCATGTCAAACGTACTGAGGAGTGGTGAAAACACCAGAAAACTTGTTTTTTCGCATTAAATAGCTCGAAACGAGAGATCTAGATGATTCTGCATACATATGACTGAAGTCTCACCAATATTATCGCAGAAAATGCATATCTCAGCTTGAAACCTCACCAAAATCATGATGTCGCCGGTTCTGCATATAAAACGCCCTGTGGAGTGCTGAAAGCACCAGAAAACTTGTTTTTTCGAATTAAATAGTTCGAAAAGAGCGATCCCGATGATTCTGCATACTTCTGACTGAAGTCTCACCAAGATTATCGCAGAAAATGCATATCTCAGCTTGAAACCTCACGAAAACCAAGTTATCTCCGGTTCTGCACATCAAACGGACCGTAGTGTGGTGAAAACACCAGAAAACGTGTTTCTCGAATTAAATAGCTCGAAAAGAGCGATCTAGATGATTCTACATACTTCTGACAGAATTCTCACCAAGATTATCGCAGAAAATGCATATCTCAGGTTGAAATCTCACGAAAATCAAGATTTCGCCGGTTCTGCATATCAAACGCACTGTGGAGTCGTGAAAACATCAGATAACGTGTTTCTCGCATTAAATAGCTCGAAAAGAGGGATCTCGATGATTCTGCATACTTCTGACAGATGACTCACCAAGATTATCGCACAAAATGCATATCTCAGCTGGAAACACCACGAAAATCAAGATATCGCCGGTTCTGCATATAAATCGCTCTGTGGAGTGGTGAAAACACCAGATAACCTGTTTCTCGCATTAAATAGCTCGAAAAGAGCAATCTAGATGATTCTGCATACTTCTGACAGAAGTCTCACCAAGATTATCGTAGAAAATGCATTTCTCAGCTTGAACCCCGACGAAATCCAAGATGTCGCCGGTTCTGCATAGCTAACGCACTGTGGAATGTTGAAAACACCAGAAATCTTGTTTTTTCCCATTAGATAGCTCGAAACGAGCGATCTAGATGATTCTGCATACTTCTGCCTGAAGTCTCACCAATATTATAGGAGAAAATGCATATCTCAGCTTGAAATCTCACGAAAATCAAGATGTCGCCGGTTCTGCATGTCAAACGTACTGAGGAGTGGTGAAAACACCAGAAAACGTGTTTCTCGCATTAAATAGCTCGAAAAGAGCGATCTAGATGGTTCTGCATACTTCTGACAGAAGTCTCACCAAGATCCTCGCAGAAAATGCATATCTCAGCTGGACACACCACGAAAATCAAGATATCGCCGGTTCTGCATATCAAACGCACTGTGGAATGTTGAAAGCACCAGAAAACGTGTTTCTCGAATTAAATAGCTCGAAAAGAGCGATCTAGATGATTCTACATACTTCTGACAGAAGTCTCACCAAGATTATCGTAGAATGTGCATATCTCAGCTTGAACCCCGACGAAATCCAAGATGTCGCCGGTTCTGCATATCAAACGCACTGTGGAGTGGTGAAAACACCAGAAAACTTGTTTTTTCGCATTAAATAGCTCGAAACGAGCGATCCCGATGATTCTGCATACTTCTTACTGAAGTCTCACCAAGCTTCTCGTAGGAAATGCATATCTCAGCTTGAAACCTCACGACAATCAAGATGTCGCCGCTTCTGCATGTCAAACGTACTGAGGAGTGGTGAAAACACCAGAAAACTTGTTTTTTCGCATTCGATAGCTCGAAACGAGCGATCTAGATGATTCTGCATACTTCTGCCTGAAGTCTGACCAATATTATAGGAGAAAATGCATATCTCAGCTTGAAATCTCACGAAAATCAAGATGTCGCCGCTTCTGCATAGCAAACGCACTGTGGAATGTTGAAAACACCAGAAATCTTGTTTTTTCGCATTAGATAGCTCGAAACGAGCGATCTAGATGATTCTGCATACTTCTGCCTGAAGTCTCACCAATATTATAGGAGAAAATGCATATCTCAGCTTGAAATCTCACGAAAATCAAGATGTCGACGGTTCTGCATGTCAAACGTACTGAGGAGTGGTGAAAACACCAGAAAACTTGTTTTTTCGCATTAAATAGCTCGAAACGAGAGATCTTGATGATTCTGCATACATATGACTGAAGTCTCACCAATATTCTCGCAGAAAATGCATATCTCAGCTTGAAACCTCACCAAAATCATGATGTCGCCGGTTCTGCATATAAATCGCACTGTGGAGTGGTGAAAACACCAGATAACGTGTTTCTCGCATTAAATAGCTCGAAAAGAGGGGTCTCGATGATTCTGCATACTACTGACAGAAGTCTCACCAAGATTATCGTAGAATGTGCATATCTCAGCTTGAACCCCGACGAAATCCAAGATGTCGCCGGTTCTGCATATCAAACGCACTGTGGGGTGGCGAAAACACCAGAAAACGTGTTTCTCGCATTAAATAGCTCGAAAAGAGCGATCCCGATGATTCTGCATACTTCTGACAGAAGTCTCACCAAGATTATCGCAGAAAATGCATATCTCAGCTGGACACACCACGAAAATCAAGATATCGCCGGTTCTGCATATCAAACGCACTGTGGAATGTTGAAAGCACCAGAAAACTTGTTTTTTCGAATTAAATAGTTCGAAAAGAGCGATCCCGATGATTCTGCATACTTCTGACTGAAGTCTCACCAAGATTATCGCAGAAAATGCATATCTCAGCTTGAAACCTCACGAAAACCAAGTTATCTCCGGTTCTGCACATCAAACGGACTGTAGTGTGGTGAAAACACCAGAAAACGTGTTTCTCGAATTAAATAGCTCGAAAAGAGCGATCTAGATGATTCTACATACTTCTGACAGAAGTCTCACCAAGATTATCGCAGAAAATGCATATCTCAGCTGGACACACCACGAAAATCAAGATATCGCCGGTTCTGCATATCAAGCGCACTGTGGAATGTTGAAAGCACCAGAAAACTTGTTTTTTCGAATTAAATAGTTCGAAAAGAGCGATCCCGATGATTCTGCATACTTCTGACAGACGTCTCACCAAGATTATCGTAGAAAATGCATATCTCAGCTTGAAACCCGACCGAAACCAAGATATCTCCGGTTCTGCATGTCAAACGTACTGTGGATTGGTGAATACACCAGAAAACGTGTTTGTCGCATTAAATAGCTCGAAAAGAGCGATCCAGATGATTCTGCATACTTCTGACAGAAGTCTCACCAAGATTATCGTAGAATGTGCATATCTCAGCTTGAACCCCGACGAAATCCAAGATGTCGCCGGTTCTGCATATCAAACGCACTGTGGGGTGGCGAAAACACCAGAAAACGTGTTTCTCGCATTAAATAGCTCGAAAAGAGCGATCCCGATGATTCTGCATACTTCTGACAGAAGTCTCACCAAGATTATCGTAGAATGTGCATATCTCAGCTTGAAACCTCACGAAAACCAAGTTATCTCCGGTTCTGCACATCAAACGGACTGTAGTGTGGTGAAAACACCAGAAAACGTGTTTCTCGAATTAAATAGCTCGAAAAGAGCGATCTAGATGATTCTACATACTTCTGACAGAAGTCTCACCAAGATTATCGTAGAATGTGCATATCTCAGCTTGAACCCCGACGAAATCCAAGATGTCGCCGGTTCTGCATATCAAACGTACTGTGGAGTGGTGAAAACACCAGAAAACTTGTTTTTTCGCATTAAATAGCTCGAAACGAGCGATCCCGATGATTCTGCATACTTCTTACTGAAGTCTCACCAAGCTTCTCGTAGGAAATGCATATCTCAGCTTGAAACCTCACGACAATCAAGATGTCGCCGCTTCTGCATAGCAAACGCACTGTGGAATGTTGAAAACACCAGAAATCTTGTTTTTTCGCATTAGATAGCTCGAAACGAGCGATCTAGATGATTCTGCATACTTCTGCCTGAAGTCTCACCAATATTATAGGAGAAAATGCATATCTCAGCTTGAAATCTCACGAAAATCATGATGTCGCCGGTTCTGCATGTCAAACGTACTGAGGAGTGGTGAAAACACCAGAAAACTTGTTTTTTCGCATTCGATAGCTCGAAACGAGCGATCTAGATGATTCTGCATACTTCTGCCTGAAGTCTCACCAATATTATAGGAGAAGATACATATCTCAGCTTGAAATCTCACGAAAATCAAGATGTCGCCGCTTCTGCATAGCAAACGCACTGTGGAATGTTGAAAACACCAGAAATCTTGTTTTTTCGCATTAGATAGCTCGAAACGAGCGATCTAGATGATTCTGCATACTTCTGCCTGAAGTCTCACCAATATTATAGGAGAAAATGCATATCTCAGCTTGAAATCTCACGAAAATCAAGATGTCGCCGGTTCTGCATGTCAAACGTACTGAGGAGTGGTGAAAACACCAGAAAACTTGTTTTTTCGCATTAAATAGCTCGAAACGAGAGATCTTGATGATTCTGCATACATATGACTGAAGTCTCACCAATATTCTCGCAGAAAATGCATATCTCAGCTTGAAACCTCACCAAAATCATGATGTCGCCGGTTCTGCATATAAAACGCACTGTGGAGTGGTGAAAACACCAGATAACGTGTTTCTCGCATTAAATAGCTCGAAAAGAGGGATCTCGATGATTCTGCATACTTCTGACAGATGACTCACCAAGATTATCGCACAAAATGCATTTCTCAGCTTGAACCCCGACGAAATCCAAGATGTCGCCGGTTCTGCATATCAAACGCACTGTGGAGTGGTGAAAACACCAGATAACGTGTTTCTCGCATTAAATAGCTCGAAAAAAGCGATCCCGATGATTCTGCATACTTCTGACAGACGGCTCACCAAGATTATCGTAGAAAATGCATATCTCAGCTTGAAACCCGACCGAAACCAAGATATCTCCGGTTCTGCATGTCAAACGTACTGTGGAGTGGTGAATACACCAGAAAACGTGTTTCTCGCATTAAGTAGCTCGAAAAGAGCGTTCTCGAAGATTCTGCACACTTCTGACTGAAGTCTCACCAAGATTATCGCAGACAATGCATACCTCAGCTTGAAATCTCACGAAAATCAAGATGTCGCCGCTTCTGCATATCAAACGCACTGTGGAGTGGTGAAAACAACCAGATAACGTGTTTCTCGAATTAAATAGCTCGAAAAGAACGATCTAGATGATTCTGCATACTTCTGACAGAAGTCTCACCAAGATTATCGTAGAATGTGCATATCTCAGCTTGAACCCCGACGAAATCCAAGATGTCGCCGGTTCTGCATATCAAACGCACTGTGGAGTGGTGAAAACACCAGAAAACATGTTTTTTCGCATTAAATAGCTCGAAACGAGCGATCCCGATGATTCTGCATACTTCTTACTGAAGTCTCACCAAGATTCTCGTAGGAAATGCATATCTCAGCTTGAAACCCGACGAAATCCAAGATGTCGCCGGTTCTGCATAGCAAACGCACTGTGGAATGTTGAAAACACCAGAAATCTTGTTTTTTCGCATTAGATACCTCGAAACGAGCGATCTAGATGATTCTGCATACTTCTGACTGAAGTCTCACCAATATTATAGGAGAAAATGCATATCTCAGCTTGAAATCTCACGAAAATCAAGATGTCGCCGGTTCTGCATGTCAAACGTACTGAGCAGTGGTGAAAACACCAGAAAACTTGTTTTTTCGCATTAAATAGCTCGAAACGAGAGATCTAGATGATTCTGCATACATATGACTGAAGTCTCACCAATATTATCGCAGAAAATGCATATCTCAGCTTGAAACCTCACCAAAATCATGATGTCGCCGATTCTGCATATAAAACGCACTGTGGAGTGGTGAAAACACCAGATAACGTGTTTCACGCATTAAATAGCTCGAAAAGAGGGGTATCGATGATTCTGCATACTACTGACAGAAGTCTCACCAACATTATCGTAGAATGTGCATATCTCAGCTTGAACCCCGACGAAATCCAAGATGTCGCCGGTTCTGTATATCAAACGCACTGTGGAGTGGTGAAAACACCAGAAAACGTGATTCTGGCATTAAGTAGCTCGAAAAGAGCGATCTAGATGATTCTGCATACTTCTGACAGAAGTCTCACCAAGATTATCGCAGAAAATGCATATCTCAGATTGAAACCTCACGAAAACCAAGTTATCTCCGGTTATGCACATCAAACGGACTGTGGTCTGGTGAAAACACCAGAAAACGTGTTTCTCGAATTAAATAGCTCGAAAAGCGCGATCTAGATGATTCTGCATACTTCTGACAGACGTCTCACCAAGATTATCGACGAAAATGCATATCTCAGGTTGAAATCTCACGAAAATCAAGATGTCGCCGGTTCTGCATATCAAACGCACTGTGGAGTCGTGAAAACATCAGATAACGTGTTTCTCGCATTAAATAGCTCAAAAAAGAGGGATCTCGATGATTCTGCATACTTCTGACAGATGACTCACCCAGATTATCGCAGAAAATGCATATCTCAGCTGGAAACACCACGAAAATCAAGATATCGCCGGTTCTGCATATAAATCGCACTGTGGAATGTTGAAAACACCAGAAAACTTGTTTTTTCGCATTACGTATCTCGAAAGGTGCGATCTAGATGATTCTGCATACTTCTGACTGAAGTCTCACCAAGATTATTGTAGATAATGCATATCTCAGCTTGAAACCCGACGAAATCTAAGATGTCGCCGGTTCTGCAAATCAAACGCACTGTGGAGTGGTGAAAACACCAGAAAACGTGTTTCTCGCATTAAGTAGCTCGAAAAGAGCGTTCTCGAAGATTCTGCATACTTCTGACAGAAGGCTCAGCAAGATTATCGCAGAAAATGCATACCTCAGCTCGAAACACCACGAAAATCAAGATATCGCCGGTGCTGCATATCAAACGCACTGTGGAATGTTGAATGCACCAGAAAACTTGTTTTTTCGCATTAGATAGCTCGAAACGGGCGATCTAGATGATTCTGCATACTTCTGACAGAAGTCTCACCAAGATTATCGCAGAAAATGCATACCTCAGCTTGAAATCTCACGAAAATCAAGATGTCGCCGCTTCTGCATATCAAACGCACTGTGGAGTGGTGAAAACCACCAGAATACGTGTTTCTCGCATTAAATAGCTCGAATAGAGCGATCTGGATGATTAAGCATACTTCGGACAGAAGTCTCACCAAGATTATCGTAAAAAATGCATATCTCAGCTTGAAACCCCACGAAAACCAAGGTTTCGCTGGTTCTGCATATCCAACGAACTGTGGAGTTGTGAAAACCCCAGAAAACGTGTTTGTCGCATTAAATAGCTCGAAAAGTACGATCTCGATGACTCTGCATACTTCGGACAGAAGTCTCACCAAGATTATCGCAGAAAATGCATATCTGAGCTTGAAACACCACGAAAACCAAGATATCGTCGGTTCTGCATATCATACGCACTGTGGAGTGGTGAAAACACCAGATAACATGTTTCTCGCATTAAATAGCTCGAAAAGTACGATCTCGATGACTCTGCATACTTCGGACTGAAGTCTCACCAAGATTATCGCAGAAAATGCATATCTGAGCTTGAACCCCACGAAAACCAAGATATCGCTGGTTCTGCATATCAAACGCACTGTGGAGTGCTGAAAACACCAGATAACGTCTTCCTGGCATTAAATAGCTCGAAAAGAGCGCTCTTGATGTTTCTGCATACCTCGGACAGACGTTTCACCAAGATTATCGTAGAAAATGCATATCTCAGCTTGAAAAACGACGAAAACCAAACATCGCCGGTTCTGCATATGAAACCAACTCTGGAGTGGTGAAAACACCAGACAACGTGTTTCTCGCATTAAATAGCTCGAATAGAGCGATCTCGAAGATTAAGCATACTTCGGACAGAAGTCTCACCAAGATTATCGCAGAAATTGCATATCTCAGCTTGAAACCCCACGAAAACCAGGATATCGTCGGTTCTGCATATCATTCGCACTGTGGAGTGGTGAAAACACCAGATAACATGTTTCTCGCATTAAATAGCTCGAAACGAGCGATCTCGATGGTTAAGCATACTTCGGACAGAAGGCTCATCTAGATTATCGCAGAAATTGCATATCTGAGCTTGAAACCCCACGAAAACCAAGATATCTCCGGTTCTGCACATCCAACGAACTGTGGAGTGGTGAAAACAACCAGATAACGTGTTTCTCGAATTAAATAGCTCGAAAAGAACGATCTAGATGATTCTGCATACTTCTGACAGAAGTCTCACCAAGATTATCGTAGAAAATGCATTTCTCAGCTTGAACCCCGACGAAATCCAAGATGTCGCCGGTTCTGCATATAAATCGCTCTGTGGAGTGGTGAAAACACCAGATAACCTGTTTCTCGCATTAAATAGCTCGAAAAGAGCAATCTAGATGATTCTGCATACTTCTGACAGAAGTCTCACCAAGATTATCGCAGAAAATGCATATCTCAGCTTGAAATCTCACGAAAATCAAGATGTCGCCGCTTCTGCATATCAAACGCACTGTGGAGTGGTAAAAACAACCAGATAACGTGTTTCTCGAATTAAATAGCTCGAAAAGAACGATCTAGATGATTCTGCATACTTCTGACAGAAGTCTCACCAAGATTATCGTAGAAAATGCATTTCTCAGCTTGAACCCCGACGAAATCCAAGATGTCGCCGGTTCTGCATATCAAACGCACTGTGGAGTGGTGAAAACACCAGATAACGTGTTTCTCGCATTAAATAGCTCGAAAAAAGCGATCCCGATGATTCTGCATACTTCTGACAGACGGCTCACCAAGATTATCGTAGAAAATGCATATCTCAGCTTGAAACCCGACCGAAACCAAGATATCTCCGGTTTTGCATGTCAAACGCACTGTGGAGTGGTGAAAACACCAGATAACGTGTTTCTCGCATTAAATAGCTCGAAAAAAGCGATCCCGATGATTCTGCATACTTCTGACAGACGGCTCACCAAGATTATCGTAGAAAATGCATATCTCAGCTTGAAACCCGACCGAAACCAAGATATCTCCGGTTCTGCATATCAAACGCACTGTGGAGTGGTGAAAACACCAGATAACGTGTTTCTCGGATTAAATAGCTCGAAAAGAGCGATCTAGATGATTCTGCATACTTCTGACTGAAGTCTCACCAAGATTCTCGTAGAAAATGCATATCTGAGCTTGAAACCCGACGAAATCCAAGATGTCGCCGGTTCTGAATGTCAAACGCACTGTGGAGTGGTGAAAACACCAGATAACGTGTTTCTCGCATTAAATAGCTCGAAAAGAGGGATCTCGATGATTCTGCATACTTCTGACAGATGACTCACCAAGATTATCGCACAAAATGCATTTCTCAGCTTGAACCCCGACGAAATCCAAGATGTCGCCGGTTCTGAATGTCAAACGCACTGTGGAGTGGTGAAAACACCAGATAACGTGTTTCTCGGATTAAATAGCTCGAAAAGAGGGTTCTCGATGATTCTGCATACTACTGACAGAAGTCTCACCAAGATTATCGTAGAATGTGCATATCTCAGCTTGAACCCCGACGAAATCCAAGATATCTCCGGATCTGCATATCATACGCACTGTGGAGTGGTGAAAACACCTGATAACGTGTTTCTGGCATTAAATAGGTCGAAACGAGCGATCTCGATGACTCTGCGTACTTGGGACAGACGTTTTACCAAGATTATCGCAGAAAATGCATATCTGAGCTTGAAACCCCACGAAAACCAAGATATCGTCGGTTCTGCATATCAAACGCACTGCGGAGTGGTGAAAACACCAGATAACTTGTTTCTCGCATTAAATAGCTCGAAAAGAGCGATCTCGATGATTAAGCATACTTCGGACAGAAGTCTCACCTAGATTATCGCAGAAATTGCATATCTCAGCTTGAATCACCACGAAAACCAAGATATCGCTGGTTCTGCATATCAAACGCACTGTGGAGTGCTGAAAACACCAGATAACGTGTTCCTCGCATTAAATAGCTCGAAAAGAGCGCTCTTGATGTTTCTGCATACTTCGGACAGACGTTTCACCAAGATTATCGCAGAAAATGCATATCTGAGCTTGAAACCCCACGAAAACCAAGGTATCGTCGGTTCTGCATATCAAACGCACTGCGGAGTGGTGAAAACACCAGATAACTTGTTTCTCGCATTAAATAGCTCGAAAAGAGCGATCTCGATGTCTCTGCATACTTCGGACAGAAGTCTCACCAATATTATCGCAGAAAATGCATATCTGAGCTTGAAACCCCACGAAAACCAAGATATCGTCGGTTCTGCATATCAAACGCACTGCGGAGTGGTGAAAACCCCAGATAACGTGTTTCTCGCATTAAATATGTCGAAAAGAGCGACCTCGATGTTTCTGCATACTTCGGACAGAGGTCTCACCAAGATTATCGCAGAAAATGCATATCTCTGCTAGAAACCCCACGAAAACCAAGATATCTCCTGTTCTGCATATCCAACGAACTGTGGAGTGGTGAAAACCCCAGAAAACGTGTTTGTCGCATTAAATAGCTCGAAAAGTACGATCTCGATGACTCTGCATACTTCGGACAGAAGTCTCACCAAGATTATCGCAGAAAATGCATATCTGAGCTTGAAACCCCACGAAAACCAAGATATCGTCGGTTCTGCATATCATACGCACTGTGGAGCGGTGAAAACACCAGATAACATGTTTCTCGCATTAAATAGCTCGAAAAGTACGATCTCGATGACTTTGCATACTTCGGACTGAAGTCTCACCAAGATTATCGTAAAAAATGCATATCTCAGCTTGAAACCCCACGAAAACCAAGGTTTCGCTGGTTCTGCATATCAAACGCACTGTGGAATGATGAAAACACCAGATAACTTGTTTCTCGCATTAAATAGCTCGAAAAGAGCGATCTCGATGACTCTGCATACTTCGGACAGAGGTCTCACCAAGATTATCTCAGAAAATGCATATCTCTGCTAGAAACCCCACGAAAACCAAGATATCTCCTGTTCTGCATATCCAACGAACTGTGGAGTGGTGAAAACCTCAGAAAACGTGTTTGTCGCATTAAATAGCTCGAAAAGTACGATCTCGATGACTCTGCATACTTCGGACAGAAGTCTCACCAAGATTATCGCAGAAAATGCATATCTGAGCTTGAAACCCCACGAAAACCAAGATATCGTCGGTTCTGCATATCATACGCACTGTGGAGTGGTGAAAACACCAGATAACGTGTTTCTCGCATTAAATATCTCGAATAGAGCGATCTCGATGATTAAGCATACTTCGGACAGAAGTCTCACCAAGATTATCGTAAAAAATGCATATCTCAGCTTGAAACCCCACGAAAACCAAGATTTCGCTGGTTCTGCATATCAAACGCACTGTGGAGTGGTGAAAACCCCAGAAAACGTGTTTCTCGCATTAAATAGCTTGAAAAGAGCGATCTCGATGATTCTGCATACTTCGGACAGAAGTCTCACCAAGATTATCGCAGGAAATGCGTATCTCAGCTTGAAATGCCACGAAAACCAAGATATCGCTGGTTCTGCATATCAAACGCACTGTGGTGTGGTGAAAACACCAGATAACGTGTTTATCGCATTAAATAGCTCGGAAAGAGCGATCTAGATGATTCAGCATACTTCGGACAGAAGTCTCACCAAGATTATCGCAGAAAATGCATATCTCAGCTTGAAACCCCACGAAAACCAAGATATCGCTGGTACTGCATATCAAACGAACTGTGGAGTGTTGAAAACCCCAGAAAACGAGTTTCTCGAATTAAATAGCTCGAAAAGAGCGCTCTCGATGTTTCAGCATACTTCGGACAGAAGTCCACCAAGATTATCGCAGAATATGCATATCTCAGCTTGATACCCCACGAAAACCAAGATATCGCTGGTACTGCATATCAAACGCACTGTGGAGTGGTGAAAACACCAGATAACGTGTTTCTCGCATTAAATAGCTCGGAAAGAGCGTTCTCGAAGATTCTGCATACTTCTGACAGAAGTCTCACCAGGATTATCGTACAAAATGCATATCTCAGCTTGAAACCCGACCGAAACCAAGATATCGCTGGTACTGCATATCAAACGCACTGTGGAGTGGTGAAAACACCAGAGAACGTGTTTCTCGCATTAAATAGCTCGAAAAGGACGATCCCGATGATTCTGCATACTTCTGACAGAAGTCTCATCAAGATTATCGTAGAAAATGCATATCTCAGCTTGAACGCCGACGAAATCAAAGATGTCGCCGGTTCTGCATTATCAAACGCACTGTGGAGTGGTGAAAACACCAGATAAAGTGTTTCTCGCATAAAATAGCTCGATAAGATGGATCTAGATGATTCTGCATACTTCTGACAAAAGACCCACCAAGATTATAGCTGAAAATGCATATCTCAGCTGGAAACACCACGAAAATCAAGATATTGCCGGTTCTGCATATCAAACGCACTGTGGAGTGGTGAAAACAACCAGAGAACGTGTTTCTCGCATTAAATAGTTCGAAAAGAGCGCTCTCGAAGTTTCTGCATACTTCGGACAGAAGTCTCACCAAGATTATCGCAGGAAATGCATATCTCAGCTTGAAACCCCACGAAAACCAAGATATCTCCGGTTCTGCATATCCAACGAACTGTGGAGTGGTGAAAACCCCAGAAAATGTGTTTCTCGCATTAAATAGCTCGAAAAGAGCGCCCTCGATGATTCAGCATACTTCGGACAGAAGTCCACCAAGATTATCGCAGAAAATGCATATCTCAGCTTGAAACCCCACGAAAACCAAGATATGTACTGTTCTGCATATCAAAGGCACTGTGGAGTGGTGAAAACACCAGATAACGTGTTTCTCGCACTAACTAGCTCGAAAAGAGCGATCTCGATGTTTCAGCATACTTCGGACAGAAGTCCACCAAGATTATCGCAGAATATGCATATCTCAGCTTGAAACCCCACGAAAACCAAGATATCGCTGGTACTGCACATCAAACGCACTGTGGAGTGGTGAAAACACCAGATAACGTGTTTCTCGCATTAAATAGCTCGAAAAGAGCGTTCTCGAAGATTCTGCATACTTCGGACAGATGTTTCACCAAGATTTTCGCAGAAAATGCATATCTCTGCTTGAAACCCCACGAAAACCAGGATATCTACTGTTCTGCATATCCAACGAACTGCGGAGTGGTGAAAACCCCAGAAAACGAGTTTCTCGCATTAAATAGCTCGAAACGAGCGATCTCGATGATTCTGCATACTTCTAACAGAAGTCTCACCAAGATTATCGTAGAAAATGCATATCTCAGCTGGAAACACCTCGAAAATCAAGATATCGCCTGTTCTGCATATCAAACGCACTGTGGAGTGGTGAAAACCACCAGAGAACGTGTTTCTCGCATTAAATAGCTCGAAAAGAGCGATCTCGATGATTCAGCATACTTCGGACAGAAGTCTCACCAAGATTATCGCAGGAAATGCATATCTCAGCTTGAAACCCCACGAAAACCAAGATATCTCCGGTTCTGCATATCCAACGAACTGTGGAGTGGTGAAAACCCCAGAAAACGTGTTTCTCGCATTAAATAGCTCGAAAAGAGCGCTCGCGACGTTTCTGCATACTTCGGACAGATGTTTCACCAAGCTTATCGTAGAAAATGCATATCTCAGCTTGAAACCCGACGAAAACCAAAATGTCTGCGGTTCTGCATATCCAACGCACTGTGGAGTGGTGAAAACACCAGATAACGTGTTTCTCGCATTCAATAGCTCGAAAAGAGCGTTCTCGAAGATTCTGCATACTTCTGACAGAAGTCTCACCAGGATTATCGTAGAAAATGCATATCTTAGCTTGAAACCCGACCGAAACCAAGATATCGCTGGTACTGCATATCAAACGCACTGTGGAGTGGTGAAAACAACCAGAGAACGTGTTTCTCGCATTAAATAGCTCGAAAAGAGCGATCTCGATGATTCAGCATACTTCGGACAGAAGTCTCACAAAGATTATCGCAGGAAATGCATATCTTAGCTTGAAACCCCACGAAAACCAGGATATCGCCGGTTCTGCATATTAAACGCACTGTGGAGTGGTGAAAACACCAGATAACGTGTTTCTCGCATTAACTAGCTCGAAAAGAGCGATCTGGATGTTTCAGCATACTTCGGACAGAAGTCCACCAAGATTATCGCAGAAAATGCATATCTCAGCTTGAAACCCCACGAAAACCAAGATATCGCTGGTACTGCATATCAAACGCACTGTGGAGTGGTGAAAACAACCAGAGAACGTGTTTCTCGCATTAAATAGCTCGAAAAGAGCGATCTCGATGATTCAGCATACTTCGGACAGAAGTCTCACAAAGATTATCGCAGGAAATGCATATCTTAGCTTGAAACCCCACGAAAACCAGGATATCGCCGGTTCTGCATATTAAACGCACTGTGGAGTGGTGAAAACACCAGATAACGTGTTTCTCGCATTAACTAGCTCGAAAAGAGCGATCTGGATGTTTCAGCATACTTCGGACAGAAGTCCACCAAGATTATCGCAGAAAATGCATATCTCAGCTTGAAACCCCACGAAAACCAAGATATCGCTGGTACTGCATATCAAACGCACTGTGGAGTGGTGAAAACACCAGATAACGTGTTTCTCGCATTAACTAGCTCGAAAAGAGCGATCTCGATGTTTCAGCATACTTCGTCCAGAAGTCCACCAAGATTATCGCAGAAAATGCATATCTCAGCTTGAAACCCGACGAAAACCAAAATATCTCCGGTTCTGCATATCCAACGCACTGTGGAGTGGTGAAAACACCAGATAACGTGTTTCTCGCATTAAATAGCTCGAAACGAGCGATCTCGATGATTCTGCATACTTCGGACAGAAATCTCACCAAAATTATCGTAAAAAATGCATATCTCAGCTTGAAACCCGACCGAAACCAAGATATCTCCGGTTCTGCATGTCAAACACACTGTGGAGTGGTGAAAACACCAGATAACGTGTTTCTCGCATTAACTAGCTCGAAAAGAGCGATCTAGATGATTCTGCATACTTCTGACTGAAGTCTCACCAATATTATCGTAGAAAATGCACATCTCAGCTTGAAACCCGACGAAAACCAAAATATCGACGGTTCTGCATATCAAACCAACTGTGGAGTGGTGAAAACACCAGATAACGTGTTTCTCGCATTAAATAGCTCGAAACGAGCGATCTCGATGATTCTGCATACTTCGGACAGAAATCTCACCAAAATTATCGTAAAAAATGCATATCTCAGATTGAAACCCCACGAAAACCAAGATATCGCTCTGTTCAGCATATCAAACGCACTGTGGAATGGTGAAAACACCCTGAAAACGTGTTTCTCGCATTAAATAGCTCGAATAGAGCGATCTCGATGATTCTTCATACTTCGGACAGAAGTCTCACCAAGATTATCGTAAAAAATGCATATCTCAGCTTGAAACCCCACGAAAGCCAAGATATCGCTGGTTCTGCATATCTAACGCACTGTGGAGTGGTGAAAACACCGGATAAGGTTTTTCTCGCATTAACTAGCTCGAAAAGAGCGATCTCGATGATTCAGCATACTTCGGACAGAAGTCTCACCAAGATTATCGCAGGAAATGCGTATCTCAGCTTGAAATGCCACGAAAACCAAGATATCGCTGGTTCTGCATTTCAAACGCACTGTGGTGTGGTGAAAACACCATGATAACGTGTTTCTCGCATTAAATAGCTCGAAACGAGCGATCTCGATGTTTCAGCATACTTCGGACAGAAGTCTCACCAAGATTATCGCAGAAAATGCAAATCTCAGCTTGAAACCCCACGAAAACCAAGATATCGCCGGTTCTGCATATCATACGCATTGTGGAGTGGTGAAAACACCAGATAACGTGTTTCTCTCATTAAATAGCTCGAAAAGAGCGCTCTCGATGTTTCTGCATACTTCGGACAGAAGTCTCAACAAGATTATCGCAGAAAATGCATGTCTCAGCTTGAAACCCCACGAAAACCAAGATATCTCCGGTTCTGCATATCCAACGAACTGTGGAGTGTTGAAAACCCCAGAAAACGAGTTTCTCGCATTAAATAGCTCGAAAAGAGCGCTCTCGATGTTTCTGCATACTTCGGACAGATGTCTCACCAAGATTATCGCAGAAAATGCATATCTCAGCTTGAAACCCCACGAAAACCAAGATATGTACTGTTCTGCATATCAAACGCACTGTGGAGTGGTGAAAACACCAGATAACGTGTTTCTCGCACTAACTAGCTCGAACAGAGCGATCTCGATGATTCAGCATACTTCGGACAGAAGCCTCACCAATATTATCGTAAAAAAAGCATATCTCAGCTTGAAACCCCACGAAAACCAAGATATGTACTGTTCTGCATATCAAACGCACTGTGGAGTGGTGAAAACACCGGATAAGGTTTTTCTCGCATTAACTAGCTCGAAAAGAGCGATCTCGATGTTTCAGCATACTTCGGGCAGATGTTTCGCCAAGCTTATCGAAGAAAATGCATATCTGAACTTGAAACCCGACGAAAACCAAAATATCTGCGGTTCTGCATATCCAACGCACTGTGGAGTGGTGAAAACACCAGATAACGTGTTTCTCGCATTATGTAGCTCGAAACGAGCGTTCTCGATGATTCTGCATACTTCGGACAGAAATCTCACCAAAATTATCGTAGAAAATGCATATCTCAGCTTGAAACCCGACGAAAACCAAAATGTCTGCGGTTCTGCATATCCAACGCACTGTGGAGTGGTGAAAACACCAGATAACGTGTTTCTCGCATTCAATAGCTCGAAAAGAGCGTTCTCGAAGATTCTGCATACTTCTGACAGAAGTCTCACCAGGATTATCGTAGAAAATGCATATCTTAGCTTGAAACCCGACCGAAACCAAGATATCGCTGGTACTGCATATCAAACGCACTGTGGAGTGGTGAAAACAACCAGAGAACGTGTTTCTCGCATTAAATAGCTCGAAAAGAGCGATCTCGATGATTCAGCATACTTCGGACAGAACTCTCACAAAGATTATCGCAGGAAATGCATATCTTACCTTGAAACCCCACGAAAACCAGGATATCGCCGGTTCTGCATATTAAACGCACTGTGGAGTGGTGAAAACACCAGATAACGTGTTTCTCGCATTAGCTAGCTCGAAAAGAGCGATCTGGATGTTTCAGCATACTTCGGACAGAAGTCCACCAAGATTATCGCAGAAAATGCATATCTCAGCTTGAAACCCCACGAAAACCAAGATATCGCTGGTACTGCATATCAAACGCACTGTGGAGTGGTGAAAACAACCAGAGAACGTGTTTCTCGCATTAAATAGCTCGAAAAGAGCGATCTCGATGATTCAGCATACTTCGGACAGAAGTCTCACAAAGATTATCGCAGGAAATGCATATCTTAGCTTGAAACCCCACGAAAACCAGGATATCGCCGGTTCTGCATATTAAACGCACTGTGGAGTGGTGAAAACACCAGATAACGTGTTTCTCGCATTAAATAGCTCGAAACGAGCGATCTCGATGATTCAGCATACTTCGGACGGAAGTCTCACCAAGATTATCGCAGGAAATGCATATCTCAGCTTGAAACCCCACGAAAACCAAGATATCTCCGGTTCTGCATATCCAACGAACTGTGGAGTGTTGAAAACCCCAGAAAACGAGTTTCTCGCATTAAATAGCTCGAAAAGAGCGCTCTCGATGTTTCTGCATACTTCGGACAGAAGTCTCAACAAGATTATCGCAGAAAATGCATGTCTCAGCTTGAAACCCCACGAAAACCAAGATATCTACTGTTCTGCATATCATACGCACTGTGGAGTGGTAAAAACACCAGATAACGTGTTTCTCGCATTAAATAGCTCGAAACGAGCGATCTCGATGATTCTGCATACTTCGGACAGAAGTCTCAACAAGATTATCGCAGAAAATGCATATCTCAGCTTGAAACCCCACGAAAACCAAGATATCTACTGTTCTGCATATCAAACGCACTGTGGAGTGGTGAAAACACCAGATAACGTGTTTCTCGCATTAAATAGCTCGAAACGAGCGATCTCGATGTTTCAGCATACTTCGGACAGAAGTCTCACCAAGATTATCGCAGAAAATGCAAATCTCAGCTTGAAACCCCACGAAAACCAAGATATCGCCGGTTCTGCATATCATACGCACTGTGGAGTGGTGAAAACACCAGATAACGTATTTCTCTCATTAAACAGCTCGAAAAGAGCGATCTAGATGATTCAGCATACTTCGGACAGAAGTCTCACCAAGATTATCGCAGGAAATGCATATCTCAGCTTGAAACCCCACGAAAACCAAGATATCTCCGGTTCTGCATATCCAACGAACTGTGGAGTGTTGAAAACCCCAGAAAACGAGTTTCTCGCATTAAATAGCTCGGAGAGAGCGTTCTCGAAGATCCTGCATACTTCTGACAGAATTCTCACCAAGATTATCGTAGAAAATGCATATCTCAGTTTGAAACCCGACCGAAACCAAGATATCTCCGGTTCTGCATGTCAAACGCACCGTGGAGTGGTGAAAACACCAGACTACGTGTTTCGTGCATTAAGTAGCTCGAAAAGAGCGATCTAGATGATTCTGCATACTTCTGACTGAAGTCTCACCAATATTATCGTAAAAAAAGCATATCTCAGCTTGAAACCCCACGAAAACCAAGATATGTACTGTTCTGCATATCAAACGCACTGTGGAGTGGTGAAAACACCGGATAAGGTTTTTCTCGCATTAACTAGCTCGAAAAGAGCGATCTCGATGTTTCAGCATACTTCGGGCAGATGTTTCGCCAAGCTTATCGAAGAAAATGCATATCTGAACTTGAAACCCGACGAAAACCAAAATATCTGCGGTTCTGCATATCCAACGCACTGTGGAGTGGTGAAAACACCAGATAACGTGTTTCTCGCATTATGTAGCTCGAAACGAGCGTTCTCGATGATTCTGCATACTTCGGACAGAAATCTCACCAAAATTATCGTAGAAAATGCATATCTCAGTTTGAAACCCGACCGAAACCAAGATATCTCCGGTTCTGCATGTCAAACGCACTGTGGAGTGGTGAAAACACCAGACTACGTGTTTCGTGCATTAAGTAGCTCGAAAAGAGCGATCTAGATGATTCTGCATACTTCTGACTGAAGTCTCACCAATATTATCGCAGAAAATGCATATCTCAGCTCGAAACCTCACGAAAATCAAGATGTTGCCGGTTCTGCATATCAAACGCACTGTGGAGTGGTGAAAACAACCAGAGAACGTGTTTCTCGCATTAAATAGCTCGAATAGAGCGATCTCGATGATTCTGCATACTTCGGACAGAAGTCTCAAGAAGATTATCGTAAAAAATGCATATCTGAGCTTGAAACCCCACGAAAACCAAGATATCGCTGGTACTGCATATCAAACGCACTGTGGAGTGGTGAAAACACCAGATAACGTGTTTCTCGCATTAAATAGCTCGAAACGATCGATCTCGATGATTCTGCATACATCGGACAGAAGTCTCAACAAGATTATCGCAGAAAATGCATATCTCAGCTTGAAACCCCACGGAAACCAAGATATCTACTGTTCTGCATATCAAACGCACTGTGGAGTGGTGAAAACACCAGCTAACGTGTTTCTCGCTCTAACTAGCTCGAAAAGAGCGATCTCGATGATTCTGCATACATCGGACAGAAGTCTCAACAAGATTATCGCAGAAAATGCATATCTCAGCTTGAAACCCCACGGAAACCAAGATATCTACTGTTCTGCATATCAAACGCACTGTGGAGTGGTGAAAACACCAGCTAACGTGTTTCTCGCTCTAACTAGCTCGAAAAGAGCGATCTCGATGATTCAGCATACTTCGGACAGAAGTCTCACCAAGATCATCCCAGGAAATGCGTATCTCAGCTTGAAATGCCACGAAAACCAAGATATCGCTGGTTCTGCGTATCAAACGCACTGTGGAGTGGTGAAAACACCCTGAAAACGTGTTTCTCGCATTAAATAGCTCGAATAGAGCGATCTCGATGATTCTTCATACTTCGGACAGAAGTCTCACCAAGATTATCGTAAAAAATGCATATCTCAGCTTGAAACCCCACGAAAGCCAAGATATCGCTGGTTCTGCATATCTAACGCACTGTGGAGTGGTGAAAACACCGGATAAGGTTTTTCTCGCATTAACTAGCTCGAAAAGAGCGAACTCGATGTTTCAGCATACGTCGGACAGAAGTCTCACCAAGATTATCGCAGAAAAAGCATATCTGAGCTTGAAACCCGACGAAAAGCAAAATATCTGCGGTTCTGCATATCAAACGCACTGTGGAGTGGTGAAAACAACCAGAGAACGTGTTTCTCGCATTAAATAGCTCGAATAGTGCGATCTCGATGATTCTGCATACTTCGGACAGAAGTCTCACCAAGATTATCGTAAGGAATGCATATCTCAGCTTGAAACCCCCCGAAAACGAAGATATCGCTGGTACTGCATATCAAACGCACTGTGGAGTGGTGAAAACAGCAGATATCGTGTTTCTCGCATTAAATAGCTCGAAAAGAGCGTTCTCGAAGATCCTGCATACTTCTGACGGAAGTCTCACCAAGATTATCGCAGAAAATGCATATCTCAGCTGGAAACACCACGAAAATGAAGATATCGCCTGTTCTACACATCAAACGCACTCTGGAGTGGTGAAAACACCCTGAAAACGTGTTTCTCGCAATAAATAGCTCGAATAGAGCAATCTCGATGTTTCCTCATACTTCGGACAGAAGTCTCACCAAGATTACCGTAAAAAATGCATATCTCAGCTTGAAACCTCACGAAAGCCAAGATATCGCTGGTTCTGCATATCAAACGCACTGTGGAGTGGTGAAAACAGCAGATATCGTGTTTCTCGCATTAAATAGCTCGAAACGAGCGATCTCGATGCTTCTGCAAACTTCGGACAGAACTCTCACCAAAATTATCGTAAAAAATGCATATCTCAGCTTGAAACCCGACGAAAACCAAAATATCTGCGGTTCTGCATATCCAACGCACTGTGGAGTGGTGAAAACATCAGATAACGTGTTTCTCGCATTAAATAGCTCGAAACGAGCGATCTCGATGCTTCTGCAAACTTCGGACAGACCTCTCACCAAAATTATCGTAAAAAATGCATATCTCAACTTGAAACCCGACGAAAACCAAAATATCTGCGGTTCTGCATATCCAACGCACTGTGGAGTGGTGAAAACACCAGATAACGTGTTTCTCGCATTATGTAGCTCGAAACGAGCGTTCTCGATGATTCTGCATACTTCTGACAGAAGTCACACCAGGATTATCGTAGAAAATGCATATCACAGTTTGAAACCCGACCGAAACCAAGATATCTCCGGTTCTGCATGTCAAACGCACTGTGGAGTGGTGAAAACACCAGACTACGTGTTTCGTGCATTAAGTAGCTCGAAAAGAGCGATCTAGACGATTCTGCATACTTCTGACAAAAGACTCACCAAGATTATAGCAGAAAATGCATATCTCAGCTTGAAACCCCACGAAAACCAAGATATGTACTGTTCTGCATATCAAACGCACTGTGGAGTGGTGAAAACATCAGATAACGTGTTTCTCGCACTAACTAGCTCGAAAAGAGCGATCTCGATGATTCTGCATACTTCGGACAGAAGTCTCAAGAAGATTATCTGTAAAATGCATATCTGAGCTTGAAACCCCACGAAAACCAAGATATCGCTGGTACTGCATATCAAACGCACTGTGGAGTGGTGAAAACACCAGATAACGTGTTTCTCGCATTAAATAGCTCGAAGAGAGCGTTCTCGAAGATTCTGCATACTTCTGACAGAAGTCTCACCAGGATTATCGTAGAAAATGCATATCTCAGCTTGAAACCCGACCGAAACCAAGATATCTCCGGTTCTGCATGTCAAACGTACTGTGGAGTGGTGAAAACACCAGAAAACGTGTTTCGTGCATTAAGTAGCTCGAAAAGAGCGATCTAGACGATTCTGCATACTTCTGACAAAAGACCCACCAAGATTATAGCAGAAAATGCATATCTCAGCTTGAAACCCCACGAAAACCAAGATATGTACTGTTCTGCATATCAAACGCACTGTGGAGTGGTGAAAACATCAGATAACGTGTTTCTCGCACTAACTAGCTCGAAAAGAGCGATCTCGATGATTCAGCATACTTCTAACAGAAGTCTCGCCAAGATTATCGCAGAAAATGCATATCTCTGCTTGAAACCCCACGAAAACCACGATATCTACTGTTCTGCATATCCAACGAACTGTGGAGTGGTGAAAACCCCAGAAAACGTGTTTATCGCATTAAATAGCTCGAAAAGAGCGCTCTCGATGTTTCGGCATACTTCGGACAGATGTTTCACCAAGATTATCGTAGAAAATGCATATCTCAGCTTGAAACCCGACGAAAACCAAAATATCGCCGGTTCTGCATATCCAACCAACTGCGGAGTGGTGAAAACACCAGATAACGTGTTTCTCGCATTAAATAGCTCGAAAAGTGCGATCTCGATGATTCTGCATACTTCTAACAGAAGTCTCGCCAAGATTATCGCAGAAAATGCATATCTCTGCTTGAAACACCACGAAAACCACGATATCTACTGTTCTGCATATCCAACGAACTGTGGAGTGGTGAAAACACAACATAACGAGTTTCTCGCATTAAATAGCTCGAAAAGAGCGCTCTCGATGTTTCTACATACTTCGGGCAGATGTTTCACCAAGATTATCGTAGAAAATGCATATCTCAGCATGAAACCCGACGAAAACCAAAATATCGCCGGTTCTGCATATCAAACCAACTGTGGAGTGGTGAAAACACCAGAAAACGTGTTTCGCGCATTAAGTAGCTCGAAAAGAGCGTTCTCGAAGATTCTGCATACTTCTGACAGAAGTCTCACCAAGATTATCGTAGAAAATGCATATCTCAGCTTGAAACCCGACGAAAACCAAAATATCGCCGGTTCTGCATATCAAACCAACTGTGGAGTGGTGAAAACACCCTGAAAACGTGTTTCTCGCATTAAATAGCTCGAATAGAGCGATCTCGATGATTCTTCATACTTCGGACAGAAGTCTCACCAGGATTATCGTCGAAAATGCATATCTCAGCTTGAAACCCGACGAAAACCAAAATATCGCCGGTTCTGCATATCAAACCAACTGTGGAGTGGTGAAAACACCAGATAACGTGTTTCTCGCATTAAGTAGCTCGAAAAGTGCGATCTCGATGATTCTGCATACTTCTAACAGAAGTCTCACCAAGATTATCGCAGAAAATGCATATCTCTGCTTGAAACCCCACGAAAACCAAGATATCTACTGTTCTGCATATCCAACGAACTGTGGAGTGGTGAAAACCCCAGAAAACGTGTTTATCGCATTAAATAGCTCGAAAAGATCGCTCTCGATGTTTCGGCATACTTCGGACAGATGGTTCACCAAGATTATCGTAGAAAATGCATATCTCAGCTTGAAACCTGACGAAAACCAAAATATCGCCGGTTCTGCATATCCAACCAACTGCGGAGTGGTTAAAACACCAGATAACGTGTTTCTCGCATTAAATAGCTCGAAAAGTGCGATCTCGATGATTCTGCATACCTCTAACAGAAGTCTCGCCAAGATTATCGCCGAAAATGCATATCTCTGCTTGAAACCCCACGAAAACCACGATATCTACTGTTCTGCATTTCCAACGAACTGTGGAGTGGTGAAAACCCCAGAAAACGTGTTTCTCGCATTAAATAGCTCGAAAAGAGCGCTCTCGACGTTTCTGCATACTTCGGACAGATGTTTCACCAAGCTTATCGTAGAAAATGCATATCTCAGCTTCAAACCCGACGAAAACCAAAATATCTCCGGTTCTGCATATCCAACGCACTGTGGAGTGGTAAAAACACCAGATAACGTGTTTCTCGCATTAAATAGCTCGAAACGTGCGATCTCGATGATTCTGCATACTTCGGACAGAAGTCTCAACAAGATTATCGCAGAAAATGCATATCTCAGCTTGAAACCCCACGAAAACCAAGATATCTACTGTTCTGCATATCAAACGCACTGTGGAGTGGTGAAAACACCAGATAACGTGTTTCTCGCACTAACTAGCTCGAACAGAGCGATCTCGATGATTCAGCATACTTCGGACAGAAGTATCACCAAGATTATCGCAGAAAATGCATATCTCAGCTTGAAACCCCACGAAAACCAAGATATCTCCGGTTCTGCATATCCAACGAACTCTGGAGTGGTGAAAACCCCAGAAAACCTGTTTCTCGCAATAAATAGCTCGAATAGAGCGATCTCGATGTTTCTTCATACTTCGGACAGAAGTCTCACCAAGATTACCGTAAAAAATGCATATCTCAGCTTGAAACCCCACGAAAGCCAAGATATCGCTGGTTCTGCATATCAAACGCACTGTGGAGTGGTGAAAACACCAGATAACGTGTTTCTCGCATTAACTAGCTCGAAAAGAGCGATCTGGATGTTTCAGCATACTTCGGACAGAAGTCCACCAAGATTATCGCAGAAAATGCATATCTCAGCTTGAAACCCCACGAAAACCAAGATATCGCTGGTACTGCATATCAAACGCACTGTGGAGTGGTGAAAACACCAGATAACGTGTTTCTCGCATTAACTAGCTCGAAAAGAGCGGTCTCGATGTTTCAGCATACTTCGTCCAGAAGTCCACCAAGATTATCGCAGAAAATGCATATCTCAGCTTGAAACCCGACGAAAACCAAAATATCTGCGGTTCTGCATATCCAACGCACTGTGGAGTGGTGAAAACATCAGATAACGTGTTTCTCGCATTAAATAGCTCGAAACGAGCGATCTCGATGCTTCTGCAAACTTCGGACAGAACTCTCACCAAAATTATCGTAAAAAATGCATATCTCAGCTTGAAACCCGACGAAAACCAAAATATCTGCGGTTCTGCATATCCAACGCACTGTGGAGTGGTGAAAACATCAGATAACGTGTTTCTCGCATAAAATAGCTCGAAACGAGCGATCTCGATGCTTCTGCAAACTTCGGACAGAACTCTCACCAAAATTATCGTAAAAAATGCATATCTCAACTTGAAACCCGACGAAAACCAAAATATCTGCGGTTCTGCATATCCAACGCACTGTGGAGTGGTGAAAACACCAGATAACGTGTTTCTCGCATTATGTAGCTCGAAACGAGCGTTCTCGATGATTCTGCATACTTCTGACAGAAGTCACACCAGGATTATCGTAGAAAATGCATATCACAGTTTGAAACCCGACCGAAACCAAGATATCTCCGGTTCTGCATGTCAAACGCACTGTGGAGTGGTGAAAACACCAGACTACGTGTTTCGTGCATTAAGTAGCTCGAAAAGAGCGATCTAGACGATTCTGCATACTTCTGACAAAAGACCCACCAAGATTATAGCAGAAAATGCATATCTCAGCTTGAAACCCCACGAAAACCAAGATATGTACTGTTCTGCATATCAAACGCACTGTGGAGTGGTGAAAACATCAGATAACGTGTTTCTCGCACTAACTAGCTCGAAAAGAGCGATCTCGATGATTCTGCATACTTCGGACAGAAGTCTCAAGAAGATTATCTGTAAAATGCATATCTGAGCTTGAAACCCCACGAAAACCAAGATATCGCTGGTACTGCATATCAAACGCACTGTGGAGTGGTGAAAACACCAGATAACGTGTTTCTCGCATTAAATAGCTCGAAGAGAGCGTTCTCGAAGATTCTGCATACTTCTGACAGAAGTCTCACCAGGATTATCGTAGAAAATGCATATCTCAGCTTGAAACCCGACCGAAACCAAGATATCTCCGGTTCTGCATGTCAAACGTACTGTGGAGTGGTGAAAACACCAGAAAACGTGTTTCGTGCATTAAGTAGCTCGAAAAGAGCGATCTAGACGATTCTGCATACTTCTGACAAAAGACCCACCAAGATTATAGCAGAAAATGCATATCTCAGCTTGAAACCCCACGAAAACCAAGATATGTACTGTTCTGCATATCAAACGCACTGTGGAGTGGTGAAAACATCAGATAACGCGTTTCTCGCACTAACTAGCTCGAAAAGAGCGATCTCGATGATTCAGCATACTTCTAACAGAAGTCTCGCCAAGATTATCGCAGAAAATGCATATCTCTGCTTGAAACCCCACGAAAACCACGATATCTACTGTTCTGCATATCCAACGAACTGTGGAGTGGTGAAAACCCCAGAAAACGTGTTTATCGCATTAAATAGCTCGAAAAGAGCGCTCTCGATGTTTCGGCATACTTCGGACAGATGTTTCACCAAGATTATCGTAGAAAATGCATATCTCAGCTTGAAACCCGACGAAAACCAAAATATCGCCGGTTCTGCATATCCAACCAACTGCGGAGTGGTGAAAACACCAGATAACGTGTTTCTCGCATTAAATAGCTCGAAAAGTGCGATCTCGATGATTCTGCATACTTCTAACAGAAGTCTCGCCAAGATTATCGCAGAAAATGCATATCTCTGCTTGAAACACCACGAAAACCACGATATCTACTGTTCTGCATATCCAACGAACTGTGGAGTGGTGAAAACACAACATAACGAGTTTCTCGCATTAAATAGCTCGAAAAGAGCGCTCTCGATGTTTCTACATACTTCGGGCAGATGTTTCACCAAGATTATCGTAGAAAATGCATATCTCAGCATGAAACCCGACGAAAACCAAAATATCGCCGGTTCTGCATATCAAACCAACTGTGGAGTGGTGAAAACACCAGAAAACGTGTTTCGCGCATTAAGTAGCTCGAAAAGAGCGTTCTCGAAGATTCTGCATACTTCTGACAGAAGTCTCACCAGGATTATCGTAGAAAATGCATATCTCAGCTTGAAACCCGACGAAAACCAAAATATCGCCGGTTCTGCATATCAAACCAACTGTGGAGTGGTGAAAACACCCTGAAAACGTGTTTCTCGCATTAAATAGCTCGAATAGAGCGATCTCGATGATTCTTCATACTTCGGACAGAAGTCTCACCAGGATTATCGTCGAAAATGCATATCTCAGCTTGAAACCCGACGAAAACCAAAATATCGCCGGTTCTGCATATCAAACCAACTGTGGAGTGGTGAAAACACCAGATAACGTGTTTCTCGCATTAAGTAGCTCGAAAAGTGCGATCTCGATGATTCTGCATACTTCTAACAGAAGTCTCACCAAGATTATCGCAGAAAATGCATATCTCTGCTTGAAACCCCACGAAAACCAAGATATCTACTGTTCTGCATATCCAACGAACTGTGGAGTGGTGAAAACCCCAGAAAACGTGTTTATCGCATTAAATAGCTCGAAAAGATCGCTCTCGATGTTTCGGCATACTTCGGACAGATGGTTCACCAAGATTATCGTAGAAAATGCATATCTCAGCTTGAAACCCGACGAAAACCAAAATATCGCCGGTTCTGCATATCCAACCAACTGCGGAGTGGTTAAAACACCAGATAACGTGTTTCTCGCATTAAATAGCTCGAAAAGTGCGATCTCGATGATTCTGCATACCTCTAACAGAAGTCTCGCCAAGATTATCGCCGAAAATGCATATCTCTGCTTGAAACCCCACGAAAACCACGATATCTACTGTTCTGCATATCCAACGAACTGTGGAGTGGTGAAAACACAACATAACGAGTTTCTCGCATTAAATAGCTCGAAAAGAGCGCTCTCGATGTTTCTACATACTTCGGGCAGATGTTTCACCAAGATTATCGTAGAAAATGCATATCTCAGCATGAAACCCGACGAAAACCAAAATATCGCCGGTTCTGCATATCAAACCAACTGTGTAGTGGTGAAAACACCAGAAAACGTGTTTCGCGCATTAAGTAGCTCGAAAAGAGCGTTCTCGAAGATTCTGCATACTTCTGACAGAAGTCTCACCAGGATTATCGTAGAAAATGCATATCTCAGCTTGAAACCCGACGAAAACCAAAATATCGCCGGTTCTGCATATCAAACCAACTGTGGAGTGGTGAAAACACCCTGAAAACGTGTTTCTCGCATTAAATAGCTCGAATAGAGCGATCTCGATGATTCTTCATACTTCGGACAGAAGTCTCACCAAGATTATCGTAAAAAATGCATATCTCAGCTTGAAACCCCACGAAAGCCAAGATATCGCTGGTTCTGCATATCTAACGCACTGTGGAGTGGTGAAAACACCGGATAAGGTTTTTCTCGCATTAACTAGCTCGAAAAGAGCGATCTCGATGTTTCAGCATACTTCGGACAGAAGTCTCACCAAGATTATCGCAGAAAAAGCATATCTCAGCTTGAAACCCCACGAAAACCAAGATATCGCCGGTTCTGCATATCATACGCACTGTGGAGTGGTGAAAACACCAGATAACGTGTTTCTCGCATTGAATAGCTCGAAACGAGCGATATCGATAATTAAGCATACTTCGGACAGAAGTCTCACCAGGATTATCGTCGAAAATGCATATCTCAGCTTGAAACCCGACGAAAACCAAAATATCGCCGGTTCTGCATATCAAACCAACTGTGGAGTGGTGAAAACACCAGATAACGTGTTTCTCGCATTAAGTAGCTCGAAAAGTGCGATCTCGATGATTCTGCATACTTCTAACAGAAGTCTCACCAAGATTATCGCAGAAAATGCATATCTCTGCTTGAAACCCCACGAAAACCAAGATATCTACTGTTCTGCATATCCAACGAACTGTGGAGTGGTGAAAACCCCAGAAAACGTGTTTATCGCATTAAATAGCTCGAAAAGAGCGCTCTCGATGTTTCGGCATACTTCGGACAGATGTTTCACCAAGATTATCGTAGAAAATGCATATCTCAGCTTGAAACCCGACGAAAACCAAAATATCGCCGGTTCTGCATATCCAACCAACTGCGGAGTGGTGAAAACACCAGATAACGTGTTTCTCGCATTAAATAGCTCGAAAAGTGCGATCTCGATGATTCTGCATGCCTCTAACAGAAGTCTCGCCAAGATTATCGCCGAAAATGCATATCTCTGCTTGAAACCCCACGAAAACCACGATATCTACTGTTCTGCATATCCAACGAACTGTGGAGTGGTGAAAACCCCAGAAAACGTGTTTCTCGCATTAAATAGCTCGAAAAGATCGCTCTCGATGTTTCGGCATACTTCGGACAGATGGTTCACCAAGATTATCGTAGAAAATGCATATCTCAGCTTGAAACCCGACGAAAACCAAAATATCGCCGGTTCTGCATATCCAACCAACTGCGGAGTGGTTAAAACACCAGATAACGTGTTTCTCGCATTAAATAGCTCGAAAAGTGCGATCTCGATGATTCTGCATACCTCTAACAGAAGTCTCGCCAAGATTATCGCCGAAAATGCATATCTCTGCTTGAAACCCCACGAAAACCACGATATCTACTGTTCTGCATATCCAACGAACTGTGGAGTGGTGAAAACCCCAGAAAACGTGTTTCTCGCATTAAATAGCTCGAAAAGAGCGCTCTCGACGTTTCTGCATACTTCGGACAGATGTTTCACCAAGCTTATCGTAGAAAATGCATATCTCAGCTTCAAACCCGACGAAAACCAAAATATCTCCGGTTCTGCATATCCAACGCACTGTGGAGTGGTAAAAACACCAGATAACGTGTTTCTCGCATTAAATAGCTCGAAACGTGCGATCTCGATGATTCTGCATACTTCGGACAGAAGTCTCAACAAGATTATCGCAGAAAATGCATATCTCAGCTTGAATCCCCACGAAAACCAAGATATCTACTGTTCTGCATATCAAACGCACTGTGGAGTGGTGAAAACACCAGATAACGTGTTTCTCGCACTAACTAGCTCGAACAGAGCGATCTCGATGATTCAGCATACTTCGGACAGAAGTATCACCAAGATTATCGCAGAAAATGCATATCTCAGCTTGAAACCCCACGAAAACCAAGATATCTCCGGTTCTGCATATCCAACGAACTCTGGAGTGGTGAAAACCCCAGAAAACCTGTTTCTCGCAATAAATAGCTCGAATAGAGCGATCTCGATGTTTCTTCATACTTCGGACAGAAGTCTCACCAAGATTACCGTAAAAAATGCATATCTCAGCTTGAAACCCCACGAAAGCCAAGATATCGCTGGTTCTGCATATCAAACGCACTGTGGAGTGGTGAAAACACCGGATAAGGTTTTTCTCGCATTAACTAGCTCGAAAAGAGCCATCTCGATGTTTCAGCATACTTCGGACAGAAGTCTCACCAAGATTATCGCAGAAAATGCATATCTCAGCTTGAAACCCCACGAAAACCAAGATATCGCCGGTTCTGCATATCATACGCACTGTGGAGTGGTGAAAACACCAGATAACGTGTTTGTCGCAATAAGTAGCTCGAAAAGAGCGTTCTCGAAGATCCTGCATACTTCTGACAGAAGTCTCACCAAGATTATCGTAGAAAATGCATATCTCAGCTTGAAACCCGACCGAAACCAAGATATCTCCGGTTCTGCATGTCAAACGTACTGTGGAGTGGTGAAAACACCAGAAAGCGTGTTTCGAGCATTAAGTAGCTCGAAAAGAGCGATCTAGATGATTCTGCATACTTCTGACAAAAGACCCACCAAGATTATCGCAGAAAATGCATATCTCAGCTGGAAACACCACGAAAACCAAGATATCTCCGGTTCTGCATATCCAACGAACTGTGGAGTGGTGAAAACCCCAGAAAACCTGTTTCTCGCATTAAATAGCTCGAAAAGAGCGCTCTCGACGTTTCTGTATACTTCGGACAGATGTTTCACCAAGCTTATCGTAGAAAATGCATATCTCAGCTTGAAACCCGACGAAAACCAAAATATCTGCGGTTCTGCATATCCAACGCACTGTGGAGTGGTGAAAACATCAGATAACGTGTTTCTTGCATTAAATAGCTCGAAACGAGCGATCTCGATGCTTCTGCAAACTTCGGACAGAACTCTCACCAAAATTATCGTAAAAAATGCATATCTCAGCTTGAAACCCCACGAAAACCAAGATATCGCTGTGTTCAGCATATCAAACGCACTGTGGAGTGGTGAAAACCCCAGAAAACGTGTTTCTCGCATTAAATAGCTCGAATAGAGCGATCTCGATGATTCTTCATACTTCGGACAGAAGTCTCAACAAGATTATCGTAAAAAATGCATATCTCAGCTTGAAACCCCACGAACGCCAAGATATCGCTGGTTCTGCATATCAAACGCACTGTGGAGTGGTGAAAACACCGGATAACGTTTTTCTCGCATGAAGTAGCTCGAAAAGAGGGATCTAGATGATTCTGCATACTTCTGACTGAAGTCTCACCAATATTATCGCAGAAAATGCATATCTCAGCTAGAAACCCCCCGAAAACGAAGATATCGCTGGTACTGCATACCAAACGCACTGTGGAGTGGTGAAAACAGCAGATATCGTGTTTCTCGCATTAAATAGCTCGAAAAGAGCGTTCTCGAAGATCCTGCATACTTCTGACAGAAGTCTCACCAAGATTATCCCAGAAAATGCATATCTCAGCTGGAAACACCACGAAAATGAAGATATCGCCTGTTCTACATATCAAACGCACTGTGGAGTGGTGAAAACACCAGAAAGCGTGTTTCGAGCATTAAGTAGCTCGAAAAGAGCGATCTAGATGATTCTGCATACTTCTGACAAAAGACCCACCAAGATTATCGCAGAAAATGCATATCTCAGCTGGAAACACCACGAAAATCAAGATATCGCCTGTTCTGCATATCAAACGCACTGTGGAGTGGTTAAAACAACCAGAGAACGTGTTTCTCGCATTAAATATCTCGAATAGAGCGATCCCGATGATTCAGCATACTTCGGACAGAAGTCTCACCAAGATTATCGCAGGAAATGCATATCTCAGCTTGAAACCCCACGAAAACCAAGATATCTCCGGTTCTGCATATCCAACGAACTGTGGAGTGGTGAAAACCCCAGAAAACGAGTTTGTCGCATTAAATAGCTCGAAAAGAGCGCTCTCGATGTTTCTGCATACTTCGGACAGATGTTTCACCAAGATTATCGTAGAAAATGCATATCTCAGCTTGAAACCCGACGAAAACCGAGTTATCTCCGGTTCTGCCCAACAAACGTATCGTGGAGTGGTGAAAACACCAGAAAACGTGTTCCTCGCACTAACTAGCTCGAAAAGAGCGATCTCGATGATTCAGCATACTGCGGACAGAAGTCTCACCAATATTATCGTAGAAAATGCATATCTCAGCTTGAAACCCGACGAAAACCAAAATATCGCCGGTTCTGCATATCAAACCAACTGTGGAGTGGGGAAAACACCATATAACGTGTTTCTCGCATTAAGTAGCTAGAAAAGTGCGATCTGGATGATTCTGCATACTTCTAACAGAAGTCTCGCCAAGATTATCGCAGAAAATGCATATCTCTGCTTGAAACCCCACGAAAACCACGATATCTACTGTTCTGCATATCCAACGAACTGTGGAGTGGTGAAAACACAACATAACGAGTTTCTCGCATTAAATAGCTCGAAAAGAGCGCTCTCGATGTTTCTACATACTTCGGGCAGATGTTTCACCAAGATTATCGTAGAAAATGCATATCTCAGCATGAAACCCGACGAAAACCAAAATATCGCCGGTTCTGCATATCAAACCAACTGTGTAGTGGTGAAAACACCAGAAAACGTGTTTCGCGCATTAAGTAGCTCGAAAAGAGCGTTCTCGAAGATTCTGCATACTTCTGACAGAAGTCTCACCAGGATTATCGTAGAAAATGCATATCTCAGCTTGAAACCCGACGAAAACCAAAATATCGCCGGTTCTGCATATCAAACCAACTGTGGAGTGGTGAAAACACCCTGAAAACGTGTTTCTCGCATTAAATAGCTCGAATAGAGCGATCTCGATGATTCTTCATACTTCGGACAGAAGTCTCACCAAGATTATCGTAAAAAATGCATATCTCAGCTTGAAACCCCACGAAAGCCAAGATATCGCTGGTTCTGCATATCTAACGCACTGTGGAGTGGTGAAAACACCGGATAAGGTTTTTCTCGCATTAACTAGCTCGAAAAGAGCGATCTCGATGTTTCAGCATACTTCGGACAGAAGTCTCACCAAGATTATCGCAGAAAAAGCATATCTCAGCTTGAAACCCCACGAAAACCAAGATATCGCCGGTTCTGCATATCATACGCACTGTGGAGTGGTGAAAACACCAGATAACGTGTTTCTCGCATTGAATAGCTCGAAACGAGCGATATCGATAATTAAGCATACTTCGGACAGAAGTCTCACCAGGATTATCGTCGAAAATGCATATCTCAGCTTGAAACCCGACGAAAACCAAAATATCGCCGGTTCTGCATATCAAACCAACTGTGGAGTGGTGAAAACACCAGATAACGTGTTTCTCGCATTAAGTAGCTCGAAAAGTGCGATCTCGATGATTCTGCATACTTCTAACAGAAGTCTCACCAAGATTATCGCAGAAAATGCATATCTCTGCTTGAAACCCCACGAAAACCAAGATATCTACTGTTCTGCATATCCAACGAACTGTGGAGTGGTGAAAACCCCAGAAAACGTGTTTATCGCATTAAATAGCTCGAAAAGAGCGCTCTCGATGTTTCGGCATACTTCGGACAGATGTTTCACCAAGATTATCGTAGAAAATGCATATCTCAGCTTGAAACCCGACGAAAACCAAAATATCGCCGGTTCTGCATATCCAACCAACTGCGGAGTGGTGAAAACACCAGATAACGTGTTTCTCGCATTAAATAGCTCGAAAAGTGCGATCTCGATGATTCTGCATGCCTCTAACAGAAGTCTCGCCAAGATTATCGCCGAAAATGCATATCTCTGCTTGAAACCCCACGAAAACCACGATATCTACTGTTCTGCATATCCAACGAACTGTGGAGTGGTGAAAACCCCAGAAAACGTGTTTCTCGCATTAAATAGCTCGAAAAGAGCGCTCTCGACGTTTCTGCATACTTCGGACAGATGTTTCACCAAGCTTATCGTAGAAAATGCATATCTCAGCTTCAAACCCGACGAAAACCAAAATATCTCCGGTTCTGCATATCCAACGCACTGTGGAGTGGTAAAAACACCAGATAACGTGTTTCTCGCATTAAATAGCTCGAAACGTGCGATCTCGATGATTCTGCATACTTCGGACAGAAGTCTCAACAAGATTATCGCAGAAAATGCATATCTCAGCTTGAAACCCCACGAAAACCAAGATATCTACTGTTCTGCATATCAAACGCACTGTGGAGTGGTGAAAACACCAGATAACGTGTTTCTCGCACTAACTAGCTCGAACAGAGCGATCTCGATGATTCAGCATACTTCGGACAGAAGTATCACCAAGATTATCGCAGAAAATGCATATCTCAGCTTGAAACCCCACGAAAACCAAGATATTGCCGGTTCTGCATATCAAACGCACTGTGGAGTGCTGAAAACACCAGATAACGTGTTTGTCGCAATAAGTAGCTCGAAAAGAGCGTTCTCGAAGATCCTGCATACTTCTGACAGAAGACCCACCAAGATTATCGCAGAAAATGCATATCTCAGCTGGAAACACCCCGAAAACCAAGATATCTCCGGTTCTGCATATCCAACGAACTCTGGAGTGGTGAAAACCCCAGAAAACCTGTTTCTCGCAATAAATAGCTCGAATAGAGCGATCTCGATGTTTCTTCATACTTCGGACAGAAGTCTCACCAAGATTACCGTAAAAAATGCATATCTCAGCTTGAAACCCCACGAAAGCCAAGATATCGCTGGTTCTGCATATCAAACGCACTGTGGAGTGGTGAAAACACCGGATAAGGTTTTTCTCGCATTAACTAGCTCGAAAAGAGCCATCTCGATGTTTCAGCATACTTCGGACAGAAGTCTCACCAAGATTATCGCAGAAAATGCATATCTCAGCTTGAAACCCCACGAAAACCAAGATATCGCCGGTTCTGCATATCATACGCACTGTGGAGTCGTGAAAACACCAGATAACGTGTTTGTCGCAATAAGTAGCTCGAAAAGAGCGTTCTCGAAGATCCTGCATACTTCTGACAGAAGTCTCACCAAGATTATCGTAGAAAATGCATATCTCAGCTTGAAACCCGACCGAAACCAAGATATCTCCGGTTCTGCATGTCAAACATACTGTGGAGTGGTGAAAACACCAGAAAGCGTGTTTCGAGCATTAAGTAGCTCGAAAAGAGCGATCTAGATGATTCTGCATACTTCTGACAAAAGACCCACCAAGATTATCGCAGAAAATGCATATCTCAGCTGGAAACACCACGAAAACCAAGATATCTCCGGTTCTGCATATCCAACGAACTGTGGAGTGGTGAAAACCCCAGAAAACCTGTTTCTCGCATTAAATAGCTCGAAAAGAGCGCTCTCGACGTTTCTGCATACTTCGGACAGATGTTTCACCAAGCTTATCGTAGAAAATGCATATCTCAGCTTGAAACCCGACGAAAACCAAAATATCTGCGGTTCTGCATATCCAACGCACTGTGGAGTGGTGAAAACATCAGATAACGTGTTTCTCGCATTAAATAGCTCGAAACGAGCGATCTCGATGCTTCTGCAAACTTCGGACAGAACTCTCACCAAAATTATCGTAAAAAATGCATATCTCAGCTTGAAACCCCACGAAAACCAAGATATCGCTGTGTTCAGCATATCAAACGCACTGTGGAGTGGTGAAAACCCCAGAAAACGTGTTTCTCGCATTAAATAGCTCGAATAGAGCGATCTCGATGATTCTTCATACTTCGGACAGAAGTCTCAACAAGATTATCGTAAAAAATGCATATTTCAGCTTGAAACCCCACGAACGCCAAGATATCGCTGGTTCTGCATATCAAACGCACTGTGGAGTGGTGAAAACACCGGATAACGTTTTTCTCGCATGAAGTAGCTCGAAAAGAGCGATCTAGATGATTCTGCATACTTCTGACTGAAGTCTCACCAATATTATCGCAGAAAATGCATATCTCAGCTCGAAACCTCACGAAAATCAAGATGTTGCCGGTTCTGCATATCAAACGCACTGTGGAGTGGTGAAAACAACCAGAGAACGTGTTTCTCGCATTAAATAGCTCGAATAGTGCGATCTCGATGATTCTGCATACTTCTAACAGAAGTCTCACCAAGATTATCGCAGAAAATGCATATCTCTGCTTGAAACCCCACGAAAACCAAGGTATCTACTGTTCTGCATATCCAACGAACTGTGGAGTGGTGAAAACCCCAGAAAACGTGTTTATCGCATTAAATAGCTCGAAAAGAGCGCTCTCGATGTTTCGGCATACTTCGGACAGATGTTTCACCAAGATTATCGTAGAAAATGCATATCTCAGCTTCAAACCCGACGAAAACCAAGATATCTACTGTTCTGCATATCAAACGCACTGTGGAGTGGTGAAAACACCAGATAACGTGTTTCTCGCACTAACTAGCTCGAACAGAGCGATCTCGATGATTCAGCATACTTCGGACAGAAGTATCACCAAGATTATCGCAGAAAATGCATATCTCAGCTTGAAACCCCACGAAAACCAAGATATTGCCGGTTCTGCATATCAAACGCACTGTGGAGTGCTGAAAACACCAGATAACGTGTTTGTCGCAATAAGTAGCTCGAAAAGAGCGTTCTCGAAGATCCTGCATACTTCTGACAGAAGACCCCCCAAGATTTTCGCAGAAAATGCATATCTCAGCTGGAAACACCACGAAAACCAAGATATCTCCGGTTCTGCATATCCAACGAACTCTGGAGTGGTGAAAACCCCAGAAAACCTGTTTCTCGCAATAAATAGCTCGAATAGAGCGATCTCGATGTTTCTTCATACTTCGGACAGAAGTCTCACCAAGATTACCGTAAAAAATGCATATCTCAGCTTGAAACCCGACGAAAACCAAAATATCGCCGGTTCTGCATATCCAACCAACTGCGGAGTGGTTAAAACACCAGATAACGTGTTTCTCGCATTAAATAGCTCGAAAAGTGCGATCTCGATGATTCTGCATACCTCTAACAGAAGTCTCGCCAAGATTATCGCCGAAAATGCATATCTCTGCTTGAAACCCCGCGAAAACCAAGATATCTCCGGTTCTGCATATCCAACGAACTCTGGAGTGGTGAAAACCCCAGAAAACCTGTTTCTCGCAATAAATAGCTCGAATAGAGCGATCTCGATGTTTCTTCATACTTCGGACAGAAGTCTCACCAAGATTACCGTAAAAAATGCATATCTCAGCTTGAAACCCCACGAAAGCCAAGATATCGCTGGTTCTGCATATCAAACGCACTGTGGAGTGGTGAAAACACCGGATAAGGTTTTTCTCGCATTAACTAGCTCGAAAAGAGCCATCTCGATGTTTCAGCATACTTCGGACAGAAGTCTCACCAAGATTATCGCAGAAAATGCATATCTCAGCTTGAAACCCCACGAAAACCAAGATATCGCCGGTTCTGCATATCATACGCACTGTGGAGTCGTGAAAACACCAGATAACGTGTTTGTCGCAATAAGTAGCTCGAAAAGAGCGTTCTCGAAGATCCTGCATACTTCTGACAGAAGTCTCACCAAGATTATCGTAGAAAATGCATATCTCAGCTTGAAACCCGACCGAAACCAAGATATCTCCGGTTCTGCATGTCAAACATACTGTGGAGTGGTGAAAACACCAGAAAGCGTGTTTCGAGCATTAAGTAGCTCGAAAAGAGCGATCTAGATGATTCTGCATACTTCTGACAAAAGACCCACCAAGATTATCGCAGAAAATGCATATCTCAGCTGGAAACACCACGAAAACCAAGATATCTCCGGTTCTGCATATCCAACGAACTGTGGAGTGGTGAAAACCCCAGAAAACCTGTTTCTCGCATTAAATAGCTCGAAAAGAGCGCTCTCGACGTTTCTGCATACTTCGGACAGATGTTTCACCAAGCTTATCGTAGAAAATGCATATCTCAGCTTGAAACCCGACGAAAACCAAAATATCTGCGGTTCTGCATATCCAACGCACTGTGGAGTGGTGAAAACATCAGATAACGTGTTTCTCGCATTAAATAGCTCGAAACGAGCGATCTCGATGCTTCTGCAAACTTCGGACAGAACTCTCACCAAAATTATCGTAAAAAATGCATATCTCAGCTTGAAACCCCACGAAAACCAAGATATCGCTGTGTTCAGCATATCAAACGCACTGTGGAGTGGTGAAAACCCCAGAAAACGTGTTTCTCGCATTAAATAGCTCGAATAGAGCGATCTCGATGATTCTTCATACTTCGGACAGAAGTCTCAACAAGATTATCGTAAAAAATGCATATTTCAGCTTGAAACCCCACGAACGCCAAGATATCGCTGGTTCTGCATATCAAACGCACTGTGGAGTGGTGAAAACACCGGATAACGTTTTTCTCGCATGAAGTAGCTCGAAAAGAGCGATCTAGATGATTCTGCATACTTCTGACTGAAGTCTCACCAATATTATCGCAGAAAATGCATATCTCAGCTCGAAACCTCACGAAAATCAAGATGTTGCCGGTTCTGCATATCAAACGCACTGTGGAGTGGTGAAAACAACCAGAGAACGTGTTTCTCGCATTAAATAGCTCGAATAGTGCGATCTCGATGATTCTGCATACTTCTAACAGAAGTCTCACCAAGATTATCGCAGAAAATGCATATCTCTGCTTGAAACCCCACGAAAACCAAGATATCTACTGTTCTGCATATCCAACGAACTGTGGAGTGGTGAAAACCCCAGAAAACGTGTTTATCGCATTAAATAGCTCGAAAAGAGCGCTCTCGATGTTTCGGCATACTTCGGACAGATGTTTCACCAAGATTATCGTAGAAAATGCATATCTCAGCTTCAAACCCGACGAAAACCAAGATATCTACTGTTCTGCATATCAAACGCACTGTGGAGTGGTGAAAACACCAGATAACGTGTTTCTCGCACTAACTAGCTCGAACAGAGCGATCTCGATGATTCAGCATACTTCGGACAGAAGTATCACCAAGATTATCGCAGAAAATGCATATCTCAGCTTGAAACCCCACGAAAACCAAGATATTGCCGGTTCTGCATATCAAACGCACTGTGGAGTGCTGAAAACACCAGATAACGTGTTTGTCGCAATAAGTAGCTCGAAAAGAGCGTTCTCGAAGATCCTGCATACTTCTGACAGAAGACCCCCCAAGATTTTCGCAGAAAATGCATATCTCAGCTGGAAACACCACGAAAACCAAGATATCTCCGGTTCTGCATATCCAACGAACTCTGGAGTGGTGAAAACCCCAGAAAACCTGTTTCTCGCAATAAATAGCTCGAATAGAGCGATCTCGATGTTTCTTCATACTTCGGACAGAAGTCTCACCAAGATTACCGTAAAAAATGCATATCTCAGCTTGAAACCCGACGAAAACCAAAATATCGCCGGTTCTGCATATCCAACCAACTGCGGAGTGGTTAAAACACCAGATAACGTGTTTCTCGCATTAAATAGCTCGAAAAGTGCGATCTCGATGATTCTGCATACCTCTAACAGAAGTCTCGCCAAGATTATCGCCGAAAATGCATATCTCTGCTTGAAACCCCGCGAAAACCACGATATCTACTGTTCTGCATATCCAACGAACTGTGGAGTGGTGAAAACCCAAGAAAACGTGTTTCTCGCATTAAATAGCTCGAAAAGAGCGCTCTCGACGTTTCTGCATACTTCGGACAGATGTTTCACCAAGCTTATCGTAGAAAATGCATATCTCAGCTTCAAACCCGACGAAAACCAAAATATCTCCGGTTCTGCATATCCAACGCACTGTGGAGTGGTAAAAACACCAGATAACGTGTTTCTCGCATTAAATAGCTCGAAACGTGCGATCTCGATGATTCTGCATACTTCGGACAGAAGTCTCAACAAGATTATCGCAGAAAATGCATATCTCAGCTTGAAACCCCACGAAAACCAAGATATCTACTGTTCTGCATATCAAACGCACTGTGGAGTGGTGAAAACACCAGATAACGTGTTTCTCGCACTAACTAGCTCCAACAGAGCGATCTCGATGATTCAGCATACTTCGGACAGAAGTATCACCAAGATTATCGCAGAAAATGCATATCTCAGCTTGAAACCCCACGAAAACCAAGATATCTCCGGTTCTGCATATCCAACGAACTCTGGAGTGGTGAAAACCCCAGAAAACCTGTTTCTCGCAATAAATAGCTCGAATAGAGCGATCTCGATGTTTCTTCATACTTCGGACAGAAGTCTCACCAAGATTACCGTAAAAAATGCATATCTCAGCTTGAAACCCGACGAAAACCAAAATATCGCCGGTTCTGCATATCCAACCAACTGCGGAGTGGTTAAAACACCAGATAACGTGTTTCTCGCATTAAATAGCTCGAAAAGTGCGATCTCGATGATTCTGCATACCTCTAACAGAAGTCTCGCCAAGATTATCGCCGAAAATGCATATCTCTGCTTGAAACCCCGCGAAAACCAAGATATCTCCGGTTCTGCATATCCAACGAACTCTGGAGTGGTGAAAACCCCAGAAAACCTGTTTCTCGCAATAAATAGCTCGAATAGAGCGATCTCGATGTTTCTTCATACTTCGGACAGAAGTCTCACCAAGATTACCGTAAAAAATGCATATCTCAGCTTGAAACCCCACGAAAGCCAAGATATCGCTGGTTCTGCATATCAAACGCACTGTGGAGTGGTGAAAACACCGGATAAGGTTTTTCTCGCATTAACTAGCTCGAAAAGAGCCATCTCGATGTTTCAGCATACTTCGGACAGAAGTCTCACCAAGATTATCGCAGAAAATGCATATCTCAGCTTGAAACCCCACGAAAACCAAGATATCGCCGGTTCTGCATATCATACGCACTGTGGAGTGGTGAAAACATCAGATAACGTGTTTGTCGCAATAAGTAGCTCGAAAAGAGCGTTCTCGAAGATCCTGCATACTTCTGACAGAAGTCTCACCAAGATTATCGTAGAAAATGCATATCTCAGCTTGAAACCCGACCGAAACCAAGATATCTCCGGTTCTGCATGTCAAACGTACTGTGGAGTAGTGAAAACACCAGAAAGCGTGTTTCGAGCATTAAGTAGCTCGAAAAGAGCGATCTAGATGATTCTGCATACTTCTGACAAAAGACCCACCAAGATTATCGCAGAAAATGCATATCTCAGCTGGAAACACCACGAAAACCAAGATATCTCCGGTTCTGCATATCCAACGAACTGTGGAGTGGTGAAAACCCCAGAAAACCTGTTTCTCGTATTAAATAGCTCGAAAAGAGCGCTCTCGACGTTTCTGCATACTTCGGACAGATGTTTCACCAAGCTTATCGTAGAAAATGCATATCTCAGCTTGAAACCCGACGAAAACCAAAATATCTGCGGTTCTGCATATCCAACGCACTGTGGAGTGGTGAAAACCCCAGAAAACGTGTTTCTCGCATTAAATAGCTCGAATAGAGCGATCTCGATGATTCTTCATACTTCGGACAGAAGTCTCAACAAGATTATCGTAAAAAATGCATATTTCAGCTTGAAACCCCACGAACGCCAAGATATCGCTGGTTCTGCATATCAAACGCACTGTGGAGTGGTGAAAACACCGGATAACGTTTTTCTCGCATGAAGTAGCTCGAAAAGAGCGATCTAGATGATTCTGCATACTTCTGACTGAAGTCTCACCAATATTATCGCAGAAAATGCATATCTCAGCTCGAAACCTCACGAAAATCAAGATGTTGCCGGTTCTGCATATCAAACGCACTGTGGAGTGGTGAAAACAACCAGAGAACGTGTTTCTCGCATTAAATAGCTCGAATAGTGCGATCTCGATGATTCTGCATACTTCTAACAGAAGTCTCACCAAGATTATCGCAGAAAATGCATATCTCTGCTTGAAACCCCACGAAAACCAAGATATCTACTGTTCTGCATATCCAACGAACTGTGGAGTGGTGAAAACCCCAGAAAACGTGTTTATCGCATTAAATAGCTCGAAAAGAGCGCTCTCGATGTTTCGGCATACTTCGGACAGATGTTTCACCAAGATTATCGTAGAAAATGCATATCTCAGCTTCAAACCCGACGAAAACCAAGATATCTACTGTTCTGCATATCAAACGCACTGTGGAGTGGTGAAAACACCAGATAACGTGTTTCTCGCACTAACTAGCTCGAACAGAGCGATCTCGATGATTCAGCATACTTCGGACAGAAGTATCACCAAGATTATCGCAGAAAATGCATATCTCAGCTTGAAACCCCACGAAAACCAAGATATTGCCGGTTCTGCATATCAAACGCACTGTGGAGTGCTGAAAACACCAGATAACGTGTTTGTCGCAATAAGTAGCTCGAAAAGAGCGTTCTCGAAGATCCTGCATACTTCTGACAGAAGACCCCCCAAGATTTTCGCAGAAAATGCATATCTCAGCTGGAAACACCACGAAAACCAAGATATCTCCGGTTCTGCATATCCAACGAACTCTGGAGTGGTGAAAACCCCAGAAAACCTGTTTCTCGCAATAAATAGCTCGAATAGAGCGATCTCGATGTTTCTTCATACTTCGGACAGAAGTCTCACCAAGATTACCGTAAAAAATGCATATCTCAGCTTGAAACCCGACGAAAACCAAAATATCGCCGGTTCTGCATATCCAACCAACTGCGGAGTGGTTAAAACACCAGATAACGTGTTTCTCGCATTAAATAGCTCGAAAAGTGCGATCTCGATGATTCTGCATACCTCTAACAGAAGTCTCGCCAAGATTATCGCCGAAAATGCATATCTCTGCTTGAAACCCCGCGAAAACCACGATATCTACTGTTCTGCATATCCAACGAACTGTGGAGTGGTGAAAACCCAAGAAAACGTGTTTCTCGCATTAAATAGCTCGAAAAGAGCGCTCTCGACGTTTCTGCATACTTCGGACAGATGTTTCACCAAGCTTATCGTAGAAAATGCATATCTCAGCTTCAAACCCGACGAAAACCAAAATATCTCCGGTTCTGCATATCCAACGCACTGTGGAGTGGTAAAAACACCAGATAACGTGTTTCTCGCATTAAATAGCTCGAAACGTGCGATCTCGATGATTCTGCATACTTCGGACAGAAGTCTCAACAAGATTATCGCAGAAAATGCATATCTCAGCTTGAAACCCCACGAAAACCAAGATATCTACTGTTCTGCATATCAAACGCACTGTGGAGTGGTGAAAACACCAGATAACGTGTTTCTCGCACTAACTAGCTCCAACAGAGCGATCTCGATGATTCAGCATACTTCGGACAGAAGTATCACCAAGATTATCGCAGAAAATGCATATCTCAGCTTGAAACCCCACGAAAACCAAGATATCTCCGGTTCTGCATATCCAACGAACTCTGGAGTGGTGAAAACCCCAGAAAACCTGTTTCTCGCAATAAATAGCTCGAATAGAGCGATCTCGATGTTTCTTCATACTTCGGACAGAAGTCTCACCAAGATTACCGTAAAAAATGCATATCTCATCTTGAAACCCCACGAAAGCCAAGATATCGCTGGTTCTGCATATCAAACGCACTGTGGAGTGGTGAAAACACCGGATAAGGTTTTTCTCGCATTAACTAGCTCGAAAAGAGCCATCTCGATGTTTCAGCATACTTCGGACAGAAGTCTCACCAAGATTATCGCAGAAAATGCATATCTCAGCTTGAAACCCCACGAAAACCAAGATATCGCCGGTTCTGCATATCATACGCACTGTGGAGTGGTGAAAACATCAGATAACGTGTTTGTCGCAATAAGTAGCTCGAAAAGAGCGTTCTCGAAGATCCTGCATACTTCTGACAGAAGTCTCACCAAGATTATCGTAGAAAATGCATATCTCAGCTTGAAACCCGACCGAAACCAAGATATCTCCGGTTCTGCATGTCAAACGTACTGTGGAGTAGTGAAAACACCAGAAAGCGTGTTTCGAGCATTAAGTAGCTCGAAAAGAGCGATCTAGATGATTCTGCATACTTCTGACAAAAGACCCACCAAGATTATCGCAGAAAATGCATATCTCAGCTGGAAACACCACGAAAACCAAGATATCTCCGGTTCTGCATATCCAACGAACTGTGGAGTGGTGAAAACCCCAGAAAACCTGTTTCTCGTATTAAATAGCTCGAAAAGAGCGCTCTCGACGTTTCTGCATACTTCGGACAGATGTTTCACCAAGCTTATCGTAGAAAATGCATATCTCAGCTTCAAACCCGACGAAAACCAAAATATCTCCGGTTCTGCATATCCAACGCACTGTGGAGTGGTAAAAACACCAGATAACGTATTTCTCGCATTAAATAGCTCGAAACGTGCGATCTCGATGATTCTGCATACTTCGGACAGAAGTCTCAACAAGATTATCGCAGAAAATGCATATCTCAGCTTGAAATCCCACGAAAACCAAGATATCTACTGTTCTGCATATCAAACGCACTGTGGAGTGGTGAAAACACCAGATAACGTGTTTCTCGCACTAACTAGCTCGAACAGAGCGATCTCGATGATTCAGCATACTTCGGACAGAAGTATCACCAAGATTATCGCAGAAAATGCATATCTCAGCTTGAAACCCCACGAAAACCAAGATATCTCCGGTTCTGCATATCCAACGAACTCTGGAGTGGTGAAAACCCCAGAAAACCTGTTTCTCGCAATAAATAGCTCGAATAGAGCGATCTCGATGTTTCTTCATACTTCGGACAGAAGTCTCACCAAGATTACCGTAAAAAATGCATATCTCAGCTTGAAACCCCACGAAAGCCAAGATATCGCTGGTTCTGCATATCAAACGCACTGTGGAGTGGTGAAAACACCGGATAAGGTTTTTCTCGCATTAACTAGCTCGAAAAGAGCCATCTCGATGTTTCAGCATACTTCGGACAGAAGTCTCACCAAGATTATCGCAGAAAATGCATATCTCAGCTTGAAACCCCACGAAAACCAAGATATCGCCGGTTCTGCATATCATACGCACTGTGGAGTGGTGAAAACATCAGATAACGTGTTTGTCGCAATAAGTAGCTCGAAAAGAGCGTTCTCGAAGATCCTGCATACTTCTGACAGAAGTCTCACCAAGATTATCGTAGAAAATGCATATCTCAGCTTGAAACCCGACCGAAACCAAGATATCTCCGGTTCTGCATGTCAAACGTACTGTGTAGTAGTGAAAACACCAGGAAGCGTGTTTCGAGCATTAAGTAGCTCGAAAAGAGCGATCTAGATGATTCTGCATACTTCTGACAAAAGACCCACCAAGATTATCGCAGAAAATGCATATCTCAGCTGGAAACACCACGAAAACCAAGATATCTCCGGTTCTGCATATCCAACGAACTGTGGAGTGGTAAAAACCCCAGAAAACGTGTTTCTCGCATTAAATAGCTCGAAAAGAGCGCTCTCGACGTTTCTGCATACTTCGGACAGATGTTTCACCAAGCTTATCGTAGAAAATGCATATCTCAGCTTCAAACCCGACGAAAACCAAAATATCTCCGGTTCTGCATATCCAACGCACTGTGGAGTGGTAAAAACACCAGATAACGTATTTCTCGCATTAAATAGCTCGAAACGTGCGATCTCGATGATTCTGCATACTTCGGACAGAAGTCTCAACAAGATTATCGCAGAAAATGCATATCTCAGCTTGAAATCCCACGAAAACCAAGATATCTACTGTTCTGCATATCAAACGCACTGTGGAGTGGTGAAAACACCAGATAACGTGTTTCTCCCACTAACTAGCTCGAACAGAGCGATCTCGATGATTCAGCATACTTCGGACAGAAGTATCACCAAGATTATCGCAGAAAATGCATATCTCAGCTTGAAACCCCACGAAAACCAAGATATCTCCGGTTCTGCATATCCAACGAACTCTGGAGTGGTGAAAACCCCAGAAAACCTGTTTCTCGCAATAAATAGCTCGAATAGAGCGATCTCGATGTTTCTTCATACTTCGGACAGAAGTCTCACCAAGATTACCGTAAAAAATGCATATCTCAGCTTGAAACCCCACGAAAGCCAAGATATCGCTGGTTCTGCATATCAAACGCACTGTGGAGTGGTGAAAACACCGGATAAGGTTTTTCTCGCATTAACTAGCTCGAAAAGAGCCATCTCGATGTTTCAGCATACTTCGGACAGAAGTCTCACCAAGATTATCGCAGAAAATGCATATCTCAGCTTGAAACCCCACGAAAACCAAGATATCGCCGGTTCTGCATATCATACGCACTGTGGAGTGGTGAAAACATCAGATAACGTGTTTGTCGCAATAAGTAGCTCGAAAAGAGCGTTCTCGAAGATCCTGCATACTTCTGACAGAAGTCTCACCAAGATTATCGTAGAAAATGCATATCTCAGCTTGAAACCCGACCGAAACCAAGATATCTCCGGTTCTGCATGTCAAACGTACTGTGTAGTAGTGAAAACACCAGGAAGCGTGTTTCGAGCATTAAGTAGCTCGAAAAGAGCGATCTAGATGATTCTGCATACTTCTGACAAAAGACCCACCAAGATTATCGCAGAAAATGCATATCTCAGCTGGAAACACCACGAAAACCAAGATATCTCCGGTTCTGCATATCCAACGAACTGTGGAGTGGTGAAAACCCCAGAAAACCTGTTTCTCGCATTAAATAGCTCGAAAAAAGCGCTCTCGACGTTTCTGCATACTTCGGACAGATGTTTCACCAAGCTTATCGTAGAAAATGCATATCTCAGCTTGAAACCCGACGAAAACCAAAATATCTGCGGTTCTGCATATCCAACGCACTGTGGAGTGGTGAAAACATCAGATAACGTGTTTCTCGCATTAAATAGCTCGAAACGAGCGATCTCGATGCTTCTGCAAACTTCGGACAGAACTCTCACCAAAATTATCGTAAAAAATGCATATCTCAGCTTGAAACCCCACGAAAACCAAGATATCGCTGTGTTCAGCATATCAAACGCACTGTGGAGTGGTGAAAACCCCAGAAAACGTGTTTCTCGCATTAAATAGCTCGAATAGAGCGATCTCGATGATTCTTCATACTTCGGACAGAAGTCTCAACAAGATTATCGTGAAAAATGCATATCTCAGCTTGAAACCCCACGAACGCCAAGATATCGCTGGTTCTGCATATCAAACGCACTGTGGAGTGGTGAAAACACCGGATAACGTTTTTCTCGCATGAAGTAGCTCGAAAAGAGCGATCTAGATGATTCTGCATACTTCTGACTGAAGTCTCACCAATATTATCGCAGAAAATGCATATCTCAGCTCGAAACCTCACGAAAATCAAGATGTTGCCGGTTCTGCATATCAAACGCACTGTGGAGTGGTGAAAACAACCAGAGAACGTGTTTCTCGCATTAAATAGCTCGAATAGTGCGATCTCGATGATTCTGCATACGTCGGACAGAAGTCTCACCAAGATTATCGTAAGGAATGCATATCTCAGCTTGAAACCCCCCGAAAACGAAGATATCGCTGGTACTGCATATCAAACGCACTGTGGAGTGGTGAAAACAGCAGATATCGTGTTTCTCGCATTAAATAGCTCGAAAAGAGCGTTCTCGAAGATCCTGCATACTTCTGACAGAAGTCTCACCAAGATTATCGCAGAAAATGCATATCTCAGCTGGAAACACCACGAAAATGAAGATATCGCCTGTTCTACATATCAAACGCACTGTGGAGTGGTGAAAACACCCTGAAAACGTGTTTCTCGCAATAAATAGCTCGAATAGAGCAATCTCGATGTTTCCTCATACTTCGGACAGAAGTCTCACCAAGATTACCGTAAAAAATGCATATCTCAACTTGAAACCTCACGAAAGCCAAGATATCGCTGGTTCTGCATATCAAACGCACTGTGGAGTGGTGAAAACAGCAGATATCGTGTTTCTCGCATTAAATAGCTCGAAAAGAGCGTTCTCGAAGATCCTGCATACTTCTGACAGAAGTCTCACCAAGATTATCGCAGAAAATGCATATCTCTGCTTGAAACCCCACGAAAACCAAGATATCTACTGTTCTGCATATCCAACGAACTGTGGAGTGGCGAAAACCCCAGAAAACGTGTTTATCGCATTAAATAGCTCGAAAAGAGCGCTCTCGATGTTTCGGCATACTTCGGACAGATGTTTCACCAAGATTATCGTAGAAAATGCATATCTCAGCTTGAAACCCGACGAAAACCAAAATATCGCCGGTTCTGCATATCAAACCAACTGTGGAGTGGTGAAAACACCAGATAACGTGTTTCTCGCATTAAGTAGCTCGAAAAGTGCGATCTCGATGATTCTGCATACTTCTAACAGAAGTCTCACCAAGATTATCGCAGAAAATGCATATCTCTGCTTGAAACCCCACGAAAACCAAGATATCTACTGTTCTGCATATCCAACGAACTGTGGAGTGGTGAAAACCCCAGAAAACGTGTTTATCGCATTAAATAGCTCGAAAAGAGCGCTCTCGATGTTTCGGCATACTTCGGACAGATGTTTCACCAAGATTATCGTAGAAAATGCATATCTCAGCTTGAAACCCGACGAAAACCAAAATATCGCCGGCTCTGCATATCCAACCAACTGCGGAGTGGTGAAAACACCAGATAACGTGTTTCTCGCATTAAATAGCTCGAAAAGTGCGATCTCGATGATTCTGCATACCTCTAACAGAAGTCTCGCCAAGATTATCGCCGAAAATGCATATCTCTGCTTGAAACCCCACGAAAACCACGATATCTACTGTTCTGCATATCCAACGAACTGTGGAGTGGTGAAAACCCCAGAAAACGTGTTTCTCGCATTAAATAGCTCGAAAAGAGCGCTCTCGACGTTTCTGCATACTTCGGACAGATGTTTCACCAAGCTTATCGTAGAAAATGCATATCTCAGCTTCAAACCCGACGAAAACCAAAATATCTCCGGTTCTGCATATCCAACGCACTGTGGAGTGGTAAAAACACCCGATAACGTGTTTCTCGCATTAAATAGCTCGAAACGTGCGATCTCGATGATTCTGCATACTTCGGACAGAAGTCTCAACAAGATTATCGCAGAAAATGCATATCTCAGCTTGAAACCCCACGAAAACCAAGATATCTACTGTTCTGCATATCAAACGCACTGTGGAGTGGTGAAAACACCAGATAACGTGTTTCTCGCACTAACAAGCTCGAACAGAGCGATCTCGATGATTCAGCATACTTCGGACAGAAGTATCACCAAGATTATCGCAGAAAATGCATATCTCAGCTTGAAACCCCACGAAAGCCAAGATATCGCTGGTTCTGCATATCAAACGCACTGTGGAGTGGTGAAAACACCGGATAAGGTTTTTCTCGCATTAACTAGCTCGAAAAGAGCCATCTCGATGTTTCAGCATACTTCGGACAGAAGTCTCACCAAGATGATCGCAGAAAATGCATATCTCAGCTTGAAACCCCACGAAAACCAAGATATCGCCGGTTCTGCATATCATACGCACTGTGGAGTGGTGAAAACACCAGATAACGTGTTTGTCGCAATAAGTAGCTCGAAAAGAGCGTTCTCGAAGATCCTGCATACTTCTGACAGAAGTCTCACCAAGATTATCGTAGAAAATGCATATCTCAGCTTGGAACCCGACCGAAACCAAGATATCTCCGGTTCTGCATGTCAAACGTACTGTGGAGTGGTGAAAACACCAGAAAGCGTGTTTCGAGCATTAAGTAGCTCGAAAAGAGCGATCTAGATGATTCTGCATACTTCTGACAAAAGACCCACCAAGATTATCGCAGAAAATGCATATCTCAGCAGGAAACACCACGAAAACCAAGATATCTCCGGTTCTGCATATCCAACGAACTGTGGAGTGGTGAAAACCCCAGAAAACCAGTTTCTCGCATTAAATAGCTCGAAAAGAGCGCTCTCGACGTTTCTGCATACTTCGGACAGATGTTTCACCAAGCTTATCGTAGAAAATGCATATCTCAGCTTGAAACCCGACGAAAACCAAAATATCTGCGGTTCTGCATATCCAACGCACTGTGGAGTGGTGAAAACATCAGATAACGTGTTTCTCGCATTAAATAGCTCGAAACGAGCGATCTCGATGCTTCTGCAAACTTCGGACAGAACTCTCACCAAAATTATCGCAGAAAATGCATATCTCAGCTGGAAACACCACGAAAACCAAGATATCTCCGGTTCTGCATATCCAACGAACTCTGGAGTGGTGAAAACCCCAGAAAACCTGTTTCTCGCAATAAATAGCTCGAATAGAGCGATCTCGATGTTTCTTCATACTTCGGACAGAAGTCTCACCAAGATTACCGTAAAAAATGCATATCTCAGCTTGAAACCCCACGAAAGCCAAGATATCGCTGGTTCTGCATATCAAACGCACTGTGGAGTGGTGAAAACACCGGATAAGGTTTTTCTCGCATTAACTAGCTCGAAAAGAGCCATCTCGATGTTTCAGCATACTTCGGACAGAAGTCTCACCAAGATGATCGCAGAAAATGCATATCTCAGCTTGAAACCCCACGAAAACCAAGATATCGCCGGTTCTGCATATCATACGCACTGTGGAGTGGTGAAAACACCAGATAACGTGTTTGTCGCAATAAGTAGCTCGAAAAGAGCGTTCTCGAAGATCCTGCATACTTCTGACAGAAGTCTCACCAAGATTATCGTAGAAAATGCATATCTCAGCTTGGAACCCGACCGAAACCAAGATATCTCCGGTTCTGCATGTCAAACGTACTGTGGAGTGGTGAAAACACCAGAAAGCGTGTTTCGAGCATTAAGTAGCTCGAAAAGAGCGATCTAGATGATTCTGCATACTTCTGACAAAAGACCCACCAAGATTATCGCAGAAAATGCATATCTCAGCTGGAAACACCACGAAAACCAAGATATCTCCGGTTCTGCATATCCAACGAACTGTGGAGTGGTGAAAACCCCAGAAAACCTGTTTCTCGCATTAAATAGCTCGAAAAGAGCGCTCTCGACGTTTCTGCATACTTCGGACAGATGTTTCACCAAGCTTATCGTAGAAAATGCATATCTCAGCTTGAAACCCGACGAAAACCAAAATATCTGCGGTTCTGCATATCCAACGCACTGTGGAGTGGTGAAAACATCAGATAACGTGTTTCTCGCATTAAATAGCTCGAAACGAGCGATCTCGATGCTTCTGCAAACTTCGGACAGAACTCTCACCAAAATTATCGCAGAAAATGCATATCTCAGCTGGAAACACCACGAAAACCAAGATATCTCCGGTTCTGCATATCCAACGAACTCTGGAGTGGTGAAAACCCCAGAAAACCTGTTTCTCGCAATAAATAGCTCGAATAGAGCGATCTCGATGTTTCTTCATACTTCGGACAGAAGTCTCACCAAGATTACCGTAAAAAATGCATATCTCAGCTTGAAACCCCACGAAAGCCAAGATATCGCTGGTTCTGCATATCAAACGCACTGTGGAGTGGTGAAAACACCGGATAAGGTTTTTCTCGCATTAACTAGCTCGAAAAGAGCCATCTCGATGTTTCAGCATACTTCGGACAGAAGTCTCACCAAGATTATCGCAGAAAATGCATATCTCAGCTTGAAACCCCACGAAAACCAAGATATCGCCGGTTCTGCATATCATACGCACTGTGGAGTGGTGAAAACACCAGATAACGTGTTTGTCGCAATAAGTAGCTCGAAAAGAGCGTTCTCGAAGATCCTGCATACTTCTGACAGAAGTCTCACCAAGATTATCGTAGAAAATGCATATCTCAGCTTGAAACCCGACCGAAACCAAGATATCTCCGGTTCTGCATGTCAAACGTACTGTGGAGTGGTGAAAACACCAGAAAGCGTGTTTCGAGCATTAAGTAGCTCGAAAAGAGCGATCTAGATGATTCTGCATACTTCTGACAAAAGACCCACCAAGATTATCGCAGAAAATGCATATCTCAGCTGGAAACACCACGAAAACCAAGATATCTCCGGTTCTGCATATCCAACGAACTGTGGAGTGGTGAAAACCCCAGAAAACCTGCTTCTCGCATTAAATAGCTCGAAAAGAGCGCTCTCGACGTTTCTGCATACTTCGGACAGATGTTTCACCAAGCTTATCGTAGAAAATGCATATCTCAGCTTGAAACCCGACGAAAACCAAAATATCTGCGGTTCTGCATATCCAACGCACTGTGGAGTGGTGAAAACATCAGATAACGTGTTTCTCGCATTAAATAGCTCGAAACGAGCGATCTCGATGCTTCTGCAAACTTCGGACAGAACTCTCACCAAAATTATCGTAAAAAATGCATATCTCAGCTTGAAACCCCACGAAAACCAAGATATCGCTGTGTTCAGCATATCAAACGCACTGTGGAGTGGTGAAAACCCCAGAAAACGTGTTTCTCGCATTAAATAGCTCGAATAGAGCGATCTCGATGATTCTTCATACTTCGGACAGAAGTCTCAACAAGATTATCGTAAAAAATGCATATCTCAGCTTGAAACCCCACGAACGCCAAGATATCGCTGGTTCTGCATATCAAACGCACTGTGGAGTGGTGAAAACACCGGATAACGTTTTTCTCGCATGAAGTAGCTCGAAAAGAGCGATCTAGATGATTCTGCATACTTCTGACTGAAGTCTCACCAATATTATCGCAGAAAATGCATATCTCAGCTCGAAACCTCACGAAAATCAAGATGATGCCGGTTCTGCATATCAAACGCACTGTGGAGTGGTGAAAACAACCAGAGAACGTGTTTCTCGCATTAAATAGCTCGAATAGTGCGATCTCGATGATTCTGCATACTTCGGACAGAAGTCTCACCAAGATTATCGTAAGGAATGCATATCTCAGCTTGAAACCCCCCGAAAACGAAGATATCGCTGGTACTGCATATCAAACGCACTGTGGAGTGGTGAAAACAGCAGATATCGTGTTTCTCGCATTAAATAGCTCGAAAAGAGCGTTCTCGAAGATCCTGCATACTTCTGACAGAAGTCTCACCAAGATTATCGCAGAAAATGCATATCTCAGCTGGAAACACCACGAAAATGAAGATATCGCCTGTTCTACATATCAAACGCACTGTGGAGTGGTGAAAACACCCTGAAAACGTGTTTCTCGCAATAAATAGCTCGAATAGAGCAATCTCGATGTTTCCTCATACTTCGGACAGAAGTCTCACCAAGATTACCGTAAAAAATGCATATCTCAGCTTGAAACCTCACGAAAGCCAAGATATCGCTGGTTCTGCATATCAAACGCACTGTGGAGTGGTGAAAACAGCAGATATCGTGTTTCTCGCATTAAGTAGCTCGAAAAGAGCGTTCTCGAAGATCCGGCATACTTCTGACAGAAGTCTCACCAAGATTATCGCAGAAAATGCATATCTCAGCTTGAAACCCGACGAAAACCAAAATATCGCCGGTTCTGCATATCCAACCAACTGCGGAGTGGTGAAAACACCAGATAACGTGTTTCTCGCATTAAATAGCTCGAAAAGTGCGATCTCGATGATTCTGCATACCTCTAACAGAAGTCTCGCCAAGATTATCGCCGAAAATGCATATCTCTGCTTGAAACCCCACGAAAACCACGATATCTGCTGTTCTGCATATCCAACGAACTGTGGAGTGGTGAAAACCCCAGAAAACGTGTTTCTCGCATTAAATAGCTCGAAAAGAGCGCTCTCGACGTTTCTGCATACTTCGGACAGATGTTTCACCAAGCTTATCGTAGAAAATGCATATCTCAGCTTCAAACCCGACGAAAACCAAAATATCTCCGGTTCTGCATATCCAACGCACTGTGGAGTGGTAAAAACACCAGATAACGTGTTTCTCGCATTAAATAGCTCGAAACGTGCGATCTCGATGATTCTGCATACTTCGGACAGAAGTCTCAAAAAGATTATCGCAGAAAATGCATATCTCAGCTTGAAACCCCACGAAAACCAAGATATCTACTGTTCTGCATATCAAACGCACTGTGGAGTGGTGAAAACACCAGATAACGTGTTTCTCGCACTTACTAGCTCGAACAGAGCGATCTCGATGATTCAGCATACTTCGGACAGAAGCCTCACCAAGATTACCGTAAAAAATGCATATCTCAGCTTGAAACCCCACGAAAGCCAAGATATCGCTGGTTCTGCTTATCAAACGCACTGTGGAGTGGTGAAAACACCGGATAAGGTTTTTCTCGCATTAACTAGCTCGAATAGAGCCATCTCGATGTTTCAGCATACTTCGGACAGAAGTCTCACCAAGATTATCGCAGAAAATGCATATCTCAGCTTGAAACCCCACGAAAACCAAGATATCGCCGGTTCTGCATATCATACGCACTGTGGAGTGGTGAAAACACCAGATAACGTGTTTGTCGCAATAAGTAGCTCGAAAAGAGCGTTCTCGAAGATCCTGCATACTTCTGACAGAAGTCTCACCAAGATTATCGTAGAAAATGCATATCTCAGCTTGAAACCCGACCGAAACCAAGATATCTCCGGTTCTGCATGTCAAACGTACTGTGGAGTGGTGAAAACACCAGAAAGCGTGTTTCGAGCATTATGTAGCTCGAAAAGAGCGATCTAGATGATTCTGCATACTTCTGACAAAAGACCCACCAAGATTTTCGCAGAAAATGCATATCTCAGCTGGAAACACCACGAAAACCAAGATATCTCCGGTTCTGCATATCCAACGAACTGTGGAGTGGTGAAAACCCCAGAAAACCTGTTTCTCGCATTAAATAGCTCGAAAAGAGCGCTCTCGACGTTTCTGCATACTTCGGACAGATGTTTCACCAAGCTTATCGTAGAAAATGCATATCTCAGCTTGAAACCCGACGAAAACCAAAATATCTGCGGTTCTGCATATCCAACGCACTGTGGAGTGGTGAAAACATCAGATAACGTGTTTCTCGCATTAAATAGCTCGAAACGAGCGATCTCGATGCTTCTGCAAACTTCGGACAGAACTCTCACCAAAATTATCGTAAAAAATGCATATCTCAGCTTGAAACCCGACCGAAACCAAGATATCTCCGTTTCTGCATGTCAAACGTACTGTGGAGTGGTGAATACACCAGAAAACGTGTTTCTCGCATTAAGTAGCTCGAAAAGAGCGATCCCGATGATTCTGCATACTTCTGACAGAAGTCTCCTCAAGATTATCGTAGAAAATGCATATCTCAGCTTGATACCCGACGAAAGCCAAGATGTCGCCGGGTCTGCACATCAAACACACTGTGGAGTGGTAAAAACACCAGATAACGTGTTTCTCGCATTAAGTAGCTCGAACAGAGCGATCTCGAAGATTCTGCATACTTCTGACAGAAGACTTACCCAGATTATCGCAGAAAATGCATATCTCAGCTGGAAACACCACGAAAATCAAGATATCGCCGGTTCAGCATATCAAATGCACTGTGGAGTGGTGAAAACACCGGATAACGTGTTTCTCGCATTAAATAGCTCGAAAAGAGCGATCCCGATGATTCTGCATACTTCTGACAGAAGTCTCACCAAGATTATCGTAGAAAATGCATATCTCAGCTTGATACCCAACGACAGCCAAGATGTCGCCGGTTCTGCATATCAAACGCACTGTGGGATGTTGAAATCACCAGAAAACTTGTTTTTTCGCATTAAATAGCTCGAAAAGAGCGATCTAGAAGATTCTGCATACTTCTGACTGAAGTCTCACCTGGATTATCGCAGAAAATGCATATCTCAGCTGGAAACACCACGAAAATCAAGATATCGCCGTTTCTGCATATAAAACGCACTGTGGAATGTTGAAAACACCAGAAAACTTATTTTTTCGCATTAAGTAGCTCGAAAAGAGCGATTTCGAAGATTCTGTATACCTCTGACAGAGGTGTCACCAAGATTATCGTAGAAAATGCATATCTCAGCTTGATACCCTACGACAGCCAAGATTTCGCCGGTTCTGCATATCCAACGAACTGTGGAGTGGTGAAAACCCCAGAAAACGTGTTTCTCGCATTAAATAGCTCGAATAGAGCGATCTCGATGATTCTTCATACTTCGGACAGAAGTCTCAACAAGATTATCGTGAAAAATGCATATCTCAGCTTGAAACCCCACGAACGCCAAGATATCGCTGGTTCTGCATATCAAACGCACTGTGGAGTGGTGAAAACACCGGATAACGTTTTTCTCGCATGAAGTAGCTCGAAAAGAGCGATCTAGATGATTCTGCATACCTCTGACTGAAGTCTCACCAATATTATCGCAGAAAATGCATATCTCAGCTCGAAACCTCACGAAAATCAAGATGTTGCCGGTTCTGCATATCAAACGCACTGTGGAGTGGTGAAAACAACCAGAGAACGTGTTTCTCGCATTAAATAGCTCGAATAGTGCGATCTCGATGATTCTGCATACGTCGGACAGAAGTCTCACCAAGATTATCGTAAGGAATGCATATCTCAGCTTGAAACCCCCCGAAAACGAAGATATCGCTGGTACTGCATATCAAACGCACTGTGGAGTGGTGAAAACAGCAGATATCGTGTTTCTCGCATTAAATAGCTCGAAAAGAGCGTTCTCGAAGATCCTGCATACTTCTGACAGAAGTCTCACCAAGATTATCGCAGAAAATGCATATCTCAGCTGGAAACACCACGAAAATGAAGATATCGCCTGTTCTACATATCAAACGCACTGTGGAGTGGTGAAAACACCCTGAAAACGTGTTTCTCGCAATAAATAGCTCGAATAGAGCAATCTCGATGTTTCCTCATACTTCGGACAGAAGTCTCACCAAGATTACCGTAAAAAATGCATATCTCAACTTGAAACCTCACGAAAGCCAAGATATCGCTGGTTCTGCATATCAAACGCACTGTGGAGTGGTGAAAACAGCAGATATCGTGTTTCGCGCATTAAATAGCTCGAAAAGAGCGTTCTCGAAGATCCTGCATACTTCTGACAGAAGTCTCACCAAGATTATCGCAGAAAATGCATATCTCTGCTTGAAACCCCACGAAAACCAAGATATCTACTGTTCTGCATATCCAACGAACTGTGGAGTGGCGAAAACCCCAGAAAACGTGTTTATCGCATTAAATAGCTCGAAAAGAGCGCTCTCGATGTTTCGGCATACTTCGGACAGATGTTTCACCAAGATTATCGTAGAAAATGCATATCTCAGCTTGAAACCCGACGAAAACCAAAATATCGCCGGTTCTGCATATCAAACCAACTGTGGAGTGGTGAAAACACCAGATAACGTGTTTCTCGCATTAAGTAGCTCGAAAAGTGCGATCTCGATGATTCTGCATACTTCTAACAGAAGTCTCACCAAGATTATCGCAGAAAATGCATATCTCTGCTTGAAACCCCACGAAAACCAAGATATCTACTGTTCTGCATATCCAACGAACTGTGGAGTGGTGAAAACCCCAGAAAACGTGTTTATCGCATTAAATAGCTCGAAAAGAGCGCTCTCGATGTTTCGGCATACTTCGGACAGATGTTTCACCAAGATTATCGTAGAAAATGCATATCTCAGCTTGAAACCCGACGAAAACCAAAATATCGCCGGCTCTGCATATCCAACCAACTGCGGAGTGGTGAAAACACCAGATAACGTGTTTCTCGCATTAAATAGCTCGAAAAGTGCGATCTCGATGATTCTGCATACCTCTAACAGAAGTCTCGCCAAGATTATCGCCGAAAATGCATATCTCTGCTTGAAACCCCACGAAAACCACGATATCTACTGTTCTGCATATCCAACGAACTGTGGAGTGGTGAAAACCCCAGAAAACGTGTTTCTCGCATTAAATAGCTCGAAAAGAGCGCTCTCGACGTTTCTGCATACTTCGGACAGATGTTTCACCAAGCTTATCGTAGAAAATGCATATCTCAGCTTCAAACCCGACGAAAACCAAAATATCTCCGGTTCTGCATATCCAACGCACTGTGGAGTGGTAAAAACACCCGATAACGTGTTTCTCGCATTAAATAGCTCGAAACGTGCGATCTCGATGATTCTGCATACTTCGGACAGAAGTCTCAACAAGATTATCGCAGAAAATGCATATCTCAGCTTGAAACCCCACGAAAACCAAGATATCTACTGTTCTGCATATCAAACGCACTGTGGAGTGGTGAAAACACCAGATAACGTGTTTCTCGCACTAACAAGCTCGAACAGAGCGATCTCGATGATTCAGCATACTTCGGACAGAAGTATCACCAAGATTTTCGCAGAAAATGCATATCTCAGCTGGAAACACCACGAAAACCAAGATATCTCCGGTTCTGCATATCCAACGAACTGTGGAGTGGTGAAAACCCCAGAAAACCTGTTTCTCGCATTAAATAGCTCGAAAAGAGCGCTCTCGACGTTTCTGCATACTTCGGACAGATGTTTCACCAAGCTTATCGTAGAAAATGCATATCTCAGCTTGGAACCCGACCGAAACCAAGATATCTCCGGTTCTGCATGTCAAACGTACTGTGGAGTGGTGAAAACACCAGAAAGCGTGTTTCGAGCATTAAGTAGCTCGAAAAGAGCGATCTCGATGCTTCTGCATACTTCTGACAAAAGACCCACCAAGATTATCGCAGAAAATGCATATCTCAGCTGGAAACACCACGAAAACCAAGATATCTCCGGTTCTGCATATCCAACGAACTGTGCAGTGGTGAAAACCCCAGAAAACCTGTTTCTCGCATTAAATAGCTCGAAAAGAGCGCTCTCGACGTTTCTGCATACTTCGGACAGATGTTTCACCAAGCTTATCGTAGAAAATGCATATCTCAGCTTGAAACCCGACGAAAACCAAGATATCTGCGGTTCTGCATATCCAACGCACTGTGGAGTGGTGAAAACATCAGATAACGTGTTTCTCGCATTAAATAGCTCGAAACGAGCGATCTCGATGCTTCTGCAAACTTCGGACAGAACTCTCACCAAAATTATCGCAGAAAATGCATATCTCAGCTGGAAACACCACGAAAACCAAGATATCTCCGGTTCTGCATATCCAACGAACTCTGGAGTGGTGAAAACCCCAGAAAACCTGTTTCTCGCAATAAATAGCTCGAATAGAGCGATCTCGATGTTTCTTCATACTTCGGACAGAAGTCTCACCAAGATTACCGTAAAAAATGCATATCTCAGCTTGAAACCCCACGAAAGCCAAGATATCGCTGGTTCTGCATATCAAACGCACTGTGGAGTGGTGAAAACACCGGATAAGGTTTTTCTCGCATTAACTAGCTCGAAAAGAGCCATCTCGATGTTTCAGCATACTTCGGACAGAAGTCTCACCAAGATTATCGCAGAAAATGCATATCTCAGCTTGAAACCCCACGAAAACCAAGATATCGCCGGTTCTGCATATCATACGCACTGTGGAGTGGTGAAAACACCAGATAACGTGTTTGTCGCAATAAGTAGCTCGAAAAGAGCGTTCTCGAAGATCCTGCACACTTCTGACAGAAGTCTCACCAAGATTATCGTAGAAAATGCATATCTCAGCTTGAAACCCGACCGAAACCAAGATATCTCCGGTTCTGCATGTCAAACGTACTGTGGAGTGGTGAAAACACCAGAAAGCGTGTTTGGAGCATTAAGTAGCTCGAAAAGAGCGATCTAGATGATTCTGCATACTTCTGACAAAAGACCCACCAAGATTATCGCAGAAAATGCATATCTCAGCTGGAAACACCACGAAAACCAAGATATCTCCGGTTCTGCATATCCAACGAACTGTGGAGTGGTGAAAACCCCAGAAAACCTGTTTCTCGCATTAAATAGCTCGAAAAGAGCGCTCTCGACGTTTCTGCATACTTCGGACAGATGTTTCACCAAGCTTATCGTAGAAAATGCATATCTCAGCTTGAAACCCGACGAAAACCAAAATATCTGCGGTTCTGCATATCCAACGCACTGTGGAGTGGTGAAAACATCAGATAACGTGTTTCTCGCATTAAATAGCTCGAAACGAGCGATCTCGATGCTTCTGCAAACTTCAAACAGAACTCTCACCAAAATTATCGTAAAAAATGCATATCTCAGCTTGAAACCCCACGAAAACCAAGATATCGCTGTGTTCAGCATATCAAACGCACTGTGGAGTGGTGAAAACCCCAGAAAACGTGTTTCTCGCATTAAATAGCTCGAATAGAGCGATCTCGATGATTCTTCATACTTCGGACAGAAGTCTCAACAAGATTATCGTAAAAAATGCATATCTCAGCTTGAAACCCCACGAACGCCAAGATATCGCTGGTTCTGCATATCAAACGCACTGTGGAGTGGTGAAAACACCGGATAACGTTTTTTTCGCATGAAGTAGCTCGAAAAGAGCGATCTAGATGATTCTGCATACTTCTGACTGAAGTCTCACCAATATTATCGCAGAAAATGCATATCTCAGCTCGAAACCTCACGAAAATCAAGATGATGCCGGTTCTGCATATCAAACGCACTGTGGAGTGGTGAAAACAACCAGAGAACGTGTTTCTCGCATTAAATAGCTCGAATAGTGCGATCTCGATGATTCTGCATACTTCGGACAGAAGTCTCACCAAGATTATCGTAAGGAATGCATATCTCAGCTTGAAACCCCCCGAAAACGAAGATATCGCTGGTACTGCATATCAAACGCACTGTGGAGTGGTGAAAACAGCAGATATCGTGTTTCTCGCATTAAATAGCTCGAAAAGAGCGTTCTCGAAGATCCTGCATACTTCTGACAGAAGTCTCACCAAGATTATCGCAGAAAATGCATATCTCAGCTGGAAACACCACGAAAATGAAGATATCGCCTGTTCTACATATCAAACGCACTGTGGAGTGGTGAAAACACCCTGAAAACGTGTTTCTCGCAATAAATAGCTCGAATAGAGCAATCTCGATGTTTCCTCATACTTCGGACAGAAGTCTCACCAAGATTACCGTAAAAAATGCATATCTCAGCTTGAAACCTCACGAAAGCCAAGATATCGCTGGTTCTGCATATCAAACGCACTGTGGAGTGGTGAAAACAGCAGATATCGTGTTTCTCGCATTAAGTAGCTCGAAAAGAGCGTTCTCGAAGATCCGGCATACTTCTGACAGAAGTCTCACCAAGATTATCGCAGAAAATGCATATCTCAGCTTGAAACCCGACGAAAACCAAAATATCGCCGGTTCTGCATATCCAACCAACTGCGGAGTGGTGAAAACACCAGATAACGTGTTTCTCGCATTAAATAGCTCGAAAAGTGCGATCTCGATGATTCTGCATACCTCTAACAGAAGTCTCGCCAAGATTATCGCCGAAAATGCATATCTCTGCTTGAAACCCCACGAAAACCACGATATCTACTGTTCTGCATATCCAACGAACTGTGGAGTGGTGAAAACCCCAGAAAACGTGTTTCTCGCATTAAATAGCTCGAAAAGAGCGCTCTCGACGTTTCTGCATACTTCGGACAGATGTTTCACCAAGCTTATCGTAGAAAATGCATATCTCAGCTTCAAACCCGACGAAAACCAAAATATCTCCGGTTCTGCATATCCAACGCACTGTGGAGTGGTAAAAACACCAGATAACGTGTTTCTCGCATTAAATAGCTCGAAACGTGCGATCTCGATGATTCTGCATACTTCGGACAGAAGTCTCAAAAAGATTATCGCAGAAAATGCATATCTCAGCTTGAAACCCCACGAAAACCAAGATATCTACTGTTCTGCATATCAAACGCACTGTGGAGTGGTGAAAACACCAGATAACGTGTTTCTCGCACTTACTAGCTCGAACAGAGCGATCTCGATGATTCAGCATACTTCGGACAGAAGTATCACCAAGATTATCGCAGAAAATGCATATCTCAGCTTGAAACCCCACGAAAACCAAGATATTGCCGGTTCTGCATATCAAACGCACTGTGGAGTGCTGAAAACACCAGATAACGTGTTTGTCGCAATAAGTAGCTCGAAAAGAGCGTTCTCGAAGATCCTGCATACTTCTGACAGAAGACCCACCAAGATTATCGCAGAAAATGCATATCTCAGCTGGAAACACCACGAAAACCAAGATATCTCCGGTTCTGCATATCCAACGAACTCTGGAGTGGTGAAAACCCCAGAAAACCTGTTTCTCGCAATAAATAGCTCGAATAGAGCGATCTCGATGTTTCTTCATACTTCGGACAGAAGTCTCACCAAGATTACCGTAAAAAATGCATATCTCAGCTTGAAACCCCACGAAAGCCAAGATATCGCTGGTTCTGCATATCAAACGCACTGTGGAGTGGTGAAAACACCGGATAAGGTTTTTCTCGCATTAACTAGCTCGAAAAGAGCCATCTCGATGTTTCAGCATACTTCGGACAGAAGTCTCACCAAGATTATCGCAGAAAATGCATATCTCAGCTTGAAACCCCACGAAAACCAAGATATCGCCGGTTCTGCATATCATACGCACTGTGGAGTGGTGAAAACACCAGATAACGTGTTTGTCGCAATAAGTAGCTCGAAAAGAGCGTTCTCGAAGATCCTGCATACTTCTGACAGAAGTCTCACCAAGATTATCGTAGAAAATGCATATCTCAGCTTGAAACCCGACCGAAACCAAGATATCTCCGGTTCTGCATGTCAAACGTACTGTGGAGTGGTGAAAACACCAGAAAGCGTGTTTCGAGCATTATGTAGCTCGAAAAGAGCGATCTAGATGATTCTGCATACTTCTGACAAAAGACCCACCAAGATTTTCGCAGAAAATGCATATCTCAGCTGGAAACACCACGAAAACCAAGATATCTCCGGTTCTGCATATCCAACGAACTGTGGAGTGGTGAAAACCCCAGAAAACCTGTTTCTCGCATTAAATAGCTCGAAAAGAGCGCTCTCGACGTTTCTGCATACTTCGGACAGATGTTTCACCAAGCTTATCGTAGAAAATGCATATCTCAGCTTGAAACCCGACGAAAACCAAAATATCTGCGGTTCTGCATATCCAACGCACTGTGGAGTGGTGAAAACATCAGATAACGTGTTTCTCGCATTAAATAGCTCGAAACGAGCGATCTCGATGCTTCTGCAAACTTCGGACAGAACTCTCACCAAAATTATCGTAAAAAATGCATATCTCAGCTTGAAACCCCACGAAAACCAAGATATCGCTGTGTTCAGCATATCAAACGCACTGTGGAGTGGTGAAAACCCCAGAAAACGTGTTTCTCGCATTAAATAGCTCGAATAGAGCGATCTCGATGATTCTTCATATTTCGGACAGAAGTCTCAACAAGATTATCGTAAAAAATGCATATCTTAGCTCGAAACCTCACGAAAATCAAGATGTTGCCGGTTCTGCATATCAAACGCACTGTGGAGTGGTGAAAACAACCAGAGAACGTGTTTCTCGCATTAAATAGCTCGAATAGTGCGATCTCGATGATTATGCATACTTCGGACAGAAGTCTCACCAAGATTATCGTAAGGAATGCATATCTCAGCTTGAAACCCCTCGAAAACGAAGATATCGCTGGTACTGCATATCAAACGCACTGTGGAGTCGTGAAAACAGCAGATATCGTGTTTCTCGCATTAAATAGCTCGAAAAGAGCGTTCTCGAAGATCCTGCATACTTCTGACAGAAGTCTCACCAAGATTATCGCAGAAAATGCATATCTCAGCTGGAAACACCACGAAAATGAAGATATCGCCTGTTCTACATATCAAACGCACTGTGGAGTGGTGAAAACACCCTGAAAACGTGTTTCTCGCAATAAATAGCTCGAATAGAGCAATCTCGATGTTTCCTCATACTTCGGACAGAAGTCTCACCAAGATTACCGTAAAAAATGCATATCTCAGCTTGAAACCTCACGAAAGCCAAGATATCCCGGGTTCTGCATATCAAACGCACTGTGGAGTGGTGAAAACAGCAGATATCGTGTTTCTCGCATTAAATAGCTCGAAAAGAGCGTTCTCGAAGATCCTGCATACTTCTGACAGAAGTCTCACCAAGATTATCGTAGAAAATGCATATCTCAGCTTGAAACCCGACGAAAACCGAGTTATCTGCGGTTCTGCCCAACAAACGTATCGTGGAGTGGTGAAAACACCAGAAAACGTGTTCCTCGCACTAACTAGCTCGAAAAGAGCGATCTCGATGATTCAGCATACTGCGGACAGAAGTCTCACCAATATTATCGTAGAAAATGCATATCTCAGCTTGAAACCCGACGAAAACCAAAATATCGCCGGTTCTGCATATCAAACCAACTGTGGAGTGGGGAAAACACCAGATAACGTGTTTCTCGCATTAAGTAGCTCGAAAAGTGCGATCTCGATGTTTCTGCATACTTCTAACAGAAGTCTCACCAAGATTATCGCAGAAAATGCATATCTCAGCTTGAAACCCGACGAAAACCAAAATATCGCCGGTTCTGCATATCAAACCAACTGTGGAGTTGTGAAAACACCAGATAACGTGTTTCTCGCATTAAATAGCTCGAAAAGTGCGATCTCGATGATTCGGCTTACTTCTAACAGAAGTCTCGCCAAGATTATCGCAGAAAATGCATATCTCTGCTTGAAACCCCACGAAAACCAAGATATGTACTGTTCTGCATATCAAACGCACTGTGGAGTGGTGAAAACCCCAGAAAACGTGTGTCTCGCATTAAATAGCTCGAATAGAGCGATCTCGATGATTCTTCATACTTCCGACAGAAGTCTCAACAAGATTATCGTAAAAAATGCATATCTCAGCTTGAAACCCCACGAAAGCCAAGATATCGCTGGTTGTGCATATCAAACGCACTGTGGAGTGGTGAAAACACCGGATAAGGTTTTTCTCGCATTAACTAGCTCGAAAAGAGCGATCTCGATGTTTCAGCATACTTCGGACAGAAGTCTCACCAAGATTATCGCAGAAAATGCATATCTCAGCTTGAAACCCCACGAAAACCAAGATATCTCCGGTTCTGCATATCCAACGAACTGTGGAGTGGTGAAAACCCCAGAAAACCTGTTTCTCGCATTAAATAGCTCCAAAAGAGCGTTCTCGATGATTCTGCATACTTCTGACAGAAGTCTCACCAGGATTATCGTAGAAAATGCATATCTCAGTTTGAAACCCGACCGAAACCAAGATATCTCCGGTTCTGCATGTCAGACGTACTGTGGAGTGGTGAAAACACCAGAATACGTGTTTCGTGCATTAAGTAGCTCGAAAAGAGCGATCTCGAAGATTCTGCATACGTCTGACAGAAGTCTCACCAGGATTATCGTAGAAAATGCATATCTCAGCTTGAAACCCGACCGATACCAAGATATCTCCGGTTCTGCATGTCAAACGTACTGTGGTGTGGTCAAAACACCAGAAAACTTGTTTTCTCGCATTAAATAACTCGAAACGAACGATCTAGATGATTCTGCATACTTTTGACTGAAGTCTCACCAATATTATAGCAGAAAATGCATATCTCAGCTTGAAACCCGTCGAAAACCAAGATGTCGCCGGTTCTGCATATCAACCGCACTGTGGAGTGATGAAAACACCAGATAACGTGTTTCTCGCATTAACTAGCTCGAATAGAGCGATCTCAACGATTCTGATTACTTCTGACAGAAGACTCACAAAGATTATCGCAGAAAATGCATATTTCAGCTCGAAACCCCTCGTAAACCAAGTTATCGGCGGCTCTACATATCAAACGCACTGTGGAGTGGTCAAAACACCAGAAAACTTGTTTTTTCGCATTAAATAGCTCGAAACGAGCGATCTAGATGATTCTGCATACTTCTGACTGAAGTCTCACCAATATTATCGCAGAAAATGCATATCTCAGCTTGATACCCAACGACAGCCAAGATGTCGCCGGTTCTGCATATCAAACGCACTGTGGGATGTTGAAATCACCAGAAAACTTGTTTTTTCGCATTAAATAGCTCGAAAAGAGCGATCTAGAAGATTCTGCATACTTCTGACTGAAGTCTCACCTGGATTATCGCAGAAAATGCATATCGCAGCTGGTAACACCACGAAAATCAAGATATCGCCGTTTCTGCATATAAAACGCACTGTGGAATGTTGAAAACACCAGAAAACTTATTTTTTCGCATTAAGTAGCTCGAAAAGAGCGATTTCGAAGATTCTGTATACCTCTGACAGAGGGCTCATCAAGATTATCGTAGAAAATGCATATCTCAGCTTGATACCCTACGACAGCCAAGATTTCGCCGGTTCTGCATATCAAACGCACTGTGGAGTGGTGAAAACACCGGATAACGTGTTTCTCGCAATAAATAGCTCGAATAGAGCGATCCCGATGATTCTGCATACTTCTGACAGAAGTCTCACCAAGATTATCGCAGAAAATGCATGTCTCAGCTTGAAACCTCACGAAAATCAAGATGTCGCCCGTTCTGCATATCAAACGCACTGTGGAGTGGTGAAAACACCGGATAACATGTTTCTCGCATTAAATAGCTCGAAAAGAGCGATCCCGATGATTCTGCATACTTCTGACAGAAGACTCACCAAGATTATCGCTGAAAATGCATATCTCAGCTGGAAACACCACGAAGATCAAGATATCGCCGCTTCGGCATATCAAACGCACTGTGGAATGTTGAAAACACCAGAAAACTTGTTTTTTCGCATTAAATAGCTCGAAAAGAGCGATATAGATGATTCTGCATACTTCTGACTGAAGTCTCACCTGGATTATCGCAGAAAATGCATATCGCAGCTGGAAACACCACGAAAATCAAGATATCGCCGTTTCTGCATATAAAACGCACTGTGGAATGTTGAAAACACCAGAAAACTTATTTTTTCGCATTAAGTAGCTCGAAAAGAGCGATTTCGAAGATTCTGTATACCTCTGACAGAGGTCTCATCAAGATTATCGTAGAAAATGCATATCTCAGCTTGATACCCTACGACAGCCAAGATTTCGCCGGTTCTGCATATCAAACGCACTGTGGAGTGGTGAAAACACCGGATAACGTGTTTCTCGCAATAAATAGCTCGAATAGAGCGATCCCGATGATTCTGCATACTTCTGACAGAAGTCTCACCAAGATTATCGCAGAAAATGCATGTCTCAGCTTGAAACCTCACGAAAATCAAGATGTCGCCCGTTCTGCATATCAAACGCACTGTGGAGTGGTGAAAACACCGGATAACATGTTTCTCGCATTAAATAGCTCGAAAAGAGCGATCCCGATGATTCTGCATACTTCTGACAGAAGACTCACCAAGATTATCGCTGAAAATGCATATCTCAGCTGGAAACACCACGAAGATCAAGATATCGCCGCTTCGGCATATCAAACGCACTGTGGAATGTTGAAAACACCAGAAAACTTGTTTTTTCGCATTAAATAGCTCGAAAAGAGCGATATAGATGATTCTGCATACTTCTGACTGAAGTCTCACCAAGATTATCGCAGAAAATCCATATCTCAGCTTGAAACCCGACCGAAACCAAGATATCTCCGTTTCTGCATGTCAAACGTACTGTGGAGTGGTGAATACACCAGAAAACGTGTTTCTCGCATTAAGTAGCTCGAAAAGAGCGATCCCGATGATTCTGCATACTTCTGACAGAAGTCTCCTCAAGATTATCGTAGAAAATGCATATCTCAGCTTGATACCCGACGAAAGCCAAGATGTCGCCGGGTCTGCACATCAAACGCACTGTGGAGTGGTAAAAACACCAGATAACGTGTTTCTCGCATTAAGTAGCTCGAACAGAGCGATCTCGAAGATTCTGCATACTTCTGACAGAAGACTTACCCAGATTATCGCAGAAAATGCATATCTCAGCTGGAAACACCACGAAAATCAAGATATCGCCGGTTCAGCATATCAAATGCACTGTGGAGTGGTGAAAACACCGGATAACGTGTTTCTCGCATTAAATAGCTCGAAAAGAGCGATCCCGATGATTCTGCATACTTCTGACAGAAGTCTCACCAAGATTATCGTAGAAAATGCATATCTCAGCTTGATACCCAACGACAGCCAAGATGTCGCCGGTTCTGCATATCAAACGCACTGTGGGATGTTGAAATCACCAGAAAACTTGTTTTTTCGCATTAAATAGCTCGAAAAGAGCGATCTAGAAGATTCTGCATACTTCTGACTGAAGTCTCACCTGGATTATCGCAGAAAATGCATATCTCAGCTGGAAACACCACGAAAATCAAGATATCGCCGTTTCTGCATATAAAACGCACTGTGGAATGTTGAAAACACCAGAAAACTTATTTTTTCGCATTAAGTAGCTCGAAAAGAGCGATTTCGAAGATTCTGTATACCTCTGACAGAGGTCTCACCAAGATTATCGTAGAAAATGCATATCTCAGCTTGATACCCTACGACAGCCAAGATTTCGCCGGTTCTGCATATCAAACGCACTGTGGAGTGGTGAAAACACCGGATAACGTGTTTCTCGCAATAAATAGCTCGAATAGAGCGATCCCGATGATTCTGCATACTTCTGACACAAGTCTCACCAAGATTATCGCAGAAAATGCATGTCTCAGCTTGAAACCTCACGAAAATCAAGATGTCGCCCGTTCTGCATATCAAACGCACTGTGGAGTGGTGAAAACACCGGATAACATGTTTCTCGCATTAAATAGCTCGAAAAGAGCGATCCCGATGATTCTGCATACTTCTGACAGAAGACTCACCAAGATTATCGCTGAAAATGCATATCTCAGCTGGAAACACCACGAAGATCAAGATATCGCCGCTTCGGCATATCACACGCACTGTGGAATGTTGAAAACACCAGAAAACTTGTTTTTTCGCATTAAATAGCTCGAAAAGAGCGATTTCGAAGATTCTGTATACCTCTGACAGAGGTCTCACCAAGATTATCGTAGAAAATGCATATCTCAGCTTGATACCCTACGACAGCCAAGATTTCGCCGGTTCTGCATATCAAACGCACTGTGGAGTGGTGAAAACACCGGATAACGTGTTTCTCGCAATAAATAGCTCGAATAGAGCGATCCCAATGATTCTGCATACTTCTGACAGAAGTCTCACCAAGATTATCGCAGAAAATGCATGTCTCAGCTTGAAACCTCACGAAAATCAAGATGTCGCCCGTTCTGCATATCCAACGCACTGTGGAGTGGTGAAAACACCGGATAACATGTTTCTCGCATTAAATAGCTCGAAAAGAGCGATCCCGATGATTCTGCATACTTCTGACAGAAGACTCACCAAGATTATCGCTGAAAATGCATATCTCAGCTGGAAACACCACGAAGATCAAGATATCGCCGCTTCGGCATATCAAACGCACTGTGGAATGTTGAAAACACCAGAAAACTTGTTTTTTCGCATTAAATAGCTCGAAAAGAGCGAAATAGATGATTCTGCATACTTCTGACTGAAGTCTCACCAAGATTATCGCAGAAAATGCATATCTCAGCTGGAAACACCACGAAAATCAAGATATCGCCGTTTCTGCATATCAAACGCACTGTGGAATGTTGAAAACACCAGAAAACTTATTTTTTCGCATTAAATAGCTCGAAAAGAGCGATTTCGAAGATTCTGTATACCTCTGACAGATGTCTCACCAAGATTATCGTAGAAAATGCATATCTCAGCTTGATACCCTACGACAGCCAAGATTTCGCCGGTTCTGCATATCAAACGCACTGTGGAGTGGTGAAAACACCGGATAACGTGTTTCTCGCAGTAAATAGTTCGAATAGAGCGATCCCGATGATTCTGCATACTTCTGACAGAAGTCTCACCAAGATTATCGTATAAAATGCATATCTCAGCTTGATACCCAACGACAGCCAAGATGTCGCCGGTTCTGCATATCAAACGCACTGTGGAATGTTGAAATCACCAGAAAACATGTTTTTTCGCATTAAATAGCTCGAAAAGAGCGATCTAGATGATTCTGCATACTTCTGACTGAAGTCTCACCTGGATTATCGCAGAAAATGCATATCTCAGCTTGAAACCTCACGAAAATCAAGATGTCGCCCGTTCTGCATATCAAACGCACTGTGGAATGTTGAAAAGACCAGAAAACTTGTTTTTTCGCATTAAATAGCTCGAAAAGAGCGATATAGATGATTCTGCATACTTCTGACTGAAGTCTCACCAAGATTATCGCAGAAAATGCATGTCTCAGCTTGAAACCTCACGAAAATCAAGATGTCGCCGGTTCTGCATATCAAACGCACTGTGGAGTGGTGAGAACAACCAGATAACGTGTTTCTCGCATTAAATAGCTCGAAAAGAGCGATCTAGATGATTCTGCATACTTCTGGCAGAAGACTCACCTAGATTATCGCAGAAAATGCATATCTCAGCTGGAAACACCACGAAAATCAAGATATCGCCGTTTCTGCATATCAAACGCACTGTGGAATGTTGAAAACACCAGAAAACTTATTTTTTCGCATTAAATAGCTCGATAAGAGCGATTTCGAAGATTCTGTATACCTCTGACAGAGGTCTCACCAAGATTATCGTAGAAAATGCATATCTCAGCTTGATACCATACGACAGCCAAGATTTCGCCGGTTCTGCATATCAAACGCACTGTGGAGTGGTGAAAACACCGGATAACGTGTTTCCCGCAATAAATAGCTCGAATAGAGCGATCCCGATGATTCTGCATACTTCTGACAGAAGTCTCACCAAGATTATCGCAGAAAATGCATATCTCAGCTGGAAACACCACGAAAATCAAGATATCGCCGTTTCTGCATATCAAATGCACTGTGTAGTGGTGAAAACGCCAGATAACATGTTTCTCGCTTTAATTAGCTCGAAAAGAGCGATCCCGATGAGTCTGCATACTTCTGACAGAAGTCTCAACAAGATTATCGTAGAAAATGCATATCTCAGCTTGAACCCCGACGAAATCCAAGATTTCGCCGGTTCTGCATATCAAACGCACTGTGGAGTGGTGAAAACACCGGATAACGTGTTTCTCGCAATAAATAGCTCGAATAGAGCGATCCCGATGATTCTGCATACTTCTGACAGAAGTCTCACCAAGATTATCGCAGAAAATGCATATCTCAGCTGGAAACACCACGAAAATCAAGATATCGCCGTTTCTGCATATCAAATGCACTGTGTAGTGGTGAAAACGCCAGATAACATGTTTCTCGCTTTAATTAGCTCGAAAAGAGCGATCCCGATGAGTCTGCATACTTCTGACTGAAGTCTCACCAAGATTATCGCAGAAAATGCATGTCTCAGCTTGAAACCTCACGAAAATCAAGATGTCGCCGGTTCTGCATATCAAACGCACTGTGGAGTGGTGAAAACACCGGATAACGTGTTTCTCGCATTAAGTAGCTCGAACAGAGCGATCTCGAAGATTCTGCATACTTCTGACAGAAGACTTACCCAGATTATCGCAGAAAATGCATATCTCAGCTGGAAACACCACGAAAATCAAGATATCGCCGGTTCGGCATATCAAACGCACTGTGGAGTGGTGAAAACACCGGATAACGTGTTTCTCGCATTAAATATCTCGAAAAGAGCGATCCCGATGATTCTGCATACTTCTGACAGAAGACTCGCCAAGATTATCGCTGAAAATGTATATCTCAGCTGGAAACACCACGAAGATCAAGATATCGCCGCTTCGGCATATCAAACGCACTGTGGAATGTTGAAAACACCAGAAAACTTGTTTTTTCGCATTAAATAGCTCGAAAAGAGCGATATAGATGATTCCGCATACTTCTGACTGAAGTCTCACCAAGATTATCGCAGAAAATGCATGTCTCAGCTTGAAACCTCACGAAAATCAAGATGTCGCCGGTTCTGCATATCAAACGCACTGTGGAGTGGTGAAAACAACCAGATAACGTGTTTCTCGCATTAAATAGCTCGAAAAGTGCGATCTAGATGATTCTGCATACTTCTGGCAGAAGACTCACATAGATTATCGCAGAAAATGCATATCTCAGCTGGAAACCCCACGAAAATCAAGATATCGCCGTTGCTGCATATCAAACGCACTGTGGAATGTTGAAAACAACAGAAAATTTATTTTTTCGCATTAAATAGCTCGAAAAGAGCGATTTCGAAGATTCTGCATACCTCTGACAGAGGTCTCACCTAGATTATCGTAGAAAATGCATATCTCAGCTTGATACCCTACGACAGCCAAGATGTCGCCGGTTCTGCATATCAAACGCACTGTGGAGTGGTGAAAACACCGGATAACGTGTTTCTCGCAATAAATAGCTCGAATAGAGCGATCCCGATGATTCTGCATACTTCTGACAGAAGACTCACCAAGATTATCGCTGAAAATGCATATTTCAGCTGGAAACACCACGAAGATCAAGATATCGCCGCTTCGGCATATCAAACGCACTGTGGAATGTTGAAAACACCAGAAAACTTGTTTTTTCGCATTAAATAGCTCGAAAAGAGCGATATAGATGATTCTGCATACTTCTGACTGAAGTCTCACCAAGATTATCGCAGAAAATGCATATCTCAGCTGGAAACACCACGAAAATCAAGATATCGCCGTTTCTGCATATCAAACGCACTGTGGAATGTTGAAAACACCAGAAAACTTATTTTTTCGCATTAAATAGCTCGAAAAGAGCGATTTCGAAGATTCTGTATACCTCTGACAGAGGTCTCACCAAGATTATCGTAGAAAATGCATATCTCAGCTTGATACCCTACGACAGCCAAGATTTCGCCGGTTCTGCATATCAAACGCACTGTGGAGTGGTGAAAACACCGGATAACGTGTTTCTCGCAATAAATAGCTCGAATAGAGCGATCCCGATGATTCTGCATACTTCTGACAGAAGTCTCACCAAGATTATCGTAGAAAATGCATATCTCAGCTTGATACCCAACGACAGCCAAGATGTCGCCGGTTCTGCATATCAAACGCACTGTGGAATGTTGAAATCACCAGAAAACTTGTTTTTTCGCATTAAATAGCTCGAAAAGAGCGATCTAGATGATTCTGTATACTTCTGACTGAAGTCTCACCTGGATTATCGCAGAAAATGCATATCTCAGCTTGAAACCTCACGAAAATCAAGATGTCGCCCGTTCTGCATATCAAACGCACTGTGGAATGTTGAAAAGACCAGAAAACTTGTTTTTTCGCATTTAATAGCTCGAAAAGAGCGATATAGATGATTCTGCATACTTCTGACTGAAGTCTCACCAAGATTATCGCAGAAAATGCATGTCTCAGCTTGAAACCTCACGAAAATCAAGATGTCGCCGGTTCTGCATATCAAACGCACTGTGGAGTGGTTAAAACAACCAGATAACGTGTTTCTCGCATTAAATAGCTCGAAAAGAGCGATCTAGATGATTCTGCATACTTCTGGCAGAAGACTCACCTAGATTATCGCAGAAAATGCATATCTCAGCTGGAAACACCACGGAAATCAAGATATCGCCGTTTCTGCATATCAAACGCACTGTGGAATGTTGAAAACACCAGAAAACTTATTTTTTCGCATTAAATAGCTCGATAAGAGCGATTTCGAAGATTCTGTATACCTCTGAAAGAGGTCTCACCAAGATTATCGTAGAAAATGCATATCTCAGCTTGATACCATACGACAGCCAAGATTTCGCCGGTTCTGCATATCAAACGCACTGTGGAGTGGTGAAAACACCGGATAACGTGTTTCTCGCAATAAATAGCTCGAATAGAGCGATCCCGATGATTCTGCATACTTCTGGCAGAAGACTCACCTAGATTATCGCAGAAAATGCATATCTCAGCTGGAAACACCACGGAAATCAAGATATCGCCGTTTCTGCATATCAAACGCACTGTGGAATGTTGAAAACACCAGAAAACTTATTTTTTCGCATTAAATAGCTCGATAAGAGCGATTTCGAAGATTCTGTATACCTCTGAAAGAGGTCTCACCAAGATTATCGTAGAAAATGCATATCTCAGCTTGATACCCAACGACAGCCAAGATGTCGCCGGTTCTGCATATCAAACGCACTGTGGAATATTGAAATCACCAGAAAACTTGTTTTTTCGCATTAACTACCTCGAAAAGAGCGATATAGATGATTCTGCATACTTCTGACTGAAGTCTCACCAAGATTATCGCAGAAAATGCATGTCTCAGCTTGAAACCTCACGAAAATCAAGATGTCGCCGGTTCTGCATATCAAACGCACTGTGGAGTGGTGAAAACAACCAGATAACGTGTTTGTCGCATCAAATAGCTCGAAAAGAGCGATCTAGATGATTCTGCATACTTCTGGCAGAAGACTCACCTAGATTATCGCAGAAAATGCATATCTCAGCTGGAAACACCACGAAAATCAAGATATCGCCGTTTCTGCATATCAAACGCACTGTGGAATGTTGAAAACAACAGAAAACTTATTTTTTCGCATTAAATAGCTCGAAAAGAGCGATTTCGAAGATTCTGCATACCTCTGACAGAGGTCTCACCAAGATTATCGTAGAAAATGCATATCTCAGCTTGATACCCTACGACAGCCAAGATGTCGCCGGTTCTGCATATCAAACGCACTGTGTAGTGGTGAAAACGCCAGATAACATGTTTCTCGCATTAAATAGCTCGAAAAGAGCGATCCCGATGAATCTGCATACTTGTGACAGAAGTCTCATCAAGATTATCGTAGAAAAGGCATATCTCAGCTTGATACCCTACGACAGCCATGATGTCGCCGGTTCTGCATATCAAACGCACTGTGGAGTGGTGAAAACGCCAGATAGCGTGTTTCTCGCATTAAATACCTCGAAAAGAGCGATCCCGATGATTCTGCATACTTCTGACAGAAGTCTCACCAAGATTATCGTAGAAAATGCATATCTCAGCTTGAAACCCGACGAAATCCAAGATGTCGCCGGTTCTGCATATCATACGCACTGTGGTGTGGTGAAAACACCGGATAACGTGTTTCTCGCAATAAATAGCTCGAATAGAGCGATCCCGATGATTCTGCATACTTCTGACAGAAGTCTCACCAAGATTATCGTAGAAAATGCATATCTCAGCTTGATACCCAGCGACAGCCAAGATGTCGCCGGTTCTGCATATCAAACGCACTGTGGAGTGGTGAAAACGCCAGAAAACGTGTTTCGCGCATTAAATAGCTCGAATAGAGCGATCCCGATGATTCTGCATACTTCTGACAGAAGTCTCACCAAGATTATCGTAGAAAATGCATATCTCAGCTTGAACCCCGACGAAATCCAAGATTTCGCCGGTTCTGCATATCAAACGCACTGCGGAGTGGTGAAAACACCAGATAACGTGTTTCTCGTATTAAGCTTCTCGAAAAGAGCGATCTCGAAGATTCTGCATACTTCTGACAGAAGTCTCACCAAGATTATCGTTGAAAATGCATATCTCAGCTTGAAACCCCACGAAAACCAAGATATCGTCGGTTCTGCATATCATACGCACTTTGGAGTGGTGAAAACACCAGATAACGTGTTTCTCGCATTAAATAGCTCGAAAAGAAAGATCCCGATGATTCTGCATACTTCTGACAGAAGTCTCACCAAGATTATCGTAGAAAATACATATCTCAGCTTAAACCCCGAGGAAATCCAAGATGTCGCCGGTTCTGCATATCAAACGCACTGTGGAGTGGTGAAAACACCAGTTAACGTTATTCTCGCAATAAATAGCCCGACAAGAGCGATCCCGATGATTCTGCATACTTCTGACAGAAGTCTCACCAAGATTATCGTAGAAAATGCATAACTCAGCTTGATACCCTACGACAGCCATGATGTCTCCGGTTCTGCATATCAAACGCACTGTGGAGTGGTGAAAACGCCAGATAACGTGTTTCTCGCATTAAATAGCTCGAAAAGAGCGATCCCGATGATTCTGCATACTTCTGACAGAAGTCTCACTAAGATTATCGTAGAAAATGCATATCTCAGCTTGAAACCCGACGAAATCAAAGATGTCGCCGGTTCTGCATATCATTCGCACTGTGGTGTGGTGAAAACACCGGATAACGTGTTTCTCGCAATAAATAGCTCGAAAAGAGCGATCCCGATGATTCTGCATACTTCTGACAGAAGTCTCACCAAGATTATCGTAGAAAATGCATATCTCAGCTTGATACCCAACGACAGCCAAGATGTTGCCGGTTCTGCATATCAAACGCACTGTGGAGTGGTGAAAACGCCAGATAACGTGTTTCTCGCATTAAATAGCTCGAAAAGAGCGATCCCGATGATTCTGCATACTTCTGACAGAAGTCTCACCAAGATTATCGTTGAAAATGCATATCTCAGCTTGAAACCCGACGAAATCCAAGATGTCGCCGGTTCTGCGTATCAAATGCACTGTGGAGTGGTGAAAACACCGGATAACGTGTTTCTCGCAATAAATAGCTCGAATAGAGCGATCCCGATGATTCTGCATACTTCTCACAGAAGTCTCACCAAGATTATCGTAGAAAATGCATATCTCAGCTTGATACCCTACGACAGCCAAGATGTCGCCGGTTCTGCATATCAAACGCACTGTGGAATGTTGAAAACACTAGAAAGATTGTTTTTTCGCATTAAATATCTCGAAAAGAGCGATCTAGATGATTCTGCATACTTCTGACTGAAGTCTCACTAATATTATCGCAGAAAATGCATATCTCAGCTTGAAACCTCACGAAAATCAAGATGTCGTCGGTTCTGCATATCAAACGCACTGTGGAGTGGTGAAGACAACCACAGAACGTGTTTCTCGCATTAAATAGCTCGAAAAGAGCGATCCCGATGATTCTGCATACTTCTGGCAGAAGTCTCACCAAGATTATGGTAGAAAATGCGTATCTCAGCTTGATACCCGACGAAAGCCAAGATGTCGCCGTGTCTGCATATCAAACGCACTGTGGAGTGGTGAAAACACCAGATACCGTGTTTCTCGCATCAAGTAACTCGAACAGAGCGATCCCGATGATTCTGCATACTTCTGACTGAAGTCTCACTAATATTATCGCAGAAAATGCATATCTCAGCTTGAAACCTCACGAAAATCAAGATGTCGTCGGTTCTGCATATCAAACGCACTGTGGAGTGGTGAAAACAACCAGAGAACGTGTTTCTCGCATTAAATAGCTCGAAAAGAGAGATCCCGATGATTCTGCATACTTCTGACAGCAGTCTCACCAAGATTATCGTAGAAAATGCATATCTCAGCTTGAACCCCGACGAAATCCAAGCTGTCGCCGGTTCTGCATATCAAACGCACTGTGGAGTGGTGAAAACACCAGTTAACGTGGTTCTCGCAATAAATAGCTCGAATAGAGCGATCCCGATGATTCTGCATACTTCTGACCGAAGTCTCGCCAAGATTATCGTAGAAAATGCATATCACAGCTTGATACCCTACGACAGCCAAGATGTCGCCGGTTCTGCATATCAAACGCACTGTGGAATGTTGAAAACACCAGAAAACTTGTTTTTTCGCATTAAATACCTCGAAAAGAGCGATCTTGATGATTCTGCATACTTCTGACTGAAGTCTCACCAATATTATCGCAGAAAATGCATATCTCAGCTTGAAACCTCACGAAAATCAAGATGTCGCCGGTTCTGCATATCAAACGCACTGTGGAGTGGTGCAAACATACACAGAACGTGTTTCTCGCATTAACTAGCTCGAAAAGAGCGATCTCGAAGATTCTGCATACTTCTGACAGAAGACTCACCAAGATTATCGTAGAAAATGCATATCTCAGCTTGAACCCCGACGAAATCCAAGATGTCGCCGGTTCTGCATATCAAACGCACTGTGGAATGTTGAAAACACCAGAAAACTTGTTTTTTCGCATTAAATATCTCGAAAAGAGCGATCTAGATGATTCTGCATACTTCTGACTGAAGTCTCACCAATATTATCGCAGAAAATGCATATCTCAGCTTGAAACCCGACGAAATCCAAGATGTCGCCGGTTCTGCACATAAAACGTTCTGTGGAGTGGTGAAAACACCAGAAAACATGTTTCTCGCATTAAGTAGCTCGAAACGTGCGATCTAGATGATTCTGCATACGCCTGACTGAAGTCTCACCACTATTATCGCAAAAAATGCATATCTTACCTTGAAACCTCACGAAAATCTAGATGACGCCGGTTCTGCATATCAAACGCACTGTGGAGTGGTGAAAACAACCAGATAACGTGTTTCTCGCTTTAAGTAGCTCGAAAAGAGCGTTCTCGAAGATTCTGCATACTTCTGACAGAAGTCTCACCAAGATTATCGTAGAAAATGCATTTCTCAGCTTGAAACCCGACCGAAACCAAGATATTTCCGGTTCTGCAGGTCAAACGCACTGTGGAGTGGTGAGAACACCAGATAATGTGTTTCTGGTATTAAGTTGCTTGAAAAAAGCGATCCCGATGATTCTGCATACATCTGACAGAAGTCTCACCAAGATTATCGTAGAAAATGCATATCTCAGCTTGAACCCCGACGAAATCTAAGAGGTCGCCGGTTCTGCATATCAAACGCACTGCGGAGTGGTGAAAACACCAGATAACGTTTGTCTCGCATTAAATAGCTCGAAAAGAGCGATCTCGAAGATTCTGCATACTTCTGACAGTAGTCTCACCAAGATTATCGCAGAAATTGCATATCTGAGCTTGAAACCCCACGAAAACCAAGATTTCGTCGGTTCTGCATATCATACGCACTTTGGAGTGGTGAAAACACCAGATAACGTGTTTCTCGCATTAAATAGCTCGAAAAAAGCGATCCCGATGATTCTGCATACATCTGACAGAAGTCTCACCAAGATTATCGTAGAAAATGCATATCTCAGCTTGAACCCCGACGAAATCTAAGAGGTCGCCGGTTCTGCATATCAAACGCACTGTGGAGTGGTGAAAACACCGGATAACGTGTTGCTCGCATTAAATAGCTCAAAAAGAGCGATCTATATGATTCTGCATACTTCTGACAGAAGGCTCACCATGATTATCGCAGACAATGCATATCTCAGCTGGAAACATCATGAAAATCAAGATATCGCCGGTTCTGCATATCAAACGCACTGTAGAGTGGTGAAAACATCAGATAACGTGTTTCTCGCATTAAGTAGCTCGAAACGAGCGATCTAGATGATTCTGCGCACTTCTGACAGAAGTCTCACCAAGATTATCGCAGAAAATGCATAACTCAGCTTGAAATCTCACGAAAACCAAGTTATCTCCGGTGCTGCACATCAAACGTACTGTGGAGTGGTGAAAACACCAGAAAACGTGTTTCTCGCATTAAGTAGCTCGAAAAGAGCGTTCTCGAAGATTCTGCACACTTCTGACAGAGGTCTCACCAAGATTATCGTAGAAAATGCATATCTCAGCTTGAAACCCGACCGAATCCAAGATATCTTCGGTTCTGCATGGCAAACGCACTGTGGAGCGGTGAAAACACCAGATAACGTGTTTCTCGCATAAAATAGCTCGAAAAGAGCGTTCTCGAAGATTCTGCATACTTCTGACAGAAGACTCACCAAACTTATCGCAGAAAATGCATATCTCAGCTGGAGAAACAACGAAATCCAAGATGTCGCCTGTTCTGCATATCAAACGCACTGTGGAGTGGTGAAAACAACCAGATAACGTGTTTCTCGCATTAAATAGCTCGAAAAGAGCGTTCTCGAAGATTCTGCATACTTCTGACAGATTCTGACCTAGATTATCGTAGAAAATGCATATCTCAGCTGGAAACACCACGAAAAGCAAGTTATCGGCGGCTCTACATATCAAACGCACTGTGGAGTGGTCAAAACACAAGAAAACTTGTTTTTTCGCATTAAATAGCTCGAAACGAGCGATCTCGATGATTCTGCATACTTCTGACAGAAGACTCACCAAGATTATCGCAGAAAATGCATATCTCAGCTGGAAACCCCACCCCACGGTGCGTCTGATATGCAGAACCGGCGATATCTTGGTTATCGTGGGGTCTCCAGCTGAGATATGCATTTTCTGCGATAATATTTGTGAGTCTTCAGTCAGAAGTATGCAAAATCATCGAGAACGCTCTTTTCGAGCTAGTTATTGCGAGAAACACGTTTTCTGGTGTTTTCACCCCTCCACAGTGCGTCTGATATGCAGAACAGGCGATATCTTGATTTTCGTGGTGATTGCAGCTGAGATATGCTTTTTCTGCGATAATCTTCGTGAGGCTTTAGTCAGAAGTATGCAGAATCATCGATATCGCTCGTTTGGAGCTATTTAATGCGAGAAACACGTCTTCTGGTGTTTTCACCACCCCACACTGCGTTTGATATGCAGAACCGGCGACATCTTGGTTTTCGTCGGGTTTCAAGCTGAGATATGCATTTTCTGCGATAATATTGGTGAGACTTCAATCAGAAGTATGCAGAATCATCTAGATCGCTCGTTTCGAGCTATTTAATGCGAGAAACACGTTATCTGGTTGTTTTCACCACTGATCAGTGCTTTTGATATGTAGAGCCGCCGATAACTTGGTTTTCGTGGGGTTTCCAGCTGAAATATGCATTTTCTGCGATAATCTCGGTGAGTCTTCTGTCAGAAGTATGCAGAATCATCGATATCGCTCGTTTGGAGCTATTTAATGCAAAAAAACAAGTATTCTGGTGTTTTGACCACTGCACAGTGCGTTTGATATGTATAGCCGCCGATAACTTGGTTTTCGCGGGGTTTCCAGCTGAAATATGCATTTTCTGCGATAATCTTTGTGTTTCATCTATGAGAAGTATGCAGAATCTTCCAGAACGCTCTTTTCGAGCTAGTTAATGCGAGATACACGTTTTCTGGTGTTTTCACCACTCCACAGTGCGTCTGATATGCAGAACCGGCGATATCTTGATTTTCGTTGTGATTGCTGCTGAGATATGCATTTTCTGCGATAATCTTGGTGAGACTTTAGTCAGAAGTATGCAGAATCATCTAGATCGCTCTTTTCGAGCTACTTAATGCGAGAAACGCGTTATCTGGTGTACTGACCACTCCACAGTGCGTTTGATATGCACAACCGGCGACATCTTGGTTTTCGTCGGGTTTCAAGCTGAGATATGCATTTTCAACGATAATATTGGTGATACATCAGTCAGAAGTATGCAGAATCATCTAGATCGCTCTTTTCGAGCTACTTAATGCGAGAAACACGTTATCTGGTGTTTTGACCACTCCACAGTGCGTTTGATATGTAGAGCCGCCGATAACTTGGTTTTCGTGGGGTTTCCAGCTGAAATATGCATTTTCTGCGATAATCTTTGTGAGTCTTCTGTCAGAAGTATGCAGAATCATCTAGATCGCTCTTTTCGAGCTATTTAATGCGAGAAACACGTTTCCTGGTGTTTTAACCACCCCACAGTGCGTTTGATATGCAGAACCGGCGATATCTTGGTTTTCGTGGGGTTTCTAGCTGAGATATGCATTTTCTGCGATAATCTTTGTGAGTCTTCTGTCAGAAGTATGCAGAATTATCTAGATCGCTCTTCTCGAGCTATTTAATGCGAGAAACACGTTTTCTGGTGTTTTCACCACCCCACAGTGCTTTTGATATGCAGAACCGGCGATATCTTGGTTTCCGTCGGGTTTCAACCTGAGATATGCATTTTCTGCGATAATCTTGGTGAGTCTTCTGTCAGAAGTATGCAGAATCATCTAGATCGCTCTTTTCGAACTATTTAATGCGAGAAACACGTTTTCTGGTGTTTTCACCACTCCACAGTGCGTCTGATATGCAGAACCGGCGATATCTTGGTTTTCGTGGGGTTTCTAGCTGAGATATGCATTTTCTGCGATAATATTGGTGAGACTTCAATCAGAAGTATGCAGAATCATCTAGATCGCTCGTTTCGAGCTATTTAATGCGAGAAACACGTTATCTGGTTGTTTTCACCACTGATCAGTGCTTTTGATATGTAGAGCCGCCGATAACTTGGTTTTCGTGGGGTTTCCAGCTGAAATATGCATTTTCTGCGATAATCTCGGTGAGTCTTCTGTCAGAAGTATGCAGATTCATCTAGATCGCTCTTTTCGAGCTATTTAATGCGAGAAACACGTTTTCTGGTGTTTTCACCACCCCACAGTGCGTTTGATATGCAGAACCGGCGATATCTGGATTTTCGTGGTGATTGCAGCTGAGATATGCATTTTCTGCGATAATCTTGGTGAGACTTTAGTCAGAAGTATGCAGAATCATCGATATCGCTCGTTTGGAGCTATTTAATGCGAAAAAACAAGTATTCTGGTGTTTTGACCACTGCACAGTGCGTTTGATATGTATAGCCGCCGATAACTTGGTTTTCGCGGGGTTTCCAGCTGAAATATGCATTTTCTGCGATAATCTTTGTGTTTCATCTATGAGAAGTATGCAGAATCATCCAGAACGCTCTTTTCGAGCTAGTTAATGCGAGAAACACGTTTTCTGGTGTTTTCACCACTCCACAGTGCGTCTGATATGCAGAACCGGCGATATCTTGATTTTCGTTGTGATTGCTGCTGAGATATGCATTTTCTGCGATAATCTTGGTGAGACTTTAGTCAGAAGTATGCAGAATCATCTAGATCGCTCTTTTCGAGCTACTTAATGCGAGAAACGCGTTATCTGGTGTACTGACCACTCCACAGTGCGTTTGATATGCACAACCGGCGACATCTTGGTTTTCGTCGGGTTTCAAGCTGAGATATGCATTTTCAACGATAATATTGGTGATACATCAGTCAGAAGTATGCAGAATCATCTAGATCGCTCTTTTCGAGCTATTTAATGCGAGAAACACGTTATCTGGTGTTTTGACCACTCCACAGTGCGTTTGATATGTAGAGCCGCCGATAACTTGGTTTTCGTGGGGTTTCCAGCTGAAATATGCATTTTCTGCGATAATCTTTGTGAGTCTTCTGTCAGAAGTATGCAGAATCATCTAGATCGCTCTTTTCGAGCTATTTAATGCGAGAAACACGTTTTCTGGTGTTTTAACCACCCCACAGTGCGTTTGATATGCAGAACCGGCGATATCTTGGTTTTCGTGGGGTTTCTAGCTGAGATATGCATTTTCTGCGATAATCTTTGTGAGTCTTCTGTCAGAAGTATGCAGAATTATCTAGATCGCTCTTCTCGAGCTATTTAATGCGAGAAACACGTTTTCTGGTGTTTTCACCACCCCACAGTGCGTTGGATATGCAGAACCGGCGATATCTTGGTTTCCGTCGGGTTTCAACCTGAGATATGCATTTTCTGCGATAATCTTGGTGAGTCTTCTGTCAGATGTATGCAGAATCATCTAGATCGCTCTTTTCGAGCTATTTAATGCGAGAAACACGTTTTCTGGTGTTTTCACCACTCCACAGTGCGTCTGATATGCAGAACCGGCGATATCTTGGTTTTCGTGGGGTTTCTAGCTGAGATATGCATTTTCTGCGATAATCTTGGTGTTACGTCGTAACAAAGGACGAATGCCATCATGCATCGCACTTGTAGCTTTCTTAGAAAATAATAATTTTCGCCACTTAAATTCCTGCTCGTACATGCTCGATGAATATACATCTGCGTTGCAGATGTAAGTCCATCGACGTTTCAACGGGGACACCGGAAACCAAGAATTCGTAAAATAAACCTTTTCAATTGCCTACTTCCAATAGTGGATGTAGGTCCCATCTATGCCACCAAGGATGCACCGTCGGAGTTCTTACGCAAGGTACGTAAACCTTGACAAGGACTTCGACGGTTGTAACACTACGCGAATACAATAGAAGCCCCTTTTGCAGCGTCGAACGGTCAAGTCTCGGCACTTGTGGCATGGCGCCGTTAGGGCTAAACTCTCGAGACGCCAGCCAGGCCCTGCCATAAAGTATCGAGAAAACCGAGGACTTAGCGTTAATCACGGAAGTGCATGGTGCTACGCGTGCCCATTCCCTCGTTTCTATCTCTGATGGGGTGGAGACAAGCTTGACCAATTAGGTCAAATTTTGTGCTTCACCCCCATCGAAGCCTCGAAGCGGAGAGAGGGAACTCGCGCTTCCCTCGGGAGGAATCATCCTCCGAAAAGTCAGTCAAAAAACAAACTCGTCGCAGTAAAAAACAAACCTCGTCATAGAACAAAGTCAACTTCGTCTCAAACAGAAAAGTCAAATCGTCTTAAAAGAAACTCGTCTGTGATACACACAGAAAAATCTAGAACGATCTCAACTAGACTCGAGCAGCTTCCTTCCGAAGCTCGTGGTTTGCGAATTGATTAGTCGGCGGCCGATTAAGTTGCCCGGCGAAGTAGACAGTTCCCTCGTGGACCAACGAAAGTCGCACGAGTCAGGAATTTCCACCTTACACGGCGTTACTCCGACACTCGAGTCGGAAAGAGGGCGCATCACGCAACACTTGGTGAGTCTTCTGTCAGAAGTATGAAGAATCATCTAGATCGCTCTTTTCGTTCTATTTAATGCGAGAAACACGTTTTCTGGTGTTTTCACCACCCCACAGTGCGTTTGATATGCAGAACCGGCGACATCTTGGTTTTCGTCGGGTTTCAAGCTGAGATATGCATTTTCTGCGATAATATTGGTGAGACTTCTGTCCGAAGTATGCAGAATCATCGATATCGCTCTTTTCGAGCTATTTAATGCGAGAAACACGTTATCTGGTGTTTTGACTACTCCACAGTGCGTTTGATATGCAGAACCGGCCATATCTTGATTTTCGTGGTGTTTCCCGCTGAGATATGCATTTTCTACGATAATGTTGGTGAGACTTCTGTCAGAAGTATGCAGAATCATCGGGATCGCTCTTTTCGAGCTACTTAATGCGTGAAAAACGTTATCTGGTGTTTTCACCACTCCGCAGTGCGTTTGATATGCAGAACCGGCGACATCTTGGTTTTCGTCGGGTTTCAAGCTGAGATATGCATTTTCTGCGATAATATTGGTGAGACTTCAATCAGAAGTATGCAGAATCATCTAGATCGCTCGTTTCGAGCTATTTAATGCGAGAAACACGTTTTCTGGGGTTTTCACCACACCACAGTTCGTTCGATATGCAGAACCGGAGATATCTTGGTTTTCGTGGGGTTTCAAGCTGAGATATGCATTTTCTGCGATAATCTTGGTGAGACTTCTGTCAGAAGTATGCAGAATCATCGAGATCCCTGGTTTCGAGGTATTTAGTGCGAGAAACACGTTAACTGGTGCTTTCACCACTCCACAGTGCGTTTGATATGCAGAACCAGCGACATCTTGGAGTTCGTCGGGTTTCAAGCTGAGACATGCATTTACTACGATAATCTTGGTGAGACTTCTGTCAGAAGTATGCAGAATCTTCGAGTTCGCTCTTTTCGAGCAACTTAATGCGAGAAACATGTTATCTGGTGTTTTCACCAATCCACAGATCGTTTGATATGCAGAACCGGCGATATCTTAATTTTCGTGGTGTTTCCAGCTGATATATGCATTTTCAGCGATAATCTTGGTGAGACTTCTGTCGGAAGTATGCTTAATCATCGAGATCGCTCGTTTCGAGCTATTTAATGCGAGAAACACGTTGTCTGGTGTTTTCACGACACCACAGTGCGTATGATATGCAGAACCGACGATATCTTGGTTTTCGTGGGGTTTCAAGCTGAGATATGCATTTTTTACGATAATCTTGGTGAGACTTCTGTCCGAAGTATGCTTAATCATCGAGATCACTCTATTCGAGCTATTTAATGCGAGAAACACGTTATCTGGTGTTTTCAGCACTCCACAGTGCGTTTGATATGCAGAACCAGCGATATCTGGGTTTTCGTGGGGTTTCAAGCTGAGATATGCATTTTCTGCGATAATCTTGGTGAGACTTCTGTCCGAAGTATGCAGAAACATCGAGAGCGCTCTTTTCGAGCTATTTAATGCGAGAAACACGTTTTCTGGGGTTTTCACCACACCACAGTTCGTTGGATATGCAGAACCGGAGATATCTTGGTTTTCGTGGGGTTTCAAGCTGAGATATGCATTTTCTGCGATAATCTTGGTGAGACTGCTGTCCGAAGTATGCAGAATCGTCGAGATCGCACTTTTCGAGGTATTTAATGCGAGAAACACGTTAACAGGTGTTTTCACCACTCCACAGTGCGTTTGATATGCAGAACCAGCGACATCTTGGAGTTCGTCGGGTTTCAAGCTGAGACATGCATTTTCTTCGATAATCTTGGTGAGACTTCTGTCAGAAGTATGCAGAATCTTCGAGTTCGCTCTTTTCGAGCAACTTAATGCGAGAAACATGTTATCTGGTGTTTTCACCACTCCACAGACCGTTTGATATGCAGAACCGGCGATATCTTAATTTTCGTGGTGTTTCCAGCTGTTATATGCATTTTCAGCGATAATCTTGGTGAGTCTTTCGTCAGAAGTATGCAGAATCATCTAGATCGCTCTTTTCGAGCTATTTAATGCGAAAAAACAAGTTTTCTGGTGTTTTCAACATTCCACAGTGCGTTTGATATGCAGAACCGGCGATATCTTGATTTTCGTGGTGTTTCCAGCTGAGATATGCATTTTCTGCGATAATCTTGGTGAGTCTTCTGTCTGAAGTATGCAGAATCATCGAGATCCCTTTTTTCGAGCTATCTAATGCGAGAAACACGTTATCTGGTTGTTTTCACCACTCCACAGTGCGTTTGATATGCAGAACCGGCGATATCTTCATTTTCGTGGTGTTTCCAGCTGAGATATGCATTTTCTGCGATAATATTGGTGAGACTTCAATCAGAAGTATGCAGAATCATCTAGATCGCTCGTTTCGAGCTATTTAATGCGAGAAACACGTTATCTGGTTGTTTTCACCACTCCACAGTGCGTATGATGTGCAGAACCGACGATATCTTGATTTTCGTGGTGTATCCAGCTGAGATATGCATTTTCTACGATAATGTTGGTGAGACTTCTGTCAGAAGTATGCAGAATCATCGGGATCGCTCTTTTCGAGCTACTTAATGCGAGAAAAACGTTATCTGGTGTTTTCACCACTCCGCAGTGCGTTTGATATGCAGAACCGGCGACATCTTGGATTTCGTCGGGGTTCAACCTGAGATATGCATTTTCTGCGATAATCTTGGTGAGTCTTCTGTCAGAGGTATGCAGAATCATCGAGATCCCTCTTTTCGAGCTATTTAATGCGAGAAACACGTTAACTGGTGTTTTCACCACTCCACAGTGCGTTTGATATGCAGAACCTGCGACATCTTGGATTTCGTCGGGGTTCAAGCTGAGATATGCATTTTCAGCGATTATCTTGGTGAGTCTTCTGTCAGAAGTATGCAGAATCTTCGAGATCGCTCTTTTCGAGCTAGTTAATGCGAGAAACACGTTATCTGGCGTTTTCACCACTCCACAGTGCGTTTGATATGCAGAACCGGCGACATCTTGGCTATCGTAGGGTATCAAGCTGAGATATGCATTTTCTACGATAATCTTGGTGAGACTTCTGTCAGAAGTATGCAGAATCATCGGGATCGCTCTTTTCGAGCTATTTAATGCGAGAAACACGATATCTGGTTGTTTTCACCACTCCACAGTGCGTTTGATATGCAGAACGGGCGACATCTTGATTTTCGTGAGGTTTCTAGCTGAGATATGCATTTTGTGCGATAATCTTGGTGAGTCTTCTGTCAGAGGTATGCAGAATCATCGAGATCCCTCTTTTCGAGCTATTTAATGCGAGAAACACGTTAACTGGTGTTTTCACCACTCCACAGTGCGTCTGATAAGCAGAACCGGCGATATCTTGGTTTTCGCGGGGTTTCCAGCTGAGATATGCATTTTCTGCGATAATCTTGGTGAGTCTTCTGTCCGAAGTATGCAGAATCATCGATATCGCTCTTTTCGAGCTATTTAATGCGAGAAACACGTTATCTGGTGTTTTGACCACTCCACAGAGCGTTTTATATGCAGAAATGGCGAAATCTTGGTTTTCGTCGGTTTTCATCCTGAGGTGTGCATTTTCTGCGTTAATCTTGGTGCGCCTTCTGTCAGAAGTGTGCAGAATCATCGAGATCGCTCTTTTCGAGATATTTAATGCGAGAAACACGTTTTCTGGTGTTTTCACCACTCCACAGTGCGTTTGATCAGCAGAACCGGCGATATCTTGGTTTTCGCGGGGTTTCCAGCTGAGATATGCATTTTCTGCGATAATCTTGGTGAGACTTCAGTCAGAAGTATGCAGAATCATCTAGATCGCTCGTTTCGAACTATTTAATGCGAGCAAACAAGTTTTCTGGTGTTTTCAACATTCCACAGTGCGTTTGATATGCAGAACCGGCAATAACTTGGTTTTCGCGGGGTTTCCAGCTGAGATATGCATTTTCTGCGATAATCTTGGTGAGACTTCAGTCAGAAGTATGCAGAATCATCTAGAACGCCCGTTTGGAGCTATTTGATGCGAAAAAACAAGTTTTCTGTTGTTTTGACCACTCCACAGTGCGTTTGATATGTAGAGCCGCCGATAACATGGTTTTCGTGGGGTTTCCAGCGGAAATATGTATTTTCTGCGATAATCTTGGTGAGACTTCAGTCAGAAGTATGCAGAATCATCTAGATCGCTCGTTTCGAGCTATTTAATGCGAGATACACGTTATCTGGTGTTTTGACCACTCCACAGTGCGTTTGATATGTAGAGCCGCCGATAACTTGGTTTTCGTGGGGTTTCCAGCTGAAATATGCATTTTCTGCGATAATCTTGGTGTTTCATCTATGAGAAGTATGCAGAATCACCTAGATCGCTCGTTTCGAGCTATTTAATGCGAAAAAACAATTTTTCTGGTGTTTTGACCACTCCACAGTGCGTTTGATATGTAGAGCCGCCGATAACTTGGTTTTCGTGGGGTTTCCTGCTGAAATATGCATTTTCTGCGATAATCTTGGTGAGACTTCAGTCAGAAGTATGCAGAATCATCTAGATCGCTCGTTTCGAGCTATTTAATGCGAGAAACACGTTATCTGGTGTTTTCATAACTCCACAGGGCGTTTGATATGCAGAACCGGCGATATCTTGATTTTCGTGGTGTTTCCTTCCGAGATATGTATTTTCAGTGATAATCGTCCTGATTCTTCTGTGACAAGTGTGCAGAATCACCGAAATCGCTGTTCTCGTGCTATTTAATGCGTGAAACACGTTATCTGGTTGTTTTCACCACTCCACAGTGCGTCTGATATGCAGAACCGGCGACATCTTGGTTTTCGTCGGGTTTCAAGGTGAGATACGCATTTTCTGCGATAATATTGGTGATACTTCAGTCAGAAGTATGCAGAATCATTTAGATCGCTCGTTTCGAGCTAATTAATGCCAGATACACGTTATCTGGTTGTTTTCACCACTCCACAGTGCGTTAGATATACAGAACCGGCGACATCTTGATTTTCGTGAGGTTTCAGGCTGAGATATGCATTTTCTGCGATAATATTGGTGAGACTTCTGTCCGAAGTATGCAGAATCATCGATATCGCTCGTTTCGAGCTAGTTAATGCGAGTAACACGTTTTCTGGTGTTTTCACCACTCCACAGTGCGTCTGATATGCAGAACCGGCGATATCTTGGTTTTCGGGGGGTTTCTAGCTGAGATATGCATTTTCTGCGATAATCTTTGTGAGTCTTCTGTCAGAAGTATGCAGAATCATCTAGATCGCTCTTTTCGATCTATTTAATGCGAGAAACACGTTAGCTGGTGTTTTGTCCACTCCACAGTGCGTTTGATATGCGGAAACTGCGATATCTTCGGTTTCATTGGGTTTCCAGATGAGATATGCATTTTCTACGATAATCTTGGATATTCTTCTGTGAGAAGATTGCAGCATCACAGAAATCGCTCTATTCGAGCTATTTAATGCGAAAAACACGTTATCTGGTTGTTTTCACCACTCCACAGTGCGTTTGATATGCAGAACCGGCGACGTCTTGGTTTTCGTCGGGTTTCCAGCTGAAATATGCATTTTCTGTGATAATCATTGTGTTTCATCTACGAGAAGTATGCAGAATCATCCAGAACGCTCTTTTCGAGCTAGTTAATGCGAGTAACACGTTGTCTGGTGTTTTCACCTCTCCACAGTGCCTCTGATATGCAGAACCGGCGATATCTTGTTTTCGTGGGGTTTCCAGCTGAGATATGCATTTTCTGCGATAATCTTGGTGAGTCTTCTGTCAGAAGTATGCAGAATCATCTAGATCGCTCTTTTCGATCTATTTAATGCGAGAAACCCGTTTTCTGGGGTTTTCACCACCCAACAGTGCGTTTGATATGCAGAACCGGCGACATCTTGGTTTTCGTCGGGTTTCAAGCTGTGATATGCATTTTCTGCGATAATCTTGGTGCGACTTCTGTCAGAAGTATGCAGAACCATCTAGAACGCTCGTTTGGAGCTATTTAATGCGGGAAACACGTTATCTGGTTGTTTTGACCACTCCATAGTGCGTTTGATATGCAGAACCGGCGACATCTTGAATTTCGTGGTTTTTCCAGCTGAGATATGCATTTTCAGCGATAATATTGGTGAGTCTTCTGTCAGAAGTATGCAGAATCATCGAGATCGCTCTATGCGAGCTATTTAATGCGAGAAACACGTTATCTGGTTGTTTTCACCACTCCACAGTGCGTTTGATATGCGGAACCGGCGACATCTTGATTTTCGTGATGTTTCTAGCTGAGATATGCATTTTCAGCGATAATATTGGTGAGACTTCAGTCAGAAGTATGCCGAATCATCTAGATCGCTCGATTCGAGCTATTTGATGCGAAAAAACAAGTTTTCTGGTGTTTTGACAACTCCACAGTGCGTTTGATATGTAGAGCCGCCGATAACTTGGTTTTCGTGGGTTTTCCAGCTGAAATATGCATTTTCTGCTATAATCTTCGTGAGTCTTCTGTCAGAAGTATGCAGAATCATCTAGATCGCTCTTTTCGAGCTATTTAATGCGAGAAACACGTTATCTGGTGTTTTGACCTCTCCAAAGTGCGTCTGATATGCAGAAATGGCGAAATCTTGGTTTTCGTCGGTTTTCATCCTAAGGTATGCATTTTCTGCAATAATCTTGGAGCGCCTTCTGTCCGAAGTATGCAGAATCATCGATATCGCTCTTTTCGAGCTATTGAATGCGAGAAACACGTTACCTGGTTTTTTGACCACTCCACAGTGCGTTTGATATGCAGAAATGGCGAAATCTTGGTTTTCGTCGGTTTTCATCCTGAGGTATGCATTTTCTGCGATAATCTTGGTGCGACTTCTGTCAGAAGTATGCGGAATCATCGAGATCGCTCTTTTCGAGCTATTTAATGCGAGAAACACGTTATCTGGTGTTTTGACCACTCCACAGTGCGTTTGATATGCAGAAATGGCGAAATCTTGGTTTTCGTCGGTTTTCATCCTGAGGTATGCATTTTCTGGGATAATCTTGGTGAGACTTCAATCAGAAGTATGCAGAATCATCTAGATCGCTCGTTTTGAGCTATTTAATGCGAGAAACACGTTATCTGGTTGTTTTCACCACTCCACAGTGCGTTTGATATGCAGAACCGGCGACATCTTGATTTTCGTGAGGTTTCAAGCTGAGATATGCATTTTCTGCGATAATATTGGTGAGACTTCTGTCCGAAGTATGCAGAATCATCGATATCGCTCTTTTCGAGCTATTTAATGCGAGAAACACGTTATCTGGTGTTTTGACCACTCCATAGTGCGTTTGATATGTAGAGCCCCCGATAACTTGGTTTTCGTGGGATTTCCAGCTGAAATATGCATTTTCTGCGATAATCTTTGTGTTTCATCTACGAGAAGTATGCAAAATCATCCAGAACGCTCTTTTCGAGCTAGTTAATGCGAGTAACACGTTTTCTGGTGTTTTCACCACTCCACAGTGCGCCTGATATGCAGAACCGGCGATATCTTGGTTTTCGTGGGGTTTCCAGCTGAGATATGCATTTTCTGCGATAATCTTGGTGAGTCTTCTGTCAGAAGTATGCAGAATCATCTAGATCGCTCTTTTCGATCTATTTAATGCGAGAAACACGTTTTCTGGTGTTTTCTCCACTCCACGGTGCGTCTGATATGCAGAACCGGCGATATCTTGGTTTTCGCGGGGTTTCCAGCTGAGATATGCATTTTCTGCGATAATCTTGGTGAGTCTTCTGTCAGAAGTATGCAGAATCATCGAGATCGCTCTATTCGAGCTATTTAATGCGAGAAACACGTTATCTGGTTGTTATCACCACTCCACAGTTCGTTTGATATGCAGAACCGGCGACATCTTGATTTTCGTGATGTTTCTAGCTGAGATATGGATTTTCTGCGATAATATTGGTGAGACTTCAGTCAGAAGTATGCAGAACCATCTAGAACGCTCGTTTGGAGCTATTTAATGCGGGAAACACGTTATCTGGTTGTTTTGACCACTCCATAGTGCGTTTGATATGCAGAACCGGCGACATCTTGAATTTCGTGGTTTTTCCAGCTGAGATATGCATTTTCAGCGATAATCTTGGTGAGTCTTCTGTCAGAAGTATGCAGAATCATCGAGATCGCTCTATGCGAGCTATTTAATGCGAGAAACACGTTATCTGGTTGTTTTCACCACTCCACAGTGCGTTTGATATGCGGAACCGGCGACATCTTGATTTTCGTGATGTTTCTAGCTGAGATATGCATTTTCAGCGATAATATTGGTGAGACTTCAGTCAGAAGTATGCCGAATCATCTAGATCGCTCGATTCGAGCTATTTGATGCGAAAAAACAAGTTTTCTGGTGTTTTGACAACTCCACAGTGCGTTTGATATGTAGAGCCGCCGATAACTTGGTTTTCGTGGGTTTTCCAGCTGAAATATGCATTTTCTGCTATAATCTTCGTGAGTCTTCTGTCAAAAGTATGCAGAATCATCTAGATCGCTCTTTTCGAGCTATTTAATGCGAGAAACACGTTATCTGGTGTTTTGACCTCTCCAAAGTGCGTTTGATATGAAGAAATGGCGAAATCTTGGTTTTCGTCGGTTTTCATCCTGAGGTATGCATTTTCTGCGATAATCTTGGTGCGACTTCTGTCAGAAGTATGCAGAATCATCGAGATCGCCCTTTTCGAGCTATTTAATGCGAGAAACACGTTATCTTGTGTATTGACGACTCCACAGTGCGTTTGATATGCAGAACCGGCGATATCTTGATTTTCGTGGTGTTTCCAGCTGAAATATGCATTTTCTGCGATAATCTTGGTGAGTCTTCTGTCAGAAGTATGCAGAATCATCTAGATCGCTCTTTTCGAGATATTTAATGCGAGAAACACGTTTTCTGGTGTTTTCACCACTCCACAGTGCGTTTGATATGCAGAACCGGCGACATCTTGGCTGTCGTCGGGTATCAAGCTGAGATATGGATTTTCTGCGATAATCTTGGTGAGTCTTCAGTCAGAAGTATGCAGAATCATCGAGATGCCTCTTTTCGAGCTATTTAATGCGAGAAACACGTTATCTGGTGTTTTCACCACTCCACATTGCGTTTGATATGCAGAACCGGCGACATCTTGGCTTTCGTCGGGGTTCAAGCTGAGATATGCATTTTCTGCGATAATCTTGGTGAGACATCAGTCAGAAGTATGCAGAATCATCTAGATCGCTCTATTCGAGCTATTGAATGCGAGAAACACGTTACCTGGTTTTTTGACCACTCCACAGTGCGTTTGATATGCAGAAATGGCGAAATCTTGGTTTTCGTCGGTTTTCATCCTGAGGTATGCATTTTCTGGGTTAATCTTGGTGAGACTTCAATCAGAAGTATGCAGAATCATCTAGATCGCTCGTTTTGAGCTATTTAATGCGAGAAACACGTTATCTGGTTGTTTTCACCACTCCACAGTGCGTTTGATATGCAGAACCGGCGACATCTTGATTTTCGTGAGGTTTCAAGCTGAGATATGCATTTTCTGCGATAATATTGGTGAGACTTCTGTCCGAAGTATGCAGAATCATCGATATCGCTCTTTTCGAGCTATTTAATGCGAGAAACACGTTATCTGGTGTTTTGACCACTCCATAGTGCGTTTGATATGTAGAGCCCCCGATAACTTGGTTTTCGTGGGATTTCCAGCTGAAATATGCATTTTCTGCGATAATCTTTGTGTTTCATCTACGAGAAGTATGCAAAATCATCCAGAACGCTCTTTTCGAGCTAGTTAATGCGAGTAACACGTTTTCTGGTGTTTTCACCACTCCACAGTTCGTTTGATATGCAGAACCGGCGACATCTTGATTTTCGTGATGTTTCTAGCTGAGATATGGATTTTCTGCGATAATATTGGTGAGACTTCAGTCAGAAGTATGCAGAACCATCTAGAACGCTCGTTTGGAGCTATTTAATGCGGGAAACACGTTATCTGGTTGTTTTGACCACTCCATAGTGCGTTTGATATGCAGAACCGGCGACATCTTGAATTTCGTGGTTTTTCCAGCTGAGATATGCATTTTCAGCGATAATCTTGGTGAGTCTTCTGTCAGAAGTATGCAGAATCATCGAGATCGCTCTATGCGAGCTATTTAATGCGAGAAACACGTTATCTGGTTGTTTTCACCACTCCACAGTGCGTTTGATATGCGGAACCGGCGACATCTTGATTTTCGTGATGTTTCTAGCTGAGATATGCATTTTCAGCGATAATATTGGTGAGACTGCAGTCAGAAGTATGCCGAATCATCTAGATCGCTCGATTCGAGCTATTTGATGCGAAAAAACAAGTTTTCTGGTGTTTTGACAACTCCACAGTGCGTTTGATATGTAGAGCCGCCGATAACTTGGTTTTCGTGGGGTTTCCAGCTGAAATATGCATTTTCTGCTATAATCTTGTTGAGTCTTCTGTCAGAAGTATGCAGAATCATCTACATCGCTCTTTTCGAGCTATTTAATGCGAGAAACACGTTATCTGGTGTTTTGACCTCTCCAAAGTGCGTTTGATATGCAGAAATGGCGAAATCTTGGTATTCGTCGGTTTTCATCCTAAGGTATGCATTTTCTGCGATAATCTTGGTGCGACTTCTGTCAGAAGTATGCAGAATCATCGAGATCGCTCTTTTCGAGCTATTTAATGCGAGAAACACGTTATCTGGTGTTTTGACCACTCCACAGTGCGTTGATATGCAGAAATGGCGAAATCTTGGTTTTCGTCGGTTTTCATCTTAAGCTATGCATTTTCTGCAATAATCTTGGTGCGCCTTCTGTCAGAAGTATGCAGAATCATCGATATCGCTCTTTTCGAGCTATTTAATGCGAGAAACACGTTATCTTGTGTATTGACGACTCCACAGTGCGTTTGATATGCAGAACCGGCGATATCTTGATTTTCGTGGTGTTTCCAGCTGAAATATGCATTTTCTGCGATAATCTTGGTGAGTCTTCTGTCAGAAGTATGCAGAATCATCTAGATCGCTCTTTTCGAGATATTTAATGCGAGAAACACGTTTTCTGGTGTTTTCACCACACCACAGTGCGTTTGATATGCAGAACCGGCGACATCTTGGCTGTCGTCGGGTATCAAGCTGAGATATGGATTTTCTGCGATAATCTTGGTGAGTCTTCAGTCAGAAGTATGCAGAATCATCGAGATGCCTCTTTTCGAGCTATTTAATGCGAGAAACACGTTATCTGGTGTTTTCACCACTCCACATTGCGTTTGATATGCAGAACCGGCGACATCTTGGCTTTCGTCGGGGTTCATGCTGAGATATGCATTTTCTGCGATAATCTTGGTGAGACATCAGTCAGAAGTATGCAGAATCATCTAGATCGCTCTTTTCGAGCTATTGAATGCGAGAAACACGTTACCTGGTTTTTTGACCACTCCACAGTGCGTTTGATATGCAGAAATGGCGAAATCTTGGTTTTCGTCGGTTTTCATCCTTAGGTATGCATTTTCTGCGATAATCTTGGTGCGACTTCTGTCAGAAGTATGCAGAATCATCTAGATCGCTCTTTTCGAGCTATTGAATGCGAGAAACACGTTACCTGGTTTTTTGACCACTCCACAGTGCGTTTGATATGCAGAAATGGCGAAATCTTGGTTTTCGTCGGTTTTCATCCTGAGGTATGCATTTTCTGCGATAATCTTGGTGCGACTTCTGTCAGAAGTATGCAGAATCATCGAGGTCGCTCTTTTCGAGCTATTTAATGCGAGAAACACGTTATCTGGTGTTTTGACCACTCCACAGTGCGTTTGATATGCAGAAATGGCGAAATCTTGGTTTTCGTCGGTTTTCATCCTAAGGTATGCATTTTCTGCAATAATCTTGGTGCGCCTTCTGTCAGAAGTATGCAGAATCATCGATATCGCTCTTTTCGAGTTATTTAATGCGAGAAACACGTTATCTTGTGTATTGACGACTCCACAGTGCGTTTGATATGCAGAACCGGCGATATCTTGATTTTCGTGGTGTTTCCAGCTGAAATATGCATTTTCTGCAATAATCTTGGTGCGCCTTCTGTCAGAAGTATGTAGAATCATCGATATCGCTCTTTTCGAGTTATTTAATGCGAGAAACACGCTTTCTGGTGTTTTCAACACTCCACAGTGTGTTAGATATGCAGAGCAGCCGATAACTTGGTTTTCGTGGGGTTTCCAGCTGAGATATTCATTTTCGGCGACAATCTTGGTGTTTCATCTATGAGAAGTATGCAGAATCATCGAGAACGCTCTTTTTGAGCTACTTAATGCGAGAAACACGTTTTCTGCAGTTTTCAACATTCCACAGTGCGTTTGATATGCAGACCCGGCGATATCTTGATTTTCGCGGTGTTTCCAGCTGAGACATGTATTTTCTGCGATAATCTTGGTGAGACTTCAGTCAGAAGTATGCCGAATCATCTAGATCGCTCGTTTCGAGATCCTTAATGCGAGAAGCACGTTATCTGGTGTTTTGACCACTCCACAGTGCGTTTGATATGCAGACCCGGCGATATCTTGATTTTCGCGGTGTTTCCAGCTGAAATATGCATTTTCTGCGATAATCTTGGTGTTCCATCTATGAGAAGTGTGCAGAATCATCGAGAACGCTCTTTTCGAGCTATTTAATGCGAGAAAAACGTTATCTGGGGTTTTCACCACTCCGCAGTGCGTTTGATATGCAGAACCGGCGACATCTTGGATTTCGTCGGGGTTCAACCTGAGATATGCATTTTCTGCGATAATCTTGGGGAGTCTTCTGTCAGCGGTATGCAGAATCACCGAGATCCCTCTTTTCGAGCTATTTAATGCGAGAAACACGTTATCTGGTGTTTTCACCACTCCACAGTGCGTTTGATATGCAGAAATGGCGAAATCTTGGTTTTCGTCGGTTTTCATCCTAAAGTATGCATTTTCTGCAATAATCTTGGTGCGCCTTCTGTCAGAAGTATGCAGAATCATCGATATCGCTCTTTTCGAGTTATTTAATGCGAGAAACACGTTATCTTGTGTATTGACGACTCCACAGTGCGTTTGATATGCAGTACCGGCGATATCTTGATTTTCGTGGTGTTTCCAGCTGAAATATGCATTTTCTGCGATAAGCTTGGTGAGTCTTCTGCCAGAAGTATGCAGAATCATCTAGATCGCTCTTTTTGAGCTACTTAATGCGAGAAACACGTTTTCTGCAGTTTTCAACATTCCACAGTGCGTTTGATATGCAGACCCGGCGATATCTTGATTTTCGTCGGGGTTCAAGCTGAGATACGCATTTTCTGCGATAATCTTGGTGAGACATCAGTCAGAAGTATGCAGAATCATCTAGATCGCTCGTTTCGAGCTATTTAATGCGAGAAACAGGTTTTCTGGTGTATTCACCACTCCACAGTGCGTTTGATATGCAGAAATGGCGAAATCTTGGTTTTCGTCGGTTTTCATCCTAAGGTATGCATTTTCTGCAATAATCTTGGTGCGCCTTCTGTCAGAAGTATGCAGAATCATCGATATCGCTCTTTTCGAGTTATTTAATGCGAGAAACACGCTTTCTGGTGTTTTCACCACTCCACAGTGCGTTAGATATGCAGAGCAGCCGATAACTTGGTTTTCGTGGGGTTTCCAGCTGAGATATTCATTTTCGGCGACAATCTTGGTGTTTCATCTATGAGAAGTATGCAGAATCATCGAGAACGCTCTTTTTGAGCTACTTAATGCGAGAAACACGTTTTCTGCAGTTTTCAACATTCCACAGTGCGTTTGATATGCAGACCCGGCGATATCTTGATTTTCGCGGTGTTTCCAGCTGAGACATGTATTTTCTGCGATAAGCTTGGTGAGACTTCAGTCAGAAGTATGCCGAATCATCTAGATCGCTCGTTTCGAGATCCTTAATGCGAGAAGCACGTTATCTGGTGTTTTGACCACTCCACAGTGCGTTTGATATGCAGACCCGGCGATATCTTGATTTTCGCGGTGTTTCCAGCTGAAATATGCATTTTCTGCGATAATCTTGGTGTTCCATCTATGAGAAGTGTGCAGACTCATCGAGAACGCTCTTTTCGAGCTATTTAATGCGAGAAAAACGTTATCTGGGGTTTTCACCACTCCGCAGTGCGTTTGATATGCAGAACCGGCGACATCTTGGATTTCGTCGGGGTTCAACCTGAGATATGCATTTTCTGCGATAATCTTGGGGAGTCTTCTGTCAGCGGTATGCAGAATCACCGAGATCCCTCTTTTAGAGCTATTTAATGCGAGAAACACGTTATCTGGTGTTTTCACCACTCCACAGTGCGTTTGATATGCAGAAATGGCGAAATCTTGGTTTTCGTCGGTTTTCATCCTAAAGTATGCATTTTCTGCAATAATCTTGGTGCGCCTTCTGTCAGAAGTATGCAGAATCATCGATATCGCCCTTTTCGAGTTATTTAATGCGAGAAACACGTTATCTTGTGTATTGACGACTCCACAGTGCGTTTGATATGCAGAACCGGCGATATCTTGATTTTCGTGGTGTTTCCAGCTGAAATATGCATTTTCTGCGATAAGCTTGGTGAGTCTTCTGCCAGAAGTATGCAGAATCATCTAGATCGCCCTTTTCGAGATATTTAATGCGAGAAACACGTTTTCTGGTGTTTTCACCACTCCACAGTGCGTTTGATATGCAGAACCGGCGACATCTTGGCTTTCGTCGGGGTTCAAGCTGCGATATGCATTTTCTGCGATAATCTTGGTGAGACATCAGTCAGAAGTATGCAGAATCATCTAGATCGCTCGTTTCGAGCTATTTAATGCGAGAAACAGGTTTTCTGGTGTATTCACCACTCCACAGTACGTTTGACATGCAGAACCGGAGATATCTTGGTTTCGGTCGGGTTTCAAGCTGAGATATGCATTTTCTGCGATAATCTTGGTGAGACTTCAGTCAGAAGTATGCACAATCATCTAGATCGCTCTTGCCGAGCTATTTAATGCAAAAAAACAAGTTTCCTGGTGTTTTCACCACTCCACAGTACGTTTGACATGCAGAACCGGAGATATCTTGGTTTCGGTCGGGTTTCCAGCTGAGATATGCATTTTCTGCGATAATCTTGGCGAGTCTTCTGTCAGAAGTATGCAGATTCATCTAGATCGCTCTTCTCGAGCTATAATATGCGAGAAACACGTTTTCTTTTGTATTCACCACTCCACAGTACGTTTGACATGCAGAAACGGAGATATCTTGGTTTCGGTCGGGTTTCAAGCTGAGATATGCATTTTCTGCGATAATCTTTGTGTTTCATCTATGAGAAGTATGCAGAATCATTCAGAACGCTCTTCTCGAGCTAGTTAATGCGAGTAACACGTTTTCTGGTGTTTTCACCACCCCACAGTGCGTTTGATATGCAGAACCGGCGACATCTTGGTTTTCGTCGGTTTTCATCCTGAGGTATGCATTTTCTGCGATAATCTTGGTGCGACTTCTGTCAGAAGTATGCAGAATCATCGAGATCGCTCTTTTCGAGCTATTTAATGCGAGAAACTCGTTATCTGGTGTTTTGACCACTCCACAGTGCGTTTGATATGCAGAAATGGCGAAATCTTGGTTTTCGTCGGTTTTCATCCTGAGGTATGCATTTTCAACGATAATCTTGGTGTAACATCTGTCAGAAGTATGCAGAATCATCGAGATCGCTCTTCTCGAGCTATTTAATGCGGGAAACACGTTATCTGGTGTTTTGACCACTCCACAGTGCGTTAGATATGCAGAGCCGCCGAAAGCTTGGTTTTCGTGGAGTTTCCAGATGAGATATTCATTTTCGGCGATAATCTTGATGTTTCATCTATGAGAAGCATGCAGAATCATCGAGGAAGCTCTTTTCGAGCTACTTAATGCGAGAAATACGTTTTCTGGTGTTTTCGCCACTCCACAGTACGTTTGATGTGCAGAACCGGAGATATCTTGGTTTTCGTGAGGTATCAAGCTGAGATATGCATTTTCTGCGGCAATCTTGGTGAGACTTCTGTCCGAAGTATGCAGAATCATTGATATCGCTCTTTTCGAGCTATTTTATGCGAGAAGCACGTTATCTGGTGTTTTGACAACTCCACAGTGCGTTTGATATGCAGAACCGGCGAGATCTTGATTTTCGTTAGGTTTCAAGCTGAGATATGCATTTTCTGCGATAATATTGGTGATACTTCTGTCCGAAGTATGCAGAATCATCGATATCGCTCTTTACGAGCTATTTAATGCGAGAAGCACGTTATCTGGTGTTTTGACAACTCCACAGTGCGTTTGATATGCAGAACCGGCGACATCTTGGTTTTCGTCGGATTTCAAGCTGAGATATGCATTTTCTGCGATAATATTGGTGAGACTTCAGTCTGAAGTATGCAGAATCATCTAGATCGCTCTTCTCGAGCTATTTCATTCGAGAAACACGTTTTCTGGTGTAATCACCACTCCACAGTACGTTTGACATGCAGAACCGGAGATATCTTGGTTTCGGTCGGGTTTCAAGCTGAGATATGCATTTTCTACGATAATCTTGGTGAGAATCTGTCAGAAGTATGCAGCATCTTCGAGAACGCTCTTTTCGAGCTATTTAATGCGAGAAACACGTTATAGGGTTGTTTTCACCACTCCAAGTGCGTTTGAAATGCAGAACCGTCGACATTTTGATTTTCGTGAGGTTTCCAGCTGAGATATGCATTTTCTGCGATAATATTGGTGAGACTTCAGTCAGAAGTATGCAGAATCATCTAGATCGCTCGTTTCGAGCTATTTAATGCGAGAAACACGTTATCTGGTTGTTTTCACCACTCCACAGTGCGTTTGACATGCAGAACCGGAGATATCTTGGTTTCGGTCGGGTTTCAAGCTGAGATATGCATTTTCTACGATTATGTTGGTGAGAATCTGTCAGAAGTATGCAGCATCTTCGAGAACGCTCTTCTCGAGCTATTTAATGCGAGAAACACGCTTTCTGGTGTTTTCACCACTCCACAGTGCGTTAGGTATGCAGAGCAGCCGATAACTTGGTTTTCGTGGGGTTTCCAGCTGAGATATTCATTTTCGGCGACAATCTTGGTGTTTCATCTATGAGAAGTATGCAGAATCATCGAGAACGCTCTTTTTGAGCTACTTAATGCGAGAAACACGTTTTCTGCAGTTTTCAACATTCCACAGTGCGTTTGATATGCAGACCCGGCGATATCTTGATTTTCGCGGTGTTTCCAGCTGAGACATGTATTTTCTGCGATAATCTTGGTGAGACTTCAGTCAGAAGTATGCCGAATCATCTAGATCGCTCGTTTCGAGCTCCTTAATGCGAGAAGCACGTTATCTGGTGTTTTGACCACTCCACAGTGCGTTTGATATGTAGAACCGCCGATCACTTGGTTTTCGTGGGGTTTCCAGCTGAAATATGCATTTTCTGCGATAATCTTGGTGTTCCATCTATGAGAAGTGTGCAGAATCATCGAGAACGCTCTTTTCGAGCTATTTAATGCGAGAAAAACGTTATCTGGGGTTTTCACCACTCCGCAGTGCGTTTGATATGCAGAACCGGCGACATCTTGGATTTCGTCGGGGTTCAACATGAGATATGCATTTTCTGCGATAATCTTGGGGAGTCTTCTGTCAGCGGTATGCAGAATCACCGAGATCCCTCTTTTCGAGCTATTTAATGCGAGAAACACGTTATCTGGTGTTTTCACCACTCCACAGTGCGTTTGATATGCAGAACCGGCGACATCTTGGCTTTCGTCGGCGTTCAAGCTGAGATACACATTTTCTGCGATAATCTTGGTGAGACATCAGTCAGAAGGATACAGAATCATCTAGATCGCTCGTTTCGAGCTACTTAATGCGAGAAACACGTTTTCTGGTGTATTCACCACTCCACAGAGCGTTTGATATGCAGAACCGGCGATATCTTGATTTTCGTGGTGTTTCCAGCTGAGATATGCATTTTCTGCGATAATCTTGGTGAGTCTTCTGTCAGAAGTATGCAGAATCTTCGAGATCGCTCTTTTCGAGCTAGTTAATTCGAGAAACACGTTATCTGGCGTTTTCACCACTCCACAGTGTGTGTGATATGCAGAACCGGCGACATCTTGGCTGTCGTAGGGTATCAAGCTGTGATATGCATTTTCTACGATAATCTTTTTGAGACTTCTGTCAGAAGTATGCAGAATCTTCGAGTTCGCTCTATTCGAGCAACTCAATGCGAGAAACACGTTATCTGGTGTTTTCAACACTCCACAGTGCGTTTGATATGCAGAACCGGCGATATCTTGGATTTCTCCGGGTTTCAAGCTGAGATTTGCATTTTCTACAATAATCTTGGTGAGACTTCTGTCAGAAGTATACAGAATCTTCGAGATCGCCCTTTTTGAGCAACTTAATGCGAGAAACACGTTATCTGGAGTTTTCACCACTCCACAGAGCGTTTGGTATGCAGAACCGACGATATCTTGATTTTCGTGGTGTTTCCAGCTGAGATATGCATTTTCTGCGATATTCTTGGTGAGTATTCTGTCAGAAGTATGCAGAATCATCGAGATCCCTCTTTTGGAGCTATTTAATGCGAGAAACACGTTATCTGATGTTTTCACCACTCCACAGTGCGTGTGATATGCAGAACCGGCGACACCTTGGCTGTCGTAGGGTATCAAGCTGTGATATGCATTTTCTGCGATAATCTTGGTGAGTCTTCTGTCAGAAGTATGCAGAATCATCTAGATTGCACTTTTCGAGCTATTTAATGCGAGAAACACGTTTTCTGGTGTATTCACCACTCCACAGAGCGTTTGATATGCAGAACCGGCGATATCTTGATTTTCGTGGTGTTTCCAGCTGAGATATGCATTTTCTGCGATAATCTTGGTGAGTATTCTGTCAGAAGTATGCAGAATCATCGAGATCCCTCTTTTGGAGCTACTTAATGCGAGAAACACGTTATCTGGTGTTTTCACCATTCCACAGTGCGTTTGATATGCAGAACCGGCGACAGCTTGGATTTCGTCATGTTTGCAAGCGGAGATATGCATTTTCTACGATAATATTGGTGAGACTACTGTCAGAAGTATGCAGAATCTTCGACATCGCTCTTTTCGAGCTACTTAATGCGAGGAACGCGTTATCTGGTGTTTTCACCACTCCACAGTGCGTTTGATATGCAGAACCGGCGACATCTTGGAATTTGTCGGGGTTCAAGCTGAGATATGCATTTTCTACGATAATCTTGGTGAGACTTCTGTCAGAAGTATGCAGAATTATCGGGATCGCTCTTTTCGAGCTATTTAATGCGAGAAACACGTTATCTGGTGTTTTCACCATTCCACAGTGCGTTTGATATGCAGAACCGGCGACATCTTGGCCTTCGTCGGGTATCAAGCTGTGATATGCATTTTCTGCGATAATCTTGGTGAGTCTTCTGTCAGAAGTATGCAGAATCATCTAGATTGCACTTTTCGAGGTATTTAATGCGAGAAACACGTTTTCTGATGTATTCACCACTCCACAGTGCGTTTGATATGCGGAAACTACGATATCTTCGGTATCGTTGTTGTTTCCAGCTGAGACATGCATTTTCAGTGATAATCTTCACGATTCTGCTGTTACAAGTGTGCAGAATCACCGAAATCGCTGTTTTCGTGCTTTTGAATGCGAAAAACACGTTTTCTGGTGTTTTCAACACTCCACAGTGCGTTTCATATGCGGAAACTGCGATATCATCGGCATCGTTTGGTTTCCAGCTGAGATATGCATTATCAGTGATAATCTTCATGATTCTGCTGTTACAAGTGTGCAGAATCACCGAAATCGCTGTTTTCGTGCTTTTGAATGCGAAAAACACGTTTTCTGGTGTTTTCAGCACTCCACAGTGCGTTTGATATGCGCAAACTACGATATCTTCGGTATCGTTGTTGTTTCCAGCTGAGACATGCATTTTCAGTGATAATCTTCATGATTCTGCTGTTACAAGTGTGCAGAATCACCGAAATCGCTGTTTTCGTGCTATTGAATGCGAAAAACACGATTTCTGGTGTTTTCAGCACTCCACAGTGCGTTTGATATGCGGAAACTGCCATATCTTCGGTATCGTTGTTGTTTCCAGCTGAGATATGCATTTTCAGTGATAATCTTCATGATTCTGCAGTTACAAGTGTGCAGAATCACCGAAATCGCTGTTTTCGCGCTATTCAATGCGAAAAACACGTTTTCTGGTGTTTTCAGCACTCCACAGTGCGTTTGATATGCGGAAACTACGATATCTTCGGTATCGTTGTTGTTTCCAGCTGAGATATGCATTTTCAGTGATAATCTTCATGATTCTGCTGTTACAAGTGTGCAGAATCACCGAAATCGCTGTTTTCGTTTTTTTGAATGCGAAAAACACGTTTTCTGGTGTTTTCAACACTCCACAGTGCGTTTGATATGCGGAAACTGCGATATCTTCGGTATCGTTGTTGTTTCCAGCTGAGATATGCACTTTCAGTGATAATCTTCACGATTCTGCTGTTACAAGTGTGCAGAATCACCGAAATCGCTGTATTCGTGCTTTTGAATGCGAAAAACACGTTTTCTGGTGTTTTCAGCACTCCACAGTGCGTTTGATATGCGGAAACTGCGATATCTTCGGTATCGTTGTTGTTTCCAGCTGAGATATGCATTTTCAGTGATAATCTTCATGATTCTGCTGTTACAAGTGTGCAGAATCACCGAAATCGCTGTTTTCGTGCTTCTGAATGCGAGAAACACGTTTTCTGGTGTTTTCAACACTCCACAGTGCGTTTGATATGCGGAAACTGCGATATCTTCGGTATCGTTGTTGTTTCCAGGTGAGATATGCACTTTCAGTGATAATCTTCACGATTCTGCTGTTACAAGTGTGCAGAATCACCGAAATCGCTGTTTTCGTGCTTTTGAATGCGAAAAACACGTTTTCTGGTGTTTTCAGCACTCCACAGTGCGTTTGATATGCGCAAACTGCGATATCTTCGGTATCGTTGTTGTTTCCAGCTGAGATATGCACTTTCAGTGATAATCTTCACGATTCTGCTGTTACAAGTTTGCAGAATCACCGAAATCGCTGTTTTCGTGCTTTTGAATGCGAAAAACACGTTTTCTGGTGTTTTCAGCACTCCACAGTGCGTTTGATATGCGGAAACTACGATATCTTCGGTATCGTTGTTGTTTCCAGCTGAGATATGCATCTTCAGTGATAATCTTCATGATTCTGCTGTTACAAGTGTGCAGAATCACCGAAATCGCTGTTTTCGTGCTTTTGAATGCGAAAAACACGTTTTCTGGTGTTTTCAGCACTCCACAGTGCGTTTGATATGCGGAAACTACGATATCTTCGGTATCGTTGTTGTTTCCAGCTGAGACATGCATTTTCAGTGATAATCTTCATGATTCTGCTGTTACAAGTGTGCAGAATCACCGAAATCGCTGTTTTCGTGCTATTGAATGCGAAAAACACGTTTTCTGGTGTTTTCAGCACTCCACAGTGCGTTTGATATGCGGAAACTGCCATATCTTCGGTATCGTTGTTGTTTCCAGCTGAGATATGCATTATCAGTGATAATCTTCATGATTCTGCTGTTACAAGTGTGCAGAATCACCGAAATCGCTGTTTTCGCGCTATTCAATGCGAAAAACACGTTTGCTGGTGTTTTCAGCACTCCACAGTGCGTCTGATATGCGGAAACTGCCATATCTTCGGTATCGTTGTTGTTTCCAGCTGAGATATGCATTATCAGTGATAATCTTCATAATTCTGCTGTTACAAGTGTGCAGAATCACCGAAATCGCTGTTTTCGTGCTTCTGAATGCGAAAAACACGTTTTCTGGTGTTTTCAACACTCCACAGTGCGTTTGATATGCGGAAACTGCGATATCTTCGGTATCGTTGTTGTTTCCAGGTGAGATATGCACTTTCAGTGATAATCTTCACGATTCTGCTGTTACAAGTGTGCAGAATCACCGAAAACGCTGTTTTCGTGCTTTTGAATGCGAAAAACACGTTTTCTGGTGTTTTCAGCACTCCACAGTGCGTTTGATATGCGGAAACTGCGATATATTCGGTATCGTTGTTGTTTCCAGCTGAGATATGCACTTTCAGTGATAATCTTCACGATTCTGCTGTTACAAGTGTGCAGAATCACCGAAATCGCTGTTTTCGTGCTATTGAATGCGAAAAACACGTTTTCTGGTGTTTTCAGCACTCCACAGTGCGTTTGATATGCGGAAACTACGATATCTTCGGTATCGTTGTTGTTTCCAGCTGAGACATGCATTTTCAGTGATAATCTTCATGATTCTGCTGTTACAAGTGTGCAGAATCACCGAAATCGCTGTTTTCGTGCTATTGAATGCGAAAAACACGTTTTCTGGTGTTTTCAGCACTCCACAGTGCGTTTGATATGCGGAAACTGCGATATCTTCGGTATCGTTGTTGTTTCCAGCTGAGATATGCACTTTCAGTGATAATCTTCACGATTCTGCTGTTACAAGTGTGCAGAATCACCGAAATCGCTGTTTTCGTGCTTTTGAATGCGAAAAACACGTTTTCTGGTGTTTTCAGCACTACACAGTGCGTTTGATATGCGGAAACTACGATATCTTCGGTATCGTTGTTGTTTCCAGCTGAGATATGCACTTTCAGTGATAATCTTCACGATTCTGCTGTTACAAGTTTGCAGAATCACCGAAATCGCTGTTTTCGTGCTTTTGAATGCGAAAAACACGTTTTCTGGTGTTTTCAGCACTCCACAGTGCGTTTGATATGCGGAAACTACGATATCTTCGGTATCGTTGTTGTTTCCAGCTGAGATATGCATCTTCAGTGATAATCTTCATGATTCTGCTGTTACAAGTGTGCAGAATCACCGAAATCGCTGTTTTCGTGCTTTTGAATGCGAAAAACACGTTTTCTGGTGTTTTCAACACTCCACAGTGCGTTTCATATGCGGAAACTGCCATATCTTCGGTATCGTTGTTGTTTCCAGCTGAGATATGCATTATCAGTGATAATCTTCATGATTCTGCTGTTACAAGTGTGCAGAATCACCGAAATCGCTGTTCTCGCGCTATTCTATGCGAAAAACACGTTTTCTGGTGTTTTCAGCACTCCACAGTGCGTTTGATATGCGGAAACTGCCATATCTTCGGTATCGTTGTTGTTTCCAGCTGAGATATGCATTTTCAGTGATAATCTTCACGATTATGCTGTTACAAGTGTGCAGAATCACCGAAATCGCTGTTTTCGTGCTTTTGAATGCGAAAAACACGTTTTCTGGTGTTTTCAGCACGCCACAGAGCGTTTGACATGCGGAAACTACGATATCTTCGGTATCGTTGTTGTTTCCACCTGAGATATGCATTTTCAGTGATAATCTTCATGATTCTGCTGTTACAAGTGTGCAGAATCACCGAAATCGCTGTTTTCGTGCTATTGAATGCGAAAAACACGTTTTCTGGTGTTTTCAGCACTCCACAGTGCGTTTGATATGCGGAAACTACGATATCTTCGGTATCGTTGTTGTTTCCAGCTGAGATATGCACTTTCAGTGATAATCTTCACGATTCTGCTGTTACAAGTGTGCAGAATCACCGAAATCGCTGTTTTCGTGCTTTTGAATGCGAAAAACACGTTTTCTGGTGTTTTCAGCACTCCACAGTGCGTTTGATATGCGGAAACTGCGATATCTTCGGTATCGTTGTTGTTTCCAGCTGAGATGTGCACTTTCAGTGATAATCTTCACGATTCTGCTGTTACAAGTGTGCAGAATCACCGAAATCGCTGTTTTCGTGCTATTGAATGCGAAAAACACGTTTTCTGGTGTTTTCAGCACTCCACAGTGCGTTTGATATGCGGAAACTGCGATATCTTCGGTATCGTTGTTGTTTCCAGCTGAGATATGCACTTTCAGTGATAATCTTCACGATTCTGCTGTTACAAGTGTGCAGAATCACCGAAATCACTGTTTTCGTGCTTTTGAATGCGAAAAACACGTTTTCTGGTGTTTTCAACACTCCACAGTGCGTTTCATATGCGGAAACTGCCATATCTTCGGTATCGTTGTTGTTTCCAGCTGAGATATGCATTATCAGTGATAATCTTCATGATTCTGCTGTTACAAGTGTGCAGAATCACCGAAATCGCTGTTCTCGCGCTATTCAATGCGAAAAACACGTTTGCTGGTGTTTTCAGCACTCCACAGTGCGTTTGATATGCGGAAACTGCCATATCTTCGGTATCGTTGTTGTTTCCAGCTGAGATATGCATTTTCAGTGATAATCTTCACGATTCTGCTGTTACAAGTGTGCAGAATCACCGAAATCGCTGTTTTCGTGCTTTTGAATGCGAAAAACACGTTTTCTGGTGTTTTCAGCACTCCACAGTGCGTTTGATATGCGGAAACTGCCATATCTTCGGTATCGTTGTTGTTTCCAGCTGAGATATGCATTTTCAGTGATAATCTTCATGATTCTGCTGTTACAAGTGTGCAGAATCACCGAAATCGCTGTTTTCGCGCTATTCAATGCGAAAAACACGTTTTCTGGTGTTTTCAGCACTCCACAGTGCGTTTGATATGCGGAAACTACGATATCTTCTGTATCGTTGTTGTTTCCAGCTGAGATATGCATTTTCAGTGATAATCTTCATGATTCTGCTGTTACAAGTGTGCAGAATCACCGAAATCGCTGTTTTCGTGCTTTTGAATGCGAAAAACACGTTTTCTGGTGTTTTCAGCACTCCACAGTGCGTTTGATATGCGCAAACTACGATATCTTCGGTATCGTTGTTGTTTCCAGCTGAGACATGCATTTTCAGTGATAATCTTCATGATTCTGCTGTTACAAGTGTGCAGAATCACCGAAATCGCTGTTTTCGTGCTTTTGAATGCGAAAAACACGTTTTCTGGTGTTTTCAGCACTCCACAGTGCGTTTGATATGCGCAAACTACGATATCTTCGGTATCGTTGTTGTTTCCAGCTGAGACATGCATTTTCAGTGATAATCTTCATGATTCTGCTGTTACAAGTGTGCAGAATCCCCGAAATCGCTGTTTTCGTGCTATTGAATGCGACAAACACGTTTTCTGGTGTTTTCAGCACTCCACAGTGCGTTTGATATGCGGAAACTGCCATATCATCGGTATCGTTGTTGTTTCCAGCTGAGATATGCATTTTCAGTGATAATCTTCATGATTCTGCTGTTACAAGTGTGCAGAATCACCGAAATCGCTGTTTTCGCGCTATTCAATGCGAAAAACACGTTTTCTGGTGTTTTCAGCACTCCACAGTGCGTTTGATATGCGGAAACTACGATATCTTCGGTATCGTTGTTGTTTCCAGCTGAGATATGCATTTTCAGTGATAATCTTCATGATTCTGCTGTTACAAGTGTACAGAATCACCGAAATCGCTGTTTTCGTTTTTTTGAATGCGAAAAACACGTTTTCTGGTGTTTTCAGCACTCCACAGTGCGTTTGATATGCGGAAACTACGATATCTTCGGTATCGTTGTTGTTTCCAGCTGAGATATGCACTTTCAGTGATAATCTTCACGATTCTGCTGTTACAAGTGTGCAGAATCACCGAAATCGCTGTTTTCGTGCTATTGAATGCGAAAAACACGTTTTCTGGTGTTTTCAACACTCCACAGTGCGTTTCATATGCGGAAACTGCGATATCTTCGGCATCGTTGGGTTTCCAGCTGAGATATGCATTATCAGTGATAATCTTCATGATTCTGCTGTTACAAGTGTACAGAATCACCGAAATCGCTGTTTTCGTTTTTTTGAATGCGAAAAACACGTTTTCTGGTGTTTTCAGCACTCCACAGTGCGTTTGATATGCGGAAACTACGATATCTTCGGTATCGTTGTTGTTTCCAGCTGAGATATGCACTTTCAGTGATAATCTTCACGATTCTGCTGTTACAAGTGTGCAGAATCACCGAAATCGCTGTTTTCGTGCTATTGAATGCGAAAAACACGTTTTCTGGTGTTTTCAACACTCCACAGTGCGTTTCATATGCGGAAACTGCGATATCTTCGGCATCGTTGGGTTTCCAGCTGAGATATGCATTATCAGTGATAATCTTCATGATTCTGCTGTTACAAGTGTGCAGAATCACCGAAATCGCTGTTTTCGTGCTTTTGAATGCGAAAAACACGTTTTCTGGTGTTTTCAGCACTCCACTGTGCGTTTGATATGCGCAAACTACGATATCTTCGGTATCGTTGTTGTTTCCAGCTGAGACATGCATTTTAGTGATAATCTTCATGATTCTGCTGTTACAAGTGTGCAGAATCACCGAAATCGCTGTTTTCGTGCTTTTGAATGCGAAAAACACGTTTTCTGGTGTTTTCAGCACTCCACAGTGCGTTGGATATGCGGAAACTGCCATATCTTCGGTATCGTTGTTGTTTCCAGCTGAGACATGCATTTTCAGTGATAATCTTCATGATTCTGCTGTTACAAGTGTGCAGAATCACCGAAATCGCTGTTTTCGCGCTATTCAATGCGAAAAACACGTTTTCTGGTGTTTTCAGCACTCCACAGTGCGTTTGATATGCGGAAACTACGATATCTTCGGAATCGTTGTTGTTTCCAGCTGAGATATGCATTTTCAGTGATAATCTTCATGATTCTGCTGTTACAAGTGTGCAGAATCACCGAAATCGCTGTTTTCGTTTTTTTGAATGCGAAAAACACGTTTTCTGGTGTTTTCAACACTCCACAGTGCGTTTGATATGCGGAAACTGCCATATCTTCGGTATCGTTGATGTTTCCAGCTGAGATATGCACTTTCAGTGATAATCTTCATGATTCTGCTGTTACAAGTGTGCAGAATCACCGAAATCGCTGTTTTCGTGCTTTTGAATGCGAAAAACACGTTTTCTGGTGTTTTCAGCACTCCACAGTGCGTTTGATATGCGGAAACTGCGATATCTTCGGTATCGTTGTTGTTTCCAGCTGAGACATGCATTTTCAGTGATAATCTTCATGATTCTGCTGTTACAAGTGTGCAGAATCACCGAAATCGCTGTTTTCGTGCTTTTGAATGCGAAAAACACGTTTTCTGGTGTTTTCAGCACTCCACAGTGCGTTTGATATGCGCAAACTACGATATCTTCGGTATCGTTGTTGTTTCAAGCTGAGACATGCATTTTCAGTGATAATCTTCATGATTCTGCTGTTACATGTGTGCAGAATCACCGAAATCGCTGTTTTCGTGCTATTGAATGCGAAAAACCCGTTTTCTGGTGTTTTCAGCACTCCACAGTGCGTTTGATATGCGGAAACTACGATATCTTCGGTATCGTTGTTGTTTCCAGCTGAGATATGCATTTTCAGTGATAATCTTCACGATTCTGCTGTTACAAGTTTGCAGAATCACCGAAATCGCTGTTTTCGTGCTTTTGAATGCGAAAAACACGTTTTCTGGTGTTTTCAGCACTCCACAGTGCGTTTGATATGCGGAAACTGCGATATCTTCGGTATCGTTGTTGTTTCCAGCTGAGATATGCATCTTCAGTGATAATCTTCATGATTCTGCTGTTACAAGTGTGCAGAATCACCGAAATCGCTGTTTTCGTGCTTTTGAATGCGAAAAACAAGTTTTCTGGTGTTTTCAGCACTCCACAGTGCGTTTGATATGCGGAAACTACGATATCTTCGGTATCGTTGTTGTTTCCAGCTGAGACATGCATTTTCAGTGATAATCTTCATGATTCTGCTGTTACAAGTGTGCAGAATCACCGAAATCGCTGTTTTCGTGCTTTTGAATGCGAAAAACACGTTTTCTGGTGTTTTCAGCACTCCACAGTGCGTTTGATATGCAGAACCGGCGATATCTTGGATTTCGTCATGTTTGCAAGCGGAGATATGCATTTTCTACCATAATATTGGTGAGACTACTGTCAGAAGTATGCAGAATCTTCGACATCGCTCTTTTCGAGCTACTTAATGCGAGAAACACGTTACATTGTGTTTTCACCACTCCACTGTGCGTTTGATATGCAGAACCGGCGACATCTTGGATTTCGTCGGGTATCCAGCTGAGATATGCTTTTCTACGATAAGCTTGGTGAGACTTCTGTCAGAAGTATGCAGAATTATCGGGATCGCTCTTTTCGAGCTATTTAATGCGAGAAACACGTTATCTGGTGTTTTCACCATTCCACAGTGCGTTTGATATGCAGAACCGGCGACATCTTGGCCTTCGTCGGGTATCAAGCTGAGATATGCATTTTCTGCGATAATCTTGGTGAGACTTCTGTCCGAAGTATGCAGAATCATCCAGGTCGCTCGTTTCGAGCTATTTAATGAGAGAAACACGTTATCTGGTGTTTTCACCACTCCACAGTGCGTATGGTATGCAGAACCGGCGATATCTTGGATTTCGTCATGTTTGCAAGCGGAGATATGCATTTTCTACCATAATATTGGTGAGACTACTGTCAGAAGTATGCAGAATCTTCGACATCGCTCTTTTCGAGCTACTTAATGCGAGAAACACGTTACATTGTGTTTTCACCACTCCACTGTGCGTTTGATATGCAGAACCGGCGACATCTTGGATTTCGTCGGGTATCCAGCTGAGATATGCTTTTCTACGATAAGCTTGGTGAGACTTCTGTCAGAAGTATGCAGAATTATCGAGAGCGCTCTTTTCGAGCTATTTAATGCGAGAAACACGAATTCTGGGGTTGTCACCACTCCACAGTTCGTTGGATATGCAGAACAGTAGATATCTTGGTTTTCGTGGGGTTTCAAGCTGAGATATGCATTTTCTGCGATAATCTTGTTGAGACTTCTGTCCGAAGTATGCAGAATCATCCAGGTCGCTCGTTTCGAGCTATTTAATGAGAGAAACACGTTATCTGGTGTTTTCACCACTCCACAGTGCGTATGGTATGCAGAACCGGCGATATCTTGGTTTTCGTGGGTTTTCAAGCTGAGATATGCATTTTTTACGATAATTTTGGTGAGACTTCTGTCCGAAGTATGCAGAATCATCGAGATCGCTCGTTTCGAGCTACTTAATGCGCGAAACACGTTTTCTGGTGTTTTCACCACTCCACAGTGCGTTTGATATGCAGAACCGGCGACATCTTGGTTTTCATGGGGTTTCAAGCTGAGATATACATTTTCTGCGATAATCTTGTTGAGACTTCTGCCCGAAGTATGCAGAATCATCCAGATCGCTCGTTTCGAGCTACTTAATGCGCGAAACACGTTTTCTGGTGTTGTCACCACTCCACAGTGCGTTTGATATGCAGAACCGGCGATATCTTGGTTTTTGTGGGGTTTCAAGCTGAGATATGCATTTTCTGCGATAATCTTGGTGAGACTTCTGTCCGAAGTATGCTGAAAATCGAGATCGCTCTTTTCGAGCTAGTTAATGCGAGAAAAACCTTATCCGGTGTTTTCACCGCTCCACAGTGCGTTTGATATGCAGAACCAGCGATATCTTGGCTTTCGTGGGGTTTTAAGCTGAGATATGCATTTTTTACGATAATCTTGGTGAGACTTCTGTCAGAAGTATGCAGAATCATCTAGATTGCACTTTTCGAGCTATTTAATGCGAGAAACACGTTATCTGGTGTTTTCACCATTCCACAGTGCGTTTGATATGCAGAACCGGCGACATCTTGGCTTTCGTCGGGTATCAAGCTGAGATATGCATTTTCTGCGATAATCTTGGTGAGACATCAGTCAGAAGTATGAAGAATCATCTAGATCGCTCGTTTCGAGCTGCTTAATGCGAGAAACACGTTTTCTGGTCTTTTCACCACTCCACAGTGCGTTTGATATGCAGAACAGGCGACATCTTGGGTTTCGTCGGGGTTCAAGCTGAGATATGCATTTTCTGCGATAATCTTGGTGAGTCTTCTGTCAGAAGTATGCAGAATCATCTAGATTGCACTTTTCGAGCTATTTAATGCGAGAAACACGTTTCCTGGTGTATTCACCACTCCACAGAGCGTTTGATATGCAGAACCGGCGATATCTTGATTTTCGTGGTGTTTCCAGCTGAGATATACATTTTCTGCGATAATCTTGGTGAGTATTCTGTCAGAAGTATGCAGAATCATCGAGATCCCTCTTTTGGAGCTACTTAATGCGCGAAACACGTTTTCTGGTGTTGTCACCACTCCACAGTGCGTTTGATATGCAGAACCGGCGATATCTTGGTTTTTGTGGGGTTTCAAGCTGAGATATGCATTTTCTGCGATAATCTTGGTGAGACTTCTGTCCGAAGTATGCTGAAAATCGAGATCGCTCTTTTCGAGCTAGTTAATGCGAGAAAAACCTTATCCGGTGTTTTCACCACTCCACAGTGCGTTCGATATGCAGAACCAGCGATATCTTGGCTTTCGTGGGGTTTCAAGCTGAGATATGCATTTTTTACGATAATCTTGGTGAGACTTCTGTCAGAAGTATGCAGAATTATCGGTATCGCTCTTTTCGAGCTATTTAATGCGAGAAACACGTTATCTGGTGTTTTCACCACTCCACAGTGCGTTGGATATGCAGAACCGGAGATATTTTGGTTTTCGTCGGGTATCAAGCTGAGATATGCATTTTCTGCGATAATCTTGGTGAGTCTTCTGTCAGAAGTATGCAGAATCATCTAGATTGCACTTTTCGAGCTATTTAATGCGAGAAACACGTTTTCTGGTGTATTCACCACTCCACAGAGCGTTTGATATGCAGAACCGGCGATACCTTGATTTTCGTGGTGTTTCCAGCTGAGATATGCATTTTCTGCGATAATCTTGGTGAGTATTCTGTCAGAAGTATGCAGAATCATCGAGATCGCCCTTTTCGAGCTAGCTAATGCGAGAAAAACCTTATCCGGTGTTTTCACCACTCCACAGTGCGTTTGATATGCAAAACTGGCGATATCTTGGTTTTCGTGGGGTTTCAAGCTGAGATATGCATTTTCTGCGATAATCTTGGTGAGACTTCTGTTAGAAGTATGCAGGATCTTCGAGAACGCTCTTTTCGAGCTATTTAATGCGAGAAACACGTTATCTGGTGTTTTGACCACTCCACAGTGCGTTTGATATGTTGAGCCGCCGATAACTTGGTTTTCGTGGGGTTTCCAGCTGAAATATGCATTTTCTGCGATAATCTTGGTGTTTCATCTATGAGAAGTATGCAGAATCATCGAGAACGCTCTTTTCGTGCTATTGAATGCGAAAAACACGTTTTCTGGTGTTTTCAGCACTCCACAGTGCGTTTGAGATTGCGGAAACTGCGATATCTTCGGTATCGTTGTTGTTTCCAGCTGAGATATGCACTTTCAGTGATAATCTTCACGATTCTGCTGTTACAAGTGTGCAGAATCACCGAAAACGCTGTTTTCGTGCTTTTGAATGCGAAAAACACGTTTTCTGGTGTTTTCAGCACTCCACAGTGCGTTTGATATGCGGAAACTGCGATATCTTCGGTATCGTTGTTGTTTCCAGCTGAGACATGCATTTTCAGTGATAATCTTCACGATTCTGCTGTTACAAGTGTGCAGAATCACCGAAATCGCTGTTTTCGTGCTTTTGAATGCGAAAAACACGTTTTCTGGTGTTTTCAACACTCCACAGTGCGTTTCATATGCGGAAACTGCGATATCTTCGGCATCGTTGGGTTTCCAGCTGAGATATGCATTATCAGTGATAATCTTCATGATTCTGCTGTTACAAGTGTGCAGAATCACCGAAATCGCTGTTCTCGCGCTATTCAATGCGAAAAACACGTTTTCTGGTGTTTTCAGCACTCCACAGTGCGTTTGATATGCGGAAACTGCGATATCTTCGGTATCGTTGTTGTTTCCAGCTGAGATATGCACTTTCAGTGATAATCTTCACGATTCTGCTGCTACAAGTGCGCAGAATCACCGAAATCGCTGTTTTCGTGCTATTGAATGCGAAAAACACGTTTTCTGGTGTTTTCAGCACTCCACAGTGCGTTTGATATGCGGAAACTACGATATCTTCGGTATCGTTGTTGTTTCCAGCTGAGACATGCATTTTCAGTGATAATCTTCATGATTCTGCTGTTACAAGTGTGCAGAATCACCGAAATCGCTGTTTTCGTGCTACTGAATGCGAAAAACACGTTTTCTGGTGTTTTCAGCACTCCACAGTGCGTTTGATATGCGGAAACTACGATATCTTCGGTATCGTTGTTGTTTCCAGCTGAGATATGCATTATCAGTGATAATCTTCATGATTCTGCTGTTACAAGTGTGCAGAATCACCGAAATCGCTGTTTTCGTGCTATTGAATGCGAAAAACACGTTTTCTGGTGTTTTCAGCACTCCACAGTGCGTTTGATATGCGGAAACTGCGATATCTTCGGTATCGTTGTTGTTTCCAGCTGAGATATGCACTTTCAGTGATAATCTTCACGATTCTGCTGTTACAAGTGTGCAGAATCACCGCAATCGCTGTTTTCGTGCTATTGAATGCGAAAAACACGTTTTCTGGTGTTTTCAGCACTCCACAGTGCGTTTGATATGCGGAAACTACGATATCTTCGGTATCGTTGTTGTTTCCAGCTGAGATATGCATTATCAGTGATAATCTTCATGATTCTGCTGTTACAAGTGTGCAGAATCACCGAAATCGCTGTTTTCGTGCTATTGAATGCGAAAAACACGTTTTCTGGTGTTTTCAGCACTCCACAGTGCGTTTGATATGCGGAAACTGCGATATCTTCGGTATCGTTGTTGTTTCCAGCTGAGACATGCATTTTCAGTGATAATCTTCATGATTCTGCTGTTACAAGTGTGCAGAATCACCGCAATCGCTGTTTTCGTGCTATTGAATGCGAAAAACACGTTTTCTGGTGTTTTCAGCACTCCACAGTGCGTTTGATATGCGGAAACTACGATATCTTCGGTATCGTTGTTGTTTCCAGCTGAGATATGCATTATCAGTGATAATCTTCATGATTCTGCTGTTACAAGTGTGCAGAATCACCGAAATCGCTGTTTTCGTGCTTTTGAATGCGAAAAACACGTTTTCTGGTGTTTTCAGCACTCCACAGTGCGTTTGATATGCGGAAACTGCGATATCTTCGGTATCGTTGTTGTTTCCAGCTGAGACATGCATTTTCAGTGATAATCTTCATGATTCTGCTGTTACAAGTGTGCAGAATCACCGAAATCGCTGTTTTCGTGCTTTTGAATGCGAAAAACACGTTTTCTGGTGTTTTCAGCACTCCACAGTGCGTTTGATATGCGAAAACTGCGATATCTTCGGTATCGTTGTTGTTTCCAGCTGAGATATGCACTTTCAGTGATAATCTTCACGATTCTGCTGTTACAAGTGTGCAGAATCACCGAAATCGCTGTTCTCGCGCTATTCAATGCGAAAAACACGTTTGCTGGTGTTTTCAGCACTCCACAGTGCGTTTGATATGCGGAAACTGCCATATCTTCGGTATCGTTGTTGTTTCCAGCTGAGATATGCATTTTCAGTGATAATCTTCATGATTCTGCTGTTACAAGTGTGCAGAATCACCGAAATCGCTGTTTTCGCGCTATTCAATGCGAAAAACACGTTTTCTGGTGTTTTCAGCACTCCACAGTGCGTTTGATATGCGGAAACTACGATATCTTCGGTATCGTTGTTGTTTCCAGCTGAGACATGCATTTTCAGTGATAATCTTCATGATTCTGCTGTTACAAGTGTGCAGAATCACCGAAATCGCTGTTTTCGTGCTTTTGAATGCGAAAAACACGTTTTCTGGTGTTTTCAGCACTCCACAGTGCGTTTGATATGCGGAAACTGCGATATCTTCGGTATCGTTGTTGTTTCCAGCTGAGATATGCACTTTCAGTGATAATCTTCACGATTCTGCTGCTACAAGTGCGCAGAATCACCGAAATCGCTGTTTTCGTGCTATTGAATGCGAAAAACACGTTTTCTGGTGTTTTCAGCACTCCACAGTGCGTTTGATATGCGGAAACTACGATATCTTCGGTATCGTTGTTGTTTCCAGCTGAGACATGCATTTTCAGTGATAATCTTCATGATTCTGCTGTTACAAGTGTGCAGAATCACCGAAATCGCTGTTTTCGTGCTACTGAATGCGAAAAACACGTTTTCTGGTGTTTTCAGCACTCCACAGTGCGTTTGATATGCGGAAACTACGATATCTTCGGTATCGTTGTTGTTTCCAGCTGAGATATGCATTATCAGTGATAATCTTCATGATTCTGCTGTTACAAGTGTGCAGAATCACCGAAATCGCTGTTTTCGTGCTATTGAATGCGAAAAACACGTTTTCTGGTGTTTTCAGCACTCCACAGTGCGTTTGATATGCGGAAACTGCGATATCTTCGGTATCGTTGTTGTTTCCAGCTGAGATATGCACTTTCAGTGATAATCTTCACGATTCTGCTGCTACAAGTGTGCAGAATCACCGAAATCGCTGTTTTCGTGCTATTGAATGCGAAAAACACGGTTTTCTGGTGTTTTCAGCACTCCACAGTGCGTTTGATATGCGGAAACTACGATATCTTCGGTATCGTTGTTGTTTCCAGCTGAGACATGCATTTTCAGTGATAATCTTCATGATTCTGCTGTTACAAGTGTGCAGAATCACCGAAATCGCTGTTTTCGTGCTATTGAATGCGAAAAACACGTTTTGTGGTGTTTTCAGCACTCCACAGTGCGTTTGATATGCGGAAACTACGATATCTTCGGTATCGTTGTTGTTTCCAGCTGAGATATGCATTATCAGTGATAATCTTCATGATTCTGCTGTTACAAGTGTGCAGAATCACCGAAATCGCTGTTCTCGCGCTATTCAATGCGAAAAACACGTTTTCTGGTGTTTTCAGCACTCCACAGTGCGTTTGATATGCGGAAACTGCCATATCTTCGGTATCGTTGTTGTTTCCAGCTGAGATATGCACTTTCAGTGATAATCTTCACGATTCTGCTGTTACAAGTGTGCAGAATCACCGAAATCACTGTTTTCGTGCTTTTGAATGCGATAAACACGTTTTCTGGTGTTGTCAGCACTCCACAGTGCGTTTGATATGCGGAAACTGCGATATCTTCGGTATCGTTGTTGTTTCCAGCTGAGATATGCACTTTCAGTGATAATCTTCACGATTCTGCTGTTACAAGCGTGCAGAATCACCGAATTCGCTGTATTCGTGCTTTTGAATGCGAAAAACACGTTTTCTGGTGTTTTCAGCACTCCACAGCGCGTTTGATATGCGGAAACTGCGATATCTTCGGGATCGTTGTTGTTTCCAGCTGAGATATGCACTTTCAGTGATAATCTTCACGATTCTGCTGTTACAAGTGTGCAGAATCACCGAAATCGCTGTTTTCGTGCTTTTGAATGCGAAAAACACGTTTTCTGGTGTTTTCAGCACTCCACAGTGCGTTTGATATGCGGAAACTGCGATATCTTCGGTATCGTTGTTGTTTCCAGCTGAGATATGCACTTTCAGTGATAATCTTCACGATTCTGCTGTTACTAGTGTGCAGAATCACCGAAATCGCTGTTTTCGTGCTTTTGAATGCGAAAAACACGTTTTCTGGTGTTTTCAGTACTCCACAGTGCGTTTGATATGCGGAAACTACGATATCTTCGGTATCGTTGTTGTTTCCAGCTGAGATATGCACTTTCAGTGATAATCTTCATGATTCTGCTGTTACAAGTGTGCAGAATCACCGAAATCGCTGTTTTCGTGCTTTTGAATGCGAAAAACACGTTTTCTGGTGTTTTCAACACTCCACAGTGCGTTTGATACGCGGAAACTGCGATATCTTCGGTATCGTTATTGTTTCCAGCTGAGATATGCACTTTCAGTGATAATCTTCACGATTCTGCTGTTACAAGTGTGCAGAATCACCGAAATCGCTGTTTTCGTGCTTTTGAATGCGAAAAACACGTTTTCTGGTGTTTTCAGCACTCCACAGTGCGTTTGATATGCGGAAACTGCGATATCTTCGGTATCGTTGTTGTTTCCAGCTGAGATATGCACTTTCAGTGATAATCTTCACGATTCTGCTGTTACAAGTGTGCAGAATCACCGAAATCGCTGTTTTCGTGCTTTTGAATATGAAAAACACGTTTTCTGGTGTTTTCAGCACTCCACGGAGCGTTTGATATGCGGAAACTACGATATCTTCGGTATCGTTGTTGTTTCCAGCTGAGATATGCACTTTCAGTGATAATCTTCACGATTCTGCTGTTACAAGTGTGCAGAATCACCGAAATCGCTGTTTTCGTGCTTTTGAATGCGAAAAACACGTTTTCTGGTGTTTTCAGCACTCCACAGTGCGTTTGATATGCGGAAACTACGATATCTTCGGTATCGTTGTTGTTTCGAGCTGAGATATGCATTATCAGTGATAATCTTCATGATTCTGCTGTTACAAGTGTGCAGAATCACCGAAATCGCTGTTTTCGTGCTTTTGAAACCGAAAAACACGTTTTCTGGTGTTTTTAGCACTCCACAGTGCGTTTGATATGCGGAAACTACGATATCTTCGGTATCGTTGTTGTTTCCAGCTGAGACATGCATTTTCAGTGATAATCTTCATGATTCTGCTGTTACAAGTGTGCAGAATCACCGAAATCGCTGTTTTCGTGCTATTGATTGCGAAAAACACGTTTTCTGGTGTTTTCAGCACTCCACAATGCGTTTGATATGCGGAAACTACGATATCTTCGGTATCGTTGTTGTTTCCAGCTGAGATATGCATTATCAGTGATAATCTTCATGATTCTGCTGTTACAAGTGTGCAGAATCACCGAAATCGCTGTTCTCGCGCTATTCAATGCGAAAAACACGTTTTCTGGTGTTTTCAGCACTCCACAGTGCGTTTGATATGCGGAAACTACGATATCTTCGGTATCGTTGTTGTTTCCAGCTGAGATATGCACTTTCAGTGATAATCTTCATGATTCTGCTGTTACAAGTGTGCAGAATCACCGAAATCGCTGTTTTCGTGCTTTTGAATGCGAAAAACACGTTTTCTGGTGTTTTCAACACTCCACAGTGCGTTTGATACGCGGAAACTGCGATATCTTCGGTATCGTTATTGTTTCCAGCTGAGATATGCACTTTCAGTGATAATCTTCACGATTCTGCTGTTACAAGTGTGCAGACTCACCGAAATCGCTGTTTTCGTGCTTTTGAATGCGAAAAACACGTTTTCTGGTGTTTTCAGCACTCCACAGTGCGTTTGATATGCGGAAACTGCGATATCTTCGGTATCGTTGTTGTTTCCAGCTGAGATATGCACTTTCAGTGATAATCTTCACGATTCTGCTGTTACAAGTGTGCAGAATCACCGAAATCGCTGTTTTCGTGCTTTTGAATATGAAAAACACGTTTTCTGGTGTTTTCAGCACTCCACAGTGCGTTTGATATGCGGAAACTACGATATCTTCGGTATCGTTGTTGTTTCCAGCTGAGATATGCACTTTCAGTGATAATCTTCACGATTCTGCTGTTACAAGTGTGCAGAATCACCGAAATCGCTGTTTTCGTGCTTTTGAATGCGAAAAACACGTTTTCTGGTGTTTTCAGCACTCCACAGTGCGTTTGATATGCGGAAACTACGATATCTTCGGTATCGTTGTTGTTTCCAGCTGAGATATGCATCTTCAGTGATAATCTTCATGATTCTGCTGTTACAAGTGTGCAGAATCACCGAAATCGCTGTTTTCGTGCTATTGAATGCGAAAAACACGTTTTCTGGTGTTTTCAGCACTCCACAGTGCGTTTGATATGCGGAAACTGCCATATCTTCGGTATCGTTGTTGTTTCGAGCTGAGATATGCATTATCAGTGATAATCTTCATGATTCTGCTGTTACAAGTGTGCAGAATCACCGAAATCGCTGTTTTCGCGCTATTCAATGCGAAAAACACGTTTTCTGGTGTTTTCAGCACTCCACAGTGCGTTTGATATGCGGAAACTGCCATATCTTCGGTATCGTTGTTGTTTCCAGCTGTGATATGCATTTTCAGTGATAATCTTCATGATTCTGCTGTTACAAGTGTGCAGAATCACCGAAATCGCTGTTTTCGTGCTTTTGAATGCGAAAAACACGTTTTCTGGTGTTTTCAGCACTCCACAGCGCGTTTGATATGCGGAAACTGCGATATCTTCGGGATCGTTGTTGTTTCCAGCTGAGATATGCGCTTTCAGTGATAATCTTCACGATTCTGCTGTTACAAGTGTGCAGAATCACCGAAATCGCTGTTTTCGTGCTTTTGAATGCGAAAAACACGTTTTCTGGTGTTTTCAGCACTCCACAGTGCGTTTGATATGCGGAAACTGCGATATCTTCGGTATCGTTGTTGTTTCCAGCTGAGATATGCACTTTCAGTGATAATCTTCACGATTCTGCTGTTACTAGTGTGCAGAATCACCGAAATCGCTGTTTTCGTGCTTTTGAATGCGAAAAACACGTTTTCTGGTGTTTTCAGTACTCCACAGTGCGTTTGATATGCGGAAACTACGATATCTTCGGTATCGTTGTTGTTTCCAGCTGAGATATGCACTTTCAGTGATAATCTTCATGATTCTGCTGTTACAAGTGTGCAGAATCACCGAAATCGCTGTTTTCGTGCTTTTGAATGCGAAAAACACGTTTTCTGGTGTTTTCAACACTCCACAGTGCGTTTGATTCGCGGAAACTGCGATATCTTCGGTATCGTTATTGTTTCCAGCTGAGATATGCACTTTCAGTGATAATCTTCACGATTCTGCTGTTACAAGTGTGCAGAATCACCGAAATCGCTGTTTTCGTGCTTTTGAATGCGAAAAACACGTTTTCTGGTGTTTTCAGCACTCCACAGCGCGTTTGATATGCGGAAACTGCGATATCTTCGGTATCGTTGTTGTTTCCAGCTGAGATATGCACTTTCAGTGATAATCTTCACGATTCTGCTGTTACAAGTGTGCAGAATCACCGAAATCGCTGTTTTCGTGCTTTTGAATATGAAAAACACGTTTTCTGGTGTTTTCAGCACTCCACAGTGCGTTTGATATGCGGAAACTACGATATCTTCGGTATCGTTGTTGTTTCCAGCTGAGATATGCACTTTCAGTGATAATCTTCACGATTCTGCTGTTACAAGTGTGCAGAATCACCGAAATCGCTGTTTTCGTGCTTTTGAATGCGAAAAACACGTTTTCTGGTGTTTTCAGCACTCCACAGTGCGTTTGATATGCGGAAACTACGATATCTTCGGTATCGTTGTTGTTTCGAGCTGAGATATGCATTATCAGTGATAATCTTCATGATTCTGCTGTTACAAGTGTGCAGAATCACCGAAATCGCTGTTTTCGTGCTTTTGAATGCGAAAAACACGTTTTCTGGTGTTTTTAGCACTCCACAGTGCGTTTGATATGCGGAACCTACGATATCTTCGGTATCGTTGTTGTTTCCAGCTGAGACATGCATTTTCAGTGATAATCTTCATGATTCTGCTGTTACAAGTGTGCAGAATCACCGAAATCGCTGTTTTCGTGCTATTGAATGCGAAAAACACGTTTTCTGGTGTTTTCAGCACTCCACAGTGCGTTTGATATGCGGAAACTACGATATCTTCGGTATCGTTGTTGTTTCCAGCTGAGATATGCATTATCAGTGATAATCTTCATGATTCTGCTGTTACAAGTGTGCAGAATCACCGAAATCGCTGTTCTCGCGCTATTCAATGCGAAAAACACGTTTTCTGGTGTTTTCAGCACTCCACAGTGCGTTTGATATGCGGAAACTACGATATCTTCGGTATCGTTGTTGTTTCCAGCTGAGATATGCATTTTCAGTGATAAACTTCATGATTCTGCTGTTACAAGTGTGCAGAATCACCGAAATCGCTGTTTTCGTGCTTTTGAATGCGAAAAACACGTTTTCTGGTGTTTTCAGCACTCCACAGTGCGTTTGATATGCGGAAACTACGATATCTTCGGTATCGTTGTTGTTTCCAGCTGAGACATGCATTTTCAGTGATAATCTTCATGATTCTGCTGTTACAAGTGTGCAGAATCACCGAAATCGCAGTTTTCGTGCTTTTGAATGCGAAAAACACGTTTTCTGGTGTTTTCAGCACTCCACAGTGCGTTTGATATGCGGAAACTACGATATCTTCGGTATCGTTGTTGTTTCCAGCTGAGATATGCACTTTCAGTGATAATCTTCACGATTCTGCTGTTACAAGTGTGCAGAATCACCGAAATCGCTGTTTTCGTGCTTTTGAATGCGAAAAACACGTTTTCTGGTGTTTTCAGCACTCCACAGTGCGTTTGATTTGCGGAAACTACGATATCTTCGGTATCGTTGTTGTTTCCAGCTGAGATATGCATCTTCAGTGATAATCTTCATGATTCTGCTGTTACAAGTGTGCAGAATCACCGAAATCGCTGTTTTCGTGCTATTGAATGCGAAAAACACGTTTTCTGGTGTTTTCAGCACTCCACAGTGCGTTTGATATGCGGAAACTACGATATCTTCGGTATCGTTGTTGTTTCCAGCTGAGATATGCATTTTCAGTGATAAACTTCATGATTCTGCTGTTACAAGTGTGCAGAATCACCGAAATCGCTGTTTTCGTGCTTTTGAATGCGAAAAACACGTTTTCTGGTGTTTTCAGCACTCCACAGTGCGTTTGATATGCGGAAACTACGATATCTTCGGTATCGTTGTTGTTTCCAGCTGAGACATGCATTTTCAGTGATAATCTTCATGATTCTGCTGTTACAAGTGTGCAGAATCACCGAAATCGCAGTTTTCGTGCTTTTGAATGCGAAAAACACGTTTTCTGGTGTTTTCAGCACTCCACAGTGCGTTTGATATGCGGAAACTACGATATCTTCGGTATCGTTGTTGTTTCCAGCTGAGATATGCACTTTCAGTGATAATCTTCACGATTCTGCTGTTACAAGTGTGCAGAATCACCGAATTCCCTGTATTCGTGCTTTTGAATGCGAAAAACACGTTTTCTGGTGTTTTCAGCACTCCACAGCGCGTTTGATTTGCGGAAACTGCGATATCTTCGGGATCGTTGTTGTTTCCAGCTGAGATATGCGCTTTCAGTGATAATCTTCACGATTCTGCTGTTACAAGTGTGCAGAATCACCGAAATCGCTGTTTTCGTGCTTTTGAATGCGAAAAACACGTTTTCTGGTGTTTTCAGCACTCCACAGTGCGTTTGATATGCGGAAACTGCGATATCTTCGGTATCGTTGTTGTTTCCAGCTGAGATATGCACTTTCAGTGATAATCTTCACGATTCTGCTGTTACTAGTGTGAAGAATCACCGAAATCGCTGTTTTCGTGCTTTTGAATGCGAAAAACACGTTTTCTGGTGTTTTCAGTACTCCACAGTGCGTTTGATATGCGGAAACTACGATATCTTCGGTATCGTTGTTGTTTCCAGCTGAGATATGCACTTTCAGTGATAATCTTCACGATTCTGCTGTTACAAGTGTGCAGAATCACCGAAATCGCTGTTTTCGTGCTTTTGAATGCGAAAAACACGTTTTCTGGTGTTTTCAGCACTCCACAGTGCGTTTGATATGCGGAAACTACGATATCTTCGGTATCGTTGTTGTTTCCAGCTGAGATATGCACTTTCAGTGATAATCTTCACGATTCTGCTGTTACAAGTGTGCAGAATCACCGAATTCCCTGTATTCGTGCTTTTGAATGCGAAAAACACGTTTTCTGGTGTTTTCAGCACTCCACAGCGCGTTTGATTTGCGGAAACTGCGATATCTTCGGGATCGTTGTTGTTTCCAGCTGAGATATGCGCTTTCAGTGATAATCTTCACGATTCTGCTGTTACAAGTGTGCAGAATCACCGAAATCGCTGTTTTCGTGCTTTTGAATGCGAAAAACACGTTTTCTGGTGTTTTCAGCACTCCACAGTGCGTTTGATATGCGGAAACTGCGATATCTTCGGTATCGTTGTTGTTTCCAGCTGAGATATGCACTTTCAGTGATAATCTTCACGATTCTGCTGTTACAAGTGTGCAGAATCACCGAAATCGCTGTTTTCGTGCTTTTGAATGCGAAAAACACGTCTTCTGGTGTTTTCAGCACTCCACAGTGCGTTTGATATGCGGAAACTACGATATCTTCGGTATCGTTGTTGTTTCCAGCTGAGATATGCATTTTCAGTGATAATCTTCATGATTCTGCTGTTACAAGTGTGCAGAATCACCGAAATCGCTGCTTTCGTGCTTTTGAATGCGAAAAACACGTTTTCTGGTGTTTTCAGCACTCCACAGTGCGTTTGATATGCGGAAACTACGATATCTTCGGTATCGTTGTTGTTTCCAGCTGAGACATGCATTTTCAGTGATAATCTTCATTATTCTGCTGTTACAAGTGTGCAGAATCACCGAAATCGCTGTTTTCGTGCTTTTGAATGCGAAAAACACGTTTTCTGGTGTTTTCAGCACTCCACAGTGCGTTTGATATGCGGAAACTACGATATCTTCGGTATCGTTGTTGTTTCCAGCTGAGACATGCATTTTCAGTGATAATCTTCATGATTCTGCTGTTACAAGGTTGCAGAATCACCGAAATCGCTGTTTTCGTGCTATTGAATGCGTAAAACACGTTTTCTGGTGTTTTCAGCACTCCACAGTGCGTTTGATAAGCGGAAACTGCCATATCTTCGGTATCGTTGTTGTTTCCAGCTGAGATATGCATTATCAGTGATAATCTTCATGATTCTGCTGTTACAAGTGTGCAGAATCACCGAAATCGCTGTTTTCGTGCTATTGAATGCGTAAAACACGTTTTCTGGTGTTTTCAGCACTCCACAGTGCGTTTGATAAGCGGAAACTGCCATATCTTCGGTATCGTTGTTGTTTCCAGCTGAGATATGCATTATCAGTGATAATCTTCATGATTCTGCTGTTACAAGTGTGCAGAATCACCGAAATCGCTGTTTTCGCGCTATTCAATGCGAAAAACACGTTTTCTGGTGTTTTCAGCACTCCACAGTGCGTTTGATATGCGGAAACTGCCATATCTTCGGTATCGTTGTTGTTTCCAGCTGAGAGATGCATTTTCAGTGATAATCTTCACGATTCTGCTGTTACAAGTGTGCAGAATCACCGAAATCGCTGTTTTCGTGCTTTTGAATGCGAAAAACACGTTTTCTGGTGTTTTCAGCACTCCACAGTGCGTTTGATATGCGGAAACTACGATATCTTCGGTATCGTTGTTGTTTCCAGCTGAGATATGCATCTTCAGTGATAATCTTCATGATTCTGCTGTTACAAGTGTGCAGAATCACCGAAATCGCTGTTTTCGTGCTATTGAATGCGAAAAACACGTTTTCTGGTATTTTCAGCACTCCACAGTGCGTTTGATATGCGGAAACTGCCATATCTTCGGTATCGTTGTTGTTTCCAGCTGAGATATGCATCTTCAGTGATAATCTTCATGATTCTGCTGTTACAAGTGTGCAGAATCACCGAAATCGCTGTTTTCGTGCTATTGAATGCGAAAACCACGTTTTCTGGTGTTTTCAGCACTCCACAGTGCGTTTGATATGCGGAAACTGCCATATCTTCGGTATCGTTGTTGTTTCGAGCTGAGATATGCATTATCAGTGATAATCTGCATGATTCTGCTGTTATAAGTGTGCAGAATCACCGAAATCGCTGTTTTCGCGCTATTCAATGCGAAAAACACGTTTTCTGGTGTTTTCAGCACTCCACAGTGCGTTTGATATGCGGAAACTGCCATATCTTCGGTATCGTTGTTGTTTCCAGCTGAGACATGCATTTTCAGTGATAATCTTCATGATTCTGCTGTTACAAGGTTGCAGAATCACCGAAATCGCTGTTTTCGTGCTATTGAATGCGAAAAACACGTTTTCTGGTGTTTTCAGCACTCCACAGTGCGTTTGATATGCGGAAACTGCCATATCTTCGGTATCGTTGTTGTTTCCAGCTGAGAGATGCATTTTCAGTGATAATCTTCACGATTCTGCTGTTACAAGTGTGCAGAATCACCGAAATCGCTGTTTTCGTGCTTTTGAATGCGAAAAACACGTTTTCTGGTGTTTTCAGCACGCCACAGAGCGTTTGACATGCGGAAACTACGATATCTTCGGTATCGTTGTTGTTTCCACCTGAGATATGCATTTTCAGTGATAATCTTCATGATTCTGCTGTTACAAGTGTGCAGAATCACCGAAATCGCTGTTTTCATGCTATTGAATGCGAAAAACACGATTTCTGGTGTTTTCAACACTCCACAGTGCGTTTGATATGCGGAAACTGCGATATCTTCGGTATCGTTGTTGTTTCCAGCTGAGATATGCACTTTCAGTGATAATCTTCATGATTCTGCTGTTACAAGTGTGCAGAATCACCGAAATCGCTGTTTTCGTGCTATTGAATGCGAAAAACACGTTTTCTGGTGTTTTCAGCACTCCACAGTGCGTTTGATATGCGGAAACTGCGATATCTTCGGTATCGTTGTTGTTTCCAGCTGAGACATGCATTTTCAGTGATAATCTTCATGATTCTGCTGTTACAAGGTTGCAGAATCACCGAAATCGCTGTTTTCGTGCTATTGAATGCGAAAAACACGTTTTCTGGTGTTTTCAGCACTCCACAGTGCGTTTGATAAGCGGAAACTGCCATATCTTCGGTATCGTTGTTGTTTCCAGCTGAGATATGCATTATCAGTGATAATCTTCATGATTCTGCTGTTACAAGGTTGCAGAATCACCGAAATCGCTGTTTTCGTGCTATTGAATGCGAAAAACACGTTTTCTGGTGTTTTCAGCACTCCACAGTGCGTTTGATATGCGGAAACTGCCATATCTTCGGTATCGTTGTTGTTTCCAGCTGAGAGATGCATTTTCAGTGATAATCTTCACGATTCTGCTGTTACAAGTGTGCAGAATCACCGAAATCGGTGTTTTCGTGCTTTTGAATGCGAAAAACACGTTTTCTGGTGTTTTCAGCACTCCACAGTGCGTTTGATATGCGCAAACTACGATATCTTCGGTATCGTTGTTGTTTCCAGCTGAGATATGCACTTTCAGTGATAATCTTCACGATTCTGCTGTTACAAGTGTGCAGAATCACCGAAATCGCTGTTTTCGTGCTTTTGAATGCGAAAAACACGTCTTCTGGTGTTTTCAGCACTCCACAGTGCGTTTGATATGCGGAAACTACGATATCTTCGGTATCGTTGTTGTTTCCAGCTGAGACATGCATTTTCAGTGATAATCTTCATGATTCTGCTGTTACAAGTGTGCAGAATCACCGAAATCGCTGTTTTCGTGCTTTTGAATGCGAAAAACACGTTTTCTGGTGTTTTCAGCACGCCACAGAGCGTTTGACATGCGGAAACTGCCATATCTTCGGTATCGTTGTTGTTTCCAGCTGAGATATGCACTTTCAGTGATAATCTTCATGATTCTGCTGTTACAAGTGTGCAGAATCACCGAAATCGCTGTTTTCGTGCTTTTGAATGCGAAAAACACGTTTTCTGGTGTTTTCAGCACTCCACAGTGCGTTTGATATGCGGAAACTGCGATATCTTCGGTATCGTTGTTGTTTCCAGCTGAGACATGCATTTTCAGTGATAAACTTCATGATTCTGCTGTTACAAGGTTGCAGAATCACCGAAATCGCTGTTTTCGTGCTATTGAATGCGAAAAACACGTTTTCTGGTGTTTTCAGCACTCCACAGTGCGTTTGATAAGCGGAAACTGCCATATCTTCGGTATCGTTGTTGTTTCCAGCTGAGATATGCATTATCAGTGATAATCTTCATGATTCTGCTGTTACAAGGTTGCAGAATCACCGAAATCGCTGTTTTCGTGCTATTGAATGCGAAAAACACGTTTTCTGGTGTTTTCAGCACTCCACAGTGCGTTTGATAAGCGGAAACTGCCATATCTTCGGTATCGTTGTTGTTTCCAGCTGAGATATGCATTATCAGTGATAATCTTCATGATTCTGCTGTTACAAGGTTGCAGAATCACCGAAATCGCTGTTTTCGTGCTATTGAATGCGAAAAACACGTTTTCTGGTGTTTTCAGCACTCCACAGTGCGTTTGATAAGCGGAAACTGCCATATCTTCGGTATCGTTGTTGTTTCCAGCTGAGATATGCATTATCAGTGATAATTTTCATGATTCTGCTGTTACAAGTGTGCAGAATCACCGAAATCGCTGTTTTCGCGCTATTCAATGCGAAAAACACGTTTTCTGGTGTTTTCAGCACTCCACAGTGCGTTTGATATGCGGAAACTGCCATATCTTCGGTATCGTTGTTGTTTCCAGCTGAGATATGCACTTTCAGTGATAATCTTCATGATTCTGCTGTTACAAGTGTGCAGAATCACCGAAATCGCTGTTTTCGTGCTTTTGAATGCGAAAAACACGTTTTCTGGTGTTTTCAGCACTCCACAGTGCGTTTGATATGCGGAAACTGCGATATCTTCGGTATCGTTGTTGTTTCCAGCTGAGACATGCATTTTCAGTGATAAACTTCATGATTCTGCTGTTACAAGGTTGCAGAATCACCGAAATCGCTGTTTTCGTGCTATTGAATGCGAAAAACACGTTTTCTGGTGTTTTCAGCACTCCACAGTGCGTTTGATAAGCGGAAACTGCCATATCTTCGGTATCGTTGTTGTTTCCAGCTGAGATATGCATTATCAGTGATAATCTTCATGATTCTGCTGTTACAAGGTTGCAGAATCACCGAAATCGCTGTTTTCGTGCTATTGAATGCGAAAAACACGTTTTCTGGTGTTTTCAGCACTCCACAGTGCGTTTGATAAGCGGAAACTGCCATATCTTCGGTATCGTTGTTGTTTCCAGCTGAGATATGCATTATCAGTGATAATCTTCATGATTCTGCTGTTACAAGTGTGCAGAATCACCGAAATCGCTGTTTTCGCGCTATTCAATGCGAAAAACACGTATTCTGGTGTTTTCAGCACTCCACAGTGCGTTTGATATGCGGAAACTGCCATATCTTCGGTATCGTTGTTGTTTCCAGCTGAGAGATGCATTTTCAGTGATAATCTTCACGATTCTGCTGTTACAAGTGTGCAGAATCACCGAAATCGCTGTTTTCGTGCTTTTGAATGCGATAAACACGTTTTCTGGTGTTTTCAGCACGCCACAGAGCGTTTGACATGCGGAAACTACGATATCTTCGGTATCGTTGTTGTTTCCACCTGAGATATGCATTTTCAGTGATAATCTTCATGATTCTGCTGTTACAAGTGTGCAGAATCACCGAAATCGCTGTTTTCATGCTATTGAATGCGAAAAACACGTTTTCTGGTGTTTTCAACACTCCACAGTGCGTTTGATATGCGGAAACTGCGATATCTTCGGTATCGTTGTTGTTTCCAGCTGAGATATGCACTTTCAGTGATAATCTTCTTGATTCTGCTGTTACAAGTGTGCAGAATCACCGAAATCGCTGTTTTCGTGCTATTGAATGCGAAAACCACGTTTTCTGGTGTTTTCAGCACTCCACAGTGCGTTTGATATGCGGAAACTGCGATATCTTCGGTATCGTTGTTGTTTCCAGCTGAGACATGCATTTTCAGTGATAATCTTCATGATTCTGCTGTTACAAGGTTGCAGAATCACCGAAATCTCTGTTTTCGTGCTATTGAATGCGAAAAACACGTTTTCTGGTGTTTTCAGCACTCCACAGTGCGTTTGATAAGCGGAAACTGCCATATCTTCGGTATCGTTGTTGTTTCCAGCTGAGATATGCATTATCAGTGATAATCTTCATGATTCTGCTGTTACAAGGTTGCAGAATCACCGAAATCGCTGTTTTCGTGCTATTGAATGCGAAAAACACGTTTTCTGGTGTTTTCAGCACTCCACAGTGCGTTTGATAAGCGGAAACTGCCATATCTTCGGTATCGTTGTTGTTTCCAGCTGAGATATGCATTATCAGTGATAATCTTCATGATTCTGCTGTTACAAGTGTGCAGAATCACCGAAATCGCTGTTTTCGCGCTATTCAATGCGAAAAACACGTATTCTGGTGTTTTCAGCACTCCACAGTTCGTTTGATATGCGGAAACTGCCATATCTTCGGTATCGTTGTTGTTTCCAGCTGAGAGATGCATTTTCAGTGATAATCTTCACGATTCTGCTGTTACAAGTGTGCAGAATCACCGAAATCGCTGTTTTCGTGCTTTTGAATGCGATAAACACGTTTTCTGGTGTTTTCAGCACGCCACAGAGCGTTTGACATGCGGAAACTACGATATCTTCGGTATCGTTGTTGTTTCCACCTGAGATATGCATTTTCAGTGATAATCTTCATGATTCTGCTGTTACAAGTGTGCAGAATCACCGAAATCGCTGTTTTCATGCTATTGAATGCGAAAAACACGTTTTCTGGTGTTTTCAACACTCCACAGTGCGTTTGATATGCGGAAACTGCGATATCTTCGGTATCGTTGTTGTTTCCAGCTGAGATATGCACTTTCAGTGATAATCTTCATGATTCTGCTGTTACAAGTGTGCAGAATCACCGAAATCGCTGTTTTCGTGCTATTGAATGCGAAAAACACGTTTTCTGGTGTTTTCAGCACTCCACAGTGCGTTTGATATGCGGAAACTGCGATATCTTCGGTATCGTTGTTGTTTCCAGCTGAGACATGCATTTTCAGTGATAATCTTCATGATTCTGCTGTTACAAGGTTGCAGAATCACCGAAATCGCTGTTTTCGTGCTATTGAATGCGAAAAACACGTTTTCTGGTGTTTTCAGCACTCCACAGTGCGTTTGATAAGCGGAAACTGCCATATCTTCGGTATCGTTGTTGTTTCCAGCTGAGATATGCATTATCAGTGATAATCTTCATGATTCTGCTGTTACAAGGTTGCAGAATCACCGAAATCGCTGTTTTCGTGCTATTGAATGCGAAAAACACGTTTTCTGGTGTTTTCAGCACTCCACAGTGCGTTTGATAAGCGGAAACTGCCATATCTTCGGTATCGTTGTTGTTTCCAGCTGAGATATGCATTATCAGTGATAATCTTCATGATTCTGCTGTTACAAGTGTGCAGAATCACCGAAATCGCTGTTTTCGCGCTATTCAATGCGAAAAACACGTTTTCTGGTGTTTTCAACACTCCACAGTGCGTTTGATATGCGGAAACTGCGATATCTTCGGTATCGTTGTTGTTTCCAGCTGAGATATGCACTTTCAGTGATAATCTTCATGATTCTGCTGTTACAAGTGTGCAGAATCACCGAAATCGCAGTTTTCGTGCTAGTGAATGCGAAAAACACGTTTTCTGGTGTTTTCAGCACTCCACAGTGCGTTTGATATGCGGAAACTACGATATCTTCGGTATCGTTGTTGTTTCCAGCTGAGACATGCATTTTCAGTGATAATCTTCATGATTCTGCTGTTACAAGTGTGCAGAATCACCGAAATCGCTGTTTTCGTGCTATTGAATGCGAAAAACACGTTTTCTGGTGTTTTCAGCACTCCACAGTGCGTTTGATATGCGGAAACTACGATATCTTCGGTATCGTTGTTGTTTCCAGCTGAGATATGCATTATCAGTGATAATCTTCATGATTCTGCTGTTACAAGTGTGCAGAATCACCGAAATCGCTGTTTTCATGCTATTGAATGCGAAAAACACGTTTTCTGGTGTTTTCAACACTCCACAGTGCGTTTGATATGCGGAAACTGCGATATCTTCGGTATCGTTGTTGTTTCCAGCTGAGATATGCACTTTCAGTGATAATCTTCATGATTCTGCTGTTACAAGTGTGCAGAATCACCGAAATCGCTGTTTTCGTGCTATTGAATGCGAAAAACACGTTTTCTGGTGTTTTCAGCACTCCACAGTGCGTTTGATATGCGGAAACTGCGATATCTTCGGTATCGTTGTTGTTTCCAGCTGAGACATGCATTTTCAGTGATAATCTTCATGATTCTGCTGTTACAAGGTTGCAGAATCACCGAAATCGCTGTTTTCGTGCTATTGAATGCGAAAAACACGTTTTCTGGTGTTTTCAGCACTCCACAGTGCGTTTGATAAGCGGAAACTGCCATATCTTCGGTATCGTTGTTGTTTCCAGCTGAGATATGCATTATCAGTGATAATCTTCATGATTCTGCTGTTACAAGGTTGCAGAATCACCGAAATCGCTGTTTTCGTGCTATTGAATGCGAAAAACACGTTTTCTGGTGTTTTCAGCACTCCACAGTGCGTTTGATAAGCGGAAACTGCCATATCTTCGGTATCGTTGTTGTTTCCAGCTGAGATATGCATTATCAGTGATAATCTTCATGATTCTGCTGTTACAAGTGTGCAGAATCACCGAAATCGCTGTTTTCGCGCTATTCAATGCGAAAAACACGTATTCTGGTGTTTTCAGCACTCCACAGTGCGTTTGATATGCGGAAACTGCCATATCTTCGGTATCGTTGTTGTTTCCAGCTGAGAGATGCATTTTCAGTGATAATCTTCACGATTCTGCTGTTACAAGTGTGCAGAATCACCGAAATCGCTGTTTTCGTGCTTTTGAATGCGATAAACACGTTTTCTGGTGTTTTCAGCACGCCACAGAGCGTTTGACATGCGGAAACTACGATATCTTCGGTATCGTTGTTGTTTCCACCTGAGATATGCATTTTCAGTGATAATCTTCATGATTCTGCTGTTACAAGTGTGCAGAATCACCGAAATCGCTGTTTTCATGCTATTGAATGCGAAAAACACGTTTTCTGGTGTTTTCAACACTCCACAGTGCGTTTGATATGCGGAAACTGCGATATCTTCGGTATCGTTGTTGTTTCCAGCTGAGATATGCACTTTCAGTGATAATCTTCATGATTCTGCTGTTACAAGTGTGCAGAATCACCGAAATCGCTGTTTTCGTGCTATTGAATGCGAAAAACACGTTTTCTGGTGTTTTCAGCACTCCACAGTGCGTTTGATATGCGGAAACTGCGATATCTTCGGTATCGTTGTTGTTTCCAGCTGAGACATGCATTTTCAGTGATAATCTTCATGATTCTGCTGTTACAAGGTTGCAGAATCACCGAAATCGCTGTTTTCGTGCTATTGAATGCGAAAAACACGTTTTCTGGTGTTTTCAGCACTCCACAGTGCGTTTGATAAGCGGAAACTGCCATATCTTCGGTATCGTTGTTGTTTCCAGCTGAGATATGCATTATCAGTGATAATCTTCATGATTCTGCTGTTACAAGGTTGCAGAATCACCGAAATCGCTGTTTTCGTGCTATTGAATGCGAAAAACACGTTTTCTGGTGTTTTCAGCACGCCACAGTGCGTTTGATAAGCGGAAACTGCCATATCTTCGGTATCGTTGTTGTTTCCAGCTGAGATATGCATTATCAGTGATAATCTTCATGATTCTGCTGTTACAAGTGTGCAGAATCACCGAAATCGCTGTTTTCGCGCTATTCAATGCGAAAAACACGTTTTCTGGTGTTTTCAACACTCCACAGTGCGTTTGATATGCGGAAACTGCGATATCTTCGGTATCGTTGTTGTTTCCAGCTGAGATATGCACTTTCAGTGATAATCTTCATGATTCTGCTGTTACAAGTGTGCAGAATCACCGAAATCGCTGTTTTCGTGCTATTGAATGCGAAAAACACGTTTTCTGGTGTTTTCAGCACTCCACAGTGCGTTTGATATGCGGAAACTACGATATCTTGGTTTTCGTGGGGTTTCAAGCTGAGATATGCATTTCCTGCGATAATCTTGGTGAGACTTCTGTCCGAAGTATGCAGAAACGTCGAGAGCGCTCTTTTCGAACTATTTAATGCGAGAAACACGTTCTCTGGTTGTTTTCACCACTCCACAGTGCGTTTGATATGCAGAACCGGCAATATCTTGATTTTCGTGGTGTTTCCAGCTGAGATATGCATTTTCAGCTATAATCTTGGTGGGTCTTTTGTCAGAAGTATGCAGAATCATCTAGATCCCTCTTATCGAGCTATTTTATGCGAGAAACACGTTATCTGGTGTTTTCACCACTCCACAGTGCGTTTGATAATGCAGAACCGGCGACATCTTTGATTTCGTCGGCGTTCAAGCTGAGATATGCATTTTCTACGATAATCTTGATGAGACTTCTGTCAGAAGTATGCAGAATCATCGGGATCGTCCTTTTCGAGCTATTTAATGCGAGAAACACGTTCTCTGGTGTTTTCACCACTCCACAGTGCGTTTGATATGCAGTACCAGCGATATCTTGGTTTCGGTCGGGTTTCATGCTGAGATATGCATTTTGTACGATAATCCTGGTGAGACTTCTGTCAGAAGTATGCAGAATCTTCGAGAACGCTCTTTCCGAGCTATTTAATGCGAGAAATACGTTATCTGGTGTTTTCACCACTCCACAGTGCGTTTGATATGCAGTACAAGCGATATCTTGGTTTTCGTGGGGTATCAAGCTGAGATATGCATATTCTGCGATAATCTTGGTGGACTTCTGTCCGAAGTATGCTGAAACATCGAGATCGCTCTTTTCGAGCTAGTTAGTGCGAGAAACACGTTATCTGGTGTTTTCACCACTCCACAGTGCCTTTGATATGCAGAACAGTACATATCTTGGTTTTCGTGGGGTTTCAAGCTGAGATATGCATTTTCTGCGATAATCTTGGTGGACTTCTGTCCGAAGTATGCTGAAACATCGAGAGCGCTCTTTTCGAGCTATTTAATTCGAGAAACTCGTTTTCTGGGGTTTTCAACACTCCACAGTTCGTTTGATATGCAGTACCAGCGATATCTTGGTTTTCGTGGGGTTTCAAGCTGAGATATGCATTTTCTGCGATAATCTTGGTGAGACTTCTGTCCGAAGTATGCTGAATCATCTAGATCGCTCTTTTCGAGCTATTTAATGCGAGAAACACGTTATCTGGTGTTTTCACCACACCACAGTGCGTTTGATATGCAGAACCAGCGATATCTTGGTTTTCGTGGCATTTCAAGCTGAGATACGCATTTCCTGCGATAATCTTGGTGAGACTTCTGTCCGAAGTATGCTGATTCATCGAGATCGCTCTTTTCGAGCTAGTTAATGCGATAAAAACCTTATCCGGTGTTTTCACCACTCCACAGTGCGTTAGATATGCAGAACCAGCGATATCTTGGCTTTCGTGGGGTTTCAAGCTGAGATATGCATTTTTTACGATAATCTTGGTGAGACTTCTGTCCGAAGTATGAAGAATCATCGAGATCGCTCTATTCGAGCTATTTAATGCGAGAAACACGTTTTCAGGGTGTTTTTACCATTCCACAGTGCGTTTGATATGCTGAACACAGCGATATCTTGGTTTTCGTGGGGTTTCAATCTGAGATATGCATTTTTTACGATAATTTTGGGGAGATTTCTGTCCGAAGTATGCAGAATCATCGAGATCGCTCTTTTCGAGCTATTTAATGCGAGAAACACGTTCTCTGGTTGTCTGCACCACTCCACAGTGCGTTTGATATGCAGAACAGGCGATATCTTGATTTTCGAGGTGTTTCCAGCTGAGATATGCATTTTCTACGATAATCTTGGTGAGACTTCTGCTAGAAGTATGCAGAATCATCGAGATCGCTCGTTTCGAGCTATTTAATGCGAGAAACACGTTTTCTGGGGTTTTCACCACTCCGCAGTTCGTTGGATATGCAGAACAGTAGATATCCTGGTTTTCGTGGGGTTTCAAGCAGAGATTTGCATTTTCTGCGATAATCTTGGTGAAACATCTGTCCGAAGTATGCAGAAACGTCGAGGGCGCTCTTTTCGAGCTATTTAATGCGAGAAACACGTTTTCTGGTGCTTTCACCACTCCACAGTGCGTTTGACATGCAGAACCGGAGATATCTTGGTTTCGGTCGGGTTTCAAGCTGAGATATGCATTTTCTACGATAATCCTGGTGAGACTTCTGTCAGAAGTATGCAGAATCTTCGAGAACGCTCTTTTCGAGCTATTTAATGCGAGAAACACGTTATCTGGTGTTTTCACCACTCCACAGTGCGTTGGATATGCAGAACCGCAGACATTTTGGTTTTCGTCGGGTTTCAAGCTGAGATATGCATTTTCTACGATAAGCTTGGTGAAACATCTGTCCGAAGTATGCAGAAACGTCGAGAGCGCTCTTTTCGAGCTATTTAATGAGAGAAACACGTTATCTGGTGTTTTCACGACTCCACAGTGCGTTTGATATGCAGTTCCAGCGATATCTTGGTTTTCGTGGGGTTTCAAGCTGAGATATGCATTTTCTGCGATAATCTTGGTGGACTTCTGTCCGAAGTATGCTGAAACATCGAGATCGCTCTTTTCGAGCTGTTTAATGCGAGAAACACGTTATCTGGAGTTTTCACCACTCCACAGTGCGTTTGATATGCAGAACCGGAGATATCTTGGTTTTCGTGGGGTTTCAAGCTGAGATATGCATTTTCTACGATAATCTTGGTGAGACTTCTGTCCGAAGTATGCAGAAACGTCGAGATCGCTCTATTCGAGCTATTTAAAGCGACAAACACGTTATCTGGTGTTTTCAGCACTTCACAGTGCGTTTGATATGCAGAACCAGCGATATCTTGGTTTTCGTGGCATTTCAAGCTGAGATACGCATTTCCTGCGACAATCTTGGTGAGACTTCTGTCCGAAGTATGCTGAATCATCTAGATCGCTCTTTTCTAGCTAGTTAGAGCGAGAAACACGTTATCTGGTGTTTTCACCACTTCACAGTCCGTTTGACATGCAGAACCGGAGATATCTTGGTTTCGGTCGGGTTTCAGGCTGAGATATGCATTTCCTACGATAATCCTGGTGAGACTTCTGTCAGAAGTATGCAGAATCTTCGAGAACGCTCTTTTCGAGCTGTTTAATGCGAGAAACACGTTATCTGGAGTTTTCACCACTCCACAGTGCGTTTGATATGCAGAACCGGCGATATCTTGGTTTTCGTGGGGTTTCAAGCTGAGATATGCATTTCCTGCGATAATCTTTGTGAGACTTCTGTCCGAAGTATGCTGAATCATCGAGATCGCTCTTTTCGAGCTATTTAATGCGAGAAACACGTTCTCTGGTTGTTTTCACCACTCCACAGTGCGTTTGATATGCAGTACCAGCGATATCTTGGTTTCGGTCGGGTTTCAAGCTAAGATATGCATTTTCTACGATAATCCTGGTGAGACTTCTGTCAGAAGTATGCAGAATCTTCGGGAACGCTCTTTTCGAGCTATTTAATGCGAGAAACACGTTATCTGGTGTTTTCACCACTCCACAGTGCGTTGGATATGCAGAACCGCAGACATTTTGGTTTTCGTCGGGTTTCAAGCTGAGATATGCATTTTCTACGATAAGCTTGGTGAAACATCTGTCCGAAGTATGCAGAAACGTCGAGAGCGCTCTTTTCGAGCTATTTAATGCGAGAAACACGTTTTCTGGGGTTTTTACCACTCCACAGTTCGTTGGATATGCAGAACCGGAGATATCTTGGTTTTCGTGGAGTTTCAAGCTGAGATATGCATTTCCTGCGATAATCTTGGTGAGACTTCTGTCCGAAGTATGCTGAATCATCGAGATCGCTCTTTTCAAGCTATTTAATGCGAGAAACACGTTCTCTGGTTGTTTTCACCACTCCACAGTGCGTTTGATATGCAGAACCGGCGATATCTTGATTTTCGTGGTGTTTCCAGCTGAGATATGCATTTTCTGCTATAATCTTGGTGGGTCTTTTGTCAGAAGTATGCAGAATCATCTAGATCCCTCTTATCGAGCTATTTTATGCGAGAAACACGTTATCTGGTGTTTTCACCACTCCACAGTGCGTTTGATAATGCAGAACCGGCGACATCTTTGATGTCGTCGGCGTTCAAGCTGAGATATGCATTTTCTACGATAATCTTGGTGAGACTTCTGTCAGAAGTATGCAGAATCATCGGGATCGGCCTTTTCGAGCTATTTAATGCGAGAAACACGTTATCTGGTGTTTTCACCACTCCACAGTGCGTTTGATATGCAGAACAGTACATATCTTGGTTTTCGTGGGGTTTCAAGCTGAGATATGCATTTTCTGCGATAATCTTGTTGAGACTTCTGTCCGAAGTATGCAGAATCATCGAGATCGCTCGTTTCGAGCTATTTAATGCGAGAAACACGTTATCTGGTGTTTTCACCACTCCACAGTGCGTTGGATATGCAGAACCGGAGATATCTTGGTTTCGGTCGGGTTTCAAGCTGAGATATGCATTTTCTACGATAAACCTGGTCAGACTTCTGTCAGAAGTATGCAGAATCTTCGAGAACGCTCTTTTCGAGCTACTTAATGCGCGAAACACGTTTTCTGGTGTTTTCACCACTCCACGGTACGTTTGATGTGCAGAACCGGAGATAACTCGGTTTTCGTCGGGTTTCAAGCTGAGATATGCATTTTCTACGATAATCGTGGTGAGACTTCTGTCAGACGTATGCAGGATCTTCGAGAACGCTCTTTTCGAGCTACTTATTGCGACAAACACGTTTTCTGGTGTTTTCAGCACTCCACAGTGCGTTTGATATGCAGAACCAGCGATATCTTGGTTTTCGTGGGGTTTCAAGCTGAGATATGCTTTTTTTACGATAATTTTGGTGAGATTTCTGTCCGAAGTATGCAGAATCATCGACATCGCTCGTTTCGAGCTATTTATTGCGAGAAACACGTTATCTGGTATTTTCACCACTCCACAGTTCGTTGGATATGCAGAACAGTAGATATCCTGGTTTTCGTGGGGTTTCAAGCAGAGATAAGCATTTTCTGCGATAATCTTGGTGAGACTTCTGTTAGAAGTATGCAGAATCATCGAGATCGCTCGTTTCGAGCTATTTAATGCGAGAAACACGTTATCTGGTGTTTTCACCACTCCACAGTGCGTTGGATATGCAGAACCGGAGATATTTTGGTTTTCGTCGGGTTTCAAGCTGAGATATGCATTTTCTACGATAATCTTGGTGAGACTTCTGTCCGAAGTATGCAGAAACGTCGAGATCGCTCTATTCGAGCTATTTAATGCGACAAACACGTTATCTGGTGTTTTCAGCACTTCACAGTGCGTTTGATATGCAGAACCAGCGATATCTTGGTTATCGTGGGGTTTCAAGCTGAGATATGCATTTTTTACGATAATCTTGGTGAGACTTCCGTCCGAAGTATGCTTAATTATCGAGATCGCTCGTTTCGAGCTATTCAATGCGAGAAACACGTTATCTGGTGTTTTCACCACTCCACAGTGCGTATGATATGCAGAACCGGCGATATCTTGGTTTTCGTGGGGTTTCAAGCTGAGATATGCATTTTCTACGATAATCTTGGTGAGACTTCTGTCTGAAGTATGCTGAAACATCGAGATCGCTCTTTTCGAGCTAGTTAATGCGAGAAAAACCTTATCCGGTGTTTTCACCACTCCACAGTGCGTTTGATATGTAGAACCAGCGATATCTTGGCTTTCGTGTGGTTTCAAGCTGCGACATGCATTTTTTACGATAATTTAGGTGAGACTTCTGTCCGAAGTATGCTGAATCATCGAGATCGCTCTTTTCGAGCTAGTTAGTGCGAGAAACACGTTATCTGGTGTTTTCACCACTCCACAGTGCGTTTGATATGCAGAACAGTACATATCTTGGTTTTCGTGGGGTTTCAATCTGAGATATGCATTTTCTGCGATAATCTTGTTGCGACTTCTGTCCGAAGTATGCAGAATCATCGAGATCGATCGTTTCGAGCTATTTAATGCGAGAAACATGTTATCTGGTGTTTTCACCACTCCACAGTGCATTGGATAAGCAGAACCGCAGATATTTTGGTTTTCGTCGGGTTTCAAGCTGAGATATGCATTTTCTACGATAAGCTTGGTGAAACATCTGTCCGCAGTATGCAGAAACGTCGAGAGCGCTCTGTCCGATCTATTTAATGCGAGAAACTCGTTTTCTGGGGTTTTCACCACTCCACAGTTCGTTGGATATGCAGAACCGGATATATCTTGGTTTTCGTGGGGTTTCAAGCTGAGATATGCATTTTCTGCGATAATCTTGTTGAGACTTCTGTCCGAAGTATGCAGAATCTTCGAGAACGCTCTTTTCGAGCTACTTAATGCGCGAAACACGTTTTCTGGTATTTTCACCACTCCACGGTACGTTTGATGTGTAGAACCGGAGATATCTTGGTTTTCGTGGGGTTTCAAGATGAGATATGCATTTTCTGCGATAATACTGGTGAGACTTCAGTCAGAAGTATGCAGAATCATCTAGATCGCTCTTTTCGAGCTACTTAATGCACGAAACGCGTTTTCTGGTGTTTGCACCACTCCACAGTGCGTTCGATATGCAGAACAGTAGATATCTTGGTTTTCGTGGGGTTTCAAGCTGAGATATGCATTTTCTGCGATAATCTTGTTGAGACTTCTGTCCGAAGTATGCAGAATCATCGAGATCGCTCGTTTCGAGCTACTTAATGCGCGAAACACGTTTTCTGGTGTTTTCACCACTCCACAGAGCGTTTGATATGCAGAACCGGCGACATCTTGGTTTTCGTGGGGTTTCAAGCTGAGATATGCATTTTCTGCGATAATCTTGTTGAGACTTCTGTCCGAAGTATGCAGAATCATCGCGATCGCTCTTTTCGAGCTATTTAATGCGAGAAACACGTTATCTGGCGTTTTCACCACTCCACAGTGCGTTTGATATGCAGAACCGGCGATATTTTGGTTTTCGTCGGGTTTCAAGCTGAGATATGCATTTTCTACGATAATCTTGGTGAAACATCTGTCCGAAGTATGCAGAAACATCGAGAGCGCTCTTTTCGAGCTATTTAATGCGAGAAACTCGTTTTCTGGGGTTTTTACCACTCCACAGTTCATTGGATATGCAGAACCGGAGATATCTTGATTTTCGTGGGGTTTCAAGCTTGCATATGCATTTCCTGAGATAATCTTGGTGAGACTTCTGTCCGAAGTATGCTGAATCATCTAGAACGCTCTTTTCGAGCTATTTAATTCGAGAAACACGTTATCTGGTGTTTTCACCACTCCACAGTGCGTTTGACATGCAGAACCGGAGATATCTTTGTTTCGGTCGGGTTTCAAGCTGAGATATGCATTTTCTACGATAATCCTGTTGAGACTTCTGTCAGAATTATGCAGAATCTTCGAGAACGCTCTTTTCGAGCTACTTAATGCGCGAAACACGTTTTCTGGTGTTTTCACCACTCCACGGTACGTTTGATGTGCAGAACCGGAGATATATCGGTTTTCGTCGGGTTTCAAGCTGAGATATGCATTTTCTACGATAATCTTGGTGAGACTTCTGTAAGAAGTATGCAGGATCTTCGAGAACGCTCTTTTCGAGCTACTTAATGCGAGAAACACGTTTTCTGGTGTTTTCACCACTCCACAGTAGGTTTGATATGCAGAACCGGCGATATTTTGGTTTTCGTCGGGTTTCAAGCTGAGATATGCATTTTCTACGATAATCTTGGTGAAACATCTGTCCGAAGTATGCAGAAACATCGAGAGCGCTCTTTTCGAGCTATTTAATGCGAGAAACTCGTTTTCTGGGGTTTTTACCACTCCACAGTTCGTTGGATATGCAGAACCGGAGATATCTTGGTTTTCGTGGGGTTTCAAGCTGGGATATGCATTTCCTGCGATAATCTTGGTGAGACTTCTGTCCGAAGTATGCTGAATCATCCAGAACGCTCTTTTCGAGCTATTTAATGCGAGAAACACGTTATCTGGTGTTTTCACCACTCCACAGTGCGTTTGACATGCAGAACCAGCGATACCTTGGTTTTCGTGGGGTTTCAAGCTGAAATATGCATTTTCTGCGATAATATTGGTGAGATTTCAGTCAGAAGTATGCAGAATCATCTAGATCGCTCTTTTGGAGCTACTTAATGCACGAAACACGTTTTCTGGTGTTTTCACCACTCCACAGTACGTTTGACATGCAGAACCGGAGATATCTTGGTTTCGGTCGGGTTTCAAGCTGAGATATGCATTTTCTACGATAATCCTGGTGGGACTTCTGTCAGAATTATGCAGAATCTTCGAGAACGCTCTTTTCGAGCTAGTTAGTGCGAGAAACACGTTATCTGGTGTTTTCACCACTCCACAGTGCGTTTGATATGCAGAACAGTAGATATCTTGGTTTTCGTGGGGTTTCAAGCTGAGATATGCATTTTCTGCGATAATCTTGTTGAGACTTCTGTCCGAAGTATGCAGAATCATCGAGATCGCTCGTTTCGAGCTATTCAATGCGAGAAACACGTTATCTGGTGTTTTCACCACTCCACAGTGCGTTTGATATGCAGAACCGGCGATACCTTGGTTTTCGTGGGGTTTCAAGCAGAGATATGCATTTTCTGCTATAATCTTGGTGAGACTTCTGTCGGAAGTATGCTGAATCATCGAGATCTCTCTTTTCGAGCTAGTTAGTGCGAGAAACAAGTTATCTGGTGTTTTCACAACTCCACAGTGCGTTTGATATGCAGAACAGTAAATACCTTGGTTTTAGTGGGGTTTCAAGCTGAGATATGCATTTTCTGCGATAATCTTGTTGAGACCTCTGTCCGAAGTATGCAGAATCATCGAGATTGCTCGATTCGAGCTATTTAATGCGAGAAACACGTTATCTGGTGTTTTCACCACTCCACAGTGCGTTGGATATGCAGAACCGGAGATATTTTGGTTTTCGTCGGGTTTCAAGCTGAGATATGCATTTTCTACGATAAGCTTGGTGAAACATCTGTCCGAAGTATGCAGAAACGTCGAGAGCGCTCTTTTCGAGCTATTTAATGCGAGAAACACGTTTTCTGGGGTTTTGACCACTCCACAGTGCGTTGGATATGCAGAACCGGAGATAACTCGGTTTTCGTCGGGTTTCAAGCTGAGATATGTATTTTGTACGATAATTTTGGTGAGACTTCTGTCCGAAGTATGCAGAATCATCGAGATCGATCGTTTCGAGCTATTTAATGCGAGAAACACGTTATCTGGTGTTTTCACCACTCCACAGTGCGTTTGATATGCAGAACAGGCGATATCTTGGTTTTCGTGGGGTTTCAAGCTGAGATATGCATTTCCTGCGATAATCTTGGTGAGACTCCTGTCCGAAGTATGCTGATTCATCGAGATCGCTCTTTTCGAGCTATTTAATGCGAAAAACACGTTCTCTGGTTATTTTCACCACTCCACAGTGCGTTTGATATGCAGAACCGGCAACATCTTGATTTTCGTGAGGTTTCGAGTTGAGATATGCATTTTCTGCGATAATTTTGGTGAGACTTCTGTCAGAAGTATGCAGAATCTTCGAGAACGCTCTTTTCGAGCTACTTAATGCGCGAAACACGTTTTCTGCTGTTTTCACCACTCCACGGTACGTTTGATGTGCAGAACCAGGAATAACTCGGTTTTCGTCGGGTTTCAAGCTGAGATATGCATTTTCTACGATAATCTTGGTGAGACTTCTGTCAGAAGTATGCAGGATCTTCGAGAACGCTCTTTTCGAGCTAGTTAAAGCGAGGAAAACCTTATCCGGTGTTTTCACTACTCCACAGTGCGTTTGATATGCAAAACCGGCGATATTTTGGTTTTCGTTAGGTTTCAAGCTGAGATATGCATTTTCCACGATAATCTTGATGAAACATCTGTCCGAAGTATGCAGAAACATCGGGAGCGCTCTTTTCGAGCTATTTAATGCGAGAAACACGTTATCTGGTGTTTTCACCACTCCACAGTTCGTTGGATATGCAGAACAGGAGATATCTTGGTTTTCGTGGGGTTTCTATCAGAGATATGCATTTTCTGCGATAATCTTGGTGAGACTTCTGTCCGAAGTATGCAGAGTCATCGAGATCGCTCTTTTCGAGCTATTTAATGCGAGAAACAAGTTATCTGGTGTTTTCACCACTCCACAGTGCGTATGATATGCAGAACCGACGATATCTTGGTTTTCGTGGGGTTTCAAGCTCAGATATGCATTTTCTGCGATAATCTTGGCGAGACTTCTGTCCGAAGTATGCAGAAACATGGAGATCGCTCTTTTCGACCTATTGAATGCGAGAAACACGTTATCTGGTGTTTTCACCACTCCACAGTGCGTTTGATATGCAGAACCAGCGAAATCTTGGTTTTCGTTGGGTTTCAAGCTGAGATATGCATTTTTTACGATAATCATGGTGAGACTTCTGTCCGAAGTATGCAGAATCATCGAGATCGCACTTTTCGAGCTATTTAATGCGACAAACACGTTATCTGGTGTTTTCAGCACACCACAGTGCGTTTGATATGCAGAACCAGCGAAATCTTGGTTTTCGTGGGGTTTCAAGCTGAGATATGCATTTTTTACGATAATCTTGGTGAGACTTCTGTCCGAAGTATGCTTAATCATCGAGATCGCTCTATTCGAGCTATTTAATGCGAGAAACACGTTATCTGGTGTTTTCACCACTCCACAGTGCGTATGATATACAGAACCGACGATATCTTGGTTTTCGTGGGGTTTCAAGCTCAGATATGCATTTTCTGCGATAATCATGGTGAGACTTCTGTCCGAAGTATGCAGAGTCATCGAGATTGCTCTTTTCGAGCTATTTAATGCGAGAAACAAGTTATCTGGTGTTTTCACCACTCCGCAGTGCGTTTGATATGCAGAACCAGCGAAATCTTGGTTTTCGTGGGGTTTCAAGCTCAGATATGCATTTTCTGCGATAATCTTGGTGAGACTTCTGTCCGAAGTATGCTTAATCATCGAGATCGCTCTATTCGAGATATTTAATGCGAGAAACACGTTATCTGGTGTTTTCACCACTCCACAGTGCGTATGATATGCAAAACCGACGATATCTTGGTTTTCGTGGGGTTTCAAGCTCTGATATGCATTTTCTGCGATAATCTTGGTGAGACTTCTGTCCGAAGTATGCAGAGTAATCGAGATCGTACTTTTCGAGCTATTTAATGCGACAAACACGTTTTCTGGGGTTTTCACCACTCCACAGTTCGTTAGATATGCAGAACAGGAGATATCTTGGTTTTCGTGGGGTTTCTAGCAGAGATATGCATTTTCTGCGATAATCTTGGTGAGACCTCTGTCCGAAGTATGCAGAAACATGGAGATCGCTCTTTTCGACCTATTGAATGCGAGAAACACGTTATCTGGTGTTTTCAACACTCCACAGTGCGTTTGATATGCAGAACCAGCGAAATCTTGGTTTTCGTTGGGTTTCAAGCTGAGATATGCATTTTTTACGATAATCATGGTGAGACTTCTGTCCGAAGTATGCAGAATCATCGAGATCGCACTTTTCCAGCTATTTAATGCGACAAACACGTTACCTGGTGTTTTCAGCACTCCACAGTGCGTTCGATATGCAGAACCAGCGATATCTGGGTTTTCGTGGGGTTTCAAGCTGAGATATGCATTTTTTACGATAATCTTGATGAGACTTCTGTCCGAAGTATGCAGAAACATCGAGATCGCACTTTTCGAGCTATTTAATGCGACAAACACGTTATCTGGTGTTTTCAGCACTCCACAGTGCGTTTGATATGCAGAACCGGCAACATCTTGATTTTCGTGAGGTTTCGAGTTGAGATATGCATTTTCTGCGATAATTTTGGTGAGACTTCTGTCAGAAGTATGCAGAATCTTCGAGAACGCTCTTTTCGAGCTACTTAATGCGCGAAACACGTTTTCTGCTGTTTTCACCACTCCACGGTACGTTTGATGTGCAGAACCGGAGATAACTTGGTTTTCGTCGGGTTTCAAGCTGAGATATGCATTTTCTACGATAATCTTGGTGAGACTTCTGTCAGAAGTATGCAGGATCTTCGAGAACGCTCTTTTCGAGCTAGTTAAAGCGAGGAAAACCTTATCCGGTGTTTTCACTACTCCACAGTGCGTTTGATATGCAAAACCGGCGATATTTTGGTTTTCGTCAGGTTTCAAGCTGAGATATGCATTTTCCACGATAATCTTGGTGAAACATCTGTCCGAAGTATGCAGAAACATCGGGAGCGCTCTTTTCGAGCTATTTAATGCGAGAAACAAGTTATCTGGAGTTTTCACCACTCCGCAGTGCGTTTGATATGCAGAACCAGCGATATCTTGGTTTTCGTGGGGTTTCAAGCTCAGATATGCATTTTCTGCGATAATCTTGGTGAGACTTCTGTCCGAAGTATGCAGAGTCATCGAGATCGTACTTTTCGATCTATTTAATGCGACAAACACGTTTTCTGGGGTTTTCACCACTCCACAGTTCGTTAGATATGCAGAACAGGAGATATCTTGGTTTTCGTGGGGTTTCTAGCAGAGATATGCATTTTCTGCGATAATCTTGGTGAGACCTCTGTCCGAAGTATGCAGAAACATGGAGATCGCTCTTTTCGACCTATTGAATGCGAGAAACACGTTATCTGGTGTTTTCAACACTCCACAGTGCGTTTGATATGCAGAACCAGCGAAATCTTGGTTTTCGTTGGGTTTCAAGCTGAGATATGCATTTTTTACGATAATCATGGTGAGACTTCTGTCCGAAGTATGCAGAATCATCGAGATCGCACTTTTCGAGCTATTTAATGCGACAAACACGTTATCTGGTGTTTTCAGCACACCACAGTGCGTTTGATATGCAGAACCAGCGAAATCTTGGTTTTCGTGGGGTTTCAAGCTGAGATATGCATTTTTTACGATAATCTTGGTGAGACTTCTGTCCGAAGTATGCTTAATCATCGAGATCGCTCTATTCGAGCTATTTAATGCGAGAAACACGTTATCTGGTGTTTCACCACTCCACAGTGCGTATGATATACAGAACCGACGATATCTTGGTTTTCGTGGGGTTTCAAGCTCAGATATGCATTTTCTGCGATAATCATGGTGAGACTTCTGTCCGAAGTATGCAGAGTCATCGAGATCGCTCTTTTCGAGCTATTTAATGCGAGAAACAAGTTATCTGGTGTTTTCACCACTCCGCAGTGCGTTTGATATGCAGAACCTGCGAAATCTTGGTTTTCGTAGGGTTTCAAGCTCAGATATGCATTTTCTGCGATAATCTTGGTGAGACTTCTGTCCGAAGTATGCTTAATCATCGAGATCGCTCTATTCGAGATATTTAATGCGAGAAACACGTTATCTGGTGTTTTCACCACTCCACAGTGCGTATGATATGCAGAACCGACGATATCTTGGTTTTCGTGGGGTTTCAAGCTCTGATATGCATTTTCTGCGATAATCTTGGTGAGACTTCTGTCCGAAGTATGCAGAGTAATCGAGATCGTACTTTTCGAGCTATTTAATGCGACAAACACGTTTCCTGGGGTTTTCACCACTCCACAGTTCGTTGGATATGCAGAACAGGAGATATCTTGGTTTTCGTGGGGTTTCTAGCAGAGATATGCATTTTCTGCGATAATCTTGGTGAGACTTCTGTCCGAAGTATGCAGAGTCATCGAGATCGCTCTTTTCGAGCTATTTAATGCGAGAAACAAGTTATCTGGTGTTTTCACCACTCCGCAGTGCGTTTGATATGCAGAACCAGCGATATCTTGGTTTTCGTGGGGTTTCAAGCTCAGATATGCATTTTCTGCGATAATCTTGGTGAGACTTCTGTCCGAAGTATGCAGAGTCATCGAGATCGTACTTTTCGAGCTATTTAATGCGACAAACACGTTTTCTGGGGTTTTCACCACTCCACAGTTCGTTAGATATGCAGAACAGGAGATATCTTGGTTTTCGTGGGGTTTCTAGCAGAGATATGCATTTTCTGCGATAATCTTGGTGAGACCTCTGTCCGAAGTATGCAGAAACATGGAGATCGCTCTTTTCGACCTATTGAATGCGAGAAACACGTTATCTGGTGTTTTCAACACTCCACAGTGCGTTTGATATGCAGAACCAGCGAAATCTTGGTTTTCGTTGGGTTTCAAGCTGAGATATGCATTTTTTACGATAATCATGGTGAGACTTCTGTCCGAAGTATGCAGAATCATCGAGATCGCACTTTTCCAGCTATTTAATGCGACAAACACGTTATCTGGTGTTTTCAGCACTCCACAGTGCGTTCGATATGCAGAACCAGCGATATCTGGGTTTTCGTGGGGTTTCAAGCTGAGATATGCATTTTTTACGATAATCTTGATGAGACTTCTGTCCGAAGTATGCAGAAACATCGAGATCGCACTTTTCGAGCTATTTAATGCGACAAACACGTTATCTGGTGTTTTCAGCACTCCACAGTGCGTTTGATATGCAGAACCAGCGAAATCTTGGTTTTCGTGGGGTTTCAAGCTGAGATATGCATTTTTTTACGATAATCTTGGTGAGACTTCTGTCCGAAGTATGCTTAATCATCGAGATCGCTCGTTTCGAGCTATTTAATGCGAGAAACAAGTTATCTGGTGTTTTCACCACTCCACAGTGCGTTTGATATGCAGAAACAGCGATATCTTGGTTTTCGTGGGGTTTCAAGCTGAGATATGCATTTTTTACGATAATCATGGTGAGACTTCTGTCCGAAGTATGCAGAATCATCGAGATCGCACTTTTCAAGCTATTTAATGCGAGAAACAAGTTATCTGGTGTTTTCACCACTCCACAGTGCGTTTGATATGCAGAACCACCGATATCTTGGTTTACGTGGGGTTTCAAGCTCAGATATGCATTTTCTGCGATAATCTTGGTGAGACTTCAGTCCGAAGTATGCAGAATCATCGAGATCGTACTATTCGAGGTATTTAATGCGAAAAACACGTTATCTGGTGTTTTCACCACTCCACAGTGCGTTTGATATGCAGAACCAGCGAAATCTTGGTTTTCGTGGGGTTTCAAGCTGAGATATGCATTTTTTTACGATAATCTTGGTGAGACTTCTGTCCGAAGTATGCTTAATCATCGAGATCGCTCGTTTCCAGCTATTTAATGCAAGAAACAAGTTATCTGGTGTTTTCACTACTCCACAGTGCGTTTGATATGCAGAAACAGCGATATCTTGGTTTTCGTGGGGTTTCAAGCTGAGATATGCATTTTTTTACGATAATCTTGGTGAGACTTCTGTCCGAAGTATGCTTAATCATCGAGATCGCTCGTTTCGAGCTATTTAATGCGAGAAACAAGTTATCTGGTGTTTTCACCACTCCACAGTGCGTTTGATATGCAGAACCAGCGATATCTTGGTTTACGTGGGGTTTCAAGCTCAGATATGCATTTTCTGCGATAATCTTGGTGAGACTTCAGTCCGAAGTATGCAGAATCATCGAGATCGTACTATTCGAGCTATTTAATGCGAAAAACACGTTATCTGGTGTTTTCACCACTCCACAGTGCGTTTGATATGCAGAACCAGCGAAATCTTGGTTTTCGTTGGGTTTCAAGCTGAGATATGCATTTTTTACGATAATCATGGTGAGACTTCTGTCCGAAGTATGCAGAATCATCGAGATCGCACTTTTCGAGCTATTTAATGCGACAAACACGTTATCTGGTGTTTTCACCACTCCGCAGTGCGTTTGATATCCAGAACCAGCGATATCTTGGTTTTCGTGGGGTTTCAAGCTCAGATATGCATTTTCTGCGATAATCTTGGTGAGACTTCTGTCCGAAGTATGCAGAGTCATCGAGATCGTACTTTTCGAGCTATTTAATGCGACAAACACGTTTTCTGGGGTTTTCACCACTCCACAGTTCGTTGGATATGCAGAACAGGAGATATCTTGGTTTTCGTGGGGTTTCTAGCAGAGATATGCATTTTCTGCGATAATCTTGGTGAGACCTCTGTCCGAAGTATGCAGAAACATGGAGATCGCTCTTTTCGACCTATTGAATGCGAGAAACACGTTATCTGGTGTTTTCACCACTCCACAGTGCGTATGATATGCAGAACCGACGATATCTTGGTTTTCGTGGGGTTTCAAGCTCAGATATGCATTTTCTGCGATAATCTTGGTGAGACTTCTGTCCGAAGTATGCAGAGTCATCGAGATCGCTCTTTTCGAGCTATTTAATGCGAGAAACAAGTTATCTGGTATTTTCACCACTCCGCAGTGCGTTTGATATGCAGAACCAGCGATATCTTGGTTTTCGTGGGGTTTCAAGCTCAGATATGCATTTTCTGCGATAATCTTGGTGAGACTTCTGTCCGAAGTATGCAGAGTCATCGAGATCGTACTTTTCGATCTATTCAATGCGAGAAACACGTTTTCTGGGGTCTTCACCACTCCACAGTTCGTTGGATATGCAGAACAGGAGATATCTTGGTTTTCGTGGGGTTTCTAGCAGAGATATGCATTTTCTGCGATAATCTAGGTGAGACTTCTGTCCGAAGTATGCTTAATCATCGAGATCGCTCGTTTCGAGCTATTTAATGCGAGAAACAAGTTATCTGGTGTTTTCACCACTCCACAGTGCGTTTGATATGCAGAAACAGCGATATCTTGGTTTTCGTGGGGTTTCAAGCTGAGATATGCATTTTTTACGATAATCATGGTGAGACTTCTGTCCGAAGTATGCAGAGTCATCGAGATCGTACTTTTCGAGCTATTTAATGCGACAAACACGTTTTCTGGGGTTTTCACCACTCCACAGTTCGTTGGATATGCAGAACAGGAGATATCTTGGTTTTCGTGAGGTTTCTAGCAGAGATATGCATTTTCTGCGCTAATCTTGGTGAGACCTCTGTCCGAAGTATGCAGAAACATGGAGATCGCTCTTTTCGACCTATTGAATGCGAGAAACACGTTATCTGGTGTTTTCACCACTCCACAGTGCGTTTGATATGCAGAACCAGCGAAATCTTGGTTTTCGATGGGTTTCAAGCTGAGATATGCATTTTTTACGATAATCTTGGTGAGACTTCTGTCCGAAGTATGCAGAAACATCGAGATCGCTCTTTTCGACCTATTTAATGCGAGAAACACGTTATCGGGTGTTTTCACCACTCCACAGTGCGGTTGAAATGCAGAACCAGCGAAATCTTGGTTTTCGTGTGGTTTCAAGCTCAGATATGCATTTTCTGCGATAATCATGGTGAGACTTCTGTCCGAAGTATGCAGAAGCATCGAGATCGCACTTTTCGAGCTATTTAATGCGAGAAACACGTTATCTGGTGTTTTCACCACTCCACAGTGCGTATGATATGCAGAACCGACGATATCTTGGTTTTTGTGGGGTTTCAAGCTCAGATATGCATTTTCTGCGATAATCTTGGTGAGACTTCTGCCGAAGTATGCAGAGTCATCGAGATCGTACTATTCGAGCTATTTAATGCGAAAAACACGTTATCTGGTGTTTTCACCACTCCACAGTGCGTATGATATGCAGAACCGACGATATCTTGGTTTTCGTGTGGTTTCAAGCTCAGATATGAATTCTCTGCGATAATCTTGGTGAGACTTCTGTCCGAAGTATGCAGAATCATCGAGATCGCACTTTTCGAGCTATTTAATGCGAGAAACACGTTATCTGGTGTTTTCACCACTCCACAGTGCGTATGATATGCAGAACCGACGATATCTTGGTTTTCGTGCGGTTTCAAGCTCAGATATGCATTTTCTGCGATAATCTTGGTGAGACTTCTGTCCGAAGTATGCAGAGTCATCGAGATCGTACTTTTCGAGCTATTTAATGCGAGAAACACGTTATCTGGTGTTTTCACCACTCCACAGTGCGTATGATATGCAGAACCGACGATATCTTGGTTTTCGTGGGGTTTCAAGCTCAGATATGCATTTTCTGCGATAATCTTGGTGAGGCTTCTGTCCGAAGTATGCAGAGTCATCGAGATCGTACTTTTCGAGCTATTTAATGCGAGAAACACGTTTTCTGGGGTTTTCACCACTCCACAGTTCGTTGGATATGCAGAACAGGAGATATCTTGGTTTTCGTGGGGTTTCTAGCAGTGATATGCATTTTCTGCGATAATCTTGGTGAGACCTCGGTCCGAAGTATGCAGAAACATCGAGATCGCTCTTTTCGACCTATTTAATGCGAGAAACACGTTATCTGGTATTTTCACCACTCCACAGTGCGTTTGATATGCAGAACCAGCGAAATCTTGGTTATCGTGGGGTTTCAAGCTGAGATATGCATTTTTTACGATCATCATGGTGAGACCTCTGTCCGAAGTATGCAGAAACATCGAGATCGCTCTTTTCGAAATTTTTAATTCGAGAAACACGTTATCGGGTGTTTACACCACTCCACAGTGCGGTTGATATGCATAACCAGCGAAATCTTGGTTTTCGTGTGGCTTCAAGCTCAGATATGCATTTTCTGCGATAATCATGGTGAGACTTCTGTCCGAAGTATGCAGAATCATCGAGATCGCACTTTTCGAGCTATTTAATGCGAGAAACACGTTATCTGGTGATTTCACCACTCCACAGTGCGTATGATATGCAGAACCGACGATATCTTGGTTTTCGTGGGGTTTCTAGCAGAGATATGCATTTTCTGCGATAATCATGGTGAGACCTCTGTCCGAAGTATGCAGAAACATGGAGAGCGCTCTTTTCGACCTATTGAATGCGAGAAACACGTTATCTGGTGTTTTCACCACTCCACAGTGCGTTTGATATGCAGAACCAGCGAAATCTTGGTTTTCGTTGGGTTTCAAGCTGAGATATGCATTTTCTGCGATAATCTTGGTGAGACTTCTGTCCGAAGTATGCAGAGTCATCGAGATCGCTCTTTTCGAGCTATTTAATGCGAGAAACACGTTTTCTGGGGTTTTCACCACTCCACAGTTCGTTGGATATGCAGAACAGGAGATATCTTGGTTTTCGTGGGGTTTCTAGCAGAGATATGCATTTTCTGCGATAATCTAGGTGAGACTTCTGTCCGAAGTATGCTTAATCATCGAGATCGCTCGTTTCGAGCTATTTAATGCGACAAACACGTTATCTGGTGTTTTCAGCACACCACAGTGCGTTTGATATGCAGAACCAGCGAAATCTTGGTTTTCGTGGGGTTTCAAGCTGAGATATGCATTTTTTACGATAATCTTGGTGAGACTTCTGTCCGAAGTATGCTTAATCATCGAGATCGCTCTATTCGAGCTATTTAATGCGAGAAACACGTTATCTGGTGTTTTCACCACTCCACAGTGCGTATGATATACAGAACCGACGATATCTTGGTTTTCGTGGGGTTTCAAGCTCAGATATGCATTTTCTGCGATAATCATGGTGAGACTTCTGTCCGAAGTATGCAGAGTCATCGAGATCGTACTATTCGAGCTATTTAATGCGAAAAATACGTTATCTGGTGTTTTCACCACTCCACCGTGCGTATGATATGCAGAACCGACGATATCTTGGTTTTCGTGGGGTTTCAAGCTCAGATATGCATTTTCTGCGATAATCTTGGTGAGACTTCAGTCCGAAGTATGCAGAAACATGGAGATCGCTCTTTTCGACCTATTGAATGCGAGAAACACGTTATCTGGTGTTTTCACCGCTCCACAGTGCGTTTGATATGCAGAACCAGCGATATCTTGGTTTTCGTGGGGTTTCAAGCTCAGATATGCATTTTCTGCGATAATCTTGGTGTAGACTTCTGTCCGAAGTATGCAGAGTCATCGAGATCGTACTTTTCGAGCTATTTAATGCGACAAACACGTTTTCTGGGGTTTTCACCACTCCACAGTTCGTTTGATATGCAGAACCAGCGATATCTTGGTTTTCGTGGGGTTTCAAGCTCAGATATGCATTTTCTGCGATAATCTTGGTGTAGACTTCTGTCCGAAGTATGCAGAGTCATCGAGATCGTACTTTTCGAGCTATTTAATGCGACAAACACGTTTTCTGGGGTTTTCACCACTCCACAGTTCGTTGGATATGCAGAACAGGAGATATCTTGGTTTTCGTGGGGTTTCTAGCAGAGATATGCATTTTCTGCGATAATCTTGGTGAGACCTGTGTCCGAAGTATGCAGAAACATCGAGATGGCTCTTTTCGACCTATTTAATGCGAGAAACACGTTATCTGGTGTTTTCAGCACTCCACAGTGCGTTTGATATGCAGAACCAGCGATATCTTGGTTTACGTGGGGTTTCAAGCTCAGATATGCATTTTCTGCGATAATCTTGGTGAGACTTCAGTCCGAAGTATGCAGAATCATCGAGATCGTACTATTCGAGCTATTTAATGCGAAAAACACGTTATCTGGTGTTTTCACCACTCCACAGTGCGTATGATATGCAGAACCGACGATATCTTGGTTTTCGTGGGGTTTCAAGCTCAGATATGCATTTTCTGCGATAATCTTGGTGAGACTTCTGTCCGAAGTATGCAGAGTCATCGAGATCGTACTTTTCGAGCTATTTAATGCGACAAACACGTTTTCTGGGGTTTTCACCACTCCACAGTTCGTTGGATATGCAGAACAGGAGATATCTTGGTTTTCGTGGGGTTTCTAGCAGAGATATGCATTTTCTGCGATAATCATGGTGAGACCTCTGTCCGAAGTATGCAGAAACATGGAGATCGCTCTTTTCGACCTATTGAATGCGAGAAACACGTTATCTGGTGTTTTCACCACTCCACAGTGCGTTTGATATGCAGAACCAGCGAAATCTTGGTTTTCGTTGGGTTTCAAGCTGAGATATGCATTTTTTACGATAATCATGGTGAGACTTCTGTCCGAAGTATGCAGAATCATCGAGATCGCACTTTTCGAGCTATTTAATGCGACAAACACGTTATCTGGTGTTTTCAGCACACCACAGTGCGTTTGATATGCAGAACCAGCGAAATCTTGGTTTTCGTGGGGTTTCAAGCTGAGATATGCATTTTTTACGATAATCTTGGTGAGACTTCTGTCCGAAGTATGCTTAATCATCGAGATCGCTCTATTCGAGCTATTTAATGCGAGAAACACGTTATCTGGTGTTTTCACCACTCCACAGTGCGTATGATATGCAGAACCGACGATATCTTGGTTTTCGTGGGGTTTCAAGCTCAGATATGCATTTTCTGCGATAATCTTGGTGAGACTTCTGTCCGAAGTATGCAGAGTCATCGAGATCGCTCTTTTCGAGCTATTTAATGCGAGAAACAAGTTATCTGGTGTTTTCACCACTCCGCAGTGCGTTTGATATGCAGAACCAGCGATATCTTGGTTTTCGTGGGGTTTCAAGCTCAGATATGCATTTTCTGCGATAATCTTGGTGAGACTTCTGTCCGAAGTATGCAGAGTCATCGAGATCGTACTTTTCGAGCTATTCAATGCGAGAAACACGTTTTCTGGGGTTTTCACCAATCCACAGTTCGTTGGATATGCAGAACAGGAGATATCTTGGTTTTCGTGGGGTTTCTAGCAGAGATATGCATTTTCTGCGATAATCTAGGTGAGACTTCAGTCCGAAGAATGCTTAATCATCGAGATCGCTCGTTTCGAGCTATTTAATGCGAGAAACAAGTTATCTGGTGTTTTCACCACTCCACAGTGCGTTTGATATGCAGAAACAGCGATATCTTGGTTTTCGTGGGGTTTCAAGCTGAGATATGCATTTTTTACGATAATCATGGTGAGACTTCTGTCCGAAGTATGCAGAATCATCGAGATCGCACTTTTCGAGCTATTTAATGCGACAAACACGTTATCTGGTGTTTTCAGCACTCCACAGTGCGTTCGATATGCAGAACCAGCGATATCTGGGTTTACGTGGGGTTTCAAGCTGAGATATGCATTTTTTACGATAATCTTGGTGAGACTTCTGTCCGAAGTATGCAGAATCATCGAGATCGCACTTTTCGAGCTATTTAATGCGACAAACACGTTATCTGGTGTTTTCAGCACTCCACAGTGCGTTTGATATGCAGAACCAGCGAAATCTTGGTTTTCGTGGGGTTTCAAGCTGAGATATGCATTTTTTTACGATAATCTTGGTGAGACTTCTGTCCGAAGTATGCTTAATCATCGAGATCACTCTATTCGAGATATTTAATGCGAGAAACACGTTATCTGGTGTTTTCACCACTCCGCAGTGCGTTTGATATGCAGAACCAGCGATATCTTGGTTTTCGTGGGGTTTCAAGCTCAGATATGCATTTTCTGCGATAATCTTGGTGAGACTTCTGTCCGAAGTATGCAGAGTCATCGAGATCGCTCTATTCGAGATATTTAATGCGAGAAACACGTTATCTGGTGTTTTCACCACTCCGCAGTGCGTTTGATATGCAGAACCAGCGATATCTTGGTTTTCGTGGGGTTTCAAGCTCAGATATGCATTTTCTGCGATAATCTTGGTGAGACTTCTGTCCGAAGTATGCAGAGTCATCGAGAACGTACTTTCCGAGCTATTTAATGCGACAAACACGTTTTCTGGGGTTTTCACCACTCCACAGTTCGTTGGATATGCAGAACAGGAGATATCTTGGTTTTCGTGGGGTTTCTAGCAGAGATATGCATTTTCTGCGCTAATCTTGGTGAGACCTCTGTCCGAAGTATGCAGAAACATGGAGATCGCTCTTTTCGACCTATTGAATGCGAGAAACACGTTATCTGGTGTTTTCAGCACTCCACAGTGCGTTTGATATGCAGAACCAGCGAAATCTTGGTTTTCGTGGGGTTTCAAGCTGAGATATGCATTTTTTACGATAATCTTGGTGAGACTTCTGTCCGAAGTATGCTTAATCATCGAGATCGCTCTATTGGAGCTATTTAATGCGAGAAACACGTTATCTGGTGTTTTCACCACTCCACAGTGCGTATGATATACAGAACCGACGATATCTTGGTTTTCGTGGGGTTTCAAGCTCAGATATGCATTTTCGGCGATAATCATGGTGAGACTTCTGTCCGAAGTATGCAGAGTCATCGAGATCGCTCTTTTCGAGCTATTTAATGCGAGAAACAAGTTATCTGGTGTTTTCACCACTCCGCAGTGCGTTTGATATGCAGAACCAGCGATATCTTGGTTTCCGTGGGGTTTCAAGCTCAGATATGCATTTTCTGCGATAATCTTGGTGAGACTTCTGTCCGAAGTATGCAGAGTCATCGAGATCGTACTTTTCGAGCTATTCAATGCGAGAAACACGTTTTCTGGGGTTTTCACCACTCTCACAGTTCGTTGGATATGCAGAACAGGAGATATCTTGGTTTTCGTGGGGTTTCTAGCAGAGATATGCATTTTCTGCGATAATCTAGGTGAGACTTCTGTCCGAAGTATGCTTAATCATCGAGATCGCTCGTTTCGAGCTATTTAATGCGAGAAACAAGTTATCTGGTGTTTTCACCACTCCACAGTGCGTTTGATATGCAGAAACAGCGATATCTTGGTTTTCGTGGGGTTTCAAGCTGAGATATGCATTTTTTACGATAATCATGGTGAGACTTCTGTCCGAAGTATGCAGAATCATCGAGATCGCACTTTTCGAGCTATTTAATGCGACAAACACGTTTTCTGGGGTTTTCACCACTCCACAGTGCGTTTGATATGCAGAACCAGCGAAATCTTGGTTTTCGTTGGGTTTCAAGCTGAGATATGCATTTTTTACGATAATCATGGTGAGACTTCTGTCCGAAGTATGCAGAATCATCGAGATCGCACTTTTCGAGCTATTTAATGCGACAAACACGTTATCTGGTGTTTTCAGCACACCACAGTGCGTTTGATATGCAGAACCAGCGAAATCTTGGTTTTCGTGGGGTTTCAAGCTGAGATATGCATTTTTTACGATAATCTTGGTGAGACTTCTGTCCGAAGTATGCTTAATCATCGAGATCGCTCTATTCGAGCTATTTAATGCGAGAAACACGTTATCTGGTGTTTTCACCACTCCACAGTGCGTATGATATGCAGAACCGACGATATCTTGGTTTTCGTGGGGTTTCAAGCTCAGATATGCATTTTCTGCGATAATCATGGTGAGACTTCTGTCCGAAGTATGCAGAGTCATCGAGATCGCTCTTTTCGAGCTATTTAATGCGAGAAACAAGTTATCTGGTGTTTTCACCACTCCGCAGTGCGTTTGATATGCAGAACCAGCGATATCTTGGTTTCCGTGGGGTTTCAAGCTCAGATATGCATTTTCTGCGATAATCTTGGTGAGACTTCTGTCCGAAGTATGCAGAGTCATCGAGATCGTACTTTTCGAGCTATTCAATGCGAGAAACACGTTTTCTGGGGTTTTCACCACTCTCACAGTTCGTTGGATATGCAGAACAGGAGATATCTTGGTTTTCGTGGGGTTTCTAGCAGAGATATGCATTTTCTGCGATAATCTAGGTGAGACTTCTGTCCGAAGTATGCTTAATCATCGAGATCGCTCGTTTCGAGCTATTTAATGCGAGAAACAAGTTATCTGGTGTTTTCACCACTCCACAGTGCGTTTGATATGCAGAAACAGCGATATCTTGGTTTTCGTGGGGTTTCAAGCTGAGATATGCATTTTTTACGATAATCATGGTGAGACTTCTGTCCGAAGTATGCAGAATCATCGAGATCGCACTTTTCGAGCTATTTAATGCGACAAACACGTTTTCTGGGGTTTTCACCACTCCACAGTGCGTTTGATATGCAGAACCAGCGAAATCTTGGTTTTCGTTGGGTTTCAAGCTGAGATATGCATTTTTTACGATAATCATGGTGAGACTTCTGTCCGAAGTATGCAGAATCATCGAGATCGCACTTTTCGAGCTATTTAATGCGACAAACACGTTATCTGGTGTTTTCAGCACACCACAGTGCGTTTGATATGCAGAACCAGCGAAATCTTGGTTTTCGTGGGGTTTCAAGCTGAGATATGCATTTTTTACGATAATCTTGGTGAGACTTCTGTCCGAAGTATGCTTAATCATCGAGATCGCTCTATTCGAGCTATTTAATGCGAGAAACACGTTATCTGGTGTTTTCACCACTCCACAGTGCGTATGATATGCAGAACCGACGATATCTTGGTTTTCGTGGGGTTTCAAGCTCAGATATGCATTTTCTGCGATAATCTTGGTGAGACTTCTGTCCGAAGTATGCAGAGTCATCGAGATCGTACTTTTCGAGCTATTCAATGCGAGAAACACGTTTTCTGGGGTTTTCACCACTCCACAGTTCGTTGGATATGCAGAACAGGAGATATCTTGGTTTTCGTGGGGTTTCTAGCAGAGATATGCATTTTCTGCGATAATCTAGGTGAGACTTCAGTCCGAAGAATGCTTAATCATCGAGATCGCTCGTTTCGAGCTATTTAATGCGAGAAACAAGTTATCTGGTGTTTTCACCACTCCACAGTGCGTTTGATATGCAGAAACAGCGATATCTTGGTTTTCGTGGGGTTTCAAGCTGAGATATGCATTTTTTACGATAATCATGGTGAGACTTCTGTCCGAAGTATGCAGAATCATCGAGATCGCACTTTTCAAGCTATTTAATGCGAGAAACAAGTTATCTGGTGTTTTCACCACTCCACAGTGCGTTTGATATGCAGAACCACCGATATCTTGGTTTACGTGGGGTTTCAAGCTCAGATATGCATTTTCTGCGATAATCTTGGTGAGACTTCAGTCCGAAGTATGCAGAATCATCGAGATCGTACTATTCGAGGTATTTAATGCGGAAAACACGTTATCTGGTGTTTTCACCACTCCACAGTGCGTTTGATATGCAGAACCAGCGAAATCTTGGTTTTCGTGGGGTTTCAAGCTGAGATATGCATTTTTTTACGATAATCTTGGTGAGACTTCTGTCCGAAGTATGCTTAATCATCGAGATCGCTCGTTTCCAGCTATTTAATGCAAGAAACAAGTTATCTGGTGTTTTCACTACTCCACAGTGCGTTTGATATGCAGAAACAGCGATATCTTGGTTTTCGTGGGGTTTCAAGCTGAGATATGCATTTTTTTACGATAATCTTGGTGAGACTTCTGTCCGAAGTATGCTTAATCATCGAGATCGCTCGTTTCGAGCTATTTAATGCGAGAAACAAGTTATCTGGTGTTTTCACCACTCCACAGTGCGTATGATATACAGAACCGACGATATCTTGGTTTTCGTGGGGTTTCAAGCTCAGATATGCATTTTCTGCGATAATCATGGTGAGACTTCTGTCCGAAGTATGCAGAGTCATCGAGATCGCTCTTTTCGAGCTATTTAATGCGAGAAACAAGTTATCTGGTGTTTTCACCCCTCCGCAGTGCGTTTGATATGCAGAACCAGCGAAATCTTGGTTTTCGTGGGGTTTCAAGCTGAGATATGCATTTTTTACGATAATCTTGGTGAGACTTCTGTCCGTAGTATGCTTAATCATCGAGATCGCTCTATTCGAGCTATTTAATGCGAGAAACACGTTATCTGGTGTTTTCACCACTCCACAGTGCGTATGATATACAGAACCGACGATATCTTGGTTTTCGTGGGGTTTCAAGCTCAGATATGCATTTTCTGCGATAATCATGGTGAGACTTCTGTCCGAAGTATGCAGAGTCATCGAGATCGCTCTTTTCGAGCTATTTAATGCGAGAAACAAGTTATCTGGTGTTTTCACCACTCCGCAGTGCGTTTGATATGCAGAACCAGCGAAATCTTGGTTTTCGTGGGATTTCAAGCTGAGATATGCATTTTTTACGATAATCTTGGTGAGACTTCTGTCCGAAGTATGCTTAATCATCGAGATCGCTCTATTCGAGCTATTTAATGCGAAAAACACGTTATCTGGTGTTTTCACCACTCCACAGTGCGTATGATATACAGAACCGACGATATCTTGGTTTTCGTGGGGTTTCAAGCTCAGATATGCATTTTCTGCGATAATCATGGTGAGACTTCTGTCCGAAGTATGCAGAGTCATCGAGATCGTACTATTCGAGCTATTTAATGCGAAAAACACGTTATCTGGTGTTTTCACCACTCCACAGTGCGTATGATATGCAGAACCGACGATATCTTGGTTTTCGTGGGGTTTCAAGCTGAGATATGCATTTTTTACGATAATCTTGGTGAGACTTCTGTCCGAAGTATGCTTAATCATCGAGATCGCTCTATTCGAGCTATTTAATGCGATAAACACGTTATCTGGTGTTTTCACCACTCCACAGTGCGTATGATATGCAGAACCGACGATATCTTGGTTTTCGTGGGGTTTCAAGCTCACATATGCATTTTCTGCGATAATCTTGGTGAGACTTCTGTCCGAAGTATGCAGAGTCATCGAGATCGTACTTTTCGAGCTATTTAATGCGACAAACACGTTTTCTGGGGTTTTCACCACTCCACAGTTCGTTGGATATGCAGAACAGGAGATATCTTGGTTTTCGTGGGGTTTCTAGCAGAGATATGCATTTTCTGCGATAATCTTGGTGAGACTTCTGTCCGAAGTATGCAGAGTCATCGAGATCGCTCTTTTCGAGCTATTTAATGCGAGAAACAAGTTATCTGGTGTTTTCACCACTCCGCAGTGCGTTTGATATGCAGAACCAGCGATATCTTGGTTTTCGTGGGGTTTCAAGCTCAATTATGCATTTTCTGCGATAATCTTGGTGAGACTTCTGTCCGAAGTATGCAGAGTCATCGAGATCGTACTTTTCGAGCTATTTAATGCGACAAACACGTTTTCTGGGGTTTTCACCACTCCACAGTTCGTTAGATATGCAGAACAGGAGATATCTTGGTTTTCGTGGGGTTTCTAGCAGAGATATGCATTTTCTGCGATATTCTTGGTGAGACCTCTGTCCGAAGTATGCAGAAACATGGAGATCGCTCTTTTCGACCTATTGAATGCGAGAAACACGTTATCTGGTGTTTTCACCACTCCACAGTGCGTTTGATATGCAGAACCAGCGAAATCTTGGTTTTCGTTGGGTTTCAAGCTGAGATATGAATTTTTTACGATAATCATGGTGAGACTTCTGTCCGAAGTATGCAGAATCATCGAGATCGCACTTTTCGAGCTATTTAATGCGACAAACACGTTATCTGGTGTTTTCAGCACTCCACAGTGCGTTCGATATGCAGAACCAGCGATATCTGGGTTTTCGTGGGGTTTCAAGCTAAGATATGCATTTTTTACGATAATCTTGATGAGACTTCTGTCCGAAGTATGCAGAAACATCGAGATCGCTCTTTTCGAGCTATTTAATGCGACAAACACGTTATCTGGTGTTTTCGGCACTCCACAGTGCGTTTGATATGCAGAACCAGCGAAATCTTGGTTTTCGTGGGGTTTCAAGCTGAGATATGCATTTTTTTACGATAATCTTGGTGAGACTTCTGTCCGAAGTATGCTTAATCATCGAGATCGCACTTTTCGAGCTATTTAATGCGACAAACACGTTATCTGGTGTTTTCAGCACTCCACAGTGCGTTCGATATGCAGAACCAGCGATATCTGGGTTTTCGTGGGGTTTCAAGCTAAGATATGCATTTTTTACGATAATCATGGTGAGACTTCTGTCCGAAGTATGCAGAATCATCGAGATCGCACTTTTCGAGCTATTTAATGCGAGAAACACGTTATCTGGTGTTTTCACCACTCCACAGTGCGTATGATATACAGAACCGACGATATCTTGGTTTTCGTGGGGTTTCAAGCTCAGATATGCATTTTCTGCGATAATCATGGTGAGACTTCTGTCCGAAGTATGCAGAGTCATCGAGATCGCTCTTTTCGAGCTATTTAATGCGAGAAACAAGTTATCTGGTGTTTTCACCACTCCGCAGTGCGTTTGATATGCAGAACCAGCGAAATCTTGGTTTTCGTGGGGTTTCAAGCTGAGATATGCATTTTTTACGATAATCTTGGTGAGACTTCTGTCCGAAGTATGCTTAATCATCGAGATCACTCTATTCGAGCTATTTAATGCGAAAAACACGTTATCTGGTGTTTTCACCACTCCACAGTGCGTATGATATACAGAACCGACGATATCTTGGTTTTCGTGGGGTTTCAAGCTCAGATATGCATTTTCTGCGATAATCATGGTGAGACTTCTGTCCGAAGTATGCAGAGTCATCGAGATCGTACTATTCGAGCTATTTAATGCGAAAAACACGTTATCTGGTGTTTTCACCACTCCACAGTGCGTATGATATGCAGAACCGACGATATCTTGGTTTTCGTGGGGTTTCAAGCTGAGATATGCATTTTTTACGATAATCTTGGTGAGACTTCTGTCCGAAGTATGCTTAATCATCGAGATCGCTCTATTCGAGCTATTTAATGCGATAAACACGTTATCTGGTGTTTTCACCACTCCACAGTGCGTATGATATGCAGAACCGACGATATCTTGGTTTTCGTGGGGTTTCAAGCTCAGATATGCATTTTCTGCGATAATCTTGGTGAGACTTCTGTCCGAAGTATGCAGAGTCATCGAGATCGTACTTTTCGAGCTATTTAATGCGACAAACACGTTTTCTGGGGTTTTCACCACTCCACAGTTCGTTGGATATGCAGAACAGGAGATATCTTGGTTTTCGTGGGGTTTCTAGCAGAGATATGCATTTTCTGCGATAATCTTGGTGAGACTTCTGTCCGAAGTATGCAGAGTCATCGAGATCGCTCTTTTCGAGCTATTTAATGCGAGAAACAAGTTATCTGGTGTTTTCACCACTCCGCAGTGCGTTTGATATGCAGAACCAGCGATATCTTGGTTTTCGTGGGGTTTCAAGCTCAATTATGCATTTTCTGCGATAATCTTGGTGAGACTTCTGTCCGAAGTATGCAGAGTCATCGAGATCGTACTTTTCGAGCTATTTAATGCGACAAACACGTTTTCTGGGGTTTTCACCACTCCACAGTTCGTTAGATATGCAGAACAGGAGATATCTTGGTTTTCGTGGGGTTTCTAGCAGAGATATGCATTTTCTGCGATAATCTTGGTGAGACCTCTGTCCGAAGTATGCAGAAACATGGAGATCGCTCTTTTCGACCTATTGAATGCGAGAAACACGTTATCTGGTGTTTTCAACACTCCACAGTGCGTTTGATATGCAGAACCAGCGAAATCTTGGTTTTCGTTGGGTTTCAAGCTGAGATATGCATTTTTTACGATAATCATGGTGAGACTTCTGTCCGAAGTATGCAGAATCATCGAGATCGCACTTTTCGAGCTATTTAATGCGACAAACACGTTATCTGGTGTTTTCAGCACTCCACAGTGCGTTCGATATGCAGAACCAGCGATATCTGGGTTTTCGTGGGGTTTCAAGCTGAGATATGCATTTTTTACGATAATCTTGATGAGACTTCTGTCCGAAGTATGCAGAAACATCGAGATCGCACTTTTCGAGCTATTTAATGCGACAAACACGTTATCTGGTGTTTTCAGCACTCCACAGTGCGTTTGATATGCAGAACCAGCGAAATCTTGGTTTGCGTGGGGTTTCAAGCTGAGATATGCATTTTTTTACGATAATCTTGGTGAGACTTCTGTCCGAAGTATGCTTAATCATCGAGTTCGCTCGTTTCGAGCTATTTAATGCGAGAAACAAGTTATCTGGTGTTTTCACCACTCCACAGTGCGTTTGATATGCAGAAACAGCGATATCTTGGTTTTCGTGGGGTTTCAAGCTGAGATATGCATTTTTTACGATAATCATGGTGAGACTTCTGTCCGAAGTATGCAGAATCATCGAGATCGCACTTTTCAAGCTATTTAATGCGAGAAACAAGTTATCTGGTGTTTTCACCACTCCACAGTGCGTTTGATATGCAGAACCGCCGATATCTTGGTTTACGTGGGGTTTCAAGCTCAGATATGCATTTTCTGCGATAATCTTGGTGAGACTTCAGTCCGAAGTATGCAGAATCATCGAGATCGTACTATTCGAGCTATTTAATGCGAAAAACACGTTATCTGGTGTTTTCACCACTCCACAGTGCGTTTGATATGCAGAACCAGCGAAATCTTGGTTTTCGAGGGGTTTCAAGCTGAGATATGCATTTTTTTACGATAATCTTGGTGAGACTTCTGTCCGAAGTATGCTTAATCATCGAGATCGCTCGTTTCCAGCTATTTAATGCGAGAAACAAGTTATCTGGTGTTTTCACCACTCCACAGTGCGTTTGATATGCAGAAACAGCGATATCTTGGTTTTCGTGGGGTTTCAAGCTGAGATATGCATTTTTTTACGATAATCTTGGTGAGACTTCTGTCCGAAGTATGCTTAATCATCGAGATCGCTCGTTTCGAGCTATTTAATGCGAGAAACAAGTTATCTGGTGTTTTCACCACTCCACAGTGCGTTTGATATGCAGAACCAGCGATATCTTGGTTTACGTGGGGTTTCAAGCTCAGATATGCATTTTCTGCGATAATCTTGGTGAGACCTCTGTCCGAAGTATGCTTAATCATCGAGATCGCTCGTTTCGAGCTATTTAATGCGAGAAACAAGTTATCTGGTGTTTTCACCACTCCACAGTGCGTTTGATATGCAGAACCAGCGATATCTTGGTTTACGTGGGGTTTCAAGCTCAGATATGCATTTTCTGCGATAATCTTGGTGAGACCTCAGTCCGAAGTATGCAGAAACATGGAGATCGCTCTTTTCGACCTATTGAATGCGAGAAACACGTTATCTGGTGTTTTCACCACTCCACAGTGCGTTTGATATGCAGAACCAGCGAAATCTTGGTTTTCGTTGGGTTTCAAGCTGAGATATGCATTTTTTACGATAATCATGGTGAGACTTCTGTTCGAAGTATGCAGAACCATCGAGATCGCACTTTTTGAGCTATTTAATGCGACAAACACGTTATCTGGTGTTTTCAGCACTCCACAGTGCGTTCGATATGCAGAACCAGCGATATCTGGGTTTTCGTGGGGTTTCAAGCTATGATATGCATTTTTTACGATAATCTTGATGAGACTTCTGTCCGAAGTATGCAGAAACATCGAGATCGCACTTTTCGAGCTATTTAATGCGACAAACACGTTATCTGGTGTTTTCAGCACTCCACAGTGCGTTTGATATGCAGAACCAGCGAAATCTTGGTTTTCGTGGGGTTTCAAGCTGAGATATGCATTTTTTACGATAATCTTGGTGAGACTTCTGTCCGTAGTATGCTTAATCATCGAGATCGCTCTATTCGAGCTATTTAATGCGAGAAACACGTTATCTGGTGTTTTCACCACTCCACAGTGCGTATGATATACAGAACCGACGATATCTTGGTTTTCGTGGGGTTTCAAGCTCAGATATGCATTTTCTGCGATAATCATGGTGAGACTTCTGTCCGAAGTATGCAGAATCATCGAGATCGCACTTTTCAAGCTATTTAATGCGAGAAACAGGTTATCTGGTGTTTTCACCACTCCACAGTGCGTATGATATGCAGAACCGACGATATCTTGGTTTTCGTGGGGTTTCAAGCTCAGATATGCATTTTCTGCGATAATCTTGGTGAGACTTCTATCCGAAGTATGCAGAGTCATCGAGATCGTACTTTTCGAGCTATTTAATGCGACAAACACGTTTTCTGGGGTTTTCACCACTCCACAGTTCGTTGGATATGCAGAACAGGAGATATCTTGGTTTTCGTGGGGTTTCTAGCTGAGATATGCATTTTCTGCGATAATCTTGGTGAGACCTGTGTCCGAAGCATGCAGAAACATCGAGATCGCTCTTTTCGACCTATTTAATGCGAGAAACACGTTATCTGGTGTTTTCAGCACTCCACAGTGCGTTTGATATGCAGAACCAGCGATATCTTGGTTTACGTGGGGTTTCAAGCTCAGATATGCATTTTCTGCGATAATCTTGGTGAGACTTCGGTCCGAAGTATGCAGAATCATCGAGATCGTACTATTCGAGCTATTTAATGCGAAAAACACGTTATCTGGTGTTTTCACCACTCCACAGTGCGTATGATATGCAGATCCGACGATATCTTGGTTTTCGTGGGGTTTCAAGCTCAGATATGCATTTTCTGCGATAATCTTGGTGAGACTTCTGTCCGAAGTATGCAGAGTCATCGAGATCGCTCTTTTCGAGCTATTTAATGCGAGAAACAAGTTATCTGGTGTTTTCACCACTCCACAATTCGTTGGATATGCAGAACAGGAGATATCTTGGTTTTCGTGGGGTTTCTAGCAGAGATATGCACTTTATGCGGTAATCTTGGTGAGACCTCTGTCCGAAGTATGCAGAAACATCGAGATCGCTCTTTTCGACCTATTTAATGCGAGAAACACGTTATCTGGTGTTTTCACCACTCCACAGTGCGTTTGATTAGCAGAACCAGCGAAATCTTGGTTTTCGTGGGGTTTCAAGCTGAGATATGCATTTTTTACGATAATCTTGTTGGGACTTCTGTCCGAAGTATGCTTAATCATCGAGACCGCTCTATTCGAGCTATTTAATGCGAGAAAAACCTTCTCTGGTGTTTTCACCACTCCACAGTGCGTTTGATATGCAGAACCAGCAATATCTTGGTTTTCGGGTGGTTTCAAGCTCAGATATGCATTTTCTGCGATAATCTTGGTGAGACTTCTGTCCGAAGTATGCAGAATCATCGAGATCGCACTTTTCGAGATATTTAATGCGAGAAACACGTTATCTGGTGTTTTCACCACTCCACAGTGCGTTTGATATGCAGAACCGGCGATATCTTGGTTTTTGTGGGGTTTCAAGCTGAGATATGCATTTTTTACGATAATCTTGGTGAGACTTCTGTCCGAAGTATGCTTAATCATCGAGACCGCTCTATTCGAGCTATTTAATGCGAGAAAAACCTTGTCTGGTGTTTTCACCACTCCACAGTGCGTTTGATATGCAGAACCAGCGATATCTTGGTTTTCGTGCGGTTTCAACCTCAGATATGCATTTTCTGCGATAATCTTGGTGAGACTTCTGTCCGAAGTATGCAGAGTCATCGAGATCGTACTTTTCGAGCTATTTAATGCGAGAAACACGTTATCTGGTGTTTTCACCACTCCACAGTGCGTATGATATGCAGAACCGACGATATCTTGGTTTTCGTGGGGTTTCAAGCTCAGATATGCATTTTCTGCGATAATCTTGGTGAGACTTCTGTCCGAAGTATGCAGAGTCATCGAGATCGTACTTTTCGAGCTATTTAATGCGAGAAACACGTAATCTGGTGTTTTCACCACTCCACAGTGCGTATGATATGCAGAACCGACGATATCTTGGTTTTCGTGCGGTTTCAAGCTCAGATATGCATTTTCTGCGATAATCTTGGTGAGACTTCTGTCCGAAGTATGCAGAGTCATCGAGATCGTACTTTTCGAGCTATTTAATGCGAGAAACACGTTATCTGGTGTTTTCACCACTCCACAGTGCGTATGATATGCAGAACCGACGATATCTTGGTTTTCGTGGGGTTTCAAGCTCAGATATGCATTTTCTGCGATAATCTTGGTGAGACTTCTGTCCGAAGTATGCAGAGTCATCGAGATCGTACTTTTCGAGCTATTTAATGCGAGAAACACGTTTTCTGGGGTTTTCACCACTCCACAGTTCGTTGGATATGCAGAACAGGAGATATCTTGGTTTTCGTGGGGTTTCTAGCAGAGATATGCATTTTCTGCGATAATCTTGGTGAGACCTCGGTCCGAAGTATGCAGAAACATCGAGATCGCTCTTTTCGACCTATTTAATGCGAGAAACACGTTATCTGGTATTTTCACCACTCCACAGTGCGTTTGATATGCAGAACCAGCGAAATCTTGGTTTTCGTGGGGTTTCAAGCTGAGATATGCATTTTTTACGATCATCATGGTGAGACCTCTGTCAGAAGTATGCAGAAACATCGAGATCGCTCTTTTCGAAATTTTTAATGCGAGAAACACGTTATCGGGTGTTTTCACCACTCCACAGTGCGGTTGATATGCATAACCAGCGAAATCTTGGTTTTCGTGTGGCTTCAAGCTCAGATATGCATTTTCTGCGATAATCATGGTGAGACTTCTGTCCGAAGTATGCAGAGTCATCGAGATCGCTCTTTTCGAGCTATTTAATGCGAGAAACAAGTTATCTGGTGTTTTCACCACTCCGCAGTGCGTTTGATATGCAGAACCAGCGATATCTTGGTTTTCGTGGGGTTTCAAGCTCAGATATGCATTTTCTGCGATAATCTTGGTGAGACTTCTGTCCGAAGTATGCAGAGTCATCGAGATCGTACTTTTCGAGCTATTCAATGCGAGAAACACGTTTTCTGGGGTTTTCACCACTCCACAGTTCGTTGGATATGCAGAACAGGAGATATCTTGGTTTTCGTGGGGTTTCTAGCAGAGATATGCATTTTCTGCGATAATCTAGGTGAGACTTCTGTCCGAAGTATGCTTAATCATCGAGATCGCTCGTTTCGAGCTATTTAATGCGAGAAACAAGTTATCTGGTGTTTTCACCACTCCACAGTGCGTTTGATATGCAGAAACAGCGATATCTTGGTTTTCGTGGGGTTTCAAGCTGAGATATGCATTTTTTACGATAATCATGGTGAGACTTCTGTCCGAAGTATGCAGAATCATCGAGATCGCACTTTTCGAGCTATTTAATGCGACAAACACGTTATCTGGTGTTTTCAGCACTCCGCAGTGCGCTCGATATGCAGAACCAGCGATATCTGGGTTTACGTGTGGTTTCAAGCTGAGATATGCATTTTTTACTATAATCTTGGTGAGACTTCAGCCCGAAGTATGCAGAATCATCGAGATCGCACTTTTCGAGCTATTTAATGCGACAAACACGTTATCTGGTGTTTTCAGCACACCACAGTGCGTTTGATATGCAGAACCAGCGAAATCTTGGTTTTCGTGGGGTTTCAAGCTGAGATATGCATTTTTTACGATAATCTTGGTGAGACTTCTGTCCGAAGTATGCTTAATCATCGAGATCGCTCTATTCGAGCTATTTAATGCGAGAAACACGTTATCTGGTGTTTTCACCACTCCACAGTGCGTATGATATACAGAACCGACGATATCTTGGTTTTCGTGGGGTTTCAAGCTCAGATATGCATTTTCTGCGATAATCATGGTGAGACTTCTGTCCGAAGTATGCAGAGTCATCGAGATCGTACTATTCGAGCTATTTAATGCGAAAAACACGTTATCTGGTGTTTTCACCACTCCACAGTGCGTATGATATGCAGAACCGACGATATCTTGGTTTTCGTGGGGTTTCAAGCTCAGATATGCATTTTCTGCGATAATCTTGGTGAGACTTCTGTCCGAAGTATGCAGAAACATGGAGATCGCTCTTTTCGACCTATTGAATGCGAGAAACACGTTATCTGGTGTTTTCACCACTCCACAGTGCGTTTGATATGCAGAACCAGCGAAATCTTGGTTTTCGTTGTGTTTCAAGCTGAGATATGCATTTTTTACGATAATCATGGTGAGACTTCTGTCCGAAGTATGCAGAATCATCGAGATCGCACTTTTCGAGCTATTTAATGCGACAAACACGTTATCTGGTGTTTTCAGCACACCACAGTGCGTTTGATATGCAGAACCAGCGAAATCTTGGTTTTCGTGGGGTTTCTAGCTGGGATATGCATTTTTTACGATAATCTTGGTGAGACTTCTGTCCGAAGTATGCAGAGTCATCGAGATCGCTCTATTCGAGCTATTTAATGCGAGAAACACGTTATCTGGTGTTTTCACCACTCCACAGTGCGTATGATATACAGAACCGACGATATCTTGGTTTTCGTGGGGTTTCAAGCTCAGATATGCATTTTCTGCGATAATCATGGTGAGACTTCTGTCCGAAGTATGCAGAGTCTTCGAGATCGCTCTTTTCGAGCTATTTAATGCGAGAAACAAGTTATCTGGTGTTTTCACCACTCCGCAGTGCGTTTGTTATGCAGAACCAGCGATATCTTGGTTTTCGTGGGGTTTCAAGCTCAGATATGCATTTTCTGCGATAATCTTGGTGTTGACTTCTGTCCGAAGTATGCAGAGTCATCGAGATCGTACTTTTCGAGCTATTTAATGCGACAAACACGTTATCTGGTTTTTTCACCACTCCACAGTGCGTATGATATGCAGAACCGACGATATCTTGGTTTTCGTGGGGTTTCAAGCTCAGATATGCATTTTCTGCGATAATCTTGGTGAGACTTCTGTCCGAAGTATGCAGAGTCATCGAGATCGTACTTTTCGAGCTATTTAATGCGAGAAACACGTTTTCTGGGGTTTTCACCACTCCACAGTTCGTTGGATATGCAGAACAGGAGATATCTTGGTTTTCGTGGGGTTTCTAGCAGAGATATGCATTTTCTGCGATAATCTTGGTGAGACCTCGGTCCGAAGTATGCAGAAACATCGAGATCGCTCTTTTCGACCTATTTAATGCGAGAAACACGTTATCTGGTATTTTCACCACTCCACAGTGCGTTTGATATGCAGAACCAGCGAAATCTTGGTTTTCGTGGGGTTTCAAGCTGAGATATGCATTTTTTACGATCATCATGGTGAGACCTCTGTCAGAAGTATGCAGAAACATCGAGATCGCTCTTTTCGAAATTTTTAATGCGAGAAACACGTTATCGGGTGTTTTCACCACTCCACAGTGCGGTTGATATGCATAACCAGCGAAATCTTGGTTTTCGTGTGGCTTCAAGCTCAGATATGCATTTTCTGCGATAATCATGGTGAGACTTCTGTCCGAAGTATGCAGAGTCATCGAGATCGCTCTTTTCGAGCTATTTAATGCGAGAAACAAGTTATCTGGTGTTTTCACCACTCCGCAGTGCGTTTGATATGCAGAACCAGCGATATCTTGGTTTTCGTGGGGTTTCAAGCTCAGATATGCATTTTCTGCGATAATCTTGGTGAGACTTCTGTCCGAAGTATGCAGAGTCATCGAGATCGTACTTTTCGAGCTATTCAATGCGAGAAACACGTTTTCTGGGGTTTTCACCACTCCACAGTTCGTTGGATATGCAGAACAGGAGATATCTTGGTTTTCATGGGGTTTCTAGCAGAGATATGCATTTTCTGCGATAATCTAGGTGAGACTTCTGTCCGAAGTATGCTTAATCATCGAGATCGCTCGTTTCGAGCTATTTAATGCGAGAAACAAGTTATCTGGTGTTTTCACCACTCCACAGTGCGTTTGATATGCAGAAACAGCGATATCTTGGTTTTCGTGGGGTTTCAAGCTGAGATATGCATTTTTTACGATAATCATGGTGAGACTTCTGTCCGAAGTATGCAGAATCATCGAGATCGCACTTTTCGAGCTATTTAATGCGACAAACACGTTATCTGGTGTTTTCAGCACTCCGCAGTGCGCTCGATATGCAGAACCAGCGATATCTGGGTTTACGTGTGGTTTCAAGCTGAGATATGCATTTTTTACTATAATCTTGGTGAGACTTCAGCCCGAAGTATGCAGAATCATCGAGATCGCACTTTTCGAGCTATTTAATGCGACAAACACGTTATCTGGTGTTTTCAGCACACCACAGTGCGTTTGATATGCAGAACCAGCGAAATCTTGGTTTTCGTGGGGTTTCAAGCTCAGATATGCATTTTCTGCGATAATCTTGGTGAGACTTCTGTCCGAAGTATGCAGAGTCATCGAGATCGTACTTTTCGAGCTATTTAATGCGAGAAACACGTTATCTGGTGTTTTCACCACTCCACAGTGCGTATGATATGCAGAACCGACGATATCTTGGTTTTCGTGGGGTTTCAAGCTCAGATATGCATTTTCTGCGATAATCTTGGTGAGACTTCTGTCCGAAGTATGCAGAGTCATCGAGATCGTACTTTTCGAGCTATTTAATGCGAGAAACACGTTTTCTGGGGTTTTCACCACTCCACAGTTCGTTGGATATGCAGAACAGGAGATATCTTGGTTTTCGTGGGGTTTCTAGCAGAGATATGCATTTTCTGCGATAATCTTGGTGAGACCTCGGTCCGAAGTATGCAGAAACATCGAGATCGCTCTTTTCGACCTATTTAATGCGAGAAACACGTTATCTGGTATTTTCACCACTCCACAGTGCGTTTGATATGCAGAACCAGCGAAATCTTGGTTTTCGTGGGGTTTCAAGCTGAGATATGCATTTTTTACGATCATCATGGTGAGACCTCTGTCAGAAGTATGCAGAAACATCGAGATCGCTCTTTTCGAAATTTTTAATGCGAGAAACACGTTATCGGGTGTTTTCACCACTCCACAGTGCGGTTGATATGCATAACCAGCGAAATCTTGGTTTTCGTGTGGCTTCAAGCTCAGATATGCATTTTCTGCGATAATCATGGTGAGACTTCTGTCCGAAGTATGCAGAGTCATCGAGATCGCTCTTTTCGAGCTATTTAATGCGAGAAACAAGTTATCTGGTGTTTTCACCACTCCGCAGTGCGTTTGATATGCAGAACCAGCGATATCTTGGTTTTCGTGGGGTTTCAAGCTCAGATATGCATTTTCTGCGATAATCTTGGTGAGACTTCTGTCCGAAGTATGCAGAGTCATCGAGATCGTACTTTTCGAGCTATTCAATGCGAGAAACACGTTTTCTGGGGTTTTCACCACTCCACAGTTCGTTGGATATGCAGAACAGGAGATATCTTGGTTTTCGTGGGGTTTCTAGCAGAGATATGCATTTTCTGCGATAATCTAGGTGAGACTTCTGTCCGAAGTATGCTTAATCATCGAGATCGCTCGTTTCGAGCTATTTAATGCGAGAAACAAGTTATCTGGTGTTTTCACCACTCCACAGTGCGTTTGATATGCAGAAACAGCGATATCTTGGTTTTCGTGGGGTTTCAAGCTGAGATATGCATTTTTTACGATAATCATGGTGAGACTTCTGTCCGAAGTATGCAGAATCATCGAGATCGCACTTTTCGAGCTATTTAATGCGACAAACACGTTATCTGGTGTTTTCAGCACACCACAGTGCGTTTGATATGCAGAACCAGCGAAATCTTGGTTTTCGTGGGGTTTCAAGCTGAGATATGCATTTTTTACGATAATCTTGGTGAGACTTCTGTCCGAAGTATGCTTAATCATCGAGATCGCTCTATTCGAGCTATTTAATGCGAGAAACACGTTATCTGGTGTTTTCACCACTCCACAGTGCGTATGATATACAGAACCGACGATATCTTGGTTTTCGTGGGGTTTCAAGCTCAGATATGCATTTTCTGCGATAATCATGGTGAGACTTCTGTCCGAAGTATGCAGAGTCATCGAGATCGTACTATTCGAGCTATTTAATGCGAAAAACACGTTATCTGGTGTTTTCACCACTCCACAGTGCGTATGATATGCAGAACCGACGATATCTTGGTTTTCGTGGGGTTTCAAGCTCAGATATGCATTTTCTGCGATAATCTTGGTGAGACTTCTGTCCGAAGTATGCAGAAACATGGAGATCGCTCTTTTCGACCTATTGAATGCGAGAAACACGTTATCTGGTGTTTTCACCACTCCACAGTGCGTTTGATATGCAGAACCAGCGAAATCTTGGTTTTCGTTGGGTTTCAAGCTGAGATATGCATTTTTTACGATAATCATGGTGAGACTTCTGTCCGAAGTATGCAGAATCATCGAGATCGCACTTTTCGAGCTATTTAATGCGACAAACACGTTATCTGGTGTTTTCAGCACACCACAGTGCGTTTGATATGCAGAACCAGCGAAATCTTGGTTTTCGTGGGGTTTCTAGCTGGGATATGCATTTTTTACGATAATCTTGGTGAGACTTCTGTCCGAAGTATGCAGAGTCATCGAGATCGCTCTATTCGAGCTATTTAATGCGAGAAACACGTTATCTGGTGTTTTCACCACTCCACAGTGCGTATGATATACAGAACCGACGATATCTTGGTTTTCGTGGGGTTTCAAGCTCAGATATGCATTTTCTGCGATAATCATGGTGAGACTTCTGTCCGAAGTATGCAGAGTCTTCGAGATCGCTCTTTTCGAGCTATTTAATGCGAGAAACAAGTTATCTGGTGTTTTCACCACTCCGCAGTGCGTTTGTTATGCAGAACCAGCGATATCTTGGTTTTCGTGGGGTTTCAAGCTCAGATATGCATTTTCTGCGATAATCTTGGTGTTGACTTCTGTCCGAAGTATGCAGAGTCATCGAGATCGTACTTTTCGAGCTATTTAATGCGACAAACACGTTATCTGGTGTTTTCACCACTCCACAGTGCGTATGATATGCAGAACCGACGATATCTTGGTTTTCGTGGGGTTTCAAGCTCAGATATGCATTTTCTGCGATAATCTTGGTGAGACTTCTGTCCGAAGTATGCAGAGTCATCGAGATCGTACTTTTCGAAATTTTTAATGCGAGAAACACGTTATCGGGTGTTTTCACCACTCCACAGTGCGGTTGATATGCATAACCAGCGAAATCTTGGTTTTCGTGTGGCTTCAAGCTCAGATATGCATTTTCTGCGATAATCATGGTGAGACTTCTGTCCGAAGTATGCAGAGTCATCGAGATCGCTCTTTTCGAGCTATTTAATGCGAGAAACAAGTTATCTGGTGTTTTCACCACTCCGCAGTGCGTTTGATATGCAGAACCAGCGATATCTTGGTTTTCGTGGGGTTTCAAGCTCAGATATGCATTTTCTGCGATAATCTTGGTGAGACTTCTGTCCGAAGTATGCAGAGTCATCGAGATCGTACTTTTCGAGCTATTCAATGCGAGAAACACGTTTTCTGGGGTTTTCACCACTCCACAGTTCGTTGGATATGCAGAACAGGAGATATCTTGGTTTTCGTGGGGTTTCTAGCAGAGATATGCATTTTCTGCGATAATCTAGGTGAGACTTCTGTCCGAAGTATGCTTAATCATCGAGATCGCTCGTTTCGAGCTATTTAATGCGAGAAACAAGTTATCTGGTGTTTTCACCACTCCACAGTGCGTTTGATATGCAGAAACAGCGATATCTTGGTTTTCGTGGGGTTTCAAGCTGAGATATGCATTTTTTACGATAATCATGGTGAGACTTCTGTCCGAAGTATGCAGAATCATCGAGATCGCACTTTTCGAGCTATTTAATGCGACAAACACGTTATCTGGTGTTTTCAGCACTCCGCAGTGCGCTCGATATGCAGAACCAGCGATATCTGGGTTTACGTGTGGTTTCAAGCTGAGATATGCATTTTTTACTATAATCTTGGTGAGACTTCAGCCCGAAGTATGCAGAATCATCGAGATCGCACTTTTCGAGCTATTTAATGCGACAAACACGTTATCTGGTGTTTTCAGCACACCACAGTGCGTTTGATATGCAGAACCAGCGAAATCTTGGTTTTCGTGGGGTTTCAAGCTGAGATATGCATTTTTTACGATAATCTTGGTGAGACTTCTGTCCGAAGTATGCTTAATCATCGAGATCGCTCTATTCGAGCTATTTAATGCGAGAAACACGTTATCTGGTGTTTTCACCACTCCACAGTGCGTATGATATACAGAACCGACGATATCTTGGTTTTCGTGGGGTTTCAAGCTCAGATATGCATTTTCTGCGATAATCATGGTGAGACTTCTGTCCGAAGTATGCAGAGTCATCGAGATCGTACTATTCGAGCTATTTAATGCGAAAAACACGTTATCTGGTGTTTTCACCACTCCACAGTGCGTATGATATGCAGAACCAGCGATATCTTGGTTTACGTGGGGTTTCAAGCTCAGATATGCATTTTCTGCGATAATCTTGGTGAGACTTCAGTCCGAAGTATGCAGAATCATCGAGATCGTACTATTCGAGCTATTTAATGCGAAAAACACGTTATCTGGTGTTTTCACCGCTCCACAGTGCGTATGATATGCAGAACCGACGATAGCTTGGTTTTCGTGGGGTTTCAAGCTCAGATATGCATTTTCTGCGATAATCTTGGTGAGACTTCTGTCCGAAGTATGCAGAGTCATCGAGATCGTACTTTTCGAGCTATTCAATGCGAGAAACACGTTTTCTGGGGTTTTCACCACTCCACAGTTCGTTGGATATGCAGAACAGGAGATATCTTGGTTTTCATGGGGTTTCTAGCAGAGATATGCATTTTCTGCGATAATCTAGGTGAGACTTCTGTCCGAAGTATGCTTAATCATCGAGATCGCTCGTTTCGAGCTATTTAATGCGAGAAACAAGTTATCTGGTGTTTTCACCACTCCACAGTGCGTTTGATATGCAGAAACAGCGATATCTTGGTTTTCGTGGGGTTTCAAGCTGAGATATGCATTTTTTACGATAATCATGGTGAGACTTCTGTCCGAAGTATGCAGAATCATCGAGATCGCACTTTTCGAGCTATTTAATGCGACAAACACGTTATCTGGTGTTTTCAGCACTCCACAGTGCGTTCGATATGCAGAACCAGCGATATCTGGGTTTACGTGGGGTTTCAAGCTGAGATATGCATTTTTTACGATAATCTTGGTGAGACTTCTGTCCGAAGTAAGCAGAATCATCGAGATCGCACTTTTCGAGCTATTTAATGCGACAAACACGTTATCTGGTGTTTTCAGCACACCACAGTGCGTTTGATATGCAGAACCAGCGAAATCTTGGTTTTCGTAGGGTTTCAAGCTGAGATATGCATTTTTTACGATAATCTTGGTGAGACTTCTGTCCGAAGTATGCTTAATCATCGAGATCGCTCTATTCGAGCTATTTAATGTGAGAAACACGTTATCTGGTGTTTTCACCACTCCACAGTGCGTATGATATACAGAACCGACGATATCTTGGTTTTCGTGGGGTTTCAAGCTCAGATATGCATTTTCTGCGATAATCATGGTGAGACTTCTGTCCGAAGTATGCAGAGTCATCGAGATCGTACTATTCGAGCTATTTAATGCGAAAAACACGTTATCTGGTGTTTTCACCACTCCACAATGCGTATGATATGCAGAACCGACGATATCTTGGTTTTCGTGGGGTTTCAAGCTCAGATATGCATTTTCTGCGATAATCTTGGTGAGACTTCTGTCCGAAGTATGCAGAAACATGGAGATCGCTCTTTTCGACCTATTGAATGCGAGAAACACGTTATCTGGTGTTTTCACCACTCCACAGTGCGTTTGATATGCAGAACCAGCGAAATCTTGGTTTTCGTTGGGGTTCAAGCTGAGATATGCATTTTTTACGATAATCATGGTGAGACTTCTGTCCGAAGTATGCAGAATCATCGAGATCGCACTTTTCGAGCTATTTAATGCGACAAACACGTTATCTGGTGTTTTCAGCACACCACAGTGCGTTTGATATGCAGAACCAGCGAAATCTTGGTTTTCGTGGGGTTTCAAGCTGAGATATGCATTTTTTACGATAATCTTGGTGAGACTTCTGTCCGAAGTATGCTTAATCATCGAGATCGCTCTATTCGAGCTATTTAATGCGAGAAACACGTTATCTGGTGTTTTGACCACTCCACAGTGCGTATGATATACAGAACCGACGATATCTTGGTTTTCGTGGGGTTTCAAGCTCAGATATGCATTTTCTGCGATAATCATCGTGAGACTTCTGTCCGAAGTATGCAGAGTCTTCGAGATCGCTCTTTTCGAGCTATTTAATGCGAGAAACAAGTTATCTGGTGTTTTCACCACTCCGCAGTGCGTTTGATATGCAGAACCAGCGATATCTTGGTTTTCGTGGGGTTTCAAGCTCAGATATGCATTTTCTGCGATAATCTTGGTGTAGACTTCTGTCCGAAGTATGCAGAGTCATCGAGATCGTACTTTTCGAGCTATTTAATGCGACAAACACGTTTTCTGGGGTTTTCACCACTCCACAGTTCGTTGGATATGCAGAACAGGAGATATCTTGGTTTTCGTGGGGTTTCTAGCAGAGATATGCATTTTCTGCGATAATCTTGGTGAGACCTGTGTCCGAAGTATGCAGAAACATCGAGATGGCTCTTTTCGACCTATTTAATGCGAGAAACACGTTATCTGGTGTTTTCAGCACTCCACAGTGCGTTTGATATGCAGAACCAGCGATATCTTGGTTTACGTGGGGTTTCAAGCTCAGATATGCATTTTCTGCGAGAATCTTGGTGAGACTTCTGTCCGAAGTATGCAGAGTCATCGAGATCGTACTTTTCGAGCTATTTAATGCGACAAACACGTTTTCTGGGGTTTTCACCACTCCACAGTTCGTTGGATATGCAGAACAGGAGATATCTTGGTTTTCGTGGGGTTTCTAGCAGAGATATGCATTTTCTGCGATAATCTTGGTGAGACTTCTGTCCGAAGTATGCTTAATCATCGAGATCGCTCTATTCGAGCTATTTAATGCGAGAAACACGTTATCTGGTGTTTTCACCACTCCACAGTGCGTATGATATACAGAACCGACGATATCTTGGTTTTCGTGGGGTTTCAAGCTCAGATATGCATTTTCTGCGATAATCATCGTGAGACTTCTGTCCGAAGTATGCAGAGTCTTCGAGATCGCTCTTTTCGAGCTATTTAATGCGAGAAACAAGTTATCTGGTGTTTTCACCACTCCGCAGTGCGTTTGATATGCAGAACCAGCGATATCTTGGTTTTCGTGGGGTTTCAAGCTCAGATATGCATTTTCTGCGATAATCTTGGTGTAGACTTCTGTCCGAAGTATGCAGAGTCATCGAGATCGTACTTTTCGAGCTATTTAATGCGACAAACACGTTTTCGAGGGTTTTCACCACTCCACAGTTCGTTGGATATGCAGAACAGGAGATATCTTGGTTTTCGTGGGGTTTCTAGCAGAGATATGCATTTTCTGCGATAATCTTGGTGAGACCTGTGTCCGAAGTATGCAGAAACATCGAGATGGCTCTTTTCGACCTATTTAATGCGAGAAACACGTTATCTGGTGTTTTCAGCACTCCACAGTGCGTTTGATATGCAGAACCAGCGATATCTTGGTTTACGTGGGGTTTCAAGCTCAGATATGCATTTTCTGCGATAATCTTGGTGAGACTTCTGTCCGAAGTATGCAGAGTCATCGAGATCGTACTTTTCGAGCTATTTAATGCGACAAACACGTTTTCTGGGGTTTTCACCACTCCACAGTTCGTTGGATATGCAGAACAGGAGATATCTTGGTTTTCGTGGGGTTTCTAGCAGAGATATGCATTTTCTGCGATAATCTTGGTGAGACTTCTGTCCGAAGTATGCTTAATCATCGAGATCGCTCTATTCGAGCTATTTAATGCGAGAAACACGTTATCTGGTGTTTTCAGCACTCCACAGTGCGTTTGATATGCAGAACCAGCGAAATCTTGGTTTTCGTGGGGTTTCAAGCTGAGATATGCATTTTTTACGATAATCTTGGTGAGACTTCTGTCCGAAGTATGCTTAATCATCGAGATCGCTCTATTCGAGCTATTTAATGCGAGAAACACGTTATCTGGTGTTTTCACCACTCCACAGTGCGTATGATATGCAGAACCGACGATATCTTGGTTTTCGTGGGGTTTCAAGCTCAGATATGCATTTTCTGCGATAATCTTGGTGAGACTTCTGTCCGAAGTATGCAGAGTCATCGAGATCGCTCTTTTCGAGCTATTTAATGCGAGAAACAAGTTATCTGGTGTTTTCACCACTCCGCAGTGCGTTTGATATGCAGAACCAGCGATATCTTGGTTTTCGTGGGGTTTCAAGCTCAGATATGCATTTTCTGCGATAATCTTGGTGAGACTTCTGTCCGAAGTATGCAGAGTCATCGAGATCGTACTTTTCGTGCTATTCAATGCGAGAAACACGTTTTCTGGGGTTTTCACCACTCCACAGTTCGTTGGATATGCAGAACAGGAGATATCTTGGTTTTCGTGGGGTTTCTAGCAGAGATATGCATTTTCTGCGATAATCTAGGTGAGACTTCTGTCCGAAGTATGCTTAATCATCGAGATCGCTCGTTTCGAGCTATTTAATGCGAGAAACAAGTTATCTGGTGTTTTCACCACTCCACAGTGCGTTTGATATGCAGAAACAGCGATATCTTGGTTTGCGTGGGGTTTCAAGCTGAGATATGCATTTTTTACGATAATCATGGTGAGACTTCTGTCCGAAGTATGCAGAATCATCGAGATCGCACTTTTCGAGCTATTTAATGCGATAAACACGATATCTGGTGTTTTCAGCACTCCACAGTGCGTTCGATATGCAGAACCAGCGATATCTGGGTTTACGTGGGGTTTCAAGCTGAGATATGCATTTTTTACGATAATCTTGGTGAGACTTCTGTCCGAAGTATGCAGAATCATCGAGATCGCACTTTTCGAGCTATTTAATGCGACAAACACGTTATCTGGTGTTTTCAGCACTCCACAGTGCGTTTGATATGCAGAACCAGCGAAATCTTGGTTTTCGTGGGGTTTCAAGCTGAGATATGCATTTTTTTACGATAATCTTGGTGAGACTTCTGTCCGAAGTATGCTTAATCATCGAGATCGCTCTATTCGAGATATTTAATGCGAGAAACACGTTATCTGGTGTTTTCACCACTCCGCAGTGCGTTTGATATGCAGAACCAGCGATATCTTGGTTTTCGTGGGGTTTCAAGCTCAGATATGCATTTTCTGCGATAATCATGGTGAGACTTCTGTCCGAAGTATGCAGAGTCATCGAGATCGTACTTTTCGAGCTATTTAATGCGACAAACACGTTTTCTGGGGTTTTCACCACCCCACAGTTCGTTGGATATGCAGAACAGGAGATATCTTGGTTTTCGTGGGGTTTCTAGCAGAGATATGCATTTTCTGCGCTAATCTTGGTGAGACCTCTGTCCGAAGTATGCAGAAACATGGAGATCGCTCTTTTCGACCTATTGAATGCGAGAAACACGTTATCTGGTGTTTTCACCACTCCACAGTGCGTTTGATATGCAGAACCAGCGAAATCTTGGTTTTCGTTGGGTTTCAAGCTGAGATATGCATTTTTTACGATAATCATGGTGAGACTTCTGTCCGAAGTATGCAGAATCATCGAGATCGCACTTTTCGAGCTATTTAATGCGACAAACACGTTATCTGGTGTTTTCAGCACACCACAGTGCGTTTGATATGCAGAACCAGCGAAATCTTGGTTTTCGTGGGGTTTCAAGCTGAGATATGCATTTTTTACGATAATCTTGGTGAGACTTCTGTCCGAAGTATGCTTAATCATCGAGATCGCACTTTTCGAGCTATTTAATGCGATAAACACGTTATCTGGTGTTTTCAGCACTCCACAGTGCGTTTGATATGCAGAACCAGCGATATCTTGGTTTACGTGGGGTTTCAAGCTCAGATATGCATTTTCTGCGATAATCTTGGTGAGACTTCTGTCCGAAGTATGCAGAGTCATCGAGATCGTACTTTTCGAGCTATTTAATGCGACAAACACGTTTTCTGGGGTTTTCACCACTCCACAGTTCGTTGGATATGCAGAACAGGAGATATCTTGGTTTTCGTGGGGTTTCTAGCAGAGATATGCATTTTCTGCGATAATCTTGGTGAGACCTGTGTCCGAAGTATGCAGAAACATCGAGATGGCTCTTTTCGACCTATTTAATGCGAGAAACACGTTATCTGGTGTTTTCAGCACTCCACAGTGCGTTTGATATGCAGAACCAGCGATATCTTGGTTTACGTGGGGTTTCAAGCTCAGATATGCATTTTCTGCGATAATCTTGGTGAGACTTCTGTCCGAAGTATGCAGAGTCATCGAGATCGTACTTTTCGAGCTATTTAATGCGACAAACACGTTTTCTGGGGTTTTCACCACTCCACAGTTCGTTGGATATGCAGAACAGGAGATATCTTGGTTTTCGTGGGGTTTCTAGCAGAGATATGCATTTTCTGCGATAATCTTGGTGAGACTTCTGTCCGAAGTATGCTTAATCATCGAGATCGCTCTATTCGAGCTATTTAATGCGAGAAACACGTTATCTGGTGTTTTCAGCACTCCACAGTGCGTTTGATATGCAGAACCAGCGAAATCTTGGTTTTCGTGGGGTTTCAAGCTGAGATATGCATTTTTTACGATAATCTTGGTGAGACTTCTGTCCGAAGTATGCTTAATCATCGAGATCGCTCTATTCGAGCTATTTAATGCGAGAAACACGTTATCTGGTGTTTTCACCACTCCACAGTGCGTATGATATGCAGAACCGACGATATCTTGGTTTTCGTGGGGTTTCAAGCTCAGATATGCATTTTCTGCGATAATCTTGGTGAGACTTCTGTCCGAAGTATGCAGAGTCATCGAGATCGCTCTTTTCGAGCTATTTAATGCGAGAAACAAGTTATCTGGTGTTTTCACCACTCCGCAGTGCGTTTGATATGCAGAACCAGCGATATCTTGGTTTTCGTGGGGTTTCAAGCTCAGATATGCATTTTCTGCGATAATCTTGGTGAGACTTCTGTCCGAAGTATGCAGAGTCATCGAGATCGTACTTTTCGTGCTATTCAATGCGAGAAACACGTTTTCTGGGGTTTTCACCACTCCACAGTTCGTTGGATATGCAGAACAGGAGATATCTTGGTTTTCGTGGGGTTTCTAGCAGAGATATGCATTTTCTGCGATAATCTAGGTGAGACTTCTGTCCGAAGTATGCTTAATCATCGAGATCGCTCGTTTCGAGCTATTTAATGCGAGAAACAAGTTATCTGGTGTTTTCACCACTCCACAGTGCGTTTGATATGCAGAAACAGCGATATCTTGGTTTGCGTGGGGTTTCAAGCTGAGATATGCATTTTTTACGATAATCATGGTGAGACTTCTGTCCGAAGTATGCAGAATCATCGAGATCGCACTTTTCGAGCTATTTAATGCGATAAACACGATATCTGGTGTTTTCAGCACTCCACAGTGCGTTCGATATGCAGAACCAGCGATATCTGGGTTTACGTGGGGTTTCAAGCTGAGATATGCATTTTTTACGATAATCTTGGTGAGACTTCTGTCCGAAGTATGCAGAATCATCGAGATCGCACTTTTCGAGCTATTTAATGCGACAAACACGTTATCTGGTGTTTTCAGCACTCCACAGTGCGTTTGATATGCAGAACCAGCGAAATCTTGGTTTTCGTGGGGTTTCAAGCTGAGATATGCATTTTTTTACGATAATCTTGGTGAGACTTCTGTCCGAAGTATGCTTAATCATCGAGATCGCTCTATTCGAGATATTTAATGCGAGAAACACGTTATCTGGTGTTTTCACCACTCCGCAGTGCGTTTGATATGCAGAACCAGCGATATCTTGGTTTTCGTGGGGTTTCAAGCTCAGATATGCATTTTCTGCGATAATCATGGTGAGACTTCTGTCCGAAGTATGCAGAGTCATCGAGATCGTACTTTTCGAGCTATTTAATGCGACAAACACGTTTTCTGGGGTTTTCACCACCCCACAGTTCGTTGGATATGCAGAACAGGAGATATCTTGGTTTTCGTGGGGTTTCTAGCAGAGATATGCATTTTCTGCGCTAATCTTGGTGAGACCTCTGTCCGAAGTATGCAGAAACATGGAGATCGCTCTTTTCGACCTATTGAATGCGAGAAACACGTTATCTGGTGTTTTCACCACTCCACAGTGCGTTTGATATGCAGAACCAGCGAAATCTTGGTTTTCGTTGGGTTTCAAGCTGAGATATGCATTTTTTACGATAATCATGGTGAGACTTCTGTCCGAAGTATGCAGAATCATCGAGATCGCACTTTTCGAGCTATTTAATGCGACAAACACGTTATCTGGTGTTTTCAGCACACCACAGTGCGTTTGATATGCAGAACCAGCGAAATCTTGGTTTTCGTGGGGTTTCAAGCTGAGATATGCATTTTTTACGATAATCTTGGTGAGACTTCTGTCCGAAGTATGCTTAATCATCGAGATCGCTCTATTCGAGCTATTTAATGCGAGAAACACGTTATCTGGTGTTTTCACCACTCCACAGTGCGTATGATATACAGAACCGACGATATCTTGGTTTTCGTGGGGTTTCAAGCTCAGATATGCATTTTCTGCGATAATCATGGTGAGACTTCTGTCCGAAGTATGCAGAGTCATCGAGATCGCTCTTTTCGAGCTATTTAATGCGACAAACACTTTTTCTGGGGTTTTCACCACTCCACAGTTCGTTGGATATGCAGAACAGGAGATATCTTGGTTTTCGTGGGGTTTCTAGCAGAGATATGCATTTTCTGCGATAATCTTGGTGAGACCTGTGTCCGAAGTATGCAGAAACATCGAGATCGCTCTTTTCGACCTATTTAATGCGAGAAACACGTTATCTGGTGTTTTCAGCACTCCACAGTGCGTTTGATATGCAGAACCAGCGATATCTTGGTTTACGTGGGGTTTCAAGCTCAGATATGCATTTTCTGCGATAATCTTGGTGAGACTTCAGTCCGAAGTATGCAGAATCATCGAGATCGTACTATTCGAGCTATTTAATGCGAAAAACACGTTATCTGGTGTTTCCACCACTCCACAGTGCGTATGATATGCAGAACCGACGATATCTTGGTTTTCGTGGGGTTTCAAGCTTAGATATGCATTTTCTGCGATAATCTTGGTGAGACTTCTGTCCGAAGTATGCAGAGTCATCGAGATCGCTCTTTTCGAGCTATTTAATGCGAGAAACAAGTTATCTGGTGTTTTCACCACTCCGCAGTGCGTTTGATATGCAGAACTAGCGATATCTTGGTTTTCGTGGGGTTTCAAGCTTAGATATGCATTTTCTGCGATAATCTTGGTGAGACTTCTGTCCGAAGTATGCAGAGTCATCGAGATCGTACTTTTCGAGCTATTCAATGCGAGAAACACGTTTTCTGGGGTTTTCACCACTCCACAGTTCGTTGGATATGCAGAACAGGAGATATCTTGGTTTTCGTGGGGTTTCTAGCAGAGATATGCATTTTCTGCGATAATCTTGGTGAGACCTCTGTCCGAAGTATGCAGAAACATGGAGATCGCTCTTTTCGACCTATTGAATGCGAGAAACACGTTATCTGGTGTTTTCACCACTCCACAGTGCGTATGATATGCAGAACCGACGATATCGTGGTTTTCGTGGTGTTTCAAGCTCAGATATGCATTTTCTGCGATAATCTTGGTGAGACTTCTGTCCGAAGTATGCAGAGTCATCGAGATCGCTCTTTTCGAGCTATTTAATGCGAGAAACAAGTTATCTGGTGTTTTCACCACTCCGCAGTGCGTTTGATATGCAGATCCAGCGATATCTTGGTTTTCGTGGGGTTTCAAGCTCAGATATGCATTTTCTGCGATAATCTTGGTGAGACTTCTGTCCGAAGTATGCAGAGTCATCGAGATCGTACTTTTCGAGCTATTCAATGCGAGAAACACGTTTTCTGGGGTTTTCACCACTCCACAGTTCGTTGGATATGCAGAACAGGAGATATCTTGGTTTTCTTGGGGTTTCTAGCAGAGATATGCATTTTCTGCGATAATCTAGGTGAGACTTCTGTTCGAAGTATGCATAATCATCGAGATCGCTCGTTTCGAGCTATTTAATGCGAGAAACAAGTTATCTGGTGTTTTCACCACTCCACAGTGCGTTTGATATGCAGAAACAGCGATATCTTGGTTTGCGTGGGGTTTCAAGCTGAGATATGCATTTTTCACGATAATCATGGTGAGACTTCTGTCCGAAGTATGCAGAATCATCGAGATCGCACTTTTCGAGCTATTTAATGCGACAAACACGTTATCTGGTGTTTTCAGCACTCCACAGTGCGTTCGATATGCAGAACCAGCGATATCTGGGTTTACGTGGGGTTTCAAGCTGAGATATGCATTTTTTACGATAATCTTGGTGAGACTTCTGTCCGAAGTATGCAGAATCATCGAGATCGCACTTTTCGAGCTATTTAATGCGACAAACACGTTATCTGGTGTTTTCAGCACTCCACAGTGCGTTTGATATGCAGAACCAGCGAAATCTTGGTTTTCGTGGGGTTTCAAGCTGAGATATGCATTTTTTTACGATAATCTTGGTGAGACTTCTGTCCGAAGTATGCTTAATCATCGAGATCGCTCTATTCGAGATATTTAATGCGAGAAACACGTTATCTGGTGTTTTCACCACTCCGCAGTGCTTTTGATATGCAGAACCAGCGATATCTTGGTTTTCGTGGGGTTTCAAGCTCAGATATGCATTTTCTGCGATAATCTTGGTGAGACTTCTGTCCGAAGTATGCAGAGTCATCGAGATCGTACTTTTCGAGCTATTTAATGCGACAAACACGTTTTCTGGGGTTTTCACCACCCCACAGTTCGTTGGATATGCAGAACAGGAGATATCTTGGTTTTCGTGGGGTTTCTAGCAGAGATATGCATTTTCTGCGCTAATCTTGGTGAGACCTCTGTCCGAAGTATGCAGAAACATGGAGATCGCTCTTTTCGACCTATTGAATGCGAGAAACACGTTATCTGGTGTTTTCACCACTCCACAGTGCGTTTGATATGCAGAACCAGCGAAATCTTGGTTTTCGTTGGGTTTCAAGCTGAGATATGCATTTTTTACGATAATCATGGTGAGACTTCTGTCCGAAGTATGCAGAATCATCGAGATCGCACTTTTCGAGCTATTTAATGCGACAAACACGTTATCTGGTGTTTTCAGCACACCACAGTGCGTTTGATATGCAGAACCAGCGAAATCTTGGTTTTCGTGGGGTTTCAAGCTGAGATATGCATTTTTTACGATAATCTTGGTGAGACTTCTGTCCGAAGTATGCTTAATCATCGAGATCGCTCTATTCGAGCTATTTAATGCGAGAAACACGTTATCTGGTGTTTTCACCACTCCACAGTGCGTATGATATACAGAACCGACGATATCTTGGTTTTCGTGGGGTTTCAAGCTCAGATATGCATTTTCTGCGATAATCATGGTGAGACTTCTGTCCGAAGTATGCAGAGTCATCGAGATCGCTCTTTTCGAGCTATTTAATGCGACAAACACTTTTTCTGGGGTTTTCACCACTCCACAGTTCGTTGGATATGCAGAACAGGAGATATCTTGGTTTTCGTGGGGTTTCTAGCAGAGATATGCATTTTCTGCGATAATCTTGGTGAGACCTGTGTCCGAAGTATGCAGAAACATCGAGATCGCTCTTTTCGACCTATTTAATGCGAGAAACACGTTATCTGGTGTTTTCAGCACTCCACAGTGCGTTTGATATGCAGAACCAGCGATATCTTGGTTTACGTGGGGTTTCAAGCTCAGATATGCATTTTCTGCGATAATCTTGGTGAGACTTCAGTCCGAAGTATGCAGAATCATCGAGATCGTACTATTCGAGCTATTTAATGCGAAAAACACGTTATCTGGTGTTTCCACCACTCCACAGTGCGTATGATATGCAGAACCGACGATATCTTGGTTTTCGTGGGGTTTCAAGCTTAGATATGCATTTTCTGCGATAATCTTGGTGAGACTTCTGTCCGAAGTATGCAGAGTCATCGAGATCGCTCTTTTCGAGCTATTTAATGCGAGAAACAAGTTATCTGGTGTTTTCACCACTCCGCAGTGCGTTTGATATGCAGAACTAGCGATATCTTGGTTTTCGTGGGGTTTCAAGCTCAGATATGCATTTTCTGCGATAATCTTGGTGAGACTTCTGTCCGAAGTATGCAGAGTCATCGAGATCGTACTTTTCGAGCTATTCAATGCGAGAAACACGTTTTCTGGGGTTTTCACCACTCCACAGTTCGTTGGATATGCAGAACAGGAGATATCTTGGTATTCGTGGGGTTTCTAGCAGAGATATGCATTTTCTGCGATAATCTTGGTGAGACCTCTGTCCGAAGTATGCAGAAACATGGAGATCGCTCTTTTCGACCTATTGAATGCGAGAAACACGTTATCTGGTGTTTTCACCACTCCACAGTGCGTATGATATGCAGAACCGACGATATCGTGGTTTTCGTGGGGTTTCAAGCTCAGATATGCATTTTCTGCGATAATCTTGGTGAGACTTCTGTCCGAAGTATGCAGAGTCATCGAGATCGTACTTTTCGAGCTATTCAATGCGAGAAACACGTTTTCTGGGGTTTTCACCACTCCACAGTTCGTTGGATATGCAGAACAGGAGATATCATGGTTTTCGTGGGGTTTCTAGCAGAGATATGCATTTTCTGCGATAATCTAGGTGAGACTTCTGTTCGAAGTATGCTTAATCATCGAGATCGCTCGTTTCGAGCTGTTTAATGCGAGAAACAAGTTATCTGGTGTTTTCACCACTCCGCAGTGCGTTTGATATGCAGATCCAGCGATATCTTGGTTTTCGTGGGGTTTCAAGCTCAGATATGCATTTTCTGCGATAATCTTGGTGAGACTTCTGTCCGAAGTATGCAGAGTCATCGAGATCGTACTTTTCGAGCTATTCAATGCGAGAAACACGTTTTCTGGGGTTTTCACCACTCCACAGTTCGTTGGATATGCAGAACAGGAGATATCTTGGTTTTCGTGGGGTTTCTAGCAGAGATATGCATTTTCTGCGATAATCTAGGTGAGACTTCTGTTCGAAGTATGCTTAATCATCGAGATCGCTCGTTTCGAGCTATTTAATGCGAGAAACAAGTTATCTGGTGATTTCACCACTCCACAGTGCGTTTGATATGCAGAAACAGCGATATCATGGTTTTCGTGGGGTTTCAAGCTGAGATATGCATTTTTTACGATAATCATGGTGAGACTTCTGTCCGAAGTATGCAGAATCATCGAGATCGCACTTTTCGAGCTATTTAATGCGACAAACACGTTATCTGGTGTTTTCAGCACTCCACAGTGCGTTTGATATGCAGAACCAGCGAAATCTTGGTTTTCGTTGGGTTTCAAGCTGAGATATGCATTTTTTACGATAATCATGGTGAGACTTCTGTCCGAAGTATGCAGAATCATCGAGATCGCACTTTTCGAGCTATTTAATGCGACAAACACGTTATCTGGTGTTTTCAGCACTCCACAGTGCGTTTGATATGCAGAACCAGCGAAATCTTGGTTTTCGTGGGGTTTCAAGCTGAGATATGCATTTTCTGCGATAATCTTGGTGAGACTTCTATCCGAAGTATGCAGAATCATCGAGATCGCACTTTTCGAGCTATTTAATGCGACAAACACGTTATCTGGTGTTTTCAGCACTCCACAGTACGTTGGATATGCAGAACAGGAGATATCTTGGTTTTCGTGGGGTTTCTAGCAGAGATATGCATTTTCTGCGATAATCTTGGTGAGACCTGTGTCCAAAGTATGCAGAAACATCGAGATCGCTCTTTTCGACCTATTTAATGCGAGAAACACGTTATCTGGTGTTTTCACCACTCCACAGTGCGTTTGATATGCAGAACCAGCGAAATCTTGGTTTTCGTTGGGTTTCAAGCTGAGATATGCATTTTTTACGATAATCATGGTGAGACTTCTGTCCGAAGTATGCAGAATCATCGAGATCGCACTTTTCGAGCTATTTAATGCGACAAACACGTTATCTGGTGTTTTCAGCACTCCACAGTGCGTTTGATATGCAGAACCAGCGAAATCTTGGTTTTCGTGGGGTTTCAAGCTGAGATATGCATTTTTTTACGATAATCTTGGTGAGACTTCTGTCCGAAGTATGCTTAATCATCGAGATCGCTCTATTCGAGATATTTAATGCGAGAAACACGTTATCTGGTGTTTTCACCACTCCACAGTGCGTATGATATGCAGAACCGACGATATCTTGGTTTCCGTGGGGTTTCAAGCTCAGATATGCATTTTCTGCGATAATCTTGGTGAGACTTCTGTCCGAAGTATGCAGAGTCATCGAGATCGTACTTTTTGAGCTATTTAATGCGACAAACACGTTTTCTGGTGTTTTCACCACTCCACAGTTCGTTGGATATGCAGAACAGGAGATATCTTGGTCTTCGTGGGGTTTCTAGCAGAGATATGCATTTTCTGCGATAATCTTGGTGAGACCTGTGTCCAAAGTATGCAGAAACATCGAGATCGCTCTTTTCGACCTATTTAATGCGAGAAACACGTTATCTGGTGTTTTCACCACTCCACAGTGCGTTTGATATGCAGAACCAGCGAAATCTTGGTTTTCGTTGGGTTTCAAGCTGAGATATGCATTTTTTACGATAATCATGGTGAGACTTCTGTCCGAAGTATGCAGAATCATCGAGATCGCACTTTTCGAGCTATTTAATGCGACAAACACGTTATCTGGTGTTTTCAGCACTCCACAGTGCGTTTGATATGCAGAACCAGCGAAATCTTGGTTTTCGTGGGGTTTCAAGCTGAGATATGCATTTTCTGCGATAATCTTGGTGAGACTTCTGTCCGAAGTATGCAGAATCATCGAGATCGCACTTTTCGAGCTATTTAATGCGACAAACACGTTATCTGGTGTTTTCAGCACTCCACAGTGCGTTTGATATGCAGAACCAGCGATATCTTGGTTTTCGTGGGGTTTCAAGATCAGATATGCATTTTCTGGGATAATCTTGGTGAGACTTCTGTCCGAAGTATGCAGAGTCATCGAGATCGTACTTTTCGAGCTATTCAATGCGAGAAACACGTTTTCTGGGGTTTTCACCACTCCACAGTGCGTTCGATATGCAGAACCAGCGATATCTGGGTTTTCGTGGGGTTTCAAGCTGAGATATGCATTTTTTACGATAATCTTGGTGAGACTTCTGTCCGAAGTATGCAGAATCATCGAGATCGCACTTTTCGAGCTATTTAATGCGACAAACACGTTATCTGGTGTTTTCAGCACTCCACAGTGCGTTTGATATGCAGAACCAGCGAAATCTTGGTTTTCGTGGGGTTTCAAGCTGAGATATGCATTTTTTTACGATAATCTTGGTGAGACTTCTGTCCGAAGTATGCTTAATCATCGAGATCGCTCTATTCGAGATATTTAATGCGAGAAACACGTTATCTGGTGTTTTCACCACTCCACAGTGCGTATGATATGCAGAACCGACGATATCTTGGTTTCCGTGGGGTTTCAAGCTCAGATATGCATTTTCTGCGATAATCTTGGTGAGACTTCTGTCCGAAGTATGCAGAGTCATCGAGATCGTACTTTTTGAGCTATTTAATGCGACAAACACGTTTTCTGGGGTTTTCACCACTCCACAGTTCGTTGGATATGCAGAACAGGAGATATCTTGGTTTTCGTGGGGTTTCTAGCAGAGATATGCATTTTCTGCGATAATCTTGGTGAGACCTGTGTCCAAAGTATGCAGAAACATCGAGATCGCTCTTTTCGACCTATTTAATGCGAGAAACACGTTATCCGGTGTTTTCAGCACTCCACAGTGCGTTTGATATGCAGAACCAGCGATATCTGGGTTTTCGTGGGGTTTCAAGCTGAGATATGCATTTTTTACGATAATCTTGGTGAGACTTCTGTCCGAAGTATGCAGAATCATCGAGATCGCACTATTCGAGCTATTTAATGCGACAAACACGTTATCTGGTGTTTTCAGCACTCCACAGTGCGTTTGATATGCAGAACCAGCGAAATCTTGGTTTTCGTGGGGTTTCAAGCTGAGATATGCATTTTTTACGATAATCTTGGTGATACTTCTGTCTGAAGTATGCTTAATCATCGAGATCGCTCAATTCGAGATATTTAATGCGAGAAACACGTTATCTGGTGTTTTCACTACTCCACAGTGCGTATGATATGCAGAACCGACGATATCTTGGTTTTCGTGGGGTTTCAAGCTCAGATATGCATTTTCTGCGATAATCTTGGTGAGACTTCTGTCCGAAGTATGCAGAGTCATCGAGATCGTACTTTTCGAGCTATTCAATGCGAGAAACACGTTTTCTCGGGTTTTCACCACTCCACAGTGCGTTTGATATGCAGAACCAGCGATATCTGGGTTTTCGTGGGGTTTCAAGCTGAGATATGCATTTTTTACGATAATCTTGGTGAGACTTCTGTCCGAAGTATGCAGAATCATCGAGATCGTACTTTTCGAGCTATTTAATGCGACAAACACGTTTTCTGGGGTTTTCACCACTCCACAGTTCGTTGGATATGCAGAACAGGAGATATCTTGGTTTTCGTGGGGTTTCTAGCAGAGATATGCATTTTCTGCGATAATCTTGGTGAGACTTCTGTCCGAAGTATGCAGAATCATCGAGATCGCACTTTTCGAGCTATTTAATGCGACAAACACGTTATTCGGTGTTTTCAGCACTCCACAGTGCGTTTGATATGCAGAACCAGCGATATCTGGGTTTTCGTGGGGTTTCAAGCTGAGATATGCATTTTTTACGATAATCTTGGTGAGACTTCTGTCCGAAGTATGCAGAATCATCGAGATCGCACTTTTCGAGCTATTTAATGCGACAAACACGTTATCTGGTGTTTTCAGCACTCCACAGTGCGTTTGATATGCAGAACCAGCGAAATCTTGGTTTTCGTGGGGTTTCAAGCTGAGATATGCATTTTTTTACGATAATCTTGGTGAGACTTCTGTCCGAAGTATGCTTAATCATCGAGATCGCTCTATTCGAGATATTTAATGCGAGAAACACGTTATCTGGTGTTTTCACCACTCCACAGTGCGTATGATATGCAGAACCGACGATATCTTGGTTTCCGTGGGGTTTCAAGCTCAGATATGCATTTTCTGCGATAATCTTGGTGAGACTTCTGTCCGAAGTATGCAGAGTCATCGAGATCGTACTTTTTGAGCTATTTAATGCGACAAACACGTTTTCTGGGGTTTTCACCACTCCACAGTTCGTTGGATATGCAGAACAGGAGATATCTTGGTTTTCGTGGGGTTTCTAGCAGAGATATGCATTTTCTGCGATAATCTTGGTGAGACCTGTGTCCAAAGTATGCAGAAACATCGAGATCGCTCTTTTCGACCTATTTAATGCGAGAAACACGTTATCCGGTGTTTTCAGCACTCCACAGTGCGTTTGATATGCAGAACCAGCGATATCTGGGTTTTCGTGGGGTTTCAAGCTGAGATATGCATTTTTTACGATAATCTTGGTGAGACTTCTGTCCGAAGTATGCAGAATCATCGAGATCGCACTATTCGAGCTATTTAATGCGACAAACACGTTATCTGGTGTTTTCAGCACTCCACAGTGCGTTTGATATGCAGAACCAGCGAAATCTTGGTTTTCGTGGGGTTTCAAGCTGAGATATGCATTTTTTACGATAATCTTGGTGATACTTCTGTCTGAAGTATGCTTAATCATCGAGATCGCTCAATTCGAGATATTTAATGCGAGAAACACGTTATCTGGTGTTTTCACTACTCCACAGTGCGTATGATATGCAGAACCGACGATATCTTGGTTTTCGTGGGGTTTCAAGCTCAGATATGCATTTTCTGCGATAATCTTGGTGAGACTTCTGTCCGAAGTATGCAGAGTCATCGAGATCGTACTTTTCGAGCTATTCAATGCGAGAAACACGTTTTCTCGGGTTTTCACCACTCCACAGTGCGTTTGATATGCAGAACCAGCGATATCTGGGTTTTCGTGGGGTTTCAAGCTGAGATATGCATTTTTTACGATAATCTTGGTGAGACTTCTGTCCGAAGTATGCAGAATCATCGAGATCGTACTTTTCGAGCTATTTAATGCGACAAACACGTTTTCTGGGGTTTTCACCACTCCACAGTTCGTTGGATATGCAGAACAGGAGATATCTTGGTTTTCGTGGGGTTTCAAGCTCAGATATGCATTTTCTGCGATAATCTTGGTGAGACTTCTGTCCGAAGTATGCAGAGTCATCGAGATCGTACTTTTCGAGCTATTCAATGCGAGAAACACGTTTTCTCGGGTTTTCACCACTCCACAGTGCGTTTGATATGCAGAACCAGCGATATCTTGGTTTTCGTGGGGTTTCAAGCTCAGATATGCATTTTCTGCGATAATCTTGGTGAGAATTCTGTCCGAAGTATGCAGAGTCATCGAGATCGTACTTTTCGAGCTATTCTATGCGAGAAAAACGTTTTCTGGGGTTTTCACGACTCCACAGTTCGTTGGATATGCAGAACAGGAGGTATCTTGGTTTTCGTGGGGTTTCTAGCAGAGATATGCATTTTCTGCGATAATCTTGGTGAGACTTCTGTCCGAAGTATGCAGAATCATCGAGATTGCACTTTTCGAGCTATTTAATGCGACAAACACGTTATCTGGTGTTTTCAGCACTCCACAGTGCGTTTGATATGCAGAACCAGCGATATCTGGGTTTTCGTGGGGTTTCAAGCTGAGATATGCATTTCTTACGATAATCTTGGTGAGACTTCTGTCCGAAGTATGCAGAATCATCGAGATCGCTCTTTTCAAGCTATTTAATGCGAGAAACACGTTTTCTGGGGTTTTCACCACTCCACAGTGCGTTTGATATGCAGAACCAGCGAAATCTTGGTTTTCGTGGGGTTTCAAGATGAGATATGCATTTTTTACGATAATCTTGGTGAGACTTCTGTCCGAAGTATGCTTAATCATCGAGATCGCTCTATTCGAGATATTTAATGCGAGAAACACGTTATCTGGTGTTTTCACCACTCCACAGTGCGTATGATATGCAGAACCGACGATATCTTGGTTTTCGTGGGGTTTCAAGCTCAGATATGCATTTTCTGCGATAATCTTGGTGAGACTTCTGTCCGAAGTATGCAGAATCATCGAGATCGCACTTTTCGAGCTATTTAATGCGACAAACACGTTATCTGGTGTTTTCAGCACTCCACAGTGCGTTTGATATGCAGAACCAGCGATATCTGGGTTTTCGTGGGGTTTCAAGCTGAGATATGCATTTTTTACGATAATCTTGGTGAGACTTCTGTCCGAAGTATGCAGAATCATCGAGATCGCACTTTTCGAGCTATTTAATGCGACAAACACGTTATCTGGTGTTTTCAGCACTCCACAGTGCGTTTGATATGCAGAACCAGCGAAATCTTGGTTTTCGGGGGGTTTCAAGCTGAGATATGAATTTTTTTACGATAATCTTGGTGAGACTTCTGTCCGAAGTATGCTTAATCATCGAGATCGCTCTATTCGAGATATTTAATGCGAGAAACACGTTATCTGGTGTTTTCACCACTCCACAGTGCGTATGATATGCAGAACCGACGATATCTTGGTTTTCCTGGGGTTTCAAGCTCAGATATGCATTTTCTGCGATAATCTTGGTGAGACTTCTGTCCGAAGTATGCAGAGTCATCGAGATCGTACTTTTCGAGCTATTTAATGCGACAAACACGTTTTCTGGGGTTTTCACCACTCCACAGTTCGTTGGATATGCAGAACAGGAGATATCTTGGTTTTCGTGGGGTTTCTAGCAGAGATATGCATTTTCTGCGATAATCTTGGTGAGACCTCTGTCCGAAGTATGCAGAAACATCGAGATCGCTCTTTTCGACCTATTTAATGCGAGAAACACGTTATCTGGTGTTTTCACCACTCCGCAGTGCGTTTGATATGCAGAACCGACGATATCTTGGTTTTCGTGGGGTTTCAAGCTCAGATATGCATTTTCTGCGATAATCTTGTTGAGACTTCTGTCCGAAGTATGCAGAGTCATCGAGATCGCTCTTTTCGAGCTATTTAATGCGAGAAACAAGTTATCCGGTGTTTTCAGCACTCCACAGTGCGTTTGATATGCAGAACCAGCGATATCTGGGTTTTCGTGGGGTTTCAAGCTGAGATATGCATTTTTTACGATAATCTTGGTGAGACTTCTGTCCGAAGTATGCAGAATCATCGAGATCGCACTTTTCGAGCTATTTAATGCGACAAACACGTTATCTGGTGTTTTCAGCACTCCACAGTGCGTTTGATATGCAGAACCAGCGAAATCTTGGTTTTCGTGGGGTTTCAAGCTGAGATATGCATTTTTTACGATAATCTTGGTGATACTTCTGTCTGAAGTATGCTTAATCATCGAGATCGCTCAATTCGAGATATTTAATGCGAGAAACACGTTATCTGGTGTTTTCACTACTCCACAGTGCGTATGATATGCAGAACCGACGATATCTTGGTTTTCGTGGGGTTTCAAGCTCAGATATGCATTTTCTGCGATAATCTTGGTGAGACTTCTGTCCGAAGTATGCAGAGTCATCGAGATCGTACTTTTCGAGCTATTCAATGCGAGAAACACGTTTTCTCGGGTTTTCACCACTCCACAGTGCGTTTGATATGCAGAACCAGCGATATCTTGGTTTTCGTGGGGTTTCAAGCTCAGATATGCATTTTCTGCGATAATCTTGGTGAGACTTCTGTCCGAAGTATGCAGAGTCATCGAGATCGTACTTTTCGAGCTATTCTATGCGAGAAAAACGTTTTCTGGGGTTTTCACCACTCCACAGTTCGTTGGATATGCAGAACAGGAGATATCTTGGTTTTCGTGGGGTTTCTAGCAGAGATATGCATTTCCTGCGATAATCTTGGTGAGACTTCTGTCCGAAGTATGCAGAATCATCGAGATCGCACTTTTCGAGCTATTTAATGCGACAAACACGTTATCTGGTGTTTTCAGCACTCCACAGTGCGTTTGATATGCAGAACAGGAGATATCTTGGTTTTCGTGGGGTTTCTAGCAGAGATATGCATTTTCTGCGATAATCTTGGTGAGACTTCTGTCCGAAGTATGCTTAACCATCGAGATCGCTCGTTTCGAGCTATTTAATGCGAGAAACATGTTATCTGGTGTTTTCACCACTCCACAGTGCGAATGATATGCAGAACCGACGATATCTTGGTTTTCGTGGGGTTTCAAGCTGAGATATGCAATTTCTGCGATAATCTTGGTGAGACTTCTGTCCGAAGTATGCTTAATCATCGAGATCGCTCTATTCGAGCTATTTAATGCGAGAAACACGTTATCTGGTGTTTTCAGCACTCCACAGTGCGTTTGATATGCAGAACCAGCGAAACCTTGGTTTTCGTGGGGTTTCAAGCTGAGATATGCATTTTTTACGATAATCTTGGTGAGACTTCTGTCCGAAGTATGCTTAATCATCCAGATCGCTCTATTCGAGCTATTTAATGCGAGAAACACGTTATCTGGTGTTTTCACCACTCCACAGTGCGTATGATATGCAGAACCGACGATATCTTGGTTTTCGTGGGGTTTCAAGCTGAGATATGCATTTTCTGCGATAATCTTGGTGAGACTTCTATCCGAAGTATGCAGAGTCATCGAGATCGCTCTTTTCGAGCTATTTAATGCGAGAAACAAGTTATCTGGTGTTTTCACCATTCCACAGAGCGTTTGATATGCAGAACCAGCGAAACCTTGGTTTTCGTGGGGTTTCAAGCTGAGATATGCATTTTTTACGATAATCTTGGTGAGACTTCAGTCCGAAGTATGCAAAGTCATCGAGATCGTACTTTTCGAGCTATTTAATGCGAGAAACATGTTATCTGGTGTTTTCACCACTCCACAGTGCGTATGATATGCAGAACCGACGATATCTTGGTTTTCGTGGTGTTTCAAGCTCAGATATCCATTTTCTGCGATAATCTTGGTGAGACTTCTGTCCGAAGTATGCAGAATCATCGCGATCGCACTTTTCGAGCTATTTAATGCGAGAAACACGTTTTCTGGGGTTTTCACCACTCCACAGTTCGTTGGATATGCAGAACCGGAGATATCTTGGTTTTCGTGGGGTTTCAAGCTCAGATATGCAATTTCTGCGATAATCTAGGTGAGACTTCTGTCCGAAGTATGCTTAACCATCGAGATCGCTCGTTTCGAGCTATTTAATGCGAGAAACATGTTATCTGGTGTTTTCACCACTCCACAGTGCGAATGATATGCAGAACCGACGATATCTTGGTTTTCGTGGGGTTTCAAGCTGAGATATGCAATTTCTGCGTTAATCTTGGTGAGACTTCTGTCCGAAGTATGCTTAATCATCGAGATCGCTCTATTCGAGCTATTTAATGCGAGAAACACGTTGTCTGGTGTTTTCACCACTCCGCAGTGCGTTTGATATGCAGAACCGACGATATCTTGGTTTTCGTGGGGTTTCAAGCTCAGATATGCATTTTCTGCGATAAACTTGGTAAAACGTCTGTCCGAAGTATGCTTAACCATCGAGATCACTCGTTTCGAGCTATTTAATGCGAGAAACATGTTATCTGGTGTTTTCACCACTCCACAGTGCGAATGATATGCAGAACCGACGATATCTTGGTTTTCGTGGGGTTTCAAGCTGAGATATGCAATTTCTGCGATAATCTTGGTGAGACTTCTGTCCGAAGTATGCTTAATCATCGAGATCGCTCTATTCGAGCTATTTAATGCGAGAAACACGTTATCTGGTGTTTTCAGCACTCCACAGTGCGTTTGATATGCAGAACCAGCGAAACCTTGGTTTTCGTGGGGTTTCAAGCTGAGATATGCATTTTTTACGATAATCTTGGTGAGACTTCTGTCCGAAGTATGCTTAATCATCCAGATCGCTCTATTCGAGCTATTTAATGCGAGAAACACGTTATCTGGTGTTTTCACCACTCCACAGTGCGTATGATATGCAGAACCGACGATATCTTGGTTTTCGTGGGGTTTCAAGCTGAGATATGCATTTTCTGCGATAATCTTGGTGAGACTTCTGTCCGAAGTATGCAGAGTCATCGAGATCGCACTTTTCGAGCTATTTAATGCGAGAAACACGTTTTCTGGGGTTTTCACCACTCCACAGTTCGTTGGATGTGCAGAACCGGAGATATCTTGGTTTTCGTGGGGTTTCAAGCTCAGATATGCAATTTCTGCGATAATCTAGGTGAGACTTCTGTCCGAAGTATGCTTAACCATCGAGATCGCTCGTTTCGAGCTATTTAATGCGAGAAACATGTTATCTGGTGTTTTCACCACTCCACAGTGCGAATGATATGCAGAACCGACGATATCTTGGTTTTCGTCGGGTTTCAAGCTGAGATATGCAATTTCTGCGATAATCTTGGTGAGACTTCTGTCCGAAGTATGCTTAATCATCGAGATCGCTCTATTCGAGCTATTTAATGCGAGAAACACGTTGTCTGGTGTTTTCACCACTCCAGAGTTGGTTTGATATGCAGAACCGGCGATGTTTGGTTTTCGTCGTTTTTCAAGCTGAGATATGCATTTTCTACGATAATCTTGGTGAAACGTCTGTCCGAAGTATGCAGAAACATCAAGAGCGCTCTTTTCGAGCTATTTAATGCCAGGAACACGTTATCTGGTGTTTTCAGCACTCCACAGTACGTTTGATATGCAGAACCAGCGATATCTTGGTTTTCGTGGGGTTCAAGCTCAGATATGCATTTTCTGCGATAATCTTGGTGAGACTTCAGTCCGAAGAATGCAGAGTCATCGAGATCGTACTTTTCGAGCTATTTAATGCGAGAAACATGTTATCTGGTGTTTTCACCACTCCACAGTGCGTATGATATGCAGAACCGACGATATCTTGGTTTTCGTGGTGTTTCAAGCTCAGATATGCATTTTCTGCGATAATCTTGGTGAGACTTCTGTCCGAAGTATGCAGAGTCATCGAGATCGCTCTATTCGAGCTATTTAATGCGAGAAACACGTTATCTGGTGTTTTCACCACTCCACAGTGCGTATGATATGCAGAACCGACGATATCTTGGTTTTCGTGGGGTTTCAAGCTGAGATATGCATTTTCTGCGATAATCTTGGTGAGACTTCAGTCCGAAGTATGCAGAGTCATCGAGATCGTACTTTTCGAGCTATTTAATGCGAGAAACATGTTATCTGGTGTTTTCACCACTCCACAGTGCGTATGATATGCAGAACCGACGATATCTTGGTTTTCGTGGTGTTTCAAGCTCAGATATGCATTTTCTGCGATAATCTTGGTGAGACTTCTGTCCGAAGTATGCAGAATCATCGCGATCGCACTTTTCGAGCTATTTAATGCGAGAAACACGTTTTCTGGGGTTTTCACCACTCCACAGTTCGTTGGATGTGCAGAACCGGAGATATCTTGGTTTTCGTGGGGTTTCAAGCTCAGATATGCAATTTCTGCGATAATCTAGGTGAGACTTCTGTCCGAAGTATGCTTAACCATCGAGATCGCTCGTTTCGAGCTATTTAATGCGAGAAACATGTTATCTGGTGTTTTCAGCACTCCACAGTGCGTTTGATATGCAGAACCAGCGATATCTTGGTTTTCGTGGGGTTCAAGCTGAGATATGCATTTTTTACGATAATCTTGGTGAGACTTCTGTCCGAAGTATGCAGAATCATCGAGATCGCACTTTTCGAGCTATTTAATGCGACAAACACGTTATCTGGTGTTTTCAGCACTCCACAGTGCGTTTGATATGCAGAACCAGCGAAATCTTGGTTTTCGTGGGGTTTCAAGCTGAGATATGAATTTTTTTACGATAATCTTGGTGAGACTTCTGTCCGAAGTATGCTTAATCATCGAGATCGCTCTATTCGAGATATTTAATGCGAGAAACACGTTATCTGGTGTTTTCACCACTCCACAGTGCGTATGATATGCAGAACCGACGATATCTTGGTTTTCGTGGGGTTTCAAGCTCAGATATGCATTTTCTGCGATAATCTTGGTGAGACTTCTGTCCGAAGTATGCAGAGTCATCGAGATCGTACGTTTCGAGCTATTTAATGCGACAAACACGTTTTCTGGGGTATTCACCACTCCACAGTTCGTTGGATATGCAGAACAGGCGATATCTTGGTTTTCGTGGGGTTTCTAGCAGAGAAATGCACTTTCTGCGATAATCTTGGTGAGACCTCTGTCCGAAGTATGCAGAAACATCGAGATCGCTCTTTTCGACCTATTTAATGCGAGAAACACGTTATCTGGTGTTTTCACCACTCCGCAGTGCGTTTGATATGCAGAACCGACGATATCTTGGTTTTCGTGGGGTTTCAAGCTCAGATATGCATTTTCTGCGATAATCTTGGTGAGACTTCTGTCCGAAGTATGCAGAGTCATCGAGATCGCTCTTTTCGAGCTATTTAATGCGAGAAACAAGTTATCTGGTGTTTTCACCACTCCGCAGTGCGTTTGATATGCAGAACCGACGATATCTTGGTTTTCGTGGGGTTTCAAGCTCAGATATGCATTTTCTGCGATAATCTTGGTGAAACGTCTGTCCGAAGTATGCAGAAGCATCAAGAGCGCTCTTTTCGAGCTATTTAATGCGAGGAACACGTTATCTGGTGTTTTCAGCACTCCACAGTGCGTTTGATATGCAGAACCAGCGATATCTTGGTTTTCGTGGGGATTCAAGCTGAGATATGCAATTTCTGCGATATTCTAGGTGAGACTTCTGTCCGAAGTATGCTTAATCATCGAGATCGCTCTATTCGAGCTATTTAATGCGAGAAACAAGTTATCTGGTGTTTTCACCACTCCGCAGTGCGTTTGATATGCAGAACCGACGATATCTTGGTTTTCGTGGGGTTTCAAGCTCAGATATGCATTTTCTGCGATAATCTTGGTAAAACGTCTGTCCCAAGTACGCAGAGTCATCGAGATCGCTCGTTTCGATCTATTTAGTGCCAGAAACACGTTATCAGGTGTTTTCACCACTCCACAGTGCGTATGATATGCAGAACCGGCGATATCTTGGTTTTCGTGGGGTTTCAAGTTGAGATATGCATTATCTGCGATAATCTTGGTGAGACTTCTGTCCGAAGTGTGCAGAACCATCGAGATCGCTCTTTTCGAGCTATTTAATGCGAGAAACAAGTTATCTGGAGTTTTTACCACTCCACAGTGCGTTTTATATGCATAACCGGAGATATCCTGGTTTTCGTGGGGTTTCAAGCTGAGATATGCAATTTCGGCGATAATCTAGGTGAGACTTCTGTCCGAAGTATGCTTAATCATCGAGATCGCACTTTTCGAGCTATTTAATGCGACAAACACGTTATCTGGTGTTTTCAGCTCTCCACAGTGCGTTTGATATGCAGAACCGACGATATCTTGGTTTTCGTGGGGTTTCAAGCTCAGATATGCATTTTCTGCGATAATCTTGGTGAGACTTCTGTCCGAAGTATGCAGAGTCATCGAGATCGTACTTTTCGAGCTATTTAATGGGAGAAACACGTTTTCTGGGGATTTCACCACTCCACAGTTCGTTGGATATGCAGAACAGGAGATATCTTGGTTTTCGTGGGGTTTCAAGCTGAGATATGCAATTTCTGCGATAATCTTGGTGAGACTTCTGTCCGAAGTATGCTTAATCATCGAGATCGCTCTATTCGAGCTATTTAATGCGAGAAACACGTTATCTGGTGTTTTCACCACTCCACAGTGCGTATGATATGCAGAACCGACGATATCTTGGTTTTCGTGGTGTTTCAAGCTCAGATATGCATTTTCTGCGATAATCTTGGTGAGACTTCTGTCCGAAGTATGCAGAGTCATCGAGATCGTACTTTTCGAGCTATTTAATGCGACAAACACGTTTTCTGGGGTTTTCACCACTCCACAGTTCGTTGGATATGCAGAACAGGAGATATCTTGGTTTTCGTGGGGTTTCTAGCAGAGATATGCATTTTCTGCGATAATCTTGGTGAGACTTCTGTCCGAAGTATGCAGAGTCATCGAGATCGCTCTTTTCGAGCTATTTAATGCGAGAAACAAGTTATCTGGTGTTTTCACCATTCCACAGTTCGTTTGATATGCAGAACCAGCGAAACCTTGGTTTTCGTGGGGTTTCAAGCTGAGATATGCATTTTTTACGATAATCTTGGTGAGACTTCTGTCCGAAGTATGCTTAATCATCCAGATCGCTCTATTCGAGCTATTTAATGCGAGAAACACGTATTCTGGTGGTTTTCACCACTCCACAGTGCGTTTGATATGCAGAAGCGGCGACATCTTGATTTTCGTGAGATTTCAAGCTGAGGTATGCATTTTCTGCGATAATCTTGGTGAGACTTCTGTCAGAAGTATGCAGAATCATCTAGATCGCCCGTTTCGAGCTATCTAATGCGAAAAAACAAGTTTTCTGGTGCATTCAACATTCCACAGTGCGTTTGATATGCAGAACCGGCGATATCTTGATTTTCGTGGTGTTTCGAGCTGAGGTATGCATTTTCTGCGATAATCTTGCTGAGCCTTCTGTCAGAAGTATGCAGAATCTTCGAGAACGCTCTTTTCGAGCTACTTAATGCGAGAAACACGTTTTCTGGTGTTTTCACCACACCACAGTCCGTTTGATGCGCAGAACCGGAGATATCTTGGTTTCGGTCGGGTTTCAAGCTGAGATATGCATTTTCTGCGATAATCTTGGTGAGACTTCTGTCAGAAGTATGCAGAATCATCTAGATCGCTCTTTTCGTGCTATTTAATTCGAGAAACACGTTTTCTGGTGTTTTCACCAAACCACAGTCCGTTTGATGTGCAGAACCGTAGATAACTTGGTTTTCGTGAGGTTTCAACCTGAGATATGCATTTTCTGCGATAATCTTGGGGAGACTTCAGTCAGAAGTATGCAGAATCTTCGAGAACGCTCTTTTCGAGCTACTTAATGCGAGAAACACGTTTTCTGGTGTTTTCACCACTCCACAGTGCGTTTGATTTGCAGAACCGGCGACATCTCAGATTTCGTCGGGTTTCAAGCTGAGATATGCATTATCTACAATAATCTTGGTGAGACTTCAGTCAGAAGTATGCAGAATCATCTAGATCGCTCTTTTCGAGATACGTAATGCGAAAAAACAAGTTTTCTGGTGTTTTCAACATTCCACAGTGCGTTTTATATGCAGAACCGGCGATATCTTGATTTTCGTGGTGTTTCCAGCTGAGATATGCATTTTCTGCGATAATCTTGGTGAGACTTCTGTCAGAAGTATGCAGAATCATCTAGATCGCTCTTTTCGAGTTATTTAATTCGAGAAACACGTTTTCTGGTGTTTTCACCACACCACAGTCCGTTTGATGTGCAGAACCGGAGATAACTTGGTTTTCGTGAGGTTTCAAGCTGCGATATGCATTTTCTGCGATAATCTTGGTGAGACTTCAGTCAGAAGTATGCAGAATCTTCGAAAACGCTCTTTTCGAGCTACTTAATGCGAGAAACACGCTTTCTGGTGTTTTCACGACTCCACAGTGCGTTTGATATGCAGAACCGGCGACATCTTGGATTTCGTCGGGGTTCAAGCTGAGATATGCATTTTCTGCGATAATCTTGGTCAGACGTCTGTCAGAAGTATGCAGAAACATCGAGATCGCACTTTTCGACATATTTAATGCGAGAAACACGTTTTCTGGTGTTTTCACCACTCCACAGTGCGTTTGATTTGCAGAACCGGCGACATCTTAGATTTCGTCGGGTTTCAAGCTGAGATATGCACTTTCTACAATAATCTTGGTGAGACTTCAGTCAGAAGTATGCAGAATCATCTAGATCGCTCTTTTCGAGCTATGTAATGCGAGAAACACGTTATCTGGTGTTTTCAACATTCCACAGTGCGTTTTATATGCAGAACAGGCGATATCTTGAATTTCGTGGTGTTTCCAGCTGAGATATGCATTTTCTGCGATAATCTTGGTGAGACTTCTGTCAGAAGTATGCAGAATCATCTAGATCGCTCTTTTCGAACTATTTAATGCGAGAACCACGTTATCTGATGTTTTCACGACTCCACTGTGCGTTTGATATGCAGAACCGGCGACATCTTGGATTTCGTCGGGGTTCAAGCTGAGATATGCACATTCTACGATAATCTTTGTGAGACTTCTGTCAGAAGTATGCAGAATTATCTAGATCGCTCTTTTCGAGCTATTTAATGCCAGAAACACGTTATCAGGTGTTTTCAGCACTCCACAGTGCGTTTGATATGCAGAACCAGCGAAACCTTGGTTTTCGTGGGGTTCAAGCTGAGATATGCACATTCTACGATAATCTTGGTGAGACTTCTGTCAGAAGTATGCAGAATCATCTAGATCGCTCCTTTCGAGCTACTTAATGCCAGAATCACGTTTTCTGGTGTTTTCACCACTCCACAGTGCGTTTGATATACAGAACCGGCGACATCTTGGATTTCGTCGGGGTTCAAGCTGAGATATGCACATTCTACGATAATCTTGGTGAGACTTCTGTCAGTAGTATGCAGAATCATCGATACCCCTCTTTTCGAGCTATTTAATGCGAGAAACACGTTATCTGGTGTTTTCACCACTCCACAGTGCGTTTTATATGCAGAACCGGCGACATCATGTTTTGGTGAGGTTTCAAGCTGAGATATGCATTTTCTGCGATAATATTGGTGAGACTTCAGTCATATGTATGCAGAATCATCTAGATCTCTCGTTTCGAGCTATTTAATGCGAAAAAACAAGTTTTCTGGTGTTTTCACCACTGCTCAGTACGTTTGACATGCAGAACCGGCGACATCTTGATTTTCGTGAGATTTCAAGCTGAGATATGCATTTTCTCCTATAATATTGGTGAGACTTCAGTCAGAAGTATGCAGAATCATCTAGATCGCTCGTTTCGAGCTATCTAATGCGAAAAAACAAGATTTCTGGTGTTTTCAACATTCCACAGTGCGTTTGCTATGCAGAACCGGCGACATCTTGGATTTCGTCGGGTTTCAAGCTGAGATATGCATTTCCTACGAGAATCTTGGTGAGACTTCTGTCAGAAGTATGCAGAATCATCTAGATCGTTCTTTTCGAGCTATTTAATTCGAGAAACACGTTATCTGGTTGTTTTCACCACTCCACAGTGCGTTTGATATGCAGAAGCGGCGACATCTTGATTTTCGTGAGATTTCAAGCTGAGGTATGCATTGTCTGCGATAATCTTGGTGAGACTTCAGTCAGAAGTATGCAGAATCTTCGAGAACGCTCTTTTCGAGCTACTTAATGCGAGAAACACGTTTTCTGGTGTATTCACCAACCCACAGTACGTTTGACATGCAGAACCGGAGATATCTTGGTTTCGTTCGGGTTTCAAGCTGAGATATGCATTTTCTACGATAATCTTGGTGAGCCGTCTGTCAGAAGTATGCAGAATCATCGGGATCGCTCGTTTCGATCTATTTAATGCGAAAAAACAAGTTCTCTGGTGTTTTCACCACTCCACAGTGCGTTTGATATGCAGAACCGGCGACATCTTGGATTTCGTCGGGGTTCAAGCTGAGATATGCACATTCTAGGATAATCTTGGTGAGACTTCTGTCAGAAGTATGCAGAATCATCTAGATCGCTCTTTTCGAGCTATTTAATGCGAGAAACACGTTTTCTGGTGCATTCACCACTCCACAGTACGTTTGACATGCAGAACCGGAGATATCTTGGATTTCGTCGGGGTTCAAGCTGAGATATGCACATTCTACGATAATCTTGGTGAGACATCTGTCAGTAGTATGCAGAATCATCGAGACCCCTCTTTTCGAGCTATTTAATCCGAGAAACACGTTATCTGGTGTTTTCACCACTCCACAGTGCGTTTGATATGCAGAACCGGCGACATCTTGGATTTCGTCGGGGTTCAAGCTGAGAAATGCATTTTCTACGATAATCTTGGTGAGATTTCTGTCAGAAGTATGCAGAATCATCTAGATCGTTCTTTTCGAGATATATAATTCGAGAAACACGTTTTCTGGTGTATTCACCACTCCACAGTACGTTTGACATGCAGAACCGGAGATATCTTGGTTTCGGTCGGGTTTCAAGCTGAGATATGCATTTTCTACGATAATCTTGGTGAGACGTCTGTCAGAAGTATGCAGAATCATCGGGATCGCTCTTTTCGAGCTACTTAATGCGAGAATCACGTTTTCTGGTGTTTTCACCACTCCACAGTGCGTTTGATATGCAGAACCGGCGACATCTTGGATTTCGTCGGGGTTCAAGCTGAGATATGCACATTCTAGGATAATCTTGGTGAGACTTCTGTCAGAAGTATGCAGAATCATCTAGATCGCTCTTTTCGAGCTATTTAATGCGACAAACACGTTTTCTGGTGTATTCACCACTCCACAGTACGTTTGACATGCAGAACCGGAGATATCTTGGTTTCGGTCGGGTTTCAAGCTGAGATATGCATTTTCTACGATAATCTTGGTGAGACGTCTGTCAGAAGTATGCAGAATCATCGGGATCGCTCTTTTCGAGCTACTTAATGCGAGAATCACGTTTTCTGGTGTTTTCACCACTCCACAGTGCGTTTGATATGCAGAACCGGCGACATCTTGGATTTCGTCGGGGTTCAAGCTGAGATATGCACATTCTACGATAATCTTGGTGAGACTTCTGTCAGTAGTATGCAGAATCATCGAGACCCCTCTTTTCGAGCTATTTAATGCGAGAAACACGTTATCTGGTGTTTTCACCACTCCACAGTGCGTTTTATATGCAGAAGCGGCGACATCTTGATTTTCGTGAGATTTCAAGCTGAGGTATGCATTTTCTGCGATAATCTTGGTGAGACTTCAGTCAGAAGTATGCAGAATCATCGGGATCGCTCGTTTCGAGCTATTTAATGCGAAAAAACAAGTTCTCTGGTGTTTTCACCACTCCACAGTGCGTTTGATATGCAGAACCGGCGACATCTTGGATTTCGTCGGGGTTCAAGCTGAGATATGCACATTCTAGGATAATCTTGGTGAGACTTCTGTCAGAAGTATGCAGAATCATCTAGATCGCTCTTTTCGAGCTATTTAATGCGACAAACACGTTTTCTGGTGTATTCACCAATCCACAGTACGTTTGACATGCAGAACCGGAGATATCTTGGTTTCGGTCGGGTTTCAAGCTGAGATATGCATTTTCTACGATAATCTTGGTGAGACGTCTGTCAGAAGTATGCAGAATCATCGGCATCGCTCTTTTCGAACTATTTAATTCGAAAAAACAAGTTTTCTGGTGCTTTCAACATTCCACAGTGCGTTTGATATGCAGAACCGGCGATATCTTGATTTTCGTGGTGTGACCAGCTGAGATATGCATTTTCTGCGATAATATTGGTGAGACTTCAGTCATATGTATGCAGAATCATCTAGATCTCTCGTTCCGAGCTATTTAATGCGAAAAAACAAGTTTTCTGGTGTTTTCACCACTCCTCAGTACGTTTGACATGCAGAACCGGCGACATCTTGATTTTCGTGAGATTTCAAGCTGAGATATGCATTTTCTCCTATAATATTGGTGAGACTTCAGGCAGAAGTATGCAGAATCATCTAGATCGCTCGTTTCGAGCTATCTAATGCGAAAAAACAAGATTTCTGGTGTTTTCAACATTCCACAGTGCGTTTGCTATGCAGAAGCGGCGACATCTTGATTTTCGTGAGATTTCAAGCTCAGGTATGCATTTTCTGCGATAATCTTGGTGAGACTTCTGTCAGAAGTATGCAGAATCATCTAGATCGCCCGTTTCGAGCTATCTAATGCGAAAAAACAAGTTTTCTGGTGTTTTCACCACACCACAGTCCGTTTGATATGCAGTACCGGCGACATCTTGGATTTCGTCGGGGTTCAAGCTGAGATATGCACATTCTACGATAATCTTGGTGAGACTTCTGTCAGAAGTATGCAGAATCATCGGGATCGCTCTTTTCGAGCTATTTAATGCGAGAAACACGTTTTCTGGTGTTTTCGCCACCCCACAGTGCGTTTGATATGCAGAACCGGAGATATCTTGGTTTCGGTCGGGTTTCAAGCTGAGATATGCATTTTCTGCGATAATCTTGGTGAGACGTCTGTCAGAAGTATGCAGAATCATCGGGATCGCTCTTTTCGAGCTACTTAATGCGATAAACACGTTATCTGGTGTTTTCACCACTCCACAGTGCGTTTTATATGCTGAACCGGCGACATCATGATTTTGGTGAGGTTTCAAGCTGAGATATGCATTTTCTGCGATAATATTGGTGAGACTTCAGTCATATGTATGCAGAATCATCTAGATCTCTCGTTTCGAGCTATTTAATGCGAAAAAACAAGTTTTCTGGTGTTTTCACCACTCCTCAGTACGTTTGACATGCAGAACCGGCGACATCTTGATTTTCGTGAGATTTCAAGCTGAGATATGCATTTTCTCCTATAATATTGGTGAGACTTCAGGCAGAAGTATGCAGAATCATCTAGATCGCTCGTTTCGAGCTATCTAATGCGAAAAAACAAGATTTCTGGTGTTTTCAACATTCCACAGTGCGTTTGCTATGCAGAAGCGGCGACATCTTGATTTTCGTGAGATTTCAAGCTGAGATATGCATTTTCTCCTATAATATTGGTGAGACTTCAGGCAGAAGTATGCAGAATCATCTAGATCGCTCGTTTCGAGCTATCTAATGCGAAAAAACAAGTTTTCTGGTGTTTTCACCACACCACAGTCCGTTTGATGCGCAGAACCGGAGATAACTTGGTTTTCGTGAGGTTTCAAGCTGAGATATGCATTTTCTGCGATAATCTTGGTGAGACTTCAGTCAGAAGTATGCAGAATCATCTAGATCGCTCGTTTCGAGCTACCTAATGCGAGAAACACGTTTTCTGGTGTTTTCACCACTCCACAGTGCGTTTGATATGCAGAACCGGCGACATCTTGGATTTCGTCGGGGTTCAAGCTGAGATATGCACATTCTAGGATAATCTTGGTGAGACGTCTGTCAGAAGTATGCAGAATTATCGGGATCGCTCTTTTCGAGCTATTTAATGCGAGAAACACGTTATCTGGTGTTTTCACCACTCCACAGTGCGTTTGATATGCAGAACCGGCGACATCTTGGATTTCGTCGGGGTTCAAGCTGAGATATGCACATTCTAGGATAATCTTGGTGAGACGTCTGTCAGAAGTATGCAGAATTATCGGGATCGCTCTTTTCGAGCTATTTAATGCGAGAAACACGTTGTCTGGTGTATTCTCCACTCCACAGTACGTTTGACATGCAGAACCGGAGATATCTTGGTTTCGGTCGGGTTTCAAGCTGAGATATGCATTTTCTACGATAATCTTGGTGAGACGTCTGTCAGAAGTATGCAGAATTATCGGGATCGCTCTTTTCGAGCTATTTAATGCGAGAAACACGTAATCTGGTGTTTTCACCACTCCACAGTGCGTTTGACATGCAGAACCGGCGACATCTTGGATTTCGTCGGGTTTCAAGCTCAGATATGCATTTTCTACGAGAATCTTGTTGAGACTTCAGTCAGAAGTATGCAGAATCTTCGAGATCGCTCATTTCGAGCTAGTTAATGCGAGAAACACGTTATCTGGTGTTTTCACCACTCCACAGCGCGTTTGATATGCAGAACAGGAGATATCTTGGTTTTCGTGGGGTTTCTAGCAGAGATATGCATTATCTGCGATAATCATGTTGAGACTTCTGTTAGAAGTATGCAGAATCTTCGAGATCGTACTTTTCGAGCTATTTTATGCGAGAAACACGTTTCCTGGGGTTTTCACCACTGCACAGTTCGTTGGATATGCAGAACAGGAGATATCTTGGTTTTCGTGGGTTTTCTAGCAGAGATATGCATTTTCTGCGATAATCATGGTGAGAATTCTGTTAGAAGTATGCAGAATCATCGAGATCGCACATTTCGAACTATTTAATGCGAGAAACACGTTGTCTGGTGTTTTCACCACTCCACAGTTGGTTTGATATGCAGAACCGGCGATATCTGGGTTTTCGTGGGGTTTCAAGCTGAGATATGCATTTTCTGAGATAATCTTGGTGAGACCTCTGTCCGAAGTATGCAGAAACATCGAGATCGCTCTTCTCGACCTATTTAATGCGAGAAACACGTTATCTGGTGTTTTCACCAGTCCACAGTGCGTTTGATATGCAGAACCAGCGATATCTTGGTTTTCGTGGGGTTTCAAGCTGAGATATGCATTTTCAGCGATAATCTTGGTGAGACTTCTGTCCGAAGTATGCAGAAACATCGAGATCGCTCTTTTCGACCTATTTAATGCGAGAAACACGTTATCTGGTGTTTTCACCACTCCACAGTGCGTTTGATATGCAGAACTGGCGATATCTGGGTTTTCGTGGGGTTTCAAGCTGAGATATGCATTTTCTGCTTCAATCTTGGTGAGACTTCTGTCCGAAATATGCAGAATCATCTAGATCGCTCGTTTCGAGCTACTTAATGCGAGAAACACGTTATCTGGTGTTTTCACCACTCCACAGTGCGTTTGATATGCAGAACCGGCGACATCTTGGATTTTGTCGGGTTTCAAGCTGAGATATGCATTTTCTGCAATAATCTTGGTGAGACTTCTGTCAGAAGTATGCAGAATCATCTAGATCGCACTTTTCGAGCTATTTAATGCGAGAAACACGTTCTCTGGTGTATTCTCCACTCCAAAGAACGTTTGACATGCAGAACCGGAGATATCTTGGTTTCGGTCGGGTTTCAAGCTGAGATATGCATTTTCTACGATAATCTTGGTGAGACGTCTGTCAGAAGTATGCAGAATCATCGGGATCGCTCTTTTCGAGCTATTTAATGCGAGAAACACGTTATCTGGTGTTTTCACCACTCCACAGTGCGTTTGATATGCAGAACCGGCGACATCTTGGCTTTCTTCGGGTATCAAGCTGAGATATGCATTTTCTACGATAATCTTGGTGAGACTTCTGGCAGAAGTATGCAGAATCATCTAGATCGCTCTTTTCGAGCTATTTAATGGGAGAAACACGTTGTCTGGTGTATTCACCACTCCACAGTACGTTTGACATGCAGTACCGGCGACATCTTGGATTTCGTCGGGGTTCAAGCTGAGATATGCATTTTCTACGATAATCTTGGTGAGACTTCTGTCAGAAGTATGCAGAATCATCTAGATCGTTCTTTTCGAGCTATTTAATTCGAGAAACACGTTATCTGGTTGTTTTCACCACTCCACAGTGCGTTTGATATGCAGAAGTGGCGACATCTTGATTTTCGTGAGATTTCAAACTGAGGTATGCATTTTCTGCGATAATCTTGGTGAGACTTCTGTCAGAAGTGTGCAGAATCATCTAGATCGCTCTTTTCGAGCTATGCAATGCGAAAAAACAAGTTTTCTTGTGTTTTCAACATTCCACAGTGCGTTTGATATGCAGAACCGGAGATATCTTGGTATCGGTCGGTTCTCAAGCTGAGATATGCATTTTCTGCGATAATCTTGGTGAGACTTCTGTCAGAAGTATGCAGAATCATCTAGATCGCTCTTTTCGAGCTATTTCATTCGAGAAACACGTTTTCTGGTGTTTTCACCACACCACAGTCCGTTTGATGTGCAGAACCGGAGATAACTTGGTTTTCGTGAGATTTCAAGCTGAGATATGAATTTTCTATGATAATCTTGGTGAGACATCTGTCAGAAGTATGCAGAATCTTCGAGATCGCTCTTTTCGAGCTACTTAATGCGAGAAACACGTTATCTGGTGTTTTCACCACTCCACAGTGCGTTTGACATGCAGTACCGGCGACATCTTGGATTTCGTCGGGGTTCAAGCTGAGATATGCATTTTCTACGATAATCTTGGTGAGACTTCTGTCAGAAGTATGCAGAATCATCTAGATCGTTCTTTTCGAGCTATTTAATTCGAGAAACACGTTATCTGGTTGTTTTCACCACTCCACTGTGCGTTTGATATGCAGAAGTGGCGACATCTTGATTTTCGTGAGATTTCAAGCTGAGGTATGCATTTTCTGCGATAAGCTTGGTGAGACTTCTGTCAGAAGTATGCAGAATCATCTAGATCGCACGTTTCGAGCTATCTAATGCGAAAAAACAAGTTTTCTGGTGTTTTCACCACACCACAGTCCGTTTGATATGCAGAACAGGAGATATCTTGGTTTTCGTGGGGTTTCTAGCAGAGATATGCATTATCTGCGATAATCATGGTGAGACTTCTGTTAGAAGTATGCAGAACCATCGAGATCGCACTTTTCGATCTATTTAATGCGAGAAACACGTTGTCTGGTTTTTTCACCACTCCACAGTTGGTTTGATACGCAGAACCGGCGATGTTTGGTTTTCGTCGGGTTTCAAGCTGTGATATGCATTTTCTGCGATAAACTTGGTGAGACTTCAGTCAGAAGTATGCAGAATCATCTAGATCGCTCTTTTCGAGCTATTTAATGCGAAAAAAACAAGTTTTCTGGTGTCTTCAACATTCCACAGTGCGTTTGATATGCAGAACCGGCGATATCTTGATTTTCGTGGTGTTTCCAGCTGAAATATGCATTTTCTGCGATAATCTTGGTGAGACTTCTGTCAGAAGTATGCAGAATCATCGGTATCTCCCTTTTCGACCTATTTAATGCGAGAAACACGTTCTCTGGTTGTTTTCACCACTCCACAGTGCGTTTGATATGCAGAACCGGCGAAATCTTGATTTTCGTGGTGTTTCCAGCTGAGATATGCATTTTCTGCGATAATCTTGGTGAGACTTCTGTCAGACGTATGCAGAATCATCGGCATCTCCCTTTTCGACCTATTTAATGCGAGAAACACGTTCTCTGGTTGTTTTCACCACTCCACAGTGGGTTTGATATGCAGAACCGGCGACATCTTGGATTTCGTCGGGGTTCAAGCTGAGATATGCACATTCTGCGATATTCTTGGTGAGACTTCTGTCAGTAGTATGCAGAATCATCGAGACCCCTCTTTTCGAGCTATTTAATGCGAGAAACACGTTATCTGGTGTTTTCACCACTCCACTGTGCGTTTTATATGCAGAACCGGCGACATCATGATTTTGGTGAGGTTTCAAGCTGAGATATGCATTTTCTGCGATAATATTGGTGAGACTTCAGTCATATGTATGCAGAATCATCTAGATCGCTCGTTTCGAGCTATCTAATGCGAAAAAACAAGATTTCTGGTGTTTTCAACATTCCACAGTGCGTTTGCTATGCAGAACCGGCGTCATCTTGGATTTCGTCGGGTTTCAAGCTGAGATATGCATTTTCTACGAGAATCTTGGTGAGACTTCAGTTAGAAGTATGCAGAATCATCGGGATCGCTCGTTTCGAGCTATTTAATGCGAAAAAACAAGTTTTCTGGTGTTTTCACCACTCCACAGTGCGTTTGATATGCAGAACCGGCGACATCTTGGATTTCGTCGGGGTTCAAGCTGAGATATGCACATTCTACTATAATCTTGGTGAGACTTCTGTCAGAAGTATGCAGAATCATCTAGATCGCTCTTTTCGAGCTATTTAATGCGAGAAACACGTTTTCTGGTGTATTCACCACTCCACAGTACGTTTGACATGCAGAACCGGAGATATCTTGATTTTCGTGGTTTTTCCAGCTGAGATATGCATTTTCAGCGATAATCTTGGTGAGTCTTCTGTCAGAAGTATGCAGAATCTTCGAGATCGCTCATTTCGAGCTATTTAATTCGAGAAACACGTTCTCTGGTTGTTTTCACCACTCCACAGTGCGTTTGATATGCAGAACCGGCGAAATCTTGATTTTCGTGGTGTTTCCAGCTGAGATATGCATTTTCTGCGATAATCTTGGTGAGACTTCTGTCAGACGTATGCAGAATCATCGGCATCTCCCTTTTCGACCTATTTAATGCGAGAAACACGTTCTCTGGTTGTTTTCACCACTCCACAGTGGGTTTGATATGCAGAACCGGCGACATCTTGGATTTCGTCGGGGTTCAAGCTGAGATATGCACATTCTGCGATATTCTTGGTGAGACTTCTGTCAGTAGGATGCAGAATCATCGAGACCCCTCTTTTCGAGCTATTTAATGCGAGAAACACGTTATCTGGTGTTTTCACCACTCCACTGTGCGTTTTATATGCAGAACCGGCGACATCATGATTTTGGTGAGGTTTCAAGCTGAGATATGCATTTTCTGCGATAATCTTGGTGAGTCTTCTGTCAGAAGTATGCAGAATCATCGAGATCCCTCTTTTCGAGCTATTTAATGCGAGAAACACGTTATCTGGTTGTTTTCACCACTCCACAGTTCGTTTGGTATGCAGAACAGGCGATATCTTGATTTTCGTGGTTTTTCCAGCTGAGATATGCATTTTCAGCGATAATCTTGTTGAGTCTTCTGTCAGAAGTATGCAGAATATTCGAGATCGCTCATTTCGAGCTAGTTAATGCGAGAAACACGTTATCTGGTGTTTTCACCACTCCACAGATCGTTGTATATGCAGAACAGGAGATATCTTGGTTTTCGTGGGGTTTCTAGCAGAGATATGCATTATCTGCGATAATCATGGTGAGACTTCTGTTAGAAGTATGCAGAATCATCGAGATCGCACTTTTCGATCTATTTAATGCGAGAAACACGTTGTCTGGTTTTTTCACCACTCCACAGTTGGTTTGATACGCAGAACCGGCGATGTTTGGTTTTCGTCGGGTTTCAAGCTGTGATATGCATTTTCTGCGATAATCTTGGTGAGGCTTCAGTCAGAAGTATGCAGAATCATCTAGATCGCTCTTTTGGAGCTATTTAATGCGAAAAAACAAGTTTTCTGGTGTTTTCAACATTCGACAGTGCGTTTGATATGCAGAACCGGCGATATCTTGATTTTCGTGGTGTTTCCAGCTGAGATATGCATTTTCTGCGATAATCTTGGTGAGACTTCAGTCAGAAGTATGCAGAATCATCTAGATCGCTCTTTTCGAGCTATTTAATGCGAAACAACAAGTTTTCTGGTGTTTTCAACATTCCACAGTGCGTTTGATATGCAGAACCGGCGATATCTTGATTTTCGTGGTATTTCCAGCTGAGATATGTATTTTCTGCGATAATCTTGGTGAGACTTCTGTCAGAAGTATGCAGAATCATCGGCATCTCCCTTTTCGACCTATTTAATGCGAGAAACACGTTCTCTGGTTGTTTTCACCACTCCACAGTGCGTTTGATATGCAGAACCGGCGATATCTTGATTTTCGTGGTGTTTCCAGCTGAGATATGCATTTTCTGCGATAATCTTGGTGAGACTTCTGTCAGACGTATGCAGAATCATCGGCATCTACCTTTTCGACCTATTTAATGCGAGAAACACGTTCTCTGGTTGTTTTCACCACTCCACAGTGGGTTTGATATGCAGAACCGACGACATCTTGATTTTCGTGAGGTTTCAAGCTGAGATATGCATTTTCAGCGATAATTTTGGTGAGTCTTTTGTCAGAAGTATGCAGAATCTTCGAGATCGCTCTTTTCGAGCAACTTAATGCGAGAAACACGATATCTGGTTGTTTTCACCACTCCACAGTGCGTTTGAAATGCAGAACGGGCGACATCATGATTTTCGTGGTGTTTCCAGCTGAGATATGCATTTTCTGCGATAATCTTAGTGAGTCTTCTGTCAGAAGTATGCAGAATCATCGAGATCCCTCTTTTCGAGCTATTTAATGCGAGAAACACGTTAATTGGTGTTTTCACCACTCCACAGTGCGTTTGATATGCGGAACCAGCGACATCTTGGATTTCGTCGGGTTTCAAGCTGAGACATGCATTTTGTGCGATAATCTTGGTGAGTCTTCTGTCAGAAGTATGCAGAATCATCGAGATCCCTCTTTTCGAGCTAGTTAATTCGAGAAACACGTTATCTGGTGTTTTCACCACTCCACAGTGCGTTTGATATGCAGAACCGGCGACATCTTGGCTGTCGTAGGGTATCAAGCTGAGATATGCATTTTCTACCATAATCTTGGCGAGACTTCTGTGAGAAGTATGCAGAATCATCGGGATCGCTATTTTCGAGCTATTCAATGCGAGAAACACGTTTTCTGGGGTTTTCACCACTCCACAGTTCGTTGGATATGCAGAACAGGAGATATCTTGGTTTTCGTAGGGTTTCTAGCAGAGACATGCATTTTCTGCGATAATCTTGGTGAGTCTTCTGTCAGAAGTATGCAGAATCATCGAGATCCCTCTTTTCGAGCTATTTAATGCGAGAAACACGTTAATTGGTGTTTTCACCACTCCACAGTGCGTTTGATATGCGGAACCAGCGACATCTTGGATTTCGTCGGGTTTCAAGCTGAGACATGCATTTTGTGCGATAATCTTGGTGAGTCTTCTGTCAGAAGTATGCAGAATCATCGAGATTCTTCTTTTCGAGCTAGTTAATGCGAGAAACACGTTATCTGGTGTTTTCACCACTCCACAGTGCGTTTGATATGCAGAACCGGCGCCATCTTGGCTGTCGTAGGCTATCAAGCTGAGATATGCATTTTCTAAAATAATCTTGGTGAGACTTCTGTCAGAAGTATGCAGAATCATCGGGATCGCTATTTTCGAGGTATTTAATGCGAGAAACACGTTTTCTGGGGTTTTCACCACTCCACAGTTCGTTGGATATGCAGAACAGGAGATATCTTGGTTTTCGTGGGGTTTCTAGCAGAGATATGCATTTTCTGCGATAATCATGGTGAGACTTCTGTTAGAAGTATGCAGAATCATCAAGATCGCACTTTTCAATCTATTTAATGCGAGAAACACGTTGTCTGGTGTTTTCACCACTCCACAGTTGGTTTGATATGCAGAACCGGCGATATCTTGGATTTCGTGGGGTTTCAAGCTGAGATATGCATTGTCTGCGATAATCATGGTGAGACTTCTGTCCGAAGTGTGCAGATTCATCGAGACCGTACTTTTCGAGCTATTTTATGCGAGAAACACGTTTTCTGGTGTTTTCACCACTCCACAGTTCGTTGGATATGCAGAACAGGTGATATCTTGGTTTTCGAGGGGTTTCAAGCTGAGATATGCATTTTCTGCGATAAACTTGGAGAGATTTCTGTCCGAAGTGTGCAGAATCATCGAGATCGCTCTTTTCGAGCTATTTAATGCGAGAAACACGTTTTCTGGGGTTTTCACCACACCACAATTCGTTGGATATGCAGTACAGGTGATATCTTGGTTTTCGAGGGGTTTCAAGCTGAGATATGCATTTTCTGCGATAAACTTGGAGAGATTTCTGTCCGAAGTATGCTGAATCATCGAGATCGCACTTTTCGAGCTAGTTAATGCGCGAAAAACCTTATCTGGTGTTTTCACCACCCCACAGTGCGTTTGATATGCAGAACCGGCGATATCTGGGTTTTCGTGGGGATTCAAGCTGAGATATGCATTTTCTGCGATAATCTTGGTGAGACCTCTGTCCGAAGTATGCAGAAACATCGAGATCGCTCTTTTCGACCTATTTAATGCGAGAAACACGTTATCTGGTGTTTTCACCACTCCACAGTGCGTTTGATATGCAGAACCAGCGATATCTTGGTTTTCGTGGGGTTTCAAGCTGAGATATGCATTTTTTACGATAATCATGGTGAGACTACTGTCCGAAGTATGCAGAATCATCGAGATCGCACTTTTCGAGCTATTTAATGCGAGAAACACGATATCTGGTGTTTTCAGCGCTCCACAGTGCGTATGATATGCAGAACCGGCGATATCTTGGTTTTCGTGGGGTTTCAAGCTGAGATATGCATTGTCTGCGATAATCTTGGTGAGACTTCTGTCCGATGTGTGCAGAATCATCGAGATCGCTCTTTTCGAGCTATTTAATGCGAGAAACACGTTTTCTGGGGTTTTCACCACACCACAGTTCGTGGGATATGCAGAACAGGTGATATCTTGGGTTTCGAGGGGTTTCAAGCTGAGATATGCATTTTCTGCGATAAACTTCGAGAGACTTCTGTCCGAAGTATGCTGAATCATCGAGATCGCACTTTCCGAGTTAGTTAATGCGAGAAAAACCTTATCTGGTGTTTTCACCACTCCACAGTGGGTTTGATATGCAGTACCAGCGATATCTTGGTTTTCGTGGGGTTTCAAGCTGAGATATGCATTTTTTACGATAATCATGGTGAGACTACTGCCCGAAGTATGCAGAATCATCGAGATCGCACTCTTCGAGCTATTTAATGCGAGAAACACGATATCTGGTGTTTTCAGCACTCCACAGTGCGTTTGATATGCAGAACCAGCGATATCTTGGTTTTCGTGGGGTTTCAAGCTGAGATATGCATTTTTTACGATAATCATGTTGAGACTACTGTCCGAAGTATGCAGAATCATCGAGATCGCACTTTTCGAGCTATTTAATGCGAGAAACACGTTTTCTGGGGTTTTCACCACTCCACAGTTCGTTGGATATGCAGAACAGGTGATATCTTGGTTTTCGAGGGGTTTCAAGCTGAGATATGCATTTTCTGCGATAATCTTGGTGAGACTTCTGTCAGACGTATGCAGAATCATCGGCATCTCCCTTTTCGACCTATTTAATGCGAGAAAAACCTTATCTGGTGTTTTCACCACCCCACAGTGCGTTTGATATGCAGAACCGGCGATATCTTGGTTTTCGTGGGGTTTCAAGCTGAGATATGCACTTTTTACGATAATCTTGGTGGGACTTTTGTCAGAAGTTTGCAGAATAATCTAGATCGTTCTTTTCGAGCTATTTAATTCGAGAAACACGTTATCTGGTTGTTTTCACCACTCCACAGTGCGTTTGATATGCAGAAGCTGCGACATCTTGATTTTCGTGAGATTTCAAACCTGAGGTATGCATTTTCTGCGATAAGCTTGGTGAGACTTCTGTTAGAAGTATGCAGAATCATCTAGATCGCCCGTTTCGAGCTATCTAATGCGAAAAAACAAGTTTTCTGGTGTTTTCACCACACCACAGTCCGTTTGATATGCAGAACCGGCGATATTTTGGTTTTCGTCGGGTTTCAAGCTGAGATATGCATTTTCTACGAAAATCTTGGTGAGACTTCTGTCCGAAGTATGCAGAATCATCGAGATCGCTCTATTCGAACTATTTAATGCGACAAAACGTTATCTGGTGTTTTCAGAACTCCACAGTGCGTTTGATATGCAGAACCAGCGATATCTCTGTTTTCGTGGGGTTTCAAGCTGAGATATGCATTTTCTGCGATAATCTTGGTGAGACTTCTGTCAGACGTATGCAGAATCATCGGCATCTCCCTTTTCGACCGATTTAATGCGAGAAAAACCTTATCTGGTGTTTTCACCACCCCACAGTGCGTTTGATATGCAGAACCGGCGATATCTTGGTTTTCGTGGGGTTTCAAGCTGAGATATGCATTTTTTACGATAATCATGGTGAGACTACTGTCCGAAGTATGCAGAATCATCGAGATCGCACTTTTCGAGCTATTTAATGCGAGAAACACGATATCTGGAGTTTTCAGCACTCAACAGTGCGTATGATATGCAGAACCGACGATATCCTGGTTTTCGTGGGGTTTCAAGCTCAGATATGCATTTTCTGCGATAATCTTGGTGAGGCTTCTGTCCGAAGTATGCAGAGTCATCGAGATCGTACTTTTCGAGCTATTTAATGCGAGAAACACGTTTACTGGGGTTTTCACCACACCACAGTTCGTTGGATATGCAGAACAGGTGATATCTTGGTTTTCGTGGGGTTTCAAGCTGAGATATGCACTTTTTACGATAATCTTGGTGGGACTTTTGTCAGAAGTATGCAGAATAATCTAGATCGTTCTTTTCGAGCTATTTAATTCGAGAAACACGTTATCTGGTTGTTTTCACCACTCCACAGTGCGTTTGATATGCAGAAGCTGCGACATCTTGATTTTCGTGAGATTTCAAACCTGAGGTATGCATTTTCTGCGATAAGCTTGGTGAGACTTCTGTTAGAAGTATGCAGAATCATCTAGATCGCCCGTTTCGAGCTATCTAATGCGAAAAAACAAGTTTTCTGGTGTTTTCACCACACCACAGTCCGTTTGATATGCAGAACCGGCGATATTTTGGTTTTCGTCGGGTTTCAAGCTGAGATATGCATTTTCTACGAAAATCTTGGTGAGACTTCTGTCCGAAGTATGCAGAATCATCGAGATCGCTCTATTCGAACTATTTAATGCGAGAAAAACCTTATCTGGTGTTTTCACCACCCCACAGTGCGTTTGATATGCAGAACCGGCGATATCTTGGTTTTCGTGGGGTTTCAAGCTGAGATATGCATTTTTTACGATAATCATGGTGAGACTACTGTCCGAAGTATGCAGAATCATCGAGATCGCACTTTTCGAGCTATTTAATGCGAGAAACACGATATCTGGAGTTTTCAGCACTCAACAGTGCGTATGATATGCAGAACCGACGATATCCTGGTTTTCGTGGGGTTTCAAGCTCAGATATGCATTTTCTGCGATAATCTTGGTGAGGCTTCTGTCCGAAGTATGCAGAGTCATCGAGATCGTACTTTTCGAGCTATTTAATGCGAGAAACACGTTTACTGGGGTTTTCACCACACCACAGTTCGTTGGATATGCAGAACAGGTGATATCTTGGTTTTCGAGGGGTTTCAAGCTGAGATATGCATTTTCTGCGATAAACTTGGAGAGATTTCTGTCCGAAGTGTGCAGAATCATCGAGATCGCTCTTTTCGAGCTATTTAATGCGAGAAACACGTTTTCTGGGGTTTTCACCACACCACAATTCGTTGGATATGCAGAACAGGTGATATCTTGGTTTTCGAGGGGTTTCAAGCTGAGATATGCATTTTCTGCGATAAACTTGGAGAGATTTCTGTCCGAAGTATGCTGAATCATCGAGATCGCACTTTTCGAGCTAGTTAATGCGCGAAAAACCTTATCTGGTGTTTTCACCACCCCACAGTGCGTTTGATATGCAGAACCGGCGATATCTGGGTTTTCGTGGGGATTCAAGCTGAGATATGCATTTTCTGCGATAATCTTGGTGAGACCTCTGTCCGAAGTATGCAGAAACATCGAGATCGCTCTTTTCGACCTATTTAATGCGAGAAACACGTTATCTGGTGTTTTCACCACTCCACAGTGCGTTTGATATGCAGAACCAGCGATATCTTGGTTTTCGTGGGGTTTCAAGCTGAGAATTGCATTTTTTACGATAATCATGGTGAGACTACTGTCCGAAGTATGCAGAATCATCGAGATCGCACTTTTCGAGCTATTTAATGCGAGAAACACGATATCTGGTGTTTTCAGCGCTCCACAGTGCGTATGATATGCAGAACCGGCGATATCTTGGTTTTCGTGGGGTTTCAAGCTGAGATATGCATTGTCTGCGATAATCTTGGTGAGACTTCTGTCCGATGTGTGCAGAATCATCGAGATCGCTCTTTTCGAGCTATTTAATGCGAGAAACACGTTTTCTGGGGTTTTCACCACACCACAGTTCGTTGGATATGCAGAACAGGTGATATCTTGGGTTTCGAGGGGTTTCAAGCTGAGATATGCATTTTCTGCGATAAACTTCGAGAGACTTCTGTCCGAAGTATGCTGAATCATCGAGATCGCACTTTCCGAGTTAGTTAATGCGAGAAAAACCTTATCTGGTGTTTTCACCACTCCACAGTGGGTTTGATATGCAGTACCAGCGATATCTTGGTTTTCGTGGGGTTTCAAGCTGAGATATGCATTTTTTACGATAATCATGGTGAGACTACTGCCCGAAGTATGCAGAATCATCGAGATCGCACTCTTCGAGCTATTTAATGCGAGAAACACGATATCTGGTGTTTTCAGCACTCCACAGTGCGTTTGATATGCAGAACCAGCGATATCTTGGTTTTCGTGGGGTTTCAAGCTGAGATATGCATTTTTTACGATAATCATGTTGAGACTACTGTCCGAAGTATGCAGAATCATCGAGATCGCACTTTTCGAGCTATTTAATGCGAGAAACACGTTTTCTGGGGTTTTCACCACTCCACAGTTCGTTGGATATGCAGAACAGGTGATATCTTGGTTTTCGAGGGGTTTCAAGCTGAGATATGCATTTTCTGCGATAATCTTGGTGAGACTTCTGTCAGACGTATGCAGAATCATCGGCATCTCCCTTTTCGACCTATTTAATGCGAGAAAAACCTTATCTGGTGTTTTCACCACCCCACAGTGCGTTTGATATGCAGAACCGGCGATATCTTGGTTTTCGTGGGGTTTCAAGCTGAGATATGCATTTTTTACGATAATCATGGTGAGACTACTGTCCGAAGTATGCAGAATCATCGAGATCGCACTTTTCGAGCTATTTAATGCGAGAAACACGATATCTGGTGTTTTCAGCACTCAACAGTGCGTATGATATGCAGAACCGACGACATCCTGGTTTTCGTGGGGTTTCAAGCTCAGATATGCATTTTCTGCGATAATCTTGGTGAGGCTTCTGTCCGAAGTATGCAGAGTCATCGAGATCGTACTTTTCGAGCTATTTAATGCGAGAAACACGTTTACTGGGGTTTTCACCACACCACAGTTCGTTGGATATGCAGAACAGGTGATATCTTGGTTTTCGTGGGGTTTCAAGCTGAGATATGCACTTTTTACGATAATCTTGGTGGGACTTTTGTCAGAAGTTTGCAGAATAATCTAGATCGTTCTTTTCGAGCTATTTAATTCGAGAAACACGTTATCTGGTTGTTTTCACCACTCCACAGTGCGTTTGATATGCAGAAGCTGCGACATCTTGATTTTCGTGAGATTTCAAACCTGAGGTATGCATTTTCTGCGATAAGCTTGGTGAGACTTCTGTTAGAAGTATGCAGAATCATCTAGATCGCCCGTTTCGAGCTATCTAATGCGAAAAAACAAGTTTTCTGGTGTTTTCACCACACCACAGTCCGTTTGATATGCAGAACCGGCGATATTTTGGTTTTCGTCGGGTTTCAAGCTGAGATATGCATTTTCTACGAAAATCTTGGTGAGACTTCTGTCCGAAGTATGCAGAATCATCGAGATCGCTCTATTCGAACTATTTAATGCGACAAAACGTTATCTGGTGTTTTCAGAACTCCACCGTGCGTTTGATATGCAGAACCAGCGATATCTCTGTTTTCGTGGGGTTTCAAGCTGAGATATGCATTTTCTGCGATAATCTTGGTGAGACTTCTGTCAGACGTATGCAGAATCATCGGCATCTCCCTTTTCGACCTATTTAATGCGAGAAAAACCTTATCTGGTGTTTTCACCACCCCACAGTGCGTTTGATATGCAGAACCGGCGATATCTTGGTTTTCGTGGGGTTTCAAGCTGAGATATGCATTTTTTACGATAATCATGGTGAGACTACTGTCCGAAGTATGCAGAATCATCGAGATCGCACTTTTCGAGCTATTTAATGCGAGAAACACGATATCTGGAGTTTTCAGCACTCAACAGTGCGTATGATATGCAGAACCGACGATATCCTGGTTTTCGTGGGGTTTCAAGCTCAGATATGCATTTTCTGCGATAATCTTGGTGAGGCTTCTGTCCGAAGTATGCAGAGTCATCGAGATCGTACTTTTCGAGCTATTTAATGCGAGAAACACGTTTACTGGGGTTTTCACCACACCACAGTTCGTTGGATATGCAGAACAGGTGATATCTTGGTTTTCGTGGGGTTTCAAGCTGAGATATGCACTTTTTACGATAATCTTGGTGGGACTTTTGTCAGAAGTATGCAGAATAATCTAGATCGTTCTTTTCGAGCTATTTAATTCGAGAAACACGTTATCTGGTTGTTTTCACCACTCCACAGTGCGTTTGATATGCAGAAGCTGCGACATCTTGATTTTCGTGAGATTTCAAACCTGAGGTATGCATTTTCTGCGATAAGCTTGGTGAGACTTCTGTTAGAAGTATGCAGAATCATCTAGATCGCCCGTTTCGAGCTATCTAATGCGAAAAAACAAGTTTTCTGGTGTTTTCACCACACCACAGTCCGTTTGATATGCAGAACCGGCGATATTTTGGTTTTCGTCGGGTTTCAAGCTGAGATATGCATTTTCTACGAAAATCTTGGTGAGACTTCTGTCCGAAGTATGCAGAATCATCGAGATCGCTCTATTCGAACTATTTAATGCGAGAAAAACCTTATCTGGTGTTTTCACCACCCCACAGTGCGTTTGATATGCAGAACCGGCGATATCTTGGTTTTCGTGGGGTTTCAAGCTGAGATATGCATTTTTTACGATAATCATGGTGAGACTACTGTCCGAAGTATGCAGAATCATCGAGATCGCACTTTTCGAGCTATTTAATGCGAGAAACACGATATCTGGAGTTTTCAGCACTCAACAGTGCGTATGATATGCAGAACCGACGATATCCTGGTTTTCGTGGGGTTTCAAGCTCAGATATGCATTTTCTGCGATAATCTTGGTGAGGCTTCTGTCCGAAGTATGCAGAGTCATCGAGATCGTACTTTTCGAGCTATTTAATGCGAGAAACACGTTTACTGGGGTTTTCACCACACCACAGTTCGTTGGATATGCAGAACAGGTGATATCTTGGTTTTCGTGGGGTTTCAAGCTGAGATATGCACTTTTTACGATAATCTTGGTGGGACTTTTGTCAGAAGTATGCAGAATAATCTAGATCGTTCTTTTCGAGCTATTTAATTCGAGAAACACGTTATCTGGTTGTTTTCACCACTCCACAGTGCGTTTGATATGCAGAACAGGTGATATCTTGGGTTTCGAGGGGTATCAAGCTGAGATATGCATTTTCTGCGATAAACTTGGAGAGACTTCTGTCCGAAGTATGCTGAATCATCGAGATCGCACTTTTCGAGCTAGTTAATGCGAGAAAAACCTTATCTGGTGTTTTCACCACCCCACAGTGCGTTTGATATGCAGAACCGGCGATATCTTGGTTTTCGTGGGGTTTCAAGCTGAGATATGCATTTTTTACGATAATCATGGTGAGACTACTGTCCGAAGTATGCAGAATCATCGAGATCGCACTTTTCGAGCTATTTAATGCGAGAAACACGATATCTGGTGTTTTCAGCACTCAACAGTGCGTATGATATGCAGAACCGACGATATCCTGGTTTTCGTGGGGTTTCAAGCTCAGATATGCATTTTCTGCGATAATCTTGGTGAGGCTTCTGTCCGAAGTATGCAGAGTCATCGAGATCGTACTTTTCGAGCTATTTAATGCGAGAAACACGTTTTCTGGGGTTTTCACCACACCACAGTTCGTTGGATATGCAGAACAGGTGATATCTTGGTTTTCGTGGGGTTTCAAGCTGAGATATGCACTTTTTACGATAATCTTGGTGAGACTTTTGTCAGAAGTATGCAGAATAATCTAGATCGTTCTTTTCGAGCTATTTAATTCGAGAAACACGTTATCTGGTTGTTTTCACCACTCCACAGTGCGTTTGATATGCAGAAGCGGCGACATCTTGATTTTCGTGAGATTTCAAACCTGAGGTATGCATTTTCTGCGATAAGCTTGGTGAGACTTCTGTTAGAAGTATGCAGAATCATCTAGATCGCCCGTTTCGAGCTATCTAATGCGAAAAAACAAGTTTTCTGGAGTTTTCACCACACCACAGTCCGTTTGATATGCAGAACCGGCGACATCTTGGATTTCGTCGAGGTTCAATCTGAGATATGCACATTCGATGATAATCTTGGTGAGACTTCTGTCAGAAGTATGCAGAATCATCTAGATCGCTCTTTTCGAGCTATTTAATGCGAGAAACACGTTTTCTGGTGTATTCACCACTCCACAGTACGTTTGACATGCAGAATCGGCGATATCTTGATTTTCGTGGTGTGTCCAGCTGAGATATGCATTTTCTGCGATAATCTTGGTGAGACTTCTGTCCGAAGTGTGCAGAATCATCGAGATCGCTCTTTTCGAGCTATTTAATGCGAGAAACACGTTTTCTGGGGTTTTCACCACACCACAGTTCGTTGGATATGCAGAACAGGTGATATCTTGGGTTTCGAGGGGTTTCAAGCTGAGATATGCATTTTCTGCGATAAACTTCGAGAGACTTCTGTCCGAAGTATGCTGAATCATCGAGATCGCACTTTTCGAGCTAGTTAATGCGAGAAAAACCTTATCTGGTGTTTTAACCACTCCACAGTGGGTTTGATATGCAGTACCAGCGATATCTTGGTTTTCGTGGGGTTTCAAGCTGAGATATGCATTTTTTACGATAATCTTGGTGAGACTTCTGTCCGAAGTATGCAGAATCATCGAGATCGCTCTATTCGAACTATTTAATGCGACAAAACGTTATCTGGTGTTTTCAGCACTCCACAGTGCGTTTGATATGCAGAACCAGCGATATCTCTGTTTTCGTGGGGTTTCAAGCTGAGATATGCATTTTTTACGATAATCATGGTGAGACTACTGTCCGAAGTATGCAGAATCATCGAGATCGCTCTTTTCGAGCTATTTAATGCGAGAAACACGATATCTGGTGTTTTCACCACACCACAGTTCGTTGGATATGCAGAACAGGTGATATCTTGGGTTTCGAGGGGTATCAAGCTGAGATATGCATTTTCTGCGATAAACTTGGAGAGACTTCTGTCCGAAATATGCTGAATCATCGAGATCGCACTTTTCGAGCTAGTTAATGCGAGAAAAACCTTATCTGATGTTTTCACCACCCCACAGTGCGTTTGATATGCAGAACCGGCGATATCTTGGTTTTCGTGGGGTTTCAAGCTGAGATATGCATTTTTTACGATAATCATGGTGAGACTACTGTCCGAAGTATGCAGAATCATCGAGATCGCACTTTTCGAGCTATTTAATGCGAGAAACACGATATCTGGTGTTTTCAGCACTCAACAGTGCGTATGATATGCAGAACCGGCGATATCCTGGTTTTCGTGGGGTTTCAAGCTCAGATATGCATTTTATGCGATAATCTTGGTGAGGCTTCTGTCCGAAGTATGCAGAGTCATCGAGATCGTACTTTTCGAGCTATTTAATGCGAGAAACACGTTTTCTGGGGTTTTCACCACACCACAGTTCGTTGGATATGCAGAACAGGTGATATCTTGGTTTTCGTGGGGTTTCAAGCTGAGATATGCACTTTTTACGATAATCTTGGTGAGACTTCTGTCCGAAGTATGCTTAATCATCGAGATCGCTCTATTCGAACTATTTAATGCGACAAAACGTTATCTGGTGTTTTCAGCACTCCACAGTGCGTTTGATATGCAGAACCAGTGATACCTCAGTTTTCGTGGGGTTTCAAGCTGAGATATGCATTTTCTACGATAATCTTGGTGAGACTTCTCTCAGAAGGATGCAGAATCTTCGAGATCGCTCTTTTCGAGCTACTTAATGCGAGATACACGTTATCTGGTATTTTCACCACTCCACAGTGCGTTTGACATTCAGTACCGGCGACATCTTGGATTTCGTCGGGGTTCAAGCTGAGATATGCATTTTCTACGATGATCTTGGTGAGACTTCTGTCAGAAGTATGCAGAATAATCTAGATCGTTCTTTTCGAGCTATTTAATTCGAGAAACACGTTACCTGGTTGTTTTTACCACTCCACAGTGCGTTTGATATGCAGAAGCGGCGACATCTTGATTTTCGTGAGATTTCAGGCTGAGGTATGCATTTTCTGCGATAAGCTTGGTGAGACTTCTGTTAGAAGTATGCAGAATCATCTAGTCGCCCGTTTCGAGCTATCTAATGCGAAAAAACAAGTTTTCTGGTGTTTTCACCACACCACAGTCCGTTTGATATGCAGAACCGGCGACATCTTGGATTTCGTCGGGGTTCAATCTGAGATATGCACATTCTATGATAATCTTGGTGAGACTTCTGTCAGAAGTATGCAGAATCATCGGCATCTCCCTTTTCGACCTATTTAATGCGAGAAACACGTTCTCTGGTTGTTTTCACCACTCCACAGTGCGTTTGATATGCAGAACCGGCGATATCTTGATTTTCGTGGTGTTTCCAGCTGAGATATGCATTTTCTGCGATAATCCTGGTGAGACTTCTGTCAGACGTATGCAGAATCATCGGCATCTCCCTTTTCGACCTATTTAATGCGAGAAACACGTTCTTTGGTTGTTTTCACCACTCCACAGTGGGTTTGATATGCAGAACCGGCGACATCTTGATTTTCGTGAGGTTTCAAGCTGAGATATGCATTTTCAGCGATAATCTTGGTGAGTCTTTTGTCAGAAGTATGCAGAATCTTCGAGATCGCTCTTTTCGAGCAACTTAATGCGGGAAACACGATATCTGGTTGTTTTCACCACTCCACAGTGCGTTTGATATGCAGAACGGGCGACATCTTGATTTTCGTGGTGTTTCCAGCTGAGATATGCATTTTCTGCGATAATCTTGGTGAGTCTTCTGTCAGAAGTATGCAGAATCATCGAGATCCCTCTTTTCGAGCTATTTAATGCGAGAAACACGTTAATTGGTGTTTTCACCACTCCACAGTGCGTTTGATATGCGGAACCAGCGACATCTTGGATTTCGTCGGGTTTCAAGCTGAGACATGCATTTTCTGCGATAATCTTGGTGAGTCTTCTGTCAGAAGTATGCAGAATCATCGAGGTCCCTCTTTTCGAGAAAGTTAATGCGAGAAACACGTTATCTGGTGTTTTCACCACTCCACAGTGCGTTCGATATGCAGAACCGGCGACATCTTGGCTGTCGAAGGGTATCAAGCTGAGATATGCATTTTCTACCATAATCTTGGTGAGAGTTCTGTCAGAAGTATGCAGAATCATCGGGATCGCTATTTTCGAGCTATTTAATGCGAGAAACACGTTTTCTGGGGTTTTCACCACTCCACAGTTCGTTGGATATGCAGAACAGGAGATATCTTGGTTTTCGTAGGGTTTCTAGCAGAGACATGCATTTTCTGCGATAATCTTGGTGAGTCTTCTGTCAGAAGTATGCAGAATCATCGAGATCCCTCTTTTCGAGCTAGTTAATGCGAGAAACACGTTTTCTGGGGTTTTCACCACTCCACAGTTCGTTGGATATGCAGAACAGGAGATATCTTGGTTTTCGTGGGGTTTCTAGCAGAGATATGCATTTTCTGCGATAATCATGGTGAGACTTCTGTTAGAAGTATGCAGAATCATCGAGATCGCACTTTTCAATCAATTTAATGCGAGAAACACGTTATCTGGTTTTTTCACCACTACACCGTGCCTTTGATAAGCAGTACCAGCGATATCTTGGTTTTCGTGGGGTTTCAAGCTGAGATATGCATTTTTTACGATAATCTTGGTGAGACTTCTGTCCGAAGTATGCTGAATCATCGAGATCGCACTTTTCGAGCTAGTTAATGCGAGAAAAACCTTATCTGGTGTTTTAACCACTCCACAGTGGGTTTGATATGCAGTACCAGCGATATCTTGGTTTTCGTGGGGTTTCAAGCTGAGATATGCATTTTTTACGATAATCTTGGTGAGACTTCTGTCCGAAGTATGCAGAATCATCGAGATCGCTCTATTCGAACTATTTAATGCGACAAAACGTTATCTGGTGTTTTCAGCACTCCACAGTGCGTTTGATATGCAGAACCAGCGATATCTCTGTTTTCGTGGGGTTTCAAGCTGAGATATGCATTTTTTACGATAATCATGGTGAGACTACTGTCCGAAGTATGCAGAATCATCGAGATCGCTCTTTTCGAGCTATTTAATGCGAGAAACACGATATCTGGTGTTTTCACCACACCACAGTTCGTTGGATATGCAGAACAGGTGATATCTTGGGTTTCGAGGGGTATCAAGCTGAGATATGCATTTTCTGCGATAAACTTGGAGAGACTTCTGTCCGAAATATGCTGAATCATCGAGATCGCACTTTTCGAGCTAGTTAATGCGAGAAAAACCTTATCTGATGTTTTCACCACCCCACAGTGCGTTTGATATGCAGAACCGGCGATATCTTGGTTTTCGTGGGGTTTCAAGCTGAGATATGCATTTTTTACGATAATCATGGTGAGACTACTGTCCGAAGTATGCAGAATCATCGAGATCGCACTTTTCGAGCTATTTAATGCGAGAAACACGATATCTGGTGTTTTCAGCACTCAACAGTGCGTATGATATGCAGAACCGGCGATATCCTGGTTTTCGTGGGGTTTCAAGCTCAGATATGCATTTTATGCGATAATCTTGGTGAGGCTTCTGTCCGAAGTATGCAGAGTCATCGAGATCGTACTTTTCGAGCTATTTAATGCGAGAAACACGTTTTCTGGGGTTTTCACCACACCACAGTTCGTTGGATATGCAGAACAGGTGATATCTTGGTTTTCGTGGGGTTTCAAGCTGAGATATGCACTTTTTACGATAATCTTGGTGAGACTTCTGTCCGAAGTATGCTTAATCATCGAGATCGCTCTATTCGAACTATTTAATGCGACAAAACGTTATCTGGTGTTTTCAGCACTCCACAGTGCGTTTGATATGCAGAACCAGTGATACCTCAGTTTTCGTGGGGTTTCAAGCTGAGATATGCATTTTCTACGATAATCTTGGTGAGACTTCTCTCAGAAGGATGCAGAATCTTCGAGATCGCTCTTTTCGAGCTACTTAATGCGAGATACACGTTATCTGGTATTTTCACCACTCCACAGTGCGTTTGACATTCAGTACCGGCGACATCTTGGATTTCGTCGGGGTTCAAGCTGAGATATGCATTTTCTACGATGATCTTGGTGAGACTTCTGTCAGAAGTATGCAGAATAATCTAGATCGTTCTTTTCGAGCTATTTAATTCGAGAAACACGTTACCTGGTTGTTTTTACCACTCCACAGTGCGTTTGATATGCAGAAGCGGCGACATCTTGATTTTCGTGAGATTTCAGGCTGAGGTATGCATTTTCTGCGATAAGCTTGGTGAGACTTCTGTTAGAAGTATGCAGAATCATCTAGTCGCCCGTTTCGAGCTATCTAATGCGAAAAAACAAGTTTTCTGGTGTTTTCACCACACCACAGTCCGTTTGATATGCAGAACCGGCGACATCTTGGATTTCGTCGGGGTTCAATCTGAGATATGCACATTCTATGATAATCTTGGTGAGACTTCTGTCAGAAGTATGCAGAATCATCGGCATCTCCCTTTTCGACCTATTTAATGCGAGAAACACGTTCTCTGGTTGTTTTCACCACTCCACAGTGCGTTTGATATGCAGAACCGGCGATATCTTGATTTTCGTGGTGTTTCCAGCTGAGATATGCATTTTCTGCGATAATCCTGGTGAGACTTCTGTCAGACGTATGCAGAATCATCGGCATCTCCCTTTTCGACCTATTTAATGCGAGAAACACGTTCTTTGGTTGTTTTCACCACTCCACAGTGGGTTTGATATGCAGAACCGGCGACATCTTGATTTTCGTGAGGTTTCAAGCTGAGATATGCATTTTCAGCGATAATCTTGGTGAGTCTTTTGTCAGAAGTATGCAGAATCTTCGAGATCGCTCTTTTCGAGCAACTTAATGCGGGAAACACGATATCTGGTTGTTTTCACCACTCCACAGTGCGTTTGATATGCAGAACGGGCGACATCTTGATTTTCGTGGTGTTTCCAGCTGAGATATGCATTTTCTGCGATAATCTTGGTGAGTCTTCTGTCAGAAGTATGCAGAATCATCGAGATCCCTCTTTTCGAGCTATTTAATGCGAGAAACACGTTAATTGGTGTTTTCACCACTCCACAGTGCGTTTGATATGCGGAACCAGCGACATCTTGGATTTCGTCGGGTTTCAAGCTGAGACATGCATTTTCTGCGATAATCTTGGTGAGTCTTCTGTCAGAAGTATGCAGAATCATCGAGGTCCCTCTTTTCGAGAAAGTTAATGCGAGAAACACGTTATCTGGTGTTTTCACCACTCCACAGTGCGTTCGATATGCAGAACCGGCGACATCTTGGCTGTCGAAGGGTATCAAGCTGAGATATGCATTTTCTACCATAATCTTGGTGAGAGTTCTGTCAGAAGTATGCAGAATCATCGGGATCGCTATTTTCGAGCTATTTAATGCGAGAAACACGTTTTCTGGGGTTTTCACCACTCCACAGTTCGTTGGATATGCAGAACAGGAGATATCTTGGTTTTCGTAGGGTTTCTAGCAGAGACATGCATTTTCTGCGATAATCTTGGTGAGTCTTCTGTCAGAAGTATGCAGAATCATCGAGATCCCTCTTTTCGAGCTAGTTAATGCGAGAAACACGTTTTCTGGGGTTTTCACCACTCCACAGTTCGTTGGATATGCAGAACAGGAGATATCTTGGTTTTCGTGGGGTTTCTAGCAGAGATATGCATTTTCTGCGATAATCATGGTGAGACTTCTGTTAGAAGTATGCAGAATCATCGAGATCGCACTTTTCAATCAATTTAATGCGAGAAACACGTTATCTGGTTTTTTCACCACTACACCGTGCCTTTGATAAGCAGTACCAGCGATATCTTGGTTTTCGTGGGGTTTCAAGCTGAGATATGCATTTTTTACGATAATCTTGGTGAGACTTCTGTCCGAAGTATGCTTAATCATCGAGATCGCTCTATTCGAGATATTTAATGTGAGAAACACGTTATGTGGTGTTTCCAGCACTCCACAGTGCGTTTTATATGCAGAACCAGCGATATCTTGGCTTTCGTGGGGTTTCAAGCTGAGATATGCATTGTCTGCGATAATCTAGGTGAGACTTCTGTCCGAAGTATGCAGAATCATCGAGATCGCTCTTTTCGAGCTATTTATTGCGAGAAACACGTTATCTCGTTTTTTCACCACTACACAGTGCCTTTGATATGCAGTACCAGCGATATCTTGGTTTTCGTGGGGTTTCAAGCTGAGATATGCATTTTTTACGATAATCTTGGTGAGACTTCTGTCCGAAGTATGCTTAATCATCGAGATCGCTCTATTCGAGCTATTTAATGTGAGAAACACGTTATCTGGTGTTTCCAGCACTCCACAGTGCGTTTTATATGCAGAACCAGCGATATCTTGGCTTTGGTGGGGTTTCAAGCTGAGATATGCATTGTCTGCGATAATCAAGGTGAGACTTCTGTCCGAAGTATGCAGATTCATCGAGATCGTACTTTTCGAGCCATTTTATGCGAGAAACACGTTTTCTGGGATTTTCACGACTCCACAGTTCGTTGGATATGCAGAACAGGTGATATCTTGGTTTTCGAGGGGTTTCAAGCTGAGATATGCATTTGCTGCGATAAACTTGGAGAGACTTCTGTCCGAAGTATGCTGAATCATCGAGATCGCACTTTTCGAGCTAGTTAATGCGAGTAAAACCTTATCTGGTGTTTTCACCACCCCACAGTGCGTTTGATATGCAGAACCGGCGATATCTGGGTTTTCGTGGGGTTTCAAGCTGAGATATGCATTTTCTGCGATAATCTTGGTGAGACCTCTGTCCGAAGTATGCAGAAACATCGAGATCGCTCTTTTCGACCTATTTAATGCGAGAAACACGTTATCTGGTGTTTTCACCACTCCACAGTGCGTTTGATATGCAGAACCAGCGATATCTTGGTTTTCGTGGGGGTTCAATCTGAGATATGCACATTCTATGATAATCTTGGTGAGACTTCTGTCAGAAGTATGCAGAATCATCGGCATCTCCCTTTTCGACCTATTTAATGCGAGAAACACGTTCTCTGGTTGTTTTCACCACTCCAGAGTGCGATTGATATGCAGAACCGGCGATATCTTGATTTTCGTGGTGTTTCCAGCTGAGATATGCATTTTCTGCGATAATCTTGGTGAGACTTCTGTCAGACGTATGCAGAATCATCGGCATCTCCCTTTTCGACCTATTTAATGCGAGAAACACGTTCTCTGGTTGTTTTCACCACTCCACAGTGGGTTTGATATGCAGAACCGGCGACATCTTGATTTTCGTGAGGTTTCAAGCTGAGATATGCATTTTCAGCGATAATCTTGGTGAGTCTTTTGTCAGAGGTATGCACAATCTTCGAGATCGCTCTTTTCGAGCAACTTAATGCGGGAAACACGATATCTGGTTGTTTTCACCACTCCACAGTGCGTTTGATATGCAGAACGGGCGACATCTTGATTTTCGTGGTGTTTCCAGCTGAGATATGCATTTTCTGCGATAATCTTGGTGAGTCTTCTGTCAGAAGTATGCAGAATCATCGAGATCCCTCTTTTCGAGCTATTTAATGCGAGAAACACGTTAATTGGTGTTTTCACCACTCCACAGTGCGTTTGATATGCGGAACCAGCGACATCTTGGATTTCGTCGGGTTTCAAGCTGAGGCATGCATTTTCTGCGATAATCTTGGTGAGTCTTCTGTCAGAAGTATGCAGAATCATCGAGGTCCCTCTTTTCGAGCAAGTTAATGCGAGAAACACGTTATCTGGTGTTTTCACCACTCCACAGTGCGTTTGATATGCAGAACCGGCGACATCTTGGCTGTCGAAGGGTATCAAGCTGAGATATGCATTTTCTACCATAATCTTGGTGAGAGTTCTGTCAGAAGTATGCAGAATCATCGGGATCGCTATTTTCGAGCTATTTAATGCGAGAAACACGTTTTCTGGGGTTTTCACCACTCCACAGTTCGTTGGATATGCAGAACAGGAGATATCTTGGTTTTCGTAGGGTTTCTAGCAGAGACATGCATTTTCTGCGATAATCTTGGTGAGTCTTCTGTCAGATGTATGCAGAATCATCGAGATCCCTCTTTTCGAGCTAGTTAATGCGAAAAACACGTTTTCTGGGGTTTTCACCACTCCACAGTTCGTTGGATATGCAGAACAGGAGATATCTTGGTTTTCGTAGGGTTTCTAGCAGAGATATGCATTTTCTGCGATAATCATGGTGAGACTTCTGTTAGAAGTATGCAGAATCATCGAGATCGCACTTTTCAATCAATTTAATGCGAGAAACACGTTATCTGGTTTTTTCACCACTACACAGTGCCTTTGATATGCAGTACCAGCGATATCTTGGTTTTCGTGGGGTTTCAAGCTGAGATATGCATTTTTTACGATAATCTTGGTGAGACTTCTGTCCGAAGTATGCTTAATCATCGAGATCGCTCTATTCGAGCTATTTAATGTGAGAAACACGTTATCTGGTGTTTCCAGCACTCCACAGTGCGTTTTATATGCAGAACAAGCGATATCTTGGCTTTCGTGGGGTTTCAAGCTGAGATATGCATTGTCTGCGATAATCTAGGTGAGACTTCTGTCCGAAGTATGCAGAATCATCGAGATCGCTCTTTTCGAGCTATTTATTGCGAGAAACACGTTATCTGGTTTTTTCACCACTACACAGTGCCTTTGATATGCAGTACCAGCGATATCTTGGTTTTCGTGGGGTTTCAAGCTGAGATATGCATTTTTTACGATAATCTTGGTGAGACTTCTGTCCGAAGTATGCTTAATCATCGAGATCGCTCTATTCGAGCTATTTAATGTGAGAAACACGTTATCTGGTGTTTCCAGCACTCCACAGTGCGTTTTATATGCAGAACCAGCGATATCTTGGCTTTGGTGGGGTTTCAAGCTGAGATATGCATTGTCTGCGATAATCAAGGTGAGACTTCTGTCCGAAGTATGCTTAATCATCGAGATCGCTCTATTCGAGCTATTTAATGCGAGAAACACGTTATCTGGTGTTTTCACCACTCCACAGTGCGTTTGATATGCAGAACCAGCGATATCTTGGTTTTCGTGGGGTTTCAAGCTGAGATATGCATTTGCTGCGATAAACTTGGAGAGACTTCTGTCCGAAGTATGCAGAAACATCGAGATCGCTCTTTTCGACCTATTTAATGCGAGAAACACGTTATCTGGTGTTTTCACCACTCCACAGTGCGTTTGATATGCAGAACCAGCGATATCTTGGTTTTCGTGGGGGTTCAATCTGAGATATGCACATTCTATGATAATCTTGGTGAGACTTCTGTCAGAAGTATGCAGAATCATCGGCATCTCCCTTTTCGACCTATTTAATGCGAGAAACACGTTCTCTGGTTGTTTTCACCACTCCAGAGTGCGATTGATATGCAGAACCGGCGATATCTTGATTTTCGTGGTGTTTCCAGCTGAGATATGCATTTTCTGCGATAATCTTGGTGAGACTTCTGTCAGACGTATGCAGAATCATCGGCATCTCCCTTTTCGACCTATTTAATGCGAGAAACACGTTCTCTGGTTGTTTTCACCACTCCACAGTGGGTTTAATATGCAGAACCGGCGACATCTTGATTTTCGTGAGGTTTCAAGCTGAGATATGCATTTTCAGCGATAATCTTGGTGAGTCTTTTGTCAGAGGTATGCACAATCTTCGAGATCGCTCTTTTCGAGCAACTTAATGCGGGAAACACGATATCTGGTTGTTTTCACCACTCCACAGTGCGTTTGATATGCAGAACGGGCGACATCTTGATTTTCGTGGTGTTTCCAGCTGAGATATGCATTTTCTGCGATAATCTTGGTGAGTCTTCTGTCAGAAGTATGCAGAATCATCGAGATCCCTCTTTTCGAGCTAGTTAATGCGAGAAACACATTTTCTGGTGTTTTCACCACTCCACAGTGCGTTTGATATGCGGAACCAGCGACATCTTGGATTTCGTCGGGTTTCAAGCTGAGACATGCATTTTCTGCGATAATCTTGGTGAGTCTTCTGTCAGAAGTATGCAGAATCATCGAGTTCCCTCTTTTCGAGCTAGTTAATGCGAGAAACACGTTATCTGGTGTTTTCACCACTCCATAGTGCGTTTGATATGCAGAACCGGCGACATCTTGGCTGTCGTAGGGTATCAAGCTGAGATATGCATTTTCTACCATAATCTTGGTGAGAGTTCTGTCAGAAGTATGCAGAATCATCGGGATCGCTATTTTCGAGCTATTTAATGCGAGAAACACGTTTTCTGGGGGTTTCACCACTCCACAGTTCGTTGGATATGCAGAACAGGAGATATCTTGGTTTTCGTAGGGTTTCTAGCAGAGACATGCATTTTCGGCGATAATCTTGGTGAGTCTTCTGTCAGAAGTATGCAGAATCATCGAGATCCCTCTTTTCGAGCTAGTTAATGCGAGAAACACGTTTTCTGGGGTTTTCACCACTCCACAGTTCGTTGGATATGCAGAACAGGAGATATCTTGGTTTTCGTGGGGTTTCTAGCAGAGATATGCATTTTCTGCGATAATCATGGTGAGACTTCTGTTAGAAGTATGCAGAATCATCGAGATCGCACTTTTCATCAATTTAATGCGAGAAACACGTTGTCTGGTGTTTTCACCACTCCACAGTTGGTTTGATATGCAGAAAAGGCGATGTTTGGTTTTCGTCGGGTTTCAAGCTGAGATATGCATTTTCTGCGATAATCTTGGTGAGACTTCAGTCAGAAATATGCAGAATCTTCTAGATCGCTCTTTTCGAGCTATTTAATGCGAAAAAACAAGTTTTCTGGTGTTTTCACCACTCCACAGTTCGTTGGATATGCAGAACAGGAGATATCTTGGTTTTCGTGGGGTTTCTAGCAGAGACATGCATTTTCAGCGATAATCTTGGTGAGTCTTCTGTCAGAAGTATGCAGAATCATCGAGATCCCTCTTTTCGAGCTAGTTAATGCGAGAAACACGTTATCTGGTTTTTTCACCACTACACAGTGCCTTTGATATGCAGTACCAGCGATATCTTGGTTTTCGTGGGGTTTCAAGCTGAGATATGCATTTTTTACGATAATCTTGGTGAGACTTCTGTCCGAAGTATGCTTAATCATCGAGATCGCTCTATTCGAGCTATTTAATGTGAGAAACACGTTATCTGGTGTTTCCAGCACTCCACAGTGCGTTTTATATGCAGAACCAGCGATATCTTGGCTTTCGTGGGGTTTCAAGCTGAGATATGCATTGTCTGCGATCATCTAGGTGAGACTTCTGTCCGAAGTATGCAGATTCATCGAGATAGTACTTTTCAAGCTATTTTATGCGAGAAACACGTTTTCTGGGGTTTTCACCACTCCACAGTTCGTTGGATATGCAGAACAGGTGATATCTTGGTTTTCGAGGGGTTTCAAGCTGAGATATGCATTTTCTGCGATAATCTTGGTGAGACTTCTGTCAGACGTATGCAGAATCATCGGCATCTCCCTTTTCGACCTATTTATTGCGAGAAACACGTTCTCTGGTTGTTTTCACCACTCCACAGTGGGTTTGATATGCAGAACCGGCGACATCTTGATTTTCGTGAGGTTTCAAGCTGAGATATGCATTTTCAGCGATAATCTTGGTGAGTCTTCTGTCAGAAGTATGCAGAATCATCGAGATCCCTCTTTTCGAGCTAGTTAATGCGAGAAACACGTTATCTGGTTTTTTCACCACTACACAGTGCCTTTGATATGCAGTACCAGCGATATCTTGGTTTTCGTGGGGTTTCAAGCTGAGATATGCATTTTTTACGATAATCTTGGTGAGACTTCTGTCCGAAGTATGCTTAATCATCGAGATCGCTCTATTCGAGCTATTTAATGTGAGAAACACGTTATCTGGTGTTTCCAGCACTCCACAGTGCGTTTTATATGCAGAACCAGCGATATCTTGGCTTTCGTGGGGTTTCAAGCTGAGATATGCATTGTCTGCGATCATCTAGGTGAGACTTCTGTCCGAAGTATGCAGATTCATCGAGATAGTACTTTTCAAGCTATTTTATGCGAGAAACACGTTTTCTGGGGTTTTCACCACTCCACAGTTCGTTGGATATGCAGAACAGGTGATATCTTGGTTTTCGAGGGGTTTCAAGCTGAGATATGCATTTTCTGCGATAATCTTGGTGAGACTTCTGTCAGACGTATGCAGAATCATCGGCATCTCCCTTTTCGACCTATTTATTGCGAGAAACACGTTCTCTGGTTGTTTTCACCACTCCACAGTGGGTTTGATATGCAGAACCGGCGACATCTTGATTTTCGTGAGGTTTCAAGCTGAGATATGCATTTTCAGCGATAATCTTGGTGAGTCTTTTGTCAGAAGTATGCAGAATCTTCGAGATCGCCCTTTTCGAGCAACTTAATGCGAGAAACACGATATCTGGTTGTTTTCACCACTCCACAGTGCGTTTGATATGCAGAACGGGCGACATCTTGATTTTCGTGGTGTTTCCAGCTGAGATATGCATTGTCTGCGATAATCTAGGTGAGACTTCTGTCCGAAGTATGCAGATTCATCGAGATCGTACTTTTCGAGCTATTTTATGCGAGAAACACGTTTTCTGGGGTTTTCACCACTCCACAGTTCGTTGGATATGCAGAACAGGTGATATCTTGGTTTTCGAGGGGTTTCAAGCTGAGATATGCATTTTCTGCGATAATCTTGGTGAGACTTCTGTCAGACGTATGCAGAATCATCGGCATCTCCCTTTTCGACCTATTTAATGCGAGAAACACGTTCTCTGGTTGTTTTCACCACTCCACAGTGGGTTTGATATGCAGAACCGGCGACATCTTGATTTTCGTGAGGTTTCAAGCTGAGATATGCATTATCAGCGATAATCTTGGTGAGTCTTTTGTCAGAAGTATGCAGAATCTTCGAGATCGCTCTTTTCGAGCAACTTCATGCGAGAAACACGATATCTGGTTGTTTTCACCACTCCACAGTGCGTTTGATATGCAGAACGGGCGACATCTTGATTTTCGTGGTGTTTCCAGCTGAGATATGCATTTTCTGCGATAATCTTGGTGAGTCTTCTGTCAGAAGTATGCAGAATCATCGAGATCCCTCTTTTCGAGCTATTCAATGCGAGAAACACGTTAATTGGTGTTTTCACCACTCCACAGTGCGTTTGATATGCGGAACCAGCGACATCTTGGATTTCGTCGGGTTTCAAGCTGAGACATGCATTTTCTGCGATAATCTTGGGGAGTCTTCTGTCAGAAGTATGCAGAATCATCGAGGTCCCTCTTTTCGAGCTAGTTAATGCGAGAAACACGTTATCTGGTGTTTTCACCACTCCACAGTGCGTTTGATATGCAGAACCGGCGACATCTTGGCTGTCGTAGGGTATCAAGCTGAGATATGCATTTTCTACCATAATCTTGGTGAGAGTTCTGTCAGAAGTATGCAGAATCATCGGGATCGCTATTTTCGAGCTATTTAATGCGAGAAACACGTTTTCTGGGGTTTTCACCACTCCACAGTTCGTTGGATATGCAGAACAGGAGATATCTTGGTTTTCGTAGGGTTTCTAGCAGAGACATGCATTTTCTGCGATAATCTTGGTGAGTCTTCTGTCAGAAGTATGCAGAATCATCGAGATCCCTCTTTTCGAGCTAGTTAATGCGAGGAACACGTTTTCTGGGGTTTTCACCACTCCACAGTTCGTTGGATATGCAGAACAGGAGATATCTTGGTTTTCGTGGGGTTTCTTGCAGAGATATGCATTTTCTGCGATAATCATGGTGAGACTTCTGTTAGAAGTATGCAGAACCATCGAGATCGCACTTTTCAATCAATTTAATGCGAGAAACACGTTGTCTGGTGTTTTCACCCCTCCACAGTTGGTTTGATATGCAGAACAGGCGATGTTTAGTTTTCGTCGGGTTTCAAGCTGAGATATGCATTTTCTGCGATAATCTTGGTGAGACTTCAGTCAGAAATATGCAGAATCTTCTAGATCGCTCTTTTCGAGCTATTTAATGCGAAAAAACAAGTTTTCTGGTGTTTTTACCACTCCACAGTTCGTTGGATATGCAGAACAGGAGATATCTTGGTTTTCGTGGGGTTTCTAGCAGAGACATGCATTTTCTGCGATAATCTTGGTGAGTCTTCTGTCAGAAGTATGCAGAATCATCGAGATCCCTCTTTTCGAGCTAGTTAATGCGAGAAACACGTTTTCTGGGGTTTTCACCACTCCACAGTTCGTTGGATATGCAGAACAGGAGATATCTTGGTTTTCGTGGGGTTTCTAGCTGAGATATGCATTTTTTACGATAATCTTGGTGAGACTTCTGTCCGAAGTATGCAGAATCATCGAGATCGCTCTTTTCGAGCTATTTATTGCGAGAAACACGTTATCTGGTTTTTTCACCACTACACAGTGCCTTTGATATGCAGTACCAGCGATATCTTGGTTTTCGTGGGGTTTCAAGCTGAGATATGCATTTTTTACGATAATCTTGGTGAGACTTCTGTCCGAAGTATGCTTAATCATCGAGATCGCTCTATTCGAGCTATTTAATGTGAGAAACACGTTATCTGGTGTTTCCAGCACTCCACAGTGCGTTTTATATGCAGAACCAGCGATATCTTTGCTTTCGTGGGGTTTCAAGCTGAGATATGCATTGTCTGCGATAATCTAGGTGAGACTTCTGTCCGAAGTATGCAGATTCATCGAGATCGTACTATTCGAGCCATTTTATGCGAGAAACACGTTTTCTGGGGTTTTCACCACTCCACAGTTCGTTGGATATGCAGAACAGGTGATATCTTGGTTTTCGAGGGGTTTCAAGCTGAGATATGCATTTTCTGCGATAAACTTGGAGAGACTTCTGTCCGAAGTATGCTGAATCATCGAGATCGCACTTTTCGAGCTAGTTAATGCGAGAAAAACCTTATCTGGTGTTTTCACCACCCCACAGTGCGTTTGATATGCAGAACCGGCGATATCTGGGTTTTCGTGGGGTTTCAAGCTGAGATATGCATTTTCTGCGATAATCTTGGTGAGACCTCTGTCCGAAGTATGCAGAAACATCGAGAACGCTCTTTTCGACCTATTTAATGCGAGAAACACGTTATCTGGTGTTTTCACCACTCCACAGAGCGTTTGATATGCAGAACCAGCGATATCTTGGTGTTCGTGGGGTTTCAAGCTGAGATATGCATTTTTTACGATAATCATGGTGAGACTATAGTCCGAAGTGTGCAGAATCATCGAGATCGCTCTTTTCGAGCTATTTAATGCGAGAATCACGTTTTCTGGGGTTTTCACCACTCCACAGTTCGTTGGATATGCAGAACAGGTGATATCTTGGGTTTCGAGGGGTTTCAAGCTGAGATATGCATTTTCTGCGATAAACTTGGAGAGACTTCTGTCCGAAGTATGCTGAATCATCGAGATCGCACTTTTCGAGCTAGTTAATGCGAGAAAAACCTTATCTGGTGTTTTCACCACTCCACAGTGCGTTTGATATGCAGTACCAGCGATATCTTGGTTTTCGTGGGGTTTCAAGCTGAGATATGCATTTTTTACGATAATCTTGGTGAGACATCTGTCCGAAGTATGCAGAATCATCGAGATCGCTCTATTCGAACTATTTAATGCGACAAAACGTTATCTGGTGTTTTCAGCACTCCACAGTGCGTTTGATATGCAAAACCAGCGATATCTCTGTTTTCGTGGGGTTTCAAGCTGAGATATGCACTTTTTACGATAATCTTGGTGAGACTTCTGTCCGAAGTATGCAGAATCATCGAGATCGCTCTTTTCGAGCTATTTAATGCGAGAAACACGTTATCTGGTATTTCCACCACTCCACAGAGCGTTTGATATGCAGTACCATCGATATCTTGGTTTTCGTGGGGTTTCAAGCTGAGATATGCATTTTCTAGAATAATCTTGGTGAGACTTCTGTCCGAAGTATGCTGAATCATCTAGATCGCTCTTTTCGAGCTATTTAATGCGAGAAACACGTTATCTGGTGTTTTCACCACTCCACGGCGCGTTTGATATGCAGAACCGGCGACATCTTGGCTGTCGTAGGGTATCAAGCTGAGATATGCATTTTCTACGATAATCTTGGTGAGACCTCTGTCAGAAGTATGCAGAATCTTCGAGATCGCTCATTTCGATCTATTTAATGCGAGAAACACGTTGTCTAGTGTTTTCACCACTCCACAGAGCGTTTGATATGCAGTACCATCGATATCTTGGTTTTCGTGGGGTTTCAAGCTGAGATATGCATTTTCTAGGATAATCTTAGTGAGACTTCTGTCCGAAGTATGCTGAATCATCTAGATCGCTCTTTTCGAGCTAGTTAATGCGAGAAACACGTTATCTGGCGTTTTCACCACTCAACAGTGCGTATGATATGCAGAACGGACGATATCTTGGTTTTCGTGGGGCTTCAAGCTCAGATATGCATTTTCTGCGATAATCTTGGTGAGACTTCTGTCCGAAGTATGCAGAATCATCGGGATCGCTCTTTTCGTGCTATTTAATGCGAGAAACACGTTTTCTGGGGTTTTCACCACTCCACAGTTCGTAGGATATGCAGAACAGGAGATATCTTGATTTTCGTGTTTTTTCCAGCTGAGATATGCATTTTCAGCGATAATCTTGGTGAGTCTTCTGTCAGAAGTATGCAGAATCTTCGAGATCGCTCATTTCGAGCTAGTTAATGCGAGAAACACGTTACCTGGTGTTTTCACCACTCCACAGTGCGTTTGATATGCAGAACCGGCGACATCTTGGCTGTCGTAGGGTATCAAGCTGAGATATGCATTTTCTACGATAATCTTGGTGAGTCTTCTGTCAGAAGTATGCAGAATCTTCGAGATCGCTCATTTCGAGCTAGTTAATGCGAGAAACACGTTATCTGGTGTTTTCACCACTCCACAGCGCGTTTGATATGCAGAACAGGAGATATCTTGGTTTTCGTGGGGTTTCTAGCAGAGATATGCATTATCTGCGATAATCATGTTGAGACTTCTGTTAGAAGTATGCAGAATCTTCGAGATCGTACTTTTCGAGCTATTTTATGCGAGAAACACGTTTCCTGGGGTTTTCACCACTGCACAGTTCGTTGGATATGCAGAACAGGAGATATCTTGGTTTTCGTGGGTTTTCTAGCAGAGATATGCATTTTCTGCGATAATCATGGTGAGAATTCTGTTAGAAGTATGCAGAATCATCGAGATCGCACATTTCGAACTATTTAATGCGAGAAACACGTTGTCTGGTGTTTTCACCACTCCACAGTTGGTTTGATATGCAGAACCGGCGATATCTGGGTTTTCGTGGGGTTTAAAGCTGAGATATGCATTCTCTGCGATAATCTTGGTGAGACTTCTGTCCGAAGTGTGCAGAATCATCGAGATCGCTCTTTTCGAGCTATGTAATGCGAGAAACACGTTTTCTGGGGTTTTCACCACACCACAGTTCGTTGGATATGCAGAACAGGTGATATCTTGGTTTTCAAGGGGTTTCAAGCAGAGATATGCATTTTCTGCGATAAACTTGGAGAGACTTCTGTCCGAAGTATGCTGAATCATCGAGATAGCACCGTTCGAGCTAGTTAATGCGAGAAAAACCTTATCTGGTGTTTTCACCACTCCACAGTGCGTTTGATATGCAGAACCGGCGACATCTTGGCTGTCGTAGGGTATCAAGCTGAGATATGCATTTTCTACGATAATCTTGGTGAGACTTCTGTCAGAAGTATGCAGAATCATCGAGATCGCACTTTTCGAGCTATTTAATGCGAGAAACACGATATCTGGTGTTTTCAGCACTCCACAGTGCGTATGAAATGCAGAACCGGCGATATCTTGGTTTTCGTGGGGTTTCAAGCTGAGATATGCATTGTCTGCGATAATCTTGGTCAGACTTCAGTCCGAAGTGTGCAGAATCATCGAGATCGCTCTTTTCGAGCTATTTAATGCGAGAAACACGTTTTCTGGGGTTTTCACCACACCACAGTTCGTTGGATATGCAGAACAGGTGATATCTTGGTTTTCGAGGGGTTTCAAGCTGAGATATGCATCTTCTGCGATAAACTTGGAGAGACTTCTGTCCGAAGTATGCTGAATCATCGAGATCGCTCTTTTCGAGCTATTTAATGCGAGAAACACGTTTTCTGCGGTTTTCACCACACCACAGTTCGTTGGATATGCAGAACAGGTGATATCTTGGTTATCGAGGGGTTTCAAGCTGAGATATGCATCTTCTGCGATAAACTTGGAGAGACTTCTGTCCGAAGTATGCTGAATCATCGAGATCGCACTTTTCGAGATATTTAATGCGAGAAACACGATATCTGGTGTTTTCAGCACTCCACAGTGCGTATGATATGCAGAACCGGCGATATCTTGGTTTTCGTGGGGTTTCAAGCTGAGATATGCATTGTCTGCGATAATCTTGGTGAGACTTCTGCCCGAAGTATGCAGAAACATCGAGATCGCTCTTTTCGACCTATTTAATGCGAGAAACACGTTATCTGGTGTTTTCACCACTCCACAGTGCGTTTGATATGCAGAACCAGCGATATCTTGGTTTTCGTGGGGTTTCAAGCTGAGATATGCATTTTTTACGATAATCATGGTGAGACTTCTGTCAGAAGTATGCAGAATCATCGAGATCGCACTTTTCGAGGTATTTAATGCGAGAAACACGATATCTGGTGTTTTCAGCACTCCACAGTGCGTATGAAATGCAGAACCGGCGATATCTTGGTTTTCGTGGGGTTTCAAGCTGAGATATGCATTGTCTGCGATAATCTTGGTGAGACTTCTGTCCGAAGTGTGCAGAATCATCGAGATCGCTCTTTTCGAGCTATTTAATGCGAGAAACACGTTTTCTGGGGTTTTCACCACACCACACTTCGTTGGATATGCAGAACAGGTGATATCTTGGTTTTCGAGGGGTTTCAAGCTGAGATATGCATCTTCTGCGATAAACTTGGAGAGACTTCTGTCCGAAGTATGCTGAATCATCGAGATCGCACTTTTCGAGCTATTTAATGCGAGAAACACGATATCTGGTGTTTTCAGCACTCCACAGTGCGTATGATATGCAGAACCGGCGATATCTTGGTTTTCGTGGGGTTTCAAGCTGAGATATGCATTGTCTTCGATAATCTTGGTGAGACTTCTGTCCGAAGTATGCAGAAACATCGAGATCGCTCTTTTCGACCTATTTAATGCGAGAAACACGTTATCTGGTGTTTTCACCACTCCACAGTGCGTTTGATATGCAGAACCAGCGATATCTTGGTTTTCGTGGGGTTTCAAGCTGAGATATGCATTTTTTACGATAATCATGGTGAGACTTCTGTCAGAAGTATGCAGAATCATCGAGATCGCACTTTTCGAGCTATTTAATGCGAGAAACACGATATCTGGTGTTTTCAGCACTCCACAGTGCGTATGAAATGCAGAACCGGCGATATCTTGGTTTTCGTGGGGTTTCAAGCTGAGATATGCATTGTCTGCGATAATCTTGGTGAGACTTCTGTCCGAAGTGTGCAGAATCATCGAGATCGCTCTTTTCGAGCTATTTAATGCGAGAAACACGTTTTCTGGGTGTTTTCACCACACCACAGTTCGTTGGATATGCAGAACAGGTGATATCTTGGTTTTCGAGGGGTTTCAAGCTGAGATATGCATCTTCTGCGATAAACTTGGAGAGACTTCTGTCCGAAGTATGCTGAATCATCGAGATCGCACTTTTCGAGCTATTTAATGCGAGAAACACGATATTTGGTGTTTTCAGCACTCCACAGTGCGTATGATATGCAGAACCGGCGATATCTTGGTTTTCGTGGGGTTTCAAGCTGAGATATGCATTGTCTGCGATAATCTTGGTGAGACTTCTGTCAGAAGTATGCAGAATCAACGAGATCGCACTTTTCGAGCTATTTAATGCGAGAAACACGATATCTGGTGTTTTCAGCACTCCACAGTGCGTATGAAATGCAGAACCGGCGATATCTTGGTTTTCGTGGGGTTTCAAGCTGAGATATGCATTGTCTTCGATAATCTTGGTGAGACTTCTGTCCGAAGTGTGCAGAATCATCGAGATCGCTCTTTTCGAGCTATTTAATGCGAGAAACACGTTTTCTGGGGTTTTCACCACACCACAGTTCGTTGGATATGCAGAACAGGTGATATCTTGGTTTTCGTGGGGTTTCAAGCTGAGATATGCATTGTCTGCGATAATCTTGGTGAGACTTCTGCCCGAAGTATGCAGAAACATCGAGATCGCTCTTTTCGACCTATTTAATGCGAGAAACACGTTATCTGGTGTTTTCACCACTCCACAGTGCGTTTGATATGCAGAACCAGCGATACCTTGGTTTTCGTGGGGTTTCAAGCTGAGATATGCATTTTTTACGATAATCATGGTGAGACTTCTGTCAGAAGTATGCAGAATCATCGAGATCGCACTTTTCGAGCTATTTAATGCGAGAAACACGATATCTGGTGTTTTCAGCACTCCACAGTGCGTATGAAATGCAGAACCGGCGATATCTTGGTTTTCGTGGGGTTTCAAGCTGAGATATGCATTGTCTGCGATAATCTTGGTGAGACTTCTGTCCGAAGTGTGCAGAATCATCGAGATCGCTCTTTTCGAGCTATTTAATGCGAGAAACACGTTTTCTGGGGTTTTCACCACACCACAGTTCGTTGGATATGCAGAACAGGTGATATCTTGGTTTTCGAGGGGTTTCAAGCTGAGATATGCATCTTCTGCGATAAACTTGGAGAGACTTCTGTCCGAAGTATGCTGAATCATCGAGATCGCACTTTTCGAGCTATTTAATGCGAGAAACACGATATCTGGTGTTTTCAGCACTCCACAGTGCGTATGATATGCAGAACCGGCGATATCTTGGTTTTCGTGGGGTTTCAAGCTGAGATATGCATTGTCTTCGATAATCTTGGTGAGACTTCTGTCCGAAGTATGCAGAAACATCGAGATCGCTCTTTTCGACCTATTTAATGCGAGAAACACGTTATCTGGTGTTTTCACCACTCCACAGTGCGTTTGATATGCAGAACCAGCGATATCTTGGTTTTCGTGGGGTTTCAAGCTGAGATATGCATTTTTTACGATAATCATGGTGAGACTTCTGTCAGAAGTATGCAGAATCATCGAGATCGCACTTTTCGAGCTATTTAATGCGAGAAACACGATATCTGGTGTTTTCAGCACTCCACAGTGCGTATGAAATGCAGAACCGGCGATATCTTGGTTTTCGTGGGGTTTCAAGCTGAGATATGCATTGTCTGCGATAATCTTGGTGAGACTTCTGTCCGAAGTGTGCAGAATCATCGAGATCGCTCTTTTCGAGCTATTTAATGCGAGAAACACGTTTTCTGGGTGTTTTCACCACACCACAGTTCGTTGGATATGCAGAACAGGTGATATCTTGGTTTTCGAGGGGTTTCAAGCTGAGATATGCATCTTCTGCGATAAACTTGGAGAGACTTCTGTCCGAAGTATGCTGAATCATCGAGATCGCACTTTTCGAGCTATTTAATGCGAGAAACACGATATTTGGTGTTTTCAGCACTCCACAGTGCGTATGATATGCAGAACCGGCGATATCTTGGTTTTCGTGGGGTTTCAAGCTGAGATATGCATTGTCTGCGATAATCTTGGTGAGACTTCTGTCAGAAGTATGCAGAATCATCGAGATCGCACTTTTCGAGCTATTTAATGCGAGAAACACGATATCTGGTGTTTTCAGCACTCCACAGTGCGTATGAAATGCAGAACCGGCGATATCTTGGTTTTCGTGGGGTTTCAAGCTGAGATATGCATTGTCTTCGATAATCTTGGTGAGACTTCTGTCCGAAGTGTGCAGAATCATCGAGATCGCTCTTTTCGAGCTATTTAATGCGAGAAACACGTTTTCTGGGGTTTTCACCACACCACAGTTCGTTGGATATGCAGAACAGGTGATATCTTGGTTTTCGTGGGGTTTCAAGCTGAGATATGCATTGTCTGCGATAATCTTGGTGAGACTTCTGTCCGAAGTATGCAGAAACATCGAGATCGCTCTTTTCGACCTATTTAATGCGAGAAACACGTTATCTGGTGTTTTCACCACTCCACAGTGCGTTTGATATGCAGAACCAGCGATACCTTGGTTTTCGTGGGGTTTCAAGCTGAGATATGCATTTTTTACGATAATCATGGTGAGACTTCTGTCAGAAGTATGCAGAATCATCGAGATCGCACTTTTCGAGCTATTTAATGCGAGAAACACGATATCTGGTGTTTTCAGCACTCCACAGTGCGTATGAAATGCAGAACCGGCGATATCTTGGTTTTCGTGGGGTTTCAAGCTGAGATATGCATTGTCTGCGATAATCTTGGTGAGACTTCTGTCCGAAGTGTGCAGAATCATCGAGATCGCTCTTTTCGAGCTATTTAATGCGAGAAACACGTTTTCTGGGGTTTTCACCACACCACAGTTCGTTGGATATGCAGAACAGGTGATATCTTGGTTTTCGAGGGGTTTCAAGCTGAGATATGCATCTTCTGCGATAAACTTGGAGAGACTTCTGTCCGAAGTATGCTGAATCATCGAGATCGCACTTTTCGAGCTATTTAATGCGAGAAACACGATATTTGGTGTTTTCAGCACTCCACAGTGCGTATGATATGCAGAACCGGCGATATCTTGGTTTTCGTGGGGTTTCAAGCTGAGATATGCATTGTCTGCGATAATCTTGGTGAGACTTCTGTCAGAAGTATGCAGAATCATCGAGATCGCACTTTTCGAGCTATTTAATGCGAGAAACACGATATCTGGTGTTTTCAGCACTCCACAGTGCGTATGAAATGCAGAACCGGCGATATCTTGGTTTTCGTGGGGTTTCAAGCTGAGATATGCATTGTCTTCGATAATCTTGGTGAGACTTCTGTCCGAAGTGTGCAGAATCATCGAGATCGCTCTTTTCGAGCTATTTAATGCGAGAAACACGTTTTCTGGGGTTTTCACCACACCACAGTTCGTTGGATATGCAGAACAGGTGATATCTTGGTTTTCGTGGGGTTTCAAGCTGAGATATGCATTGTCTGCGATAATCTTGGTGAGACTTCTGTCCGAAGTATGCAGAAACATCGAGATCGCTCTTTTCGACCTATTTAATGCGAGAAACACGTTATCTGGTGTTTTCACCACTCCACAGTGCGTTTGATATGCAGAACCAGCGATATCTTGGTTTTCGTGGGGTTTCAAGCTGAGATATGCATTTTTTACGATAATCATGGTGAGACTTCTGTCAGAAGTATGCAGAATCATCGAGATCGCACTTTTCGAGCTATTTAATGCGAGAAACACGATATCTGGTGTTTTCAGCACTCCACAGTGCGTATGAAATGCAGAACCGGCGATATCTTGGTTTTCGTGGGGTTTCAAGCTGAGATATGCATTGTCTGCGATAATCTTGGTGAGACTTCTGTCCGAAGTGTGCAGAATCATCGAGATCGCTCTTTTCGAGCTATTTAATGCGAGAAAAACCTTATCCGGTGTTTTCACCACTCCACAGTGCATTTGATATGCAGAACCGGCGATATCTTGGTTTTCGTGGGGTTTCAAGCTGAGATATGCATTTTCTGCGACAATCTTGGTGACACTTCTGTCCGAAGTATGCTGAATCATCGAGATCGCTCTTTTCGAGCTAGTTAGTGCGAGAAACACGTTATCTGGTGTTTTCACCACTCCACAGTGCGTTTGATATGCAGAACAGTAGATATCTTGGTTTTCGTGGGGTTTCAAGCAGAGATATGCATTTTCTGCGATAATCTTGGTGAGACTTCTGTTAGAAGTATGCAGAATCATGGAGATCGCGCTTTTCGAGCTATTTAATGCAGGAAACACGTTTTCTTGTGTTTTCACCACTCCACAGTACGTTTGACATGCAGAACCGGCGATATCTTGGTTTTCGTGGGGTTTCAAGCTGAGATATGCATTTTCTGCGATAATCTTGGTGAGACTTCTGTTAGAAGTATGCAGAATCATCGAGATCGCACTTTTCGAGCTATTTAATGCGAGAAACACGTTATCTGGTGTTTTCACCACTCCACAGTTCGTTGGGTATGCAGAACCGGAGATATCTTGGTTTTCGTGGGGTTTCAAGCTGAGATATGCATTTCCTACGATAATCTTGGTGAGACTTCTGTCCGAAGTATGCTGAATCATCGAGATCGCACTTTTCGAGCTAGTTAATGCGAGAAACACGTTCTCTGGTTGTTTTCACCACTCCACAGTGCGTTTGATATGCAGAACAGGCGATATCTTGATTTTCGTGGTGTTTCCAGCTGAGATATGCATTTTCTGCGATAATCTTGGTGGGTCTTTTGTCAGAAGTATGCAGAATCAACTAGATCGCTCTTTTCGAGCTACTTAATGCACGAAACAAGTTTTCTGGTGTTTTCACCACTCCACAGTACGTTTGACATACAGAACCGGAGATATCTTGGTTTCGGTCGGGTTTTAAGCTGAGATATGCATTTTCTACGATTATCTTGGTGAAACATCTGTCCGAAGCATGCAGAAACATCGAGAGCGCTCTTTTCGAGCTATTTAATGCGAGAAACTCATTTTCTGGGGTTTTCACCACTCCACAGTTCGCTGGATATGCAGAACCGGAGATATCTTGGTTTTCGTGGGGTTTCCAGCTGAGATATGCATTTTCAGCGATAATCTTGGTGGGTCTCTTGTCAGAAGTATGCAGAATCATCTAGATCGCTCTTTTCGAGCTACTTAATGCACGAAACACGTTTTCTGGTGTTTTCACCACTCCACAGTACGTTTGACATGCAGAACCGGAGATATCTTGGAGTCGGTCGGGTTTCAAGCTGAGATATGCATTTTCTACGATAATCCTGGTGAGACATCCGTCAGCAGTATGCAGAATCTTCGAGAACGCTCTTTTCGAGCTACTTAATGCGCGAAACGCGTTTTCTGGTGTTTTCACCATTCCACGGTACGTTTGATGTGCAGAACCGGAGATAACTCGGTTTTCGTCGGGTTGCAAGCTGAGATGTGCATTTTCTACGATAATCTTGGTGAGACTTCTGTCAGAAGTATGCAGGATCTTCGAGAACGCTCTTTTCGAGCTATTTAATGGGAGAAACACGTTATGTGGTGTTTTCACCACTCCACAGTGCGTATGATATGCAGAACCGGCGATATCTTGGTTTTCGCGGGGTTTCAAGCTGAGATATGCATTTCCTGCGATAATCTTGGTGAGACTTCTGTCCGAAGTATGCTGAATCATCGAGATCGCACTTTTCGAGCTAGTTAATGCGAGAAACACGTTCTCTGGTTGTTTTCACCACTCCACAGTGCGTTTGATATGCAGAACAGGCGATATCTTGATTTTCGTGGTGTTTCCAGCTGAGATATGCATTTTCTGCCATAATCTTGGTGGGTCTTTTGTCAGAAGTATGCAGAATCAACTAGATCGCTCTTTTCGAGCTACTTAATGCACGAAACAAGTTTTCTGGTGTTTTCACCACTCCACAGTACGTTTGACATACAGAACCGGAGATATCTTGGTTTCGGTCGGGTTTTAAGCTGAGATATGCATTTTCTACGATGATCTTGGTGAAACATCTGTCCGAAGCATGCAGAAACATCGAGAGCGCTCTTTTCGAGCTATTTAATGCGAGAAACTCATTTTCTGGGGTTTTCACCACTCCACAGTTCGCTGGATATGCAGAACCGGAGATATCTTGGTTTTCGTGGGGTTTCCAGCTGAGATATGCATTTTCTGCGATAATCTTGGTGGGTCTCTTGTCAGAAGTATGCAGAATCATCTAGATCGCTCTTTTCGAGCTACTTAATGCACGAAACACGTTTTCTGGTGTTTTCACCACTCCACAGTACGTTTGACATGCAGAACCGGAGATATCTTGGAGTCGGTCTGGTTTCAAGCTGAGATATGCATTTTCTACGATAATCCTGGTGAGACATCCGTCAGCAGTATGCAGAATCTTCGAGAACGCTCTTTTCGAGCTACTTAATGCGCGAAACACGTTTTCTGGTGTTTTCACCATTCCACGGTACGTTTGATGTGCAGAACCGGAGATAACTCGGTTTTCGTGGTGTTTCCAGCTGAGATATGCATTTTCTGCGATAATCTTGGTGGGTCTTTTGTCAGAAGTATGCAGAATCACCTGGATTGCTCTTTTCGAGCTACTTAATGCACGAAACAGGTTTTCTGGTGTTTTCACCACTCCACAGTACGTTTGACATGCAGAACCGAGGATATCTTGGTTTCGGTCGGGTTTCAAGCTGAGATATGCATTTTCTACGATAATCCTGGTGAGACTTCTGTCAGAAGTATGCAGGATATTCGAGAGCGCTCTTTTCGAGCTATTTAATGCGAGAAACACGTTTTCTGGGGTTTTCACCACTCCACAGATCGTTGGATATGCAGAACAGTATATATCTTGGTTTTCGTGGGGTTTCAAGCAGAGATATGCATTTTCTGTGATAATCTTGGTGAGACTTCTGTTAGAAGTATGCAGAATCATGGAGATCGCGCTTTTCGAGCTATTTAATGCGAGAAACACGTTATCTGGTGTTTTCACCACTCCACAGTGCGTTTGATAAGCAGAACAGGCGATATCTTTATTTTCATGGTGTTTCCAGCTGAGATATGCATTTTCTGCGATAATCTTGGTGGGTCTTTTGTCAGAAGTATGCAGAATCATCTAGATCGCTCTTTTCGAGCTACTTAATGCACGGAACACGTTTTCTGGTGTTTTCACGACTCCACAGTACGTTTGACATGCAGAACCGGAGATATCTTGGTTTCGGTCGGGTTTCAAGCTGAGATATGCATTTTCTACGATAATTCTGGTGAGACTTCTGTCAGAAGTATGCAGAATCTTCGAGAACGCTCTTTCCGAGCTACTTAATGCGCGAAACACGTTTTCTGGTGTTTTCACCACTCCACAGTTCGTTGGATATGCAGAACAGTAGATATCTTGGTTTTCGTGGGGTTTCAAGCAGAGATATGCATTTTCTGCGATAATCTTGGTGAGACTTCTGTCCGAAGTATGCTGAATCATCGATATCGCACTTTTCGAGGTATTTCATGCGAGAAACACGTTCTCTGGTTGTTATCACCATTCCACAGTGCGTTTGATATGCAGAACAGGCGATATCTTGGTTTTCGTGGGGTTTCAAGCTGAGATATGCATTTCCTGCGATAATCTTGGTGAGACTTCTGTCCGAAGTATGCTCAAACATCGAGATCGCTCTTTTCGAGCAAGTTAATGAGCAAAAACCTTATCCGGTGTTTTCACCACTCCACAGAGCGTTTGACATGCAGAACCGGAGATATCTTGGTTTCGGTCGGGTTTCAAGCTGAGATATGCATTTTCTGCGATAATCTTGGTGAGACTTCTGTTAGAAGTATGCAGAATCATCGAGATCGCACTTTTCGAGCTATTTAATGCGAGAAACACGTTGTCTGGTGTTTTCACCACTCCACAGTTCGTTGGGTATGCAGAACCGGAGATATCTTGGTTTTCGTGGGGTTTCAAGCTGAGATATGCATTTCCTGCGATAATCTTGGTGAGACTTCTGTCCGAAGTATGCTCAAACATCGAGATCGCTCTTTTCGAGCAAGTTAATGAGCAAAAACCTTATCCGGTGTTTTCACCACTCCACAGAGCGTTTGACATGCAGAACCGGAGATATCTTGGTTTCGGTCGGGTTTCAAGCTGAGATATGCATTTTCTACGATAATCTTGGTGAAACATCTGTCCGAAGTATGCAGAAACATCGAGAGCGCACTTTTCGAGCTATTTAATGCGAGAAACTCGTTTTCTGGGGTTTTCACCACTCCACAGTTCGTTGGATATGCAGAACCGGAGATATCTTGGTTTTCGTGGGGTTTCAAGCTGAGATATGCATTTTCTGCGATAATCTTGGTGAGACTTCTGTTAGAAGTATGCAGAATCATCGAGATCGCACTTTTCGAGCTATTTAATGCGAGAAACACGTTGTCTGGTGTTTTCACCACTCCACAGTTCGTTGGGTATGCAGAACCGGAGATATCTTGGTTTTCGTGGGGTTTCAAGCTGAGATATGCATTTCCTGCGATAATCTTGGTGAGACTTCTGTCCGAAGTATGCTGAATCATCGAGATCGCACTTTTCGAGCTAGTTAATGCGAGAAACACGTTCTCTGGTTGTTTTCACCACTCCACAGTGCGTTTGATATGCAGAACAGGCGATATCTTGATTTTCGTGGTGTTTCCAGCTGAGATATGCATTTTCTGCGATAATCTTGGTGGGTCTTTTGTCAGAAGTATGCAGAATCAACTAGATCGCTCTTTTCGAGCTACTTAATGCACGAAACAAGTTTTCTGGTGTTTCCACCACTCCACAGTACGTTTGACATACAGAACCGGAGATATCTTGGTTTCGGTCGGGTTTTAAGCTGAGATATGCATTTTCTACGATTATCTTGGTGAAACATCTGTCCGAAGCATGCAGAAACATCGAGAGCGCTCTTTTCGAGCTATTTAATGCGAGAAACTCATTTTCTGGGGTTTTCACCACTCCACAGTTCGCTGGATATGCAGAACCGGAGATATCTTGGTTTTCGTGGGGTTTCCAGCTGAGATATGCATTTTCTGCGATAATCTTGGTGGGTCTCTTGTCAGAAGTATGCAGAATCATCTAGATCGCTCTTTTCGAGCTACTTAATGCACGAAACACGTTTTCTGGTGTTTTCACCACTCCACAGTACGTTTGACATGCAGAACCGGAGATATCTTGGAGTCGGTCGGGTTTCAAGCTGAGATATGCATTTTCTACGATTATCTTGGTGAAACATCTGTCCGAAGTATGCAGAAACATCGAGAGCGCTCTTTTCGAGCTATTTAATGCGCGAAACACGTTTTCTGGTGTTTTCACCATTCCACGGTACGTTTGATGTGCAGAACCGGAGATAACTCGGTTTTCGTCGGGTTGCAAGCTGAGATGTGCATTTTCTACGATAATCTTGGTGAGACTTCTGTCAGAAGTATGCAGGATCTTCGAGAACGCTCTTTTCGAGCTATTTAATGGGAGAAACACGTTATGTGGTGTTTTCACCACTCCACAGTGCGTATGATATGCAGAACCGGCGATATCTTGGTTTTCGCGGGGTTTCAAGCTGAGATATGCATTTTCTGCGATAAACTTGGTGAGACTTCTGTCCGAAGTATGCTGAAACATCGAGATCGCTCTTTTCGAGCTTGTTAATGCGAGAAAAACCTTATCCGGTGTTTTCACCACTCCACAGTGCGTTTGATATGCAGAACCGGCGATATCTTGGTTTTCGTGGGGTTTCAAGCTGAGATATGCATTTTCTGCGATAATCTTGGTGAGACTTCTGTTAGAAGTATGCAGAATCATCGAGATCGCACTTTTCGAGCTATTTAATGCGAGAAACACGTTATCTTGTGTTTTCACCACTCCACAGTTCGTTGGATATGCAGAACCGGAGATATCTTGGTTTTCGTGGGGTTTCAAGCTGAGATATGCATTTCCAGCGATAATCTTGGTGAGACTTCTGTCCGAAGTATGCTGAATCATCGAGATCGCTCTTTTCGAGCTAGTTAATGCGAGAAACACGTTCTCTGGTTGTTTTCACCACTCCACAGTGCGTTTGATATGCAGAACAGGCGATATCTTGATTTTCGTGGTATTTCCAGCTGAGATATGCATTTTCTGCGATAATCTTGGTGGGTCTTTTGTCAGAAGTATGCAGAATCAACTAGATCGCTCTTTTCGAGCTACTTAATTCACGAAACACGTTTTCTGGTGTTTTCACCACTCCACAGTACGTTTAACATGCAGAACCGGAGATATCTTGGTTTAGGTCGGGTTTCACGCTGAGATATGCATTTTCTACGATTATCTTGGTGAAACATCTGTCCGAAGCATGCAGAAACATCGAGCGCGCTCTTTTCGAGCTATTTAATGCGAGAAACTCGTTTTCTGGGGTTTTCACCACTCCACAGTACGTTTGACATGCAGAACGGGAGATATCTTGGTTTCGGTCGGGTTTCAAGCTGAGATATGCATTTCCTGCGATAATCTTGGTGAGACTTCTGTCCGAAGTATGCTGAATCATCGAGATCGCTCTTCTCGAGCTATTTAATGCGAGAAACACGTTCTCTGGTTGATTTCACCACTCCACAGTGCGTTTGATATGCAGAACAGGCGATATCTTGGTTTTCGTGGGGTTTCAAGCAGAGATATGCATTTTCTGCGATAATCTTGGTGAGACACCTGTTAGAAGTATGCAAAATCATCGAGATCGCACTTTTCGAGCTATTTAATGCGATAAACACGTTTTCTGGTGTTTTCACCACTCCACAGTTGGTTTGATATGCAGAACCGGCGATATTTTGGTTTTCGTCGGGTTTCAAGCTGAGATATGCATTTTCTACGATAATCTTGGTGAAACATCTGTCCGAAGGATGCAGAAACGTCGAGAGCGCACTTTTCGAGCTATTTAATGCAAGAAACACGTTTTCTGGGGTTTTCACCACTCCACGGTACGTTTGATGTGCAGAACCGGAGATAACTCGGTTTTCGTCGGGTTTCAAGCTGAGATGTGCATTTTCTACGATAATCTTGGTGAGACTTCTGTCAGAAGTATGCAGGATATTCGAGAACGCTCTTTTCGAGCTATTTAATGGGAGAAACACGTTATCTGGTGTTTTCACCACTCCACAGTGCGTATGATATGCAGAACCGGCGATATCTTGGTTTTCGCGGGGTTTCAAGCTGAGATATGCATTTTCTGCGATAATCTTGGTGAGACTTCTGTCCGAAGTATGCTGAAACATCGAGATCGCTCTTTTCGAGCTTGTTAATGCGAGAAAAACCGTATCCGGTGTTTTCACCACTCCACAGTGCGTTTGATATGCAGAACCGGCGATATCTTGGTTTTCGTGGGGTTTCAAGCTGAGATATGCATTTTCTGCGATAATCTTGGTGAGACTTCCGTTAGAAGTATGCAGAATCATCGAGATCGCACTTCTCGAGCTATTTAATGCGAGAAACACGTTATCTTGTGTTTTCACAACTCCACAGTTCGTTGGATATGCAGAACCGGAGATATCTTGGTTTTCGTGGGGTTTCAAGCTGTGATATGCATTTCCAGCGATAATCTTGGTGAGACTTCTGTCCGAAGTATGCTGAATCATCGAGATCGCTCTTTTCGAGCTAGTTAATGCGAGAAACACGTTCTCTGGTTGTTTTCACCACTCCACAGTGCGTTTGATATGCAGAACAGGCGATATCTTGATTTTCGTGGTATTTCCAGCTGAGATATGCATTTTCTGCGATAATCTTGGTGGGTCTTTTGTCAGAAGTACGCAGAATCAACTAGATCGCTCTTTTCGAGCTACTTAATGCACGAAACGCGTTTTCTGGTGTTTTCACCACTCCACAGTACGTTTGACATGCAGAACCGGAGATATCTTGGTTTAGGTCGGGTTTCACGCTGAGATATGCATTTTCTACGATTATCTTGGTGAAACATCTGTCCGAAGCATGCAGAAACATCGAGCGCGCTCTTTTCGAGCTATTTAATGCGAGAAACACGTTCTCTGGTTGATTTCACCACTCCACAGTGCGTTTGATATGCAGAACCGGAGGTATCTTGGTTTCGGTCGGGTTTCAAGCTGTGATATGCATTTTCTACGATAATCTTGGTGAAACATCTGTCCGAAGTATGCAGCAACATCGAGAGCGCTCTTTTCGAGCTATTTAATGCGAGAAACTCGTTTTCTGGGGTTTTCACCACTCCACAGTGCGATTGATATGCAGAACAGGCGATATCTTGGTTTTCGTGGGGTTTCAAGCAGAGATATGCATTTTCTGCGATAATCTTGGTGAGACACCTGTTAGAAGTATGCAAAACCATCGAGAACGCTCTTTTCGAGCTATTTAATGCGAGAAACACGTTATCTGGTGTTTTCACCACTCCACAGTGCGTTTGATATGCAGAATAGTCTATATCTTGGTGTTCGTGGTGTTTCAAGCAGAAATATGCATTTTCTGCGATAATCTTGGTGAGACTTCTGTCCGAAGTATGCTGAATCATCGAGATCGCCCTTTTCGAGCTATATAATGCGAGAAACACGTTCTCTGGTTGTTTTCACCATTCCACAGTGCGTTTGATATGCAGAACAGGCGATATCTTGGTTTTCGTGGGGTTTCAAGCTGAGATATGCATTTTCTGCGATAATCTAGGTGAGACTTCTGTTAGAAGAATGCAGAATAATCGAGATCGCACTTTTCGAGCTATTTAATGCGAGAAACTCGTTTTCTGGTGTTTTCACCACTCCACGGTACGTTTGATGTGCAGAACCGGAGATAACTCGGTTTTCGTCGGGTTTCAAGCTGAGATATGCATTTTCTACGATAATCTTGGTGAGACTTCTGTCAGAAGTATGCAGGTTCTTCGAGAACGCTCTTTTCGAGCTATTTAATGCGAGAAACACGTTATCTGGTGTTTTCACCACTCCACAGTTCGTTGGATATGCAGAACAGTAGATATCTTGGTTTTCGTGGGGTTTCAAGCTGAGATATGCATTTTCTACGATAATCCTGGTGAGACTTCTGTCAGATGTATGCAGAATCTTCGAGAACGCTCTTTTCGAGCTACTTAATGTGCGAAACACGTTTTCTGGTGTTTTCACCACTCCACAGTGCGTATCATATGCAGAACAGGCGATATCTTGATTTTCGTGGTATTTCCAGCTGAGATATGCATTTTCTGCGATAATCTTGGTGGGTCTTTTGTCAGAAGGACGCAGAATCAACTAGATCGCTCTTTTCGAGCTACTTAATGCACGAAACACGTTTTCTGGTGTTTTCACCACTCCACAGTACGTTTGACATGCAGAACCGGAGATATCTTGGTTTAGGTCGGGTTTCACGCTGAGATATGCATTTTCTACGATTATCTTGGTGAAACATCTGTCCGAAGCATGCAGAAACATCGAGCGCGCTCTTTTCGAGCTATTTAATGCGAGAAACACGTTCTCTGGTTGATTTCACCACTCCACAGTGCGTTTGATATGCAGAACCGGAGGTATCTTGGTTTCGGTCGGGTTTCAAGCTGTGATATGCATTTTCTACGATAATCTTGGTGAAACATCTGTCCGAAGTATGCAGCAACATCGAGAGCGCTCTTTTCGAGCTATTTAATGCGAGAAACTCGTTTTCTGGGGTTTTCACCACTCCACAGTGCGATTCATATGCAGAACAGGCGATATCTTGGTTTTCGTGGGGTTTCAAGCAGAGATATGCATTTTCTGCGATAATCTTGGTGAGACACCTGTTAGAAGTATGCAAAATCATCGAGATCGCACTTTTCGAGCTATTTAATGCGATAAACACGTTTTCTGGTGTTTTCACCACTCCACAGTTGGTTTGATATGCAGAACCGGCGATATTTTGGTTTTCGTCGGGTTTCAAGCTGAGATATGCATTTTCTACGATAATCTTGGTGAAACATCTGTCCGAAGTATGCAGAAACGTCGAGAGCGCACTTTTCGAGCTATTTAATGCAAGAAACACGTTTTCTGGGGTTTTCACCACTCCACGGTACGTTTGATGTGCAGAACCGGAGATAACTCGGTTTTCGTCGGGTTTCAAGCTGAGATATGCATTTTCTACGATAATAATGGTGAAACATCTGTCCGAAGTATGCAGAAACATCGAGAGCGCTCTTTTCGAGCTGTTTAATGCGAGAAACTCGTTTTCTGGGGTTTTCACCACTCCACAGTGCGTTTGATATGCAGAACAGGCGATATCTTGGTTTTCGTGTGGTTTCAAGCAGAGATATGCATTTTCTGCGATAATCTTGGTGAGACACCTGTTAGAAGTATGCAAAACCATCGAGAACGCTCTTTTCGAGCTATTTAATGCGAGAAACACGTTATCTGGTGTTTTCACCACTCCACAGTGCGTTTGATATGCAGAATAGTCTATATCTTGGTGTTCGTGGTGTTTCAAGCAGAAATATGCATTTTCTGCCATAATCTTGGTGAGACTTCTGTCCGAAGTATGCTGAATCATCGAGATCGCCCTTTTCGAGCTATATAATGCGAGAAACACGTTCTCTGGTTGTTTTCACCATTCCACAGTGCGTTTGATATGTAGAACAGGCGATATCTTGGTTTTCGTGGGGTTTCAAGCTGAGATATGCATTTTCTGCGATAATCTAGGTGAGACTTCTGTTAGAAGTATGCAGAATCATCGAGATCGCACTTTTCGAGCTATTTAATGCGAGAAACTCGTTTTCTGGTGTTTTCACCACTCCACGGTACGTTTGATGTGCAGAACCGGAGATAACTCGGTTTTCGTCGGGTTTCAAGCTGAGATATGCATTTTCTACGATAATCTTGGTGAGACTTCTGTCAGAAGTATGCAGGTTCTTCGAGAACGCTCTTTTCGAGCTATTTAATGCGAGAAACACGTTATCTGGTGTTTTCACCACTCCACAGTTCGTTGGATATGCAGAACAGTAGATATCTTGGTTTTCGTGGGGTTTCAAGCTGAGATATGCATTTTCTACGATAATCCTGGTGAGACTTCTGTCCGAAGGATGCAGAAACGTCGAGAGCGCACTTTTCGAGCTATTTAATGCAAGAAACACGTTTTCTGGGGTTTTCACCACTCCACGGTACGTTTGATGTGCAGAACCGGAGATAACTCGGTTTTCGTCGGGTTTCAAGCTGAGATGTGCATTTTCTACGATAATCTTGGTGAGACTTCTGTCAGAAGTATGCAGGATATTCGAGAACGCTCTTTTCGAGCTATTTAATGGGAGAAACACGTTATCTGGTGTTTTCACCACTCCACAGTGCGTATGATATGCAGAACCGGCGATATCTTGGTTTTCGCGGGGTTTCAAGCTGAGATATGCATTTTCTGCGATAATCTTGGTGAGACTTCTGTCCGAAGTATGCTGAAACATCGAGATCGCTCTTTTCGAGCTTGTTAATGCGAGAAAAACCGTATCCGGTGTTTTCACCACTCCACAGTGCGTTTGATATGCAGAACCGGCGATATCTTGGTTTTCGTGGGGTTTCAAGCTGAGATATGCATTTTCTGCGATAATCTTGGTGAGACTTCCGTTAGAAGTATGCAGAATCATCGAGATCGCACTTCTCGAGCTATTTAATGCGAGAAACACGTTATCTTGTGTTTTCACAACTCCACAGTTCGTTGGATATGCAGAACCGGAGATATCTTGGTTTTCGTGGGGTTTCAAGCTGTGATATGCATTTCCAGCGATAATCTTGGTGAGACTTCTGTCCGAAGTATGCTGAATCATCGAGATCGCTCTTTTCGAGCTAGTTAATGCGAGAAACACGTTCTCTGGTTGTTTTCACCACTCCACAGTGCGTTTGATATGCAGAACAGGCGATATCTTGATTTTCGTGGTATTTCCAGCTGAGATATGCATTTTCTGCGATAATCTTGGTGGGTCTTTTGTCAGAAGTACGCAGAATCAACTAGATCGCTCTTTTCGAGCTACTTAATGCACGAAACGCGTTTTCTGGTGTTTTCACCACTCCACAGTACGTTTGACATGCAGAACCGGAGATATCTTGGTTTAGGTCGGGTTTCACGCTGAGATATGCATTTTCTACGATTATCTTGGTGAAACATCTGTCCGAAGCATGCAGAAACATCGAGCGCGCTCTTTTCGAGCTATTTAATGCGAGAAACACGTTCTCTGGTTGATTTCACCACTCCACAGTGCGTTTGATATGCAGAACCGGAGGTATCTTGGTTTCGGTCGGGTTTCAAGCTGTGATATGCATTTTCTACGATAATCTTGGTGAAACATCTGTCCGAAGTATGCAGCAACATCGAGAGCGCTCTTTTCGAGCTATTTAATGCGAGAAACTCGTTTTCTGGGGTTTTCACCACTCCACAGTGCGATTGATATGCAGAACAGGCGATATCTTGGTTTTCGTGGGGTTTCAAGCAGAGATATGCATTTTCTGCGATAATCTTGGTGAGACACCTGTTAGAAGTATGCAAAACCATCGAGAACGCTCTTTTCGAGCTATTTAATGCGAGAAACACGTTATCTGGTGTTTTCACCACTCCACAGTGCGTTTGATATGCAGAATAGTCTATATCTTGGTGTTCGTGGTGTTTCAAGCAGAAATATGCATTTTCTGCGATAATCTTGGTGAGACTTCTGTCCGAAGTATGCTGAATCATCGAGATCGCCCTTTTCGAGCTATATAATGCGAGAAACACGTTCTCTGGTTGTTTTCACCATTCCACAGTGCGTTTGATATGCAGAACAGGCGATATCTTGGTTTTCGTGGGGTTTCAAGCTGAGATATGCATTTTCTGCGATAATCTAGGTGAGACTTCTGTTAGAAGAATGCAGAATAATCGAGATCGCACTTTTCGAGCTATTTAATGCGAGAAACTCGTTTTCTGGTGTTTTCACCACTCCACGGTACGTTTGATGTGCAGAACCGGAGATAACTCGGTTTTCGTCGGGTATCAAGCTGAGATATGCATTTTCTACGATAATCTTGGTGAGACTTCTGTCAGAAGTATGCAGGTTCTTCGAGAACGCTCTTTTCGAGCTATTTAATGCGAGAAACACGTTATCTGGTGTTTTCACCACTCCACAGTTCGTTGGATATGCAGAACAGTAGATATCTTGGTTTTCGTGGGGTTTCAAGCTGAGATATGCATTTTCTACGATAATCCTGGTGAGACTTCTGTCAGATGTATGCAGAATCTTCGAGAACGCTCTTTTCGAGCTACTTAATGTGCGAAACACGTTTTCTGGTGTTTTCACCACTCCACAGTGCGTATCATATGCAGAACAGGCGATATCTTGATTTTCGTGGTATTTCCAGCTGAGATATGCATTTTCTGCGATAATCTTGGTGGGTCTTTTGTCAGAAGGACGCAGAATCAACTAGATCGCTCTTTTCGAGCTACTTAATGCACGAAACACGTTTTCTGGTGTTTTCACCACTCCACAGTACGTTTGACATGCAGAACCGGAGATATCTTGGTTTAGGTCGGGTTTCACGCTGAGATATGCATTTTCTACGATTATCTTGGTGAAACATCTGTCCGAAGCATGCAGAAACATCGAGCGCGCTCTTTTCGAGCTATTTAATGCGAGAAACACGTTCTCTGGTTGATTTCACCACTCCACAGTGCGTTTGATATGCAGAACCGGAGGTATCTTGGTTTCGGTCGGGTTTCAAGCTGTGATATGCATTTTCTACGATAATCTTGGTGAAACATCTGTCCGAAGTATGCAGCAACATCGAGAGCGCTCTTTTCGAGCTATTTAATGCGAGAAACTCGTTTTCTGGGGTTTTCACCACTCCACAGTGCGATTCATATGCAGAACAGGCGATATCTTGGTTTTCGTGGGGTTTCAAGCAGAGATATGCATTTTCTGCGATAATCTTGGTGAGACACCTGTTAGAAGTATGCAAAATCATCGAGATCGCACTTTTCGAGCTATTTAATGCGATAAACACGTTTTCTGGTGTTTTCACCACTCCACAGTTGGTTTGATATGCAGAACCGGCGATATTTTGGTTTTCGTCGGGTTTCAAGCTGAGATATGCATTTTCTACGATAATCTTGGTGAAACATCTGTCCGAAGTATGCAGAAACGTCGAGAGCGCACTTTTCGAGCTATTTAATGCAAGAAACACGTTTTCTGGGGTTTTCACCACTCCACGGTACGTTTGATGTGCAGAACCGGAGATAACTCGGTTTTCGTCGGGTTTCAAGCTGAGATATGCATTTTCTACGATAATAATGGTGAAACATCTGTCCGAAGTATGCAGAAACATCGAGAGCGCTCTTTTCGAGCTGTTTAATGCGAGAAACTCGTTTTCTGGGGTTTTCACCACTCCACAGTGCGTTTGATATGCAGAACAGGCGATATCTTGGTTTTCGTGTGGTTTCAAGCAGAGATATGCATTTTCTGCGATAATCTTGGTGAGACACCTGTTAGAAGTATGCAAAACCATCGAGAACGCTCTTTTCGAGCTATTTAATGCGAGAAACACGTTATCTGGTGTTTTCACCACTCCACAGTGCGTTTGATATGCAGAATAGTCTATATCTTGGTGTTCGTGGTGTTTCAAGCAGAAATATGCATTTTCTGCCATAATCTTGGTGAGACTTCTGTCCGAAGTATGCTGAATCATCGAGATCGCCCTTTTCGAGCTATATAATGCGAGAAACACGTTCTCTGGTTGTTTTCACCATTCCACAGTGCGTTTGATATGTAGAACAGGCGATATCTTGGTTTTCGTGGGGTTTCAAGCTGAGATATGCATTTTCTGCGATAATCTAGGTGAGACTTCTGTTAGAAGTATGCAGAATCATCGAGATCGCACTTTTCGAGCTATTTAATGCGAGAAACTCGTTTTCTGGTGTTTTCACCACTCCACGGTACGTTTGATGTGCAGAACCGGAGATAACTCGGTTTTCGTCGGGTTTCAAGCTGAGATATGCATTTTCTACGATAATCTTGGTGAGACTTCTGTCAGAAGTATGCAGGTTCTTCGAGAACGCTCTTTTCGAGCTATTTAATGCGAGAAACACGTTATCTGGTGTTTTCACCACTCCACAGTTCGTTGGATATGCAGAACAGTAGATATCTTGGTTTTCGTGGGGTTTCAAGCTGAGATATGCATTTTCTACGATAATCCTGGTGAGACTTCTGTCAGATGTATGCAGAATCTTCGAGAACGCTCTTTTCGAGCTACTTAATGTGCGAAACACGTTTTCTGGTGTTTTCACCACTCCACGGTACGTTTGATGTGCAGAACCGGAGATAACTCGGTTTTCGTCGGGTTTCAAGCTGAGATATGCATTTTCTACGATAATCTTGGTGAGACTTCTGTCAGAAGTTTGCAGGATCTTAGAGAACGCTCTTTTCGAGCTATTTAATTCGAGAAACACGTTATCTGGTGTTTTCACCACTCCACAGTGCATTTGATATGCAGAACCGGCGATATCTTGGTTTTCGTGGGGTTTCAAGCTGAGATATGCATTTTCTGCGATAATCTTGGTGAGACTTCTGTCCGAAGTATGGTGAATCATCGAGATCGCTCTTTTCGAGCTAGTTAGTGCGAGCAACACGTTATCTGGTGTTTTCACCACTCCACAGTGCGTTTGATATGCAGAACAGTAGATATCTTGGTTTTCGTGGGGTTTCGAGCTGAGATATGCATTTTCCGCGATAATCTTGTTGAGACTTCTGTCCGAAGTATGCAGAATCATCGAGATCGCTCGTTTCGAGCTACTTAATGCGAGAAACACGTTATCTGGTGTTTTCACCACTCCACAGTGCGTTGGATATGCAGAAACGGCGATATTTTGGTTTTCGTCGGGTTTCAGGCTGAGATATGCATTTTCTACGATAAGCTTGGTGAAACATCTGTCCGAAGTATGCAGAAACATCGAGAGCGCTCTTTTCGAGCTATTTAATGCGAGAAACACGTTTTCTGGGGTTTTCACCACTCCACAGATCGTTGGATATGCAGAACAGTAGATATCTTGGTTTTCGTGGGGTTTCAAGCAGAGATATGCATTATCTGCGATAATCTTGGTAAGACTTCTGTTAGAAGTATGCAGAATCATCTAGATTGCTCTTTTCGAGCTAGTTAGTGCGAGAAACACGTTATCTGGTGTTTTCACCACTCCACAGTGCGTTTGATATGCAGAACCGGAGATATCTTGGTTTTCGTGGGGTTTCAAGCTGAGATATGCATTTCCTGCGATAATCTTGGTGAGACTTCTGTCCGAAGTATGCTGAATCATCGAGATCGCACTTTTCGAGCTAGTTAATGCGAGAAACACGTTCTCTGGTTGTTTTCACCACTCCACAGTGCGTTTGATATGCAGAACAGGCGATATCTTGATTTTCGTGGTGTTTCCAGCTGAGATATGCATTTTCTGCCATAATCTTGGTGGGTCTTTTGTCAGAAGTGTGCAGAATCAACTAGATCGCTCTTTTCGAGCTACTTAATGCACGAAACAAGTTTTCTGGTGTTTTCACCACTCCACAGTACGTTTGACATACAGAACCGGAGATATCTTGGTTTCGGTCGGGTTTTAAGCTGAGATATGCATTTTCTACGACAATATTGGTGAGACCTCTGTCAGAAGTATGCAGAACATTCGAGAACGCTCTTTTCGAGCTACTTAATGCGAGAAACACGTTTTCTGGTGTTTTCACCACCCCACAGTGCGTTTGATATGCAGAACCGGAGATATCTTGGTTTTCGTGGGGTTTCAAGCTGAGATATGCATTTCCTGCGATAATCTTGGTGAGACTTCTGTCCGAAGTATGCAGAATCATCGAGATCGCTCGTTTCGAGCTACTTAATGCGAGAAACACGTTATCTGGTGTTTTCACCACTCCACAGTGCGTTGGATATGCAGAAACGGCGATATTTTGGTTTTCGTCGGGTTTCAGGCTGAGATATGCATTTTCTACGATAAGCTTGGTGAAACATCTGTCCGAAGTATGCAGAAACATCGAGAGCGCTCTTTTCGAGCTATTTAATGCGAGAAACACGTTTTCTGGGGTTTTCACCACTCCACAGATCGTTGGATATGCAGAACAGTAGATATCTTGGTTTTCGTGGGGTTTCAAGCAGAGATATGCATTATCTGCGATAATCTTGGTAAGACTTCTGTTAGAAGTATGCAGAATCATCTAGATTGCTCTTTTCGAGCTAGTTAGTGCGAGAAACACGTTATCTGGTGTTTTCACCACTCCACAGTGCGTTTGATATGCAGAACCGGAGATATCTTGGTTTTCGTGGGGTTTCAAGCTGAGATATGCATTTTCTGCGATAATCTTGGTGAGACTTCTGTCCGAAGTATGGTGAATCATCGAGATCGCTCTTTTCGAGCTAGTTAGTGCGAGCAACACGTTATCTGGTGTTTTCACCACTCCACAGTGCGTTTGATATGCAGAACAGTAGATATCTTGGTTTTCGTGGGGTTTCGAGCTGAGATATGCATTTTCCGCGATAATCTTGTTGAGACTTCTGTCCGAAGTATGCAGAATCATCGAGATCGCTCGTTTCGAGCTACTTAATGCGAGAAACACGTTATCTGGTGTTTTCACCACTCCACAGTGCGTTGGATATGCAGAAACGGCGATATTTTGGTTTTCGTCGGGTTTCAGGCTGAGATATGCATTTTCTACGATAAGCTTGGTGAAACATCTGTCCGAAGTATGCAGAAACATCGAGATCGCTCTTTTCGAGCTATTTAATGCGTGAAACTCGTTATCTGGTGTTTTCACCACTCCACAGTTGGTTTGATATGCAGAACCAGCGATATCTTGGTTTTCGTGGGGTTTCAAGCTGAGATATGCATTTTCTGCGATAATCTGGGTGAGACTTCTGTCAGAAGTATGCTGAATCATCTAGATTGCTCTTTTCGAGCTAGTTAGTGCGAGAAACACGTTATCTGGTGTTTTCACCACTCCACAGTGCGTTTGATATGCAGAACCGGAGATATCTTGGTTTTCGTGGGGTTTCAAGCTGAGATATGCATTTCCTGCGATAATCTTGGTGAGACTTCTGTCCGAAGTATGCTGAATCATCGAGATCGCACTTTTCGAGCTAGTTAATGCGAGAAACACGTTCTCTGGTTGTTTTCACCACTCCACAGTGCGTTTGATATGCAGAACAGGCGATATCTTGATTTTCGTGGTGTTTCCAGCTGAGATATGCATTTTCTGCCATAATCTTGGTGGGTCTTTTGTCAGAAGTATGCAGAATCAACTAGATCGCTCTTTTCGAGCTACTTAATGCACGAAACAAGTTTTCTGGTGTTTTCACCACTCCACAGTACGTTTGACATACAGAAAAGAAGATATCTTGGTTTCGGTCGGGTTTTAAGCTGAGATATGCATTTTCTACGACAATATTGGTGAGACCTCTGTCAGAAGTATGCAGAACATTCGAGAACGCTCTTTTCGAGCTACTTAATGCGAGAAACACGTTTTCTGGTGTTTTCACCACCCCACAGTGCGTTTGATATGCAAAACCGGAGATATCTTGGTTTTCGTGGGGTTTCAAGCTGAGATATGCATTTTCTGCAATAATCTTGTTGAGACTTCTGTCCGAAGTATGCAGAAAAATCGAGAGCGCTCTTTTCGAGCTATTTAATGCGAGAAACACGTTTTCTGGGGTTTTCACCACACCTCTGTTCGTTGGATATGCAGAACCGGAGATATCTTGGTTTTCCTGGGGTTTCAAGCTGAGATATGCATTTTCTGCGATAATATTGGTGAGACTTCTGTCCGAAGTATGCAGAATCATCTAGATCGCTCGTTTGGAGCTATTTAATGCGAGAAACACGTTATCTGGTGTTTTCACCACTCCACAGTGCGTTTGATATGCAGAACCGGCGACATCTTGATTTTCGTGGTGTTTCCAGCTGGGATATGCATTTTCTGCGATAATCTTGGTGAGACTTCAGTCAGAAGTATGCAGAAAAATCGAGAGCGCTCTTTTCGAGCTATTTAATGCGAGAAACACGTTTTCTGGGGTTTTCACCACACCTCTGTTCGTTGGATATGCAGAACCGGAGATATCTTGGTTTTCCTGGGGTTTCAAGCTGAGATATGCATTTTCTGCGATAATCTTGGTGAGACTTCTGTCCGAAGTATGCAGAATCATCGGGATCGCTCTTTTCGAGCTATTTAATGCGAGGAACACGTTTTCTGGCGTTTTCACCACTCCACAGTGCGTTTGATATGTAGAGCCGCCGATAACTTGGTTTTCGTGGGGTTTCCAGCTGAAATATGCATTTTGTGCGATAATATTGGGGAGACTTCAGACAGAAGTATGCAGAATCATCGAGATCACACTTTTCGAGCTATTTAATGCGAGAAACACGTTATCTGGTGTTTTCACTACTCCACAGTTGGTTTGATATGCAGAACCGGAGATAATTTGGTTTTCGTGGGGTTTCAAGCTGAGATATGCATTTTCTGCGATAATCTTGGTGAGACTTCTGTCCGAAGTATGCAGAATCATCGATATCGCTCTTTTAGAGCTATTTAATGCGAGCAACACGTTATGTGGTGTATTCACCACTCCACAGTACGTTAGACATGCAGATCCGGAGGTATCTTCGTTTCGGTCGGGTTTCAAGCTGAGGTATGCATTTTCTACGACAATATTGGTGAGACCTCTGTCAGAAGTATGCAGAACCTTCGAGAACGCTCTTTTCGAGCTACTTAATGCGAGAAACACGTTTTCTGGTGTTTTCACCACCCCACAGTGCGTTTGATATGCAGAACCGGCGAAATCGTGGTTTTCGTCGGGTTTCAAGCTGAGATATGCATTTTCTGCGATAATATTGGTGAGACTTCTGTCCGAAGTATGCAGAATCATCGATATCGCTCTTTTCGAGCTATTTAATGCGAGAAACACGTTGTCTGGTGTTTTGACCACTCCACAGTGCGTTTGTTATGTAGAGCCGCCGATAACTTGGTTTTCGTGGGTTTCCCAGCTGAAATATGCATTTTCTGCGATAATCTTGGTGTTTCATCTATGAGAAGTATGCAGAATCATCGAGAACGCTCCTTTCGAGCTAGGTAATGCGAGAAACACGTTTTCTGGTGTTTTCACCACTCCACAGTGCGTATGATGTGCAGAACCGACGATATCCTGGTTTTCGTGGGGTTTCAAGCTCAGATATGCATTTTCTGCGATAATATTGGTGAGACTTCAGACAGAAGTATGCAGAATCATCTAGATCACTCTTTTCGAGCTATTTAATGCGAGAAACACGTTATCCGGTGTTTTCACCACTCCACAGTGGGTTTGATATGCAGAACTGGCGACATCTTGGATTTCGTCGGGTTTCAAGCTGAGATATGCATTTTCTACGATAATCTTGGTGAGACTTCTGTCAGAAGTTTGCAGAATCATCTAGATCGCTCGTTTCGAGATATTTAATGCGAAAAAACAAGTTTTCTGGTGTTTTCACCACTCCACAGTGCGTCTGATATGCAGAACCGGCGATATCTTGGTTTTCGTGGGGTTTCCAGCTGAGACATACATTTTCTGCGATAATCTTGGTGAGTCTTCTGTCAGAAGTATGCAGAATCTTCGAGATCGCTCTATTCGAGCTATTTAATGCGAGAAACACGTTATCTGGTTGTTTTCACCACTCCACAGTGCGTTTGATATGCAGAACCGGCGACATCTTGATTTTCGTGGCGTTTCTAGCTGAGATATGCATTTTCTGCGAAAATATTGGTGAGTCTTCTGTCCGAAGTATGCAGAGTCATCGAGATCGTACTCTTCGAGCTATTTAATGCGAGAAACACGTTTTCTGGGGTTTTCACCACTCCACAGTTGGTTTGATATGCAGAACCGGCGATGTTTGGTTTTCGTCGGGTTTCAAGTTGAGATATGCATTTTCTACGATAATCTTGGTGAAACATCTGTCCGAAGTATGCAGAATCATCAAGATCGCTCTTTTCGAGCTATTTAATGCGAAAAAACAAGTTTTCTGGTGTTTTCACCACTCCACAGTGCGTTTGATATGCAGAACCGGCGACATCTTGGATTTCGTCGGGGTTCAAGCTGAGATATGCAATTCCTGCGATAATCTTGGTGAGACTTCTGTCCGAAGTATGCTGAATCATCGAGATCGCTCGTTTCGAGCTATTTAATGCGAGAAACACGTTATCTGGTGTTTTCTCCACTCCACAGTGCGTATGATGTGCAGAACCAACGATATCCTGCTTTTCGTGGGGTTTCAAGCTCAGATATGCATTTTGTGCGATAATATTGGGGAGACTTCAGACAGAAGTATGCAGAATCATCTAGATCACTCTTTTCGAGCTATTTAATGCGAGAAACACGTTATCCGGTGTTTTCACCACTCCACAGTGGGTTTGATATGCAGAACTGGCGACATCTTGGATTTCGTCGGGTTTCAAGCTGAGATATGCATTTTCAACGATAATCTTGGTGAGACTTCTGTCAGAAGTTTGCAGAATCATCTAGATCGCTCGTTTCGAGATATTTAATGCGAAAAACAAGTTTTCTGGTGTTTTCACCACTCCACAGTGCGTCTGATATGCAGAACCGGCGATATCTTGGTTTTCGTGGGGTTTCCAGCTGAGACATACATTTTCTGCGATAATCTTGGTGAGTCTTCTGTCAGAAGTATGCAGAATCTTCGAGATCGCTCTATTCGAGCTATTTAATGCGAGAAACACGTTATCTGGTGTTTTCACTACTCCACAGTTGGTTTGATATGCAGAACCGGAGATAATTTGGTTTTCGTGGGGTTTCAAGCTGAGATATGCATTTTCTGCGATAATCTTGGTGAGACTTCTGTCCGTAGTATGCAGAATCATCGCGATCGCTCTTATCGAGCTATTTAATGCGAGAAACACGTTATCTGGTGTTTTCAGCACTCCACAGTGCGTTTGATATGCAGAACCGGCGACATCTTGATGTTCGTGAGGTTTCCAGCTGGGATATGCATTTTCTGCGATAATCTTGGTGAGACTTCTGTCCGAAGTATGCTTAATCATCGAGATCGCTCTATTCGAGCTATTTAATGCGAGAAACACGTTATCTGGTGTTTTCACCACTCCACAGTGCGTATGATATACAGAACCGACGATATCTTGGTTTTCGTGGGGTTTCAAGCTCAGATATGCATTATCTGCGATAATCATGGTGAGACTTCTGTCCGAAGTATGCAGAGTCATCGAGATCGCTCTTTTCGAGCTATTTAATGCGAGAAACAAGTTATCTGGTGTTTTCACCACTCCGCAGTGCGTTTGATATGCAGAACCAGCGATATCTTGGTTTCCGTGGGGTTTCAAGCTCAGATATGCATTTTCTGCGATAATCTTGGTGAGACTTCTGTCCGAAGTATGCTTAATCATCGAGATCGCTCGTTTCGAGCTATTTAATGCGAGAAACAAGTTATCTGGTGTTTTCACCACTCCACAGTGCGTTTGATATGCAGAAACAGCGATATCTTGGTTTTCGTGGGGTTGCAATCTGAGATATGCATTTTTTACGATAATCATGGTGAGACTTCTGTCCGAAGTATGCAGAATCATCGAGATCGCACTTTTCGAGCTATTTAATGCGACAAACACGTTATCTGGTGTTTTCAGCACTCCACAGTGCGTTCGATATGCAGAACCTGCGATATCTGGGTTTTCGTGGGGTTTCAAGCTGAGATATGCATTTTTTACGATAATCTTGGTGAGACTTCTGTCCGAAGTATGCAGAATCATCGAGATCGCACTTTTCGAGCTATTTAATGCGACAAACACGTTATCTGGTGTTTTCAGCACTCCACAGTGCGTTTGATATGCAGAACCAGCGAAATCTTGGTTTTCGTGGGGTTTCATGCTGAGATATGCATTTTTTTACGATAATCTTGGTGAGACTTCTGTCCGAAGTATGCTTAATCATCTAGATCGCTCGTTTGGAGCTATTTAATGCGAGAAACACGTTATCTGGTGTTTTCACCACTCCACAGTGCGTTTGATATGCAGAACCGGCGACATCTTGATTTTCGTGGTGTTTCCAGCTGGGATATGCATTTTCTGCGATAATCTTGGTGAGACTTCAGTCAGAAGTATGCAGAAAAATCGAGAGCGCTCTTTTCGAGCTATTTAATGCGAGAAACACGTTTTCTGGGGTTTTCACCACACCTCTGTTCGTTGGATATGCAGAACAGGAGATATCTTGGTTTTCCTGGGGTTTCAAGCTGAGATATGCATTTTCTGCGATAATCTTGGTGAGACTTCTGTCCGAAGTATGCAGAATCATCGGGATCGCTCTTTTCGAGCTATTTAATGCGAGGAACACGTTTTCTGGCGTTTTCACCACTCCACAGTGCGTTTGATATGCAGAAACAGCGATATCTTGGTTTTCGTGGGGTTGCAAGCTGAGATATGCATTTTTTACGATAATCATGGTGAGACTTCTGTCCGAAGTATGCAGAATCATCGAGATCGCACTTTTCGAGCTATTTAATGCGACAAAAACGTTATCTGGTGTTTTCAGCACTCCACAGTGCGTTCGATATGCAGAACCTGCGATATCTGGGTTTTCGTGGGGTTTCAAGCTGAGATATGCATTTTTTACGATAATCTTGGTGAGACTTCTGTCCGAAGTATGCAGAATCATCGAGATCGCACTTTTCGAGCTATTTAATGCGACAAACACGTTATCTGGTGTTTTCAGCACTCCACAGTGCGTTTGATATGCAGAACCAGCGAAATCTTGGTTTTCGTGGGGTTTCATGCTGAGATATGCATTTTTTTACGATAATCTTGGTGAGACTTCTGTCCGAAGTATGCTTAATCATCTAGATCGCTCGTTTGGAGCTATTTAATGCGAGAAACACGTTATCTGGTGTTTTCACCACTCCACAGTGCGTTTGATATGCAGAACCGGCGACATCTTGATTTTCGTGGTGTTTCCAGATGGGATATGCATTTTCTGCGATAATCTTGGTGAGACTTCAGTCAGAAGTATGCAGAAAAATCGAGAGCGCTCTTTTCGAGCTATTTAATGCGAGAAACACGTTTTCTGGGGTTTTCACCACACCTCTGTTCGTTGGATATGCAGAACCGGAGATATCTTGGTTTTCCTGGGGTTTCAAGCTGAGATATGCATTTTCTGCGATAATCTTGGTGAGACTTCTGTCCGAAGTATGCAGAATCATCGGGATCGCTCTTTTCGAGCTATTTAATGCGAGGAACACGTTTTCTGGCGTTTTCACCACTCCACAGTGCGTTTGATATGTAGAGCCGCCGATAACTTGGTTTTCGTGGGGTTTCCAGCTGAAATATGCATTTTGTGCGATAATATTGGGGAGACTTCAGACAGAAGTATGCAGAATCATCGAGATCACACTTTTCGAGCTATTTAATGCGAGAAACACGTTATCTGGTGTTTTCACTACTCCACAGTTGGTTTGATATGCCGAACCGGAGATAATTTGGTTTTCGTGGGGTTTCAAGCTGAGATATGCATTTTCTGCGATAATCTTGGTGAGACTTCTGTCCGAAGTATGCAGAATCATCGATATCGCTCTTTTAGAGCTATTTAATGCGAGCAACACGTTATGTGGTGTATTCACCACTCCACAGTACGTTAGACATGCAGAACCGGAGGTATCTTCGTTTCGGTCGGGTTTCAAGCTGAGGTATGCATTTTCTACGACAATATTGGTGAGACCTCTGTCAGAAGTATGCAGAACCTTCGAGAACGCTCTTTTCGAGCTACTTAATGCGAGAAACACGTTTTCTGGTGTTTTCACCACCCCACAGTGCGTTTGATATGCAGAACCGGCGACATCGTGGTTTTCGTCGGGTTTCAAGCTGAGATATGCATTTTCTGCGATAATATTGGTGAGACTTCTGTCCGAAGGATGCAGAATCATCGATATCGCTCTTTTCGAGCTATTTAATGCGAGAAACACGTTGTCTGGTGTTTTGACCACTCCACAGTGCGTTTGATATGTAGAGCCGCCGATAACTTGGTTTTCGTGGGGTTTCCAGCTGAAATATGCATTTTCTGCGATAATCTTGGTGTTTCATCTATGAGAAGTATGCAGAATCATCGAGAACGCTCCTTTCGAGCTAGTTAATGCGGGAAACACGTTTTCTGGTGTTTTCACCACTCCACAGTGCGTCTGATATGCAGAACCGGCGATATCTTGATTTTCGTGGTGTTTCCAGCTGAGATATGCATTTTCTGCGATAATCTTGGTGAGACTTCAGTCAGAAGTACGCAGAATCATCTAGATCGCTCGTTTCGAGCTATTTAATGCGAGAAACCCGTTATCTGGTTGTTTTCACCACTCCATAGTGCGTTTGATATGCAGAACCGGCGACATCTTGATTTTCGTGAGGTTTCTAGATGAGATATGCATTTTCTGCGATAATATTGGTGAGACTTCAGTCAGAAGTATGCAGAATCATCTAGATCGCTCTTTTCGAGCTATTTAATGCGAGAAACACGTTTTCTGGGGTTTTCACCACACCTCTGTTCGTTGGATATGCAGAACCGGAGATATCTTGGTTTTCCTGGGGTTTCAAGCTGAGATATGCATTTTCAGCGATAATCGTGGTGAGACTTCTGTCCGAAGTATGCAGAATCATCGTGATCGCTCTTTTCGAGCTATTTAATGCGAGGAACACGTTTTCTGGCGTTTTCACCACACCACTGTTCGTTGGATATGCAGAACCGGAGATATCTTGGTTTTCGTGGGGTTTCAAGCTGAAATATGCATTTTCTGCGATAATCTTGGTGAGACATCTGTCCGAAGTATGCAGAATCATCGATATCGCTCTTTTCGAGCTATTTAATGCGAGAAACACGTTGTCTGGTGATTTGACCACTCCACAGTGCGTTTGATATGTAGAGCCGCCGATAACTTGGTTTTCGTGGGGTTTCCAGCTGAAATATGCATTTTCTGCGATAATCTTGGTGTTTCATCTATGAGAAGTATGCAGAATCATCGAGAACGCTCCTTTCGAGCTAGTTAATGCGAGAAACACGTTTTCTGGTGTTTTCACCACGCCACAGTGCGTCTGATATGCAGAACCGGCGATATCTTGATTTTCGTGGTGTTTGCAGCTGAGATATGCATTTTCTGCGATAATCTTGGTGAGACTTCAGTCAGAAGTACGCAGAATCATCTAGATCGCTCGTTTCGAGCTATTTAATGCGAGAAACCCGTTATCTGGTTGTTTTCACCACTCCATAGTGCGTTTGATATGCAGAACCGGCGACATCTTGATTTTCGTGAGGTTTCTAGATGAGATATGCATTTTCTGCGATAAATTTGGTGAGACTTCAGTCAGAAGTATGCAGAATCATCTAGATCGCTCGTTTGGAGCTATTTAATGCGAGAAACACGTTATCTGGTGTTTTCACCACTCCACAGTGCGTATGATGTGCAGAACCGGAGATAACCCGGGTTTCGTCGGGTTTCAAGCTGAGATATGCATTTTCTACGATAATCTTGGTGAGACTTCTGTCAGAAGTATGCAGGATCTTCGAGAACGCTCTTTTCGAGCTATTTAATGCGAGAAACACGTTTTCTGGTGTTTTGACCACTCCACAGTGCGTTTGATATGTAGAACCGCCGATAACTTGGTTTTCGTGGGGTTTCCAGCTGAAATATGCATTTTCTGCGATAATCTTGGTGTTTCCTCTATGAGAAGTATGCAGAATCATCGAGAACGCTCTTTTCGAGCTAGTTAATGCGAGAAACACGTTTTCTGGTGTTTTCACCACTCCACAGTGCGTCTGATATGCAGAACCGGCGATATCTTGATTTTCGTGGTGTTTCCAGCTGAGATATGCATTTTCTGCGATAAGCTTGGTGAGTCTTCTCCCATAAGTATGCAGAATCATCTAGATCGCTCTTTTCGAGCTATTTAATGCGGGAAACACGTTTTCTGGTGTATTCGCCACTCCACAGTACGTTAGACATGCAGAACCGGAGGTATCTTCGTTTCGGTCGGGTTTCAAGCTGAGATATGCATTTTCTACGACAATATTGGTGAGACCTCTGTCAGAAGTATGCAGAATCTTCGAGAACGCTCTTTTCGAGCTACTTAATGGGAGAAACACGTTTTCTGGTGTTTTCACCACCCCACAGTGCGTTCGATATGCAGAACCGGCGACATCGTGGTTTTCGTCGGGTTTCAAGCTGAGATATGCATTTTCTGCGATAATATTGGTGAGACTTCTGTCCGAAGTATGCAGAATCATCGATATCGCTCTTTTCGAGCTATTTAATGCGAGAAACACGTTGTCTGGTGTTTTGACCACTCCACAGTGCGTTTGATATGTAGAGCCGCCGATAACTTGGTTTTCGTGGGGTTTCCAGCTGAAATATGCATTTTCTGCGATAATCTTGGTGTTTCCTCTATGAGAAGTATGCAGAATCATCGAGATCGCTCTATTCCAGCTATTTAATGCGAGAAACACGTTATCTGGTTGTTTTCACTACTCCACAGTGGGTTTGATATGCAGAACCGGCGACATCTTAATTTTCGTGATGTTTCTAGCTAAGATAGGCATTTTCAGCGATAATATTGGTGAGACTTCAGTCAGAAGTATGCAGAATCATCTAGATCGCTCTTTTCGAGCTATTTAATGCGGGAAACACGTTTTCTGGTGTATTCACCACTCCACAGTGCGTTTGATATGCAGAACCGGCGACATTTTGGATTTCGACGGGTTTCAAGCTGAGGATTGCATTTTCTACGATAATCTTGGTGAGAAGTCTGTCAGAAGTATGCAGAATCTTCGAGATCGCTCTTTTCGAGCAACTTAATGCGAGAAACACGATATCTGGTTGTTTTCACCACTCCACAGTGCGTTTGATATGCAGAACCGGCGATATCTTGATTTTCGTGGTGTTTCCAGCTGAGATATGCATTTTCGGCGATAATCTTGGTGAGTCTTCTGCCAGAAGTATGCAGAATCATCTAGATCGCTCTTTTCGAGCTATTTAATGCGAGAAACAAGTTTTCTGGTGTATTCACCACTCCACAGTACGTTAGACATGCAGAACCGGAGATATCTTCGTTTCGGTCGGGTTACAAGCTGAGATATGCATTTTCTACGATAATATTGGTGAGACCTCTGTCAGAAGTATGCAGAATCTTCGAGAACGCTCTTTTCGAGCTACTTAATGCGAGAAACACGTTTTCTGGTGTTTTCACCACTCCACAGTACGTTTGATGTGCCGAACCGGCGACATCTTGATTTTCGTGATGTTTCTAGCTGAGATATGCATTCTCTGCGATAATATTGGTGAGACTTCAGTCAGCAGTATGCAGAATCATCTAGATCGCTCTTTTCGAGCTATTTAATGCGGGAAACACGTTTTCTGGTGTATTCACCACTCCACAGTACGTTAGAAATGCAGAATCGGCGATATCTTCGTTTCGGTCGGGTTTCAAGCTGAGATATGCATTTTCTGCGATAATCTTGGTGAGTGTTCAGTCAGAAGTATGCAGAATCATCTAGATCGCTCTTTTCGAGCTATTTAATGCGGGAAACACGTTTTCTGGTGTTTTCACCACTCCACGGTGCGTCTGATATGCAGAACCGGCGATATCTTGGTTTTCGCGGGGTTTCCAGCTGAGATATGCATTTTCTGCGATAATCTTGGTGAGTCTTCTGTCAGAAGGATGCAGAATCATCTAGATCGCTCTTTTCGAGCTGTTTAATGCGAGAAACACGTTCTCTGGTGTTTTCACCACCCCACAGTGCGTTTGATATGCAGAACCGGAGATATCTTCGTTTCGGTCGGGTTTCAAGCTGAGATATGCATTTTCTACGATAATATTGGTGAGACCTCAGTCAGAAGTATGCAGAATCTTCGAGAACGCTCTTTTCGAGCTACGTCATGCGAGAAACACGTTTTCTGGTGTTTTCACCACCCCACAGTGCGTTTGATATGCAGAACCGGCGACATCGTGGTTTTCGTGGGGTTTCCAGCTGAGATAGGCATTTTCTGCGATAATCTTGGTGAGTCTTCTGTCAGAAGTATGCAGAATCATCGAGATCGCTCTATTCGAGCTATTTAATGCGAGAAACACGTTATCTGGTGTTTTTACCACTCCACAGTGCGTTTGATATGCAGAACCGGCGACATCTTGATTTTCGTGATGTTTCTAGCTGAGATAGGCATTTTCTGCGATAATCTTGGTGTTTCCTCTATGAGAAGTATGCAGAATCATCGAGATCGCTCTATTCGAGCTATTTAATGCGAGAGACACGTTATCTGGTTGTATTCACTACTCCACAGTGGGTTTGATATGCAGAACCGGCGACATCGTGGTTTTCGTGGGGTTTCCAGCTGAAATATGCATTTTCTGCGATAATCTTGGTGTTTCCTCTATGAGAAGTATGCAGAATCTTCGAGAACGCTCTTTTCGAGCTACTTAATGCGAGAAACACGTTTTCTGGTGTTTTCACCACCCCACAGTGCGTTTGATATGCAGAACAGGCGACATCGTGGTTTTCGTGGGGTTTCCAGCTGAAATATGCATTTTCTGCGATAATCTTGGTGTTTCCTCTATGAGAAGTATGCAGAATCATCTAGATCGCTCTTTTCGAGCTATTTAATGCGGGAAACACGTTTTCTGGTGTTTTCACCACTCCACGGTGCGTCTGATATGCAGAACCGGCGATATCTTGGTTTTCGCGGGGTTTCCAGCTGAGATATGCATTTTCTGCGATAATCTTGGTGAGTCTTCTGTCAGAAGGATGCAGAATCATCTAGATCGCTCTTTTCGAGCTGTTTAATGCGAGAAACACGTTCTCTGGTGTTTTCACCACCCCACAGTGCGTTTGATATGCAGAACCGGAGATATCTTCGTTTCGGTCGGGTTTCAAGCTGAGATATGCATTTTCTACGATAATATTGGTGAGACCTCAGTCAGAAGTATGCAGAATCTTCGAGAACGCTCTTTTCGAGTTACTTAATGCGAGAAACACGTTTTCTGGTGTTTTCACCACCCCACAGTGCGTTTGATATGCAGAACCGGCGACATCGTGGTTTTCGTGGGGTTTCCAGCTGAGATAGGCATTTTCTGCGATAATCTTGGTGAGTCTTCTGTCAGAAGTATGCAGAATCATCGATATCGCTCTATTCGAGCTATTTAATGCGAGAAACACGTTATCAGGTTGTTTTCACTACTCCACAGTGGGTTTGATATGCAGAACCGGCGACATCATAATTTTCGTGATGTTTCTAGCTGAGATAGGCATTTTCAGCGATAATATTGGTGAGACTTCAGTCAGAAGTATGCAGAATCATCTAGATCGCTCTTTTCGAGCTATTTAATGCGGGAAACACGTTTTCTGGTGTATTCACCACTCCACAGTGCGTTTGATATGCAGAACCGGCGACATCTTGATTTTCGTGGTGTTTCCAGCTGGGATATGCATTTTCTGCGATAATCTTGGTGAGACTTCAGTCAGAAGTATGCAGAATCATCTAGATCGCTCGTTTCGAGCTATTTAATGCGAGAAACACGTTATCTGGTGTTTTTACCACTCCACAGTGCGTTTGATATGCAGAACCGGCGACATCTTGATTTTCGTGATGTTTCTAGCTGAGATAGGCATTTTCTGCGATAATCTTGGTGTTTCCTCTATGAGAAGTATGCAGAATCATCGAGATCGCTCTATTCGAGCTATTTAATGCGAGAGACACGTTATCTGGTTGTTTTCACTACTCCACAGTGGGTTTGATATGCAGAACCGGCGACATCGTGGTTTTCGTGGGGTTTCCAGCTGAAATATGCATTTTCTGCGATAATCTTGGTGTTTCCTCTATGAGAAGTATGCAGAATCTTCGAGAACGCTCTTTTCGAGCTACTTAATGCGAGAAACACGTTTTCTGGTGTTTTCACCACCCCACAGTGCGTTTGATATGCAGAACAGGCGACATCGTGGTTTTCGTGGGGTTTCCAGCTGAAATATGCATTTTCTGCGATAATCTTGGTGTTTCCTCTATGAGAAGTATGCAGAATCATCGAGAACGCTCTTTTCGAGCTAGTTAATGCGAGAAACACGTTTTCTGGTGTTTTCACCACTCCACAGTGCGTCTGATATGCAGAACCGGCGATATCTTGATTTTCGTGGTGTTTCCAGCTGAGATATGCATTTTCTGCGATAAGCTTGGTGAGTCTTCTCCCATAAGTATGCAGAATCATCTAGATCGCTCTTTTCGAGCTATTTAATGCGGGAAACACGTTTTCTGGTGTATTCGCCACTCCACAGTACGTTAGACATGCAGAACCGGAGGTATCTTCGTTTCGGTCGGGTTTCAAGCTGAGATATGCATTTTCTACGACAATATTGGTGAGACCTCTGTCAGAAGTATGCAGAATCTTCGAGAACGCTCTTTTCGAGCTACTTAATGGGAGAAACACGTTTTCTGGTGTTTTCACCACCCCACAGTGCGTTTGATATGCAGAACCGGCGACATCGTGGTTTTCGTCGGGTTACAAGCTGAGATATGCATTTTCTGCGATAATATTGGTGAGACTTCTGTCCGAAGTATGCAGAATCATCGATATCGCTCTTTTCGAGCTATTTAATGCGAGAAACACGTTGTCTGGTGTTTTGACCACTCCACAGTGCGTTTGATATGTAGAGCCGCCGATAACTTGGTTTTCGTGGGGTTTCCAGCTGAAATATGCATTTTCTGCGATAATCTTGGTGTTTCCTCTATGAGAAGTATGCAGAATCATCGAGATCGCTCTATTCGAGCTATTTAATGCGAGAAACACGTTATCTGGTTGTTTTCACCACTCCACGGTGCGTCTGCTATGCAGAACCGGCGACATCTTGATTTTCGTGGTGTTTCCAGCTGGGATATACATTTTCTGCGATAATCTTGGTGAGACTTCAGTCAGAAGTATGCAGAATCATCTAGATCGCTCGTTTCGAGCTATTTAATGCGAGAAACACGTTATCTGGTGTTTTTACCACTCCACAGTGCGTTTGATATGCAGAACCGGCGACATCTTGATTTTCGTGATGTTTCTAGCTGAGATAGGCATTTTCTGCGATAATATTGGTGAGACTTCAGTCAGAAGTATGCAGAATCATCGGGATCGCTCTTTTGGAGCTATTTAATGCGAGAAACACGATATCCGGTGTTTTCACCACTCCACAGTGCGTTTGATATGCAGAAACGGCGACATTTTGGATTTCGACGGGTTTCAAGCTGAGGAATGCATTTTCTACGATAATCTTGGTGAGACGTCTGTCAGAAGTATGCAGAATCTTCGAGATCGCTCTTTTCGAGCAACTTAATGCGAGAAACACGATATCTGGTTGTTTTCACCACTCCACAGTGCGTTTGATATGCAGAACCGGCGATATCTTGATTTTCGTGGTGTTTCCAGCTGAGATATGCATTTTCGGCGATTATCTTGGTGAGTCTTCTGCCAGAAGTATGCAGAATCATCTAGATCGCTCTTTTCGAGCTATTTAATGCGAGAAACAAGTTTTCTGGTGTATTCACCACTCCACAGTACGTTAGACATGCAGAACCGGAGATATCTTCGTTTCGGTCGGGTTACAAGCTGAGATATGCATTTTCTACGATAATATTGGTGAGACCTCTGTCAGAAGTATGCAGAATCTTCGAGAACGCTCTTTTCGAGCTACTTAATGCGAGAAACACGTTTTCTGGTGTTTTCACCACTCCACAGTACGTTTGATGTGCAGAACCGCCGACATCTTGATTTTCGTGATGTTTCTAGCTGAGATATGCATTCTCTGCGATAATATTGGTGAGTCTTCTGTCAGAAGGATGCAGAATAATCTAGATCGCTCTTTTCGAGCTGTTTAATGCGAGAAACACGTTCTCTGGTGTTTTCACCACCCCACAGTGCGTTTGCTATGCAGAACCGGAGATATCATCGTTTCGGTCGGGTTTCAAGCTGAGATGTGCATTTTCTACGATAATATTGGTGAGACCTCAGTCAGAAGTATGCAGAATCTTCGAGAACGCTCTTTTCGAGCTACTTAATGCGAGAAACACGTTTTCTGGTGTTTTCACCTCCCCACAGTGCGTTTGATATGCAGAACCGGCGACATCGTGGTTTTCGTGAGGTTTCCAGCTGAGATAGGCATTTTCTGCGATAATCTTGGTGAGTCTTCTGTCAGAAGTATGCAGAATCATCGAGATCGCTCTATTCGAGGTATTTAATGCGAGAAACACGTTATCTGGTTGTTTTCACTACTCCACAGTGGGTTTGATATGCAGAACCGGCGACATCTTAATTTTCGTGATGTTTCTAGCTGAGATAGGCATTTTCAGCGATAATATTGGTGAGACTTCAGTCAGAAATATGCAGAATCATCTAGATCGCTCTTTTCGAGCTATTTAATGCGGGAAACACGTTTTCTGGTGTATTCACCACTCCACAGTGCGTTTGATATGCAGAACCGGCGACATCTTGATTTTCGTGGTGTTTCCAGCTGGGATATGCATTTTCTGCGATAATCTTGGTGAGACTTCAGTCAGAAGTATGCAGAATCATCTAGATCGCTCGTTTCGAGCTATTTAATGCGAGAAACACGTTATCTGGTGTTTTTACCACTCCACAGTGCGTTTGGTATGCAGAACCGGCGACATCTTGATTTTCGTGATGTTTCTAGCTGAGATAGGCATTTTCTGCGATAATATTGGTGAGACTTCAGTCAGAAGTATGCAGAATCATCGGGATCGCTCTTTTCGAGCTATTTAATGCGAGAACCACGTTATCTGGTGTTTTCACCACTGCACAGTGCGTTTGATATGCAGAACCAGCGAAATCTTGGTTTTCGTTGGGTTTCAAGCTGAGATATGCATTTTTTACGATAATCATGGTGAGACTTCTGTCCGAAGTATGCAGAATCATCGAGATCGCACTTTTCGAGCTAGTTAATGCGAGTAACACGTTTTCTGGTGTTTTCACCACTCCACAGTGCGTATGATATGCAGAACCGACGATATCTTGGTTTTCGTGGGGTTTCCAGCTGAAATATGCATTTTCTGCGATAATCTTTGTGTTTCATCTATGAGAAGTATGCAGAATCATCCAGAACGCTCTTTTCGAGCTAGTTAATGCGAGTAATACGTTTTCTGGTGTTTTCACCAACCCACAGTGCGTTAGATATGCAGAACCGGCGACATCTTGGTTTTCGTCGGGTTTCAAGCTGAGATATGCATTTTCTGCGATAATATTGGTGAGACTTCAGTCAGAAGGATGCAGAATCATCTAGATCGGCCTTCTCGAGCTATTTAATTCGAGAAACACGTTTTCTGCTGTATTGACCACTCCACAGTACGTTTGACATGCAGAAACGGAGATATCTTGGTTACGGTCGGGTTTCAAGCTGAGATATGCATTTTCTGCGATAATATTGGTGAGACGTCAGTCAGAAGTATGCAGAATCATCTAGATCGCTCGTTTCGAGCTATTTAATGCGAGAAACACGTTATCTGGTGTTTTTACCACTCCACAGTGCGTTTGATATGCAGAACCGGCGACATCTTGATTTTCGTGATGTTTCTAGCTGAGATAGGCATTTTCTGCGATAATATTGGTGAGACTTCAGTCAGAAGTATGCAGAATCATCGGGATCGCTCTTTTGGAGCTATTTAATGCGAGAAACACGATATCCGGTGTTTTCACCACTCCACAGTGCGTTTGATATGCAGAAACGGCGACATTTTGGATTTCGACGGGTTTCAAGCTGAGGAATGCATTTTCTACGATAATCTTGGTGAGACGTCTGTCAGAAGTATGCAGAATCTTCGAGATCGCTCTTTTCGAGCAACTTAATGCGAGAAACACGATATCTGGTTGTTTTCACCACTCCACAGTGCGTTTGATATGCAGAACCGGCGATATCTTGATTTTCGTGGTGTTTCCAGCTGAGATATGCATTTTCGGCGATTATCTTGGTGAGTCTTCTGCCAGAAGTATGCAGAATCATCTAGATCGCTCTTTTCGAGCTATTTAATGCGAGAAACAAGTTTTCTGGTGTATTCACCACTCCACAGTACGTTAGACATGCAGAACCGGAGATATCTTCGTTTCGGTCGGGTTACAAGCTGAGATATGCATTTTCTACGATAATATTGGTGAGACCTCTGTCAGAAGTATGCAGAATCTTCGAGAACGCTCTTTTCGAGCTACTTAATGCGAGAAACACGTTTTCTGGTGTTTTCACCACTCCACAGTACGTTTGATGTGCAGAACCGCCGACATCTTGATTTTCGTGATGTTTCTAGCTGAGATATGCATTCTCTGCGATAATATTGGTGAGTCTTCTGTCAGAAGGATGCAGAATAATCTAGATCGCTCTTTTCGAGCTGTTTAATGCGAGAAACACGTTCTCTGGTGTTTTCACCACCCCACAGTGCGTTTGATATGCAGAACCGGAGATATCATCGTTTCGGTCGGGTTTCAAGCTGAGATATGCATTTTCTACGATAATATTGGTGAGACCTCAGTCAGAAGTATGCAGAATCTTCGAGAACGCTCTTTTCGAGCTACTTAATGCGAGAAACACGTTTTCTGGTGTTTTCACCTCCCCACAGTGCGTTTGATATGCAGAACCGGCGACATCTTGGTTTTCGTCGGGTTTCAAGCTGAGATATGCATTTTCTGCGATAATATTGGTGAGACTTCAGTCAGAAGGATGCAGAATCATCTAGATCGGCCTTCTCGAGCTATTTAATTCGAGAAACACGTTTTCTGCTGTATTGACCACTCCACAGTACGTTTGACATGCAGAAACGGAGATATCTTGGTTACGGTCGGGTTTCAAGCTGAGATATGCATTTTCTGCGATAATATTGGTGAGACGTCAGTCAGAAGTATGCAGAATCATCTAGATCGCTCGTTTCGAGCTATTTAATGCGAAAAAAACAAGTTTTCTGGTGTTTTGACCACTCCACAGAGCGTTTGATATGTAGAGCCGCCGATAACTTGGTTTTCGTGGTGTTTTCAGTTGAAATATGCATTTTCTGCGATATTCTTTGTGAGTCTTCTGTCAGAAGTATGCAGAATCATCGAGAACGCTCTTTTCGACTTAGTTAATGTGAGTAACACGTTTTCTTGTGATTTCACAACTCCACAGTGCGTCTGATATGCAGAACCGGCGACATCTTGATTTGCGTGAGGTTTCCAGCTGAAATATGCATTTTCTGCGATAATCTTGGTGCGACTTCTGTCAGAAGTATGCAGAATCATCGACATCGCTCTTTTCGAGCTATTTAATGCGAGTAACACGTTTTCTGGTGTTTTCACCACCCCACAGTGCGTTTGATATGCAGAACCGGCGACATCTCGGTTTTCGTCGGGTTTCAAGCTGAGATATGCATTTTCTGCGATAATCTTTGTGATACTTCAGTCAGAAGTATGATGAATAATCGAGATCGCTCTTCTCGAGCTATTTAATGCGAGATACACGTTTTCTGGTGTATTCACCACTCCACAGTACGTTTGACATGCAGAACCGGAGATATCTTGGTTTCGGTCGGGTTTCAGGCTGAGATATGCATTTTCTACGATAATCTTGGTGAGAATCTGTCAGAAGTATGCAGAATCATCGAGGACGCTCTTTTCGAGCTATTTAATGCGAGAAACACGTTTTCTGGTGTATTCACCACTCCACAGTGCGTTTGATATGCAGAACCAGCGATATCTTGGCTTTCGTGGGGTTTCCATCTGAGATATGCATTTCCTGCGATAATCTTGGTGAGACTTCAGTCAGAAGTATGCAGAATCATCTAGATCGCTCGTTTCGAGCTATTTAATGCGAAAAAACAAGTATTCTGGTGTTTTGACCACTCCACAGTGCGTTTGATATGTAGAGCCGCCGATAACTTGGTTTTCGTGGGGTTTCCAGCTGAAATATGCATTGTCTGCGATAACCTTTGTGTTTCATCTATGAGAAGTATGCAGAATCATTGAGAACGCTCTTCTCGAGCTAGTTAATGTGAGCAACACGTGTTCTGGTGTTTTCACATCTCCACAGTGCGTCTGATATGCAGAACCGGCGACATCTTGATTTTCGTGAGGTTTCCAGCTGAAATATGCATTTTCTGCGATAATCTTGGAGCGACTTCTGTCAGAAGTATGCAGAATCATCGATATCGATCTTTTGGGGCTATTTAATGCGAGCAGCACGTTATCTGGTGTTTTGGCCACTCCACTGTGCGTTTGATATGCTGAACCGGAGATATCTTGGTTTCGGTCGGGTTTCAAGCTGAGATATGCATTTTCTGCGATAATCTTGGTGAGACTTCAGTCAGAAGTATGATGAATAATCGAGATCGCTCTTTTCGAGCTATTTAATGCGAGAAACACGTTTTCTGGTGTATTCACCACTCCACAGTAGGATTGACATGCAGAACCGGAGATATCTTGGTTTCGGTCGGGTTTCAGGCTGAGATATGCTTTTTCTGCGATAAAATTGGTGAGACGTCAGTCAGAAGTATGCAGAATCATCTAGATCGCTCGTTTCGAGCTATTTAATGCGAAAAGCAAGTTTTCTGGTGTATTCACCACTCCACAGTGCGTTTGATATGCAGAACCAGCGATATCTTGGCTTTCGTGGGGTTTCCATCTGAGATATGCATTTCCTGCGAAAATCTTGGTGAGACTTCAGTCAGAAGTATGCAGAATCATCTAGATCGGTCTTCTCGAGCTATTTAATTCGAGAAACACGTTTTCTGCTGTATTGACCACTCCACAGTACGTTTGACTTGCAGAAACGGAGATATCTTGGTTTCGGCAGGGTTTCAAGCTGAGATATGCATTTTCTGCGAAAAAATTGGTGAGACGTCAGTCAGAAGTATGCAGAATCATCTAGATCGCTCGTTTCGAGCTATTTAATGCGAAAAGCAAGTTTTCTGGTGTTTTGACCACTCCACAGAGCGTTTGATATGTAAAGCCGCCGATAACTTGGTTTTAGTGGGTTTTCCAGCTGAAATATGCATTTTCTGCGATGACCTTTGTGTTTCATCTATGAGAAGTATGCAGAATCATCGAGAACGCTCTTTTCGACTTAGTTAATGTGAGTAACACGTTTTCTTGTGATTTCACAACTCCACAGTGCGTCTGATATGCCGAACCGGCGACATCTTGATTTTCGTGAGGTTTCCAGCTGAAATATGCATTTTCTGCGATAATCTTGGTGCGACTTCTGTCAGAAGTATGCAGATTCATCGACATCGCTCTTTTCGAGCTATTTAATGCGAGTAACACGTTTTCTGGTGTTTTCACCACCCCATAGTGCGTTTGATATGCAGAACCGGCGACATCTCGGTTTTCGTCGGGTTTCAAACTGAGATATGCATTTTCTGCGATAATCTTGGTGAGACTTCAGTCAGAAGTATGATGAATAATCGAGATCGCTCTTTTCGATCTATTTAATGCGAGATACACGTTTTCTGGTGTATTCACCACTCCACAGTACGTTTGACATGCAGAACCGGAGATATCTTGGTTTCGGTCGGGTTTCAGGCTGAGATATGCATTTTCTACGATAATCTTGGTGAGAATCTGTCAGAAGTACGCAGAATCATCGAGGACGCTCTTTTCGAGCTATTTAATGCGAGAAACACGTTTTCTGGTGTATTCACCACTCCACAGTGCGTTTGACATGCAGAACCAGCGATATCTTGGCTTTCGTGGGGTTTCCATCTGAGATATGCATTTCCTGCGATAATCTTGGTGAGACATCAGTCAGAAGTATGCAGAATCATCTAGATCGCTCGTTTCGAGCTATTTAATGCGAAAAAAGAAGTTTTCTGGTGTTTTGACCACTCCACAGTGCGTTTGATATGTAGAGCCGCCGATAACTTGGTTTTCGTGGGGTTTCCAGCTGAAATATGCATTTTCTGCGATAATCTTGGTGAGACTTCTGTCCGAAGAGTGCAGAATCATAGACATCGCTTTTTTCGAGCTATTTAATGCGAGAAACACGTTATTTGGTGTTTTCACCACTCCACAGTGCGTTTGATATGCAGTACCAGCGATATCTTGGTTTTCGTGGGGTTTCAAGCTGAGATATGAATTTTTTAGGATAATCTTGGTGAGACTTCTGTCCGAAGTAAGCAGAATCATCGAGATCGCTCTGCTCGAGCTATTTAATGCGACAAAACGTTATCCGGTGTTTTCACCACTCCACAGTGCGTATAATATGCAGAACCGACGATATCTTGGTTTTCGTGGGGTTTCAAGCTCAGATATGCATTTTCTGCGGTAATCTTGGTGAGACTTCTGTCCGAAGTATGCAAAAACATCGAGAGCGCTCATTTCGAGCTATTTAATGCGAGAAACACGTTTACTGGGGTTTTCACCACACCACAGTTCGTTGGATATGCAGAACCGGAGATATCTTGGTTTTCGTGGGGTTTGAAGCTGAGATATGCATTTTCTGCGATAATCTTGGTGAGTCTTCTGTCCGAAGTATGCAGAATCATCGAGATCGCTCTTTTCGAGCTATTTAATGCGAGAAACACGTTATCTGGTGTTTTCACCACTCCACAGTGCGTTTGATATGCAGTACCAGCGATATCTTGGTTTTCGTAGGGTTTCCAGCTGTGATATGCATTTTCTACGATAATCTTGGTGAGTCTTCTGTCAGAAGTATGCAGAATCATCTAGATCGGTCTTCTCGAGCTATTTAATTCGAGAAACACGTTTTCTGCTGTATTGACCACTCCACAGTACGTTTGACTTGCAGAAACGGAGGTATCTTGGTTTCGGCCGGGTTTCAAGCTGAGATATGCATTTTCTGCGATAAAATTGGTGAGACTTCAGTCAGAAGTATGCAGAATCATCTAGATCGCTCTTTTCGAGCTATTTAATGCGAGAAACACGTTTTCTGGTGTATTCACCACTCCACAGTGCGTTTGATATGCAGAACCGGCGACATCTTGGTTTTCGTCGGGTTTCAAGCTGAGATATGCATTTTCTGCGATAATCTTGGTGAGTCTTCTGTCCGAAGTGTGCAGAATCATCTAGATCGCTCTTTTTGAGCTATTTAATGCGAGATACACGTTTTCCGGTGTATGCACCACTCCACAGTACGTTTGACATGCAGAACCGGAGATATCTTGGTTTCGGTCGGGTTTCAGGCTGAGATATGCAGTTTCTACGATAATCTTGGTGAGAATCTGTCAGAAGTACGCAGAATCATCGAGGACGCTCTTTTCGAGCTATTTAATGCGAGAAACACGTTTTCTGGTGTATTCACCACTCCACAGTGCGTTTGATATGCAGAACCGGAGATATCTTGGTTTCGGTCGGGTTTCAAGCTGAGATATGCATTTTCTGCGACAATCTTGGTGAGACTTCAGTCAGAAGTATGATGAATAATCGAGATCGCTCTTTTCGAGCTATTTAATGCGTGGAACACGTTTTCTGGTGTATTCACCACTCCACAGTACGTTGGACATGCAGAACCGGAGATATCTTGGTTTCTGTCGGGTTTCAGGCTGAGATATGCATTTTCTACGATAATCTTGGTGAGAATCTGTCAGAAGTATGCAGAATCTTCGAGGACGCTCTTTTCGAGCTATTTAATGCGAGAAACACGTTTTCTGGTGTATTCACCACTCCACAGTGCGTTTGATATGCAGAACCAGCGATATCTTGGCTTTCGTGGGGTTTCAAGCAGAGATATGCATTTTCTGCGATAACCTTGGTGAGACTTCTGTTAGAAGTATGCAGAATCATCGAGATCGCTCTTTTCGAGCTATTTAACGCGAGAAACACGTAATTTGGTGTTTTCACCACTCCACAGTGCGTTTGATATGCAGTACCAGCGATATCTTGGTTTTCGTGGGGTTTCAAGCTGAGATATGAATTTTTTAGGATAATCTTGGTGAGACTTCTGTCCGAAGTAAGCAGAATCATCGAGATCGCTCTGCTCGAGCTATTTAATGCGACAAAACGTTATCCGGTGTTTTCACCACTCCACAGTGCGTATAATATGCAGAACCGACGATATCTTGGTTTTCGTGGGGTTTCAAGCTCAGATATGCATTTTCTGCGGTAATCTTGGTGAGACTTCTGTCCGAAGTATGCAAAAACATCGAGAGCGCTCATTTCGAGCTATTTAATGCGAGAAACACGTTTACTGGGGTTTTCACCACACCACAGTTCGTTGGATATGCAGAACCGGAGATATCTTGGTTTTCGTGGGGTTTGAAGCTGAGATATGCATTTTCTGCGATAATCTTGGTGAGACTTCTGTCCGAAGTATGCAGAATCATCGAGATCGCTCTTTTCGAGCTATTTAATGCGAGAAACACGTTATCTGGTGTTTTCACCACTCCACAGTGCGTTTGATATGCAGTACCAGCGATATCTTGGTTTTCGTAGGGTTTCCAGCTGTGATATGCATTTTCTACGATAATCTTGGTGAGTCTTCTGTCAGAAGTATGCAGAATCATCTAGATCGGTCTTCTCGAGCTATTTAATTCGAGAAACACGTTTTCTGCTGTATTGACCACTCCACAGTACGTTTGACTTGCAGAAACGGAGGTATCTTGGTTTCGGCCGGGTTTCAAGCTGAGATATGCATTTTCTGCGATAAAATTGGTGAGACTTCAGTCAGAAGTATGCAGAATCATCTAGATCGCTCTTTTCGAGCTATTTAATGCGAGAAACACGTTTTCTGGTGTATTCACCACTCCACAGTGCGTTTGATATGCAGAACCGGCGACATCTTGGTTTTCGTCGGGTTTCAAGCTGAGATATGCATTTTCTGCGATAATCTTGGTGAGTCTTCTGTCCGAAGTGTGCAGAATCATCTAGATCGCTCTTTTTGAGCTATTTAATGCGAGATACACGTTTTCCGGTGTATGCACCACTCCACAGTACGTTGGACATGCAGAACCGGAGATATCTTGGTTTCTGTCGGGTTTCAGGCTGAGATATGCATTTTCTACGATAATCTTGGTGAGAATCTGTCAGAAGTATGCAGAATCTTCGAGGACGCTCTTTTCGAGCTATTTAATGCGAGAAACACGTTTTCTGGTGTATTCACCACTCCACAGTGCGTTTGATATGCAGAACCAGCGATATCTTGGCTTTCGTGGGGTTTCAAGCAGAGATATGCATTTTCTGCGATAACCTTGGTGAGACTTCTGTTAGAAGTATGCAGAATCATCGAGATCGCTCTTTTCGAGCTATTTAACGCGAGAAACACGTTATCTGGTGTTTTCACCACTCCACAGAGCGTATGATATGCAGAACCGGCGGTATCTTGGTTTTCGTGGGGTTTCAAGCTGAGATATGCATTATCTGCGATAATCTTGGTGAGACTTCTGTCCGAAGTGTGCAGAATCATCTAGATCGCTCTTTTCAAGCTATTTAATGCGAGGAACACGTTTTCTGGGGCTCTCACCACACCACAGTTCGTTGGATATGCAGAACAGGTGATATCTTGGGTTTCGAGGGGTTTCAAGCTGAGATATGCATTTTCTGCGATAAACTTGGTGAGACTTCTGTCCGAAGTATGCAGAATCATCGACATCGCTTTTTTCGAGCTATTTAATGCGAGAAACACGTTATCTGGTGTTTTCACCACTCCACAGTGCGTTTGATATGCAGAACCGGCGACATCTTGATTTTCGTGAGGTTTCTAACTGAGATATGCGTTTTCTGCGATAATATTGGTGAGACTTCAGTCAGAAGAATGCAGAATCATCTAGATCGCTCGTTTCGAGCTATTTAATGCGAGAAACAGGTTATCTGGTGTTTTCACCACTCCACAGTGCGTTTGATATGCAGTACCAGCGATATCTTGGTTTTCGTGGGGTTTCAAGCTGAGATATGAATTTTTAAGGATAATCTTATGAGACTTCTGTCCGAAGTATGCAGAATCATCGAGATCGCTCTGCTCGAGCTATTTAATGCGACAAAACGTTATCCGGTTTTTTCACCACTCCACAGTGCGTATGATATGCAGAACCGACGATATCTTGGTTTTCGTGGGGTTTCAAGCTCAGATATGCATTTTGTGCGATAATATTGGTGAGACTTCAGTCAGAAGAATGCAGAATCATCTAGATCGCTCGTTTCGAGCTATTTAATGCGAAAAAACAAGTTTTCTGGTGTTTTGACCACTCCACAGTGCGTTTGATATGTAGAGCCGCCGATAACTTGGTTTTCGTGGGGTTTCCAGCTGAAATATGCATTTTCTGCGATAATCTTTGTGTTTCATCTATGAGAAGTATGCAGTATCATCCAGAACGCTCTTTTCGAGCTAGTTAATGCGAGTAACACGTTTTCTGGTGTTTTCACCACTCCACGGTGCGTCTGATATGCAGAACCGGCGATATCTTGGTTTTCGTGGGGTTTCCAGCTGAGATATGCATTTTCTGCGATAATCTTGGTGAGTCTTCTGTCAGAAGAATGCAGAATCATCTAGATCGCACGTTTCGAGCTATTTAATGCGAGAAACACGTTATTTGGTTGTTTTCACCACTCCACAGTGCGTTTGATATGCAGAACCAGCGATATCTTGGTTTTCGTGGGGTTTCAAGTTCAGATATGCATTTTCTGCGATAATGTTGATGAGACTTCTGTCCGAAGTATGCTTAATCATCGAGATCGCTCTTTTCGTGCTATTTAATGCGAGAAACACGTTATCTGGTGTTTTCACCACTCCACAGTGCGTTTGATATGCAGTACCAGCGATATCTTGGTTTTCGTAGGGTTTCCAGCTGAGATATGCATTTTCTACGATAATCTTGGTGAGTCTTCTGTCAGAAGTATGCAGAATCATCGAGATCGCTCTATTCGAGCTATTTAATGCGAGAAACACGTTATCTGGTTGTTTTCACTACTCCACAGTGCGTTTGATATGCAGAACCGGCGACATCTTGATTTTCGTGAGGTTTCAACCTGAGATATGCGTTTTCTGCGATGATATTGGTGAGACTTCAGTCAGAAGTATGCAGAATCATCTAGATCGCTCGTTTCGAGCTATTTAATGCGAAAAAACAAGTTTTCTGGTGTTTTGACCACTCCACAGTGCGTTTGATATGTAGAGCCGCCGATAACTTGGTTTTCGTGGGGTTTCCAGCTGAAATAAGCATTGTCTGCGATAACCTTTGTGTTTCATCTATGAGAAGTATGTAGAATCATTGAGAACGCTCTTTTCGAGCTAGTTAATGTGAGTAACACGTGTTCTGGTGTTTTCACAACTCCACAGTGCGTCTGATATGCAGAACCGGCGACATCTTGATTTTCGTGATGTTTCCAGCTGAAATATGCATTTTCTGCGATAATCTTGGTGCGACTTCTGTCAGAAGTATGCAGAATCATCGATATCGCTCTTTTCGAGCTATTTAATGCGAGCAGCACGTTATCTGGTGTTTTGGCCACTCCACAGTGCGTTTGATATGCAGAACTGGAGATATCTTGGTTTCGGTCGGGTTTCAAGCTGAGATATGCATTTTCTGCGATAATCTTGGTGAGACTTCAGTCAGAAGTATGATGAATAATCGAGATCGCTCTTTTCGAGCTATTTAATGCGAGAAACACGTTTTCTGGTGTATTCACCAATCCACAGTACGTTTGACATGCAGAACCGGAGATATCTTGGTTTCGGTCGGGTTTCAGGCTGAGATATGCATTTTCTACGATAATCTTGGAGAGAATCTGTCAGAAGTATGCAGAATCTTCGAGGACGCTCTTTTCGAGCTATTTAATGCGAGAAACACGTTTTTGGGGGTTTTCACTACTCCACAGTTCTTTGAATATGCAGAACAGGAGATATCTTAGTTTGCGTGGGGTTTCAAGCAGAGATATGCATTTTCTGCGATAACCTTGGTGAGAATCTGTCAGAAGTATGCAGAATCTTCGAGGACGCTCTTTTCGAGCTATTTAATGCGAGAAACACGTTTTCTGGTGTATTCACCACTCCACAGTGCGTTTGATATGCAGAACCTGCGATATCTTGGCTTTTGTGGGGTTTCAAGCTGAGATATGCATTTTCTGCGATAAGCTTGGTGAGACATTTGTCCGAAGTATTCAGCAACATCGGGAGCGCTCTTTTCGAGCTATTTAATGCGAGAAACACGTTTTCTGGTGTATTCACCACTCCACAGTACGTTTGACATGCAGAACCGGAGATATCTTGATTTTCGTGGTTTTTCCAGCTGAGATATGCATTTTCAGCGATAATCTTGGTGAGACTTCTGTCCGAAGTGTGCAGAATCATCGAGATCCCTCTTTTCGAGCTATTTAATGAGAGAAACACGTAATCTGGTTGTTTTCACCACTCCACAGTTCGTTTGATATGCAGAACCGGCGATATCTTGATTTTCGTGGTTTTTCGTGCTGAGATATGCATTTTCAGCGATAATCTTGGTGAGTCTTCTGTCAGAAGTATGCAGAATCATCTAGATCGCTCATTTCGAGCTATTTAATGCGAGAAACACGATATCTGGTGTTTTCAGCACTCCACAGTGCGTATGATATGCAGAACCGGCGATATCTTGGTTTTCGTGGGGTTTCAAGCTGAAATATGCATTTTCTGCGATAATCTTGGCGAGACTTCTGTCAGAAGTATGCAGAATCATCGGGATCGCTCTTTTCGAGCTATTTAATGCGAGAAACACGTTATCTGGTGTTTTCACCACTCCACAGTGCGTTTGATATGCAGAACCGGCGACATCTTGGCTTTCGTCGGGGTTCAAGCTGAGATATGCATTTTCTGCGATAATCTTGGTGAGTCTTCTGTCAGAAGTATGCAGAACCATCTAGATCGCTCTTTTCGAGCTATTTAATGCGAGAAACACGTTTTCTTGTGTTTTCACCACCCCACAGTGCGTTTGATATGCAGAACCGGAGATATCTTGGTTTTCGTGGGGTTTGTAGCTGAGATATGCATTTTCTGCGATAATCTTGGTGAGTCTTCCGTCAGAAGTATGCAGAATCATCTAGATCGCTCTTTTCGAGCTATTTAATGCGAGAAACACGTTTTCTTGTGTTTTCAACACTCCACAGTTCGTTTGATATGCAGAACCGGCGATATCTTGATTTTCGTGGTTTTTCCTGCTGAGATATGCATTTTCAGCGATAATCTTGGTGAGTCTTCTGTCAGAAGTATGCAGAATCTTCGACATCGCTCATTTCGAGCTAGTTAATGCTAGAAACACGTTATCTGGTGTTTTCACCACTACACAGTTCGTTGTATATGCAGAACAGGAGATATCTTGGTTTTCGTGGGGTTTCTAGCAGAGATATGCATTATCTGCGATAATCATGGTGAGACTTCTGTTAGAAGTATGCAGAATCATCGAGATCGCACTTTTCGATCTATTTAATGCGAGAAACACGTTGTCTGGTGTTTTCACCACTCCACAGTTGGTTTGATATGCAGAACCGGCGATGTTTGGTTTTCGTCGGGTTTCAAGCTGAGAAATGCATTTTCTGCGATAATCTTGGTGAGACTTCAGTCAGAAGTATGCAGAATCTTCGAGTTCGCTCTTTTCGAGCAACTTAATGCGAGAAACACGTTATCTGGTTGTTTTCACCACTCCACAGTTCGTTTGATATGCAGAACCGGCGATATCTTGATTTTCGTGGTTTTTCGTGCTGAGATATGCATTTTCAGCGATAATCTTGGTGAGTCTTCTGTCAGAAGTATGCAGAATCATCGAGATCCCTCTTTTCGAGCTATTTAATGAGAGAAACACGTTATCTGGTTGTTTTCACCACTCCACAGTTCGTTTGATATGCAGAACCGGCAATATCTTGATTTTCGTGGTTTTTCGTGCTGAGATATGCATTTTCAGCGATAATCTTGGTGAGTCTTCTGTCAGAAGTATGCAGAATCATCTAGATCGCTCATTTCGAGCTAGTTAATGCGAGAAACACGTTATCTGGTGTTTTCAGCACTCCACAGTGCGTATGATATGCAGAACCGGCGATATCTTGGTTTTCGTGGGGTTTCAAGCTGAGATGTGCATTGTCTGCGATAATCTTGGTGAGACATCTGTCCGAAGTGTGCAGAATCATCGAGATCGCACTTTTTGAGCTATTTAATGCGAGAAAAACCTTATCTGGTGTTTTCACCACCCCACAGTGCGTTTGATATGCAGAACCGGCGATATCTGGGTTTTCGTGGGGTTTCAAGCTGAGATATGCATTATCTGCGATAATCATGGTGAGACTTCTGTTAGAAGTATGCAGAATCATCGAGATCGCACTTTTCGATCTATTTAATGCGAGAAACACGTTGTCTGGTGTTTTCACCACTCCACAGTTGGTTTGATATGCAGAACCGGCGATGTTTGGTTTTCGTCGGGTTTCAAGCTGAGAAATGCATTTTCTGCGATAATCTTGGTGAGACTTCAGTCAGAAGTATGCAGAATCTTCGAGTTCGCTCTTTTCGAGCAACTTAATGCGAGAAACACGTTGTCTGGTGTTTTCACCACTCCACAGTTGGTTTGATATGCAGAACCGGCGATGTTTGGTTTTCGTCGGGTTTCAAGCTGAGAAATGCATTTTCTGCGATAATCTTGGCGAGACTTCTGTCAGAAGTATGCAGAATCATCGGGATCTCTCTTTTCGAGCTATTTAATGCGAGAAACACGTTATCTGGTGTTTTCACCACTCCACAGTGCGTTTGATATGCAGAACCGGCGACATCTTGGCTTTCGTCGGGGTTCAAGCTGAGATATGCATTTTCTGCGATAATCTTGGTGAGTCTTCTGTCAGAAGTATGCAGAACCATCTAGATCGCTCTTTTCGAGCTATTTAATGCGAGAAACACGTTTTCTTGTGTTTTCACCACCCCACAGTGCGTTTGATATGCAGAACCGGAGATATCTTGGTTTTCGTGGGGTTTGTAGCTGAGATATGCATTTTCTGCGATAATCTTGGTGAGTCTTCCGTCAGAAGTATGCAGAATCATCTAGATCGCTCTTTTCGAGCTATTTAATGCGAGAAACACGTTTTCTTGTGTTTTCAACACTCCACAGTTCGTTTGATATGCAGAACCGGCGATATCTTGATTTTCGTGGTTTTTCCTGCTGAGATATGCATTTTCAGCGATAATCTTGGTGAGTCTTCTGTCAGAAGTATGCAGAATCTTCGACATCGCTCATTTCGAGCTAGTTAATGCTAGAAACACGTTATCTGGTGTTTTCACCACTACACAGTTCGTTGTATATGCAGAACAGGAGATATCTTGGTTTTCGTGGGGTTTCTAGCAGAGATATGCATTATCTGCGATAATCATGGTGAGACTTCTGTTAGAAGTATGCAGAATCATCGAGATCGCACTTTTCGATCTATTTAATGCGAGAAACACGTTGTCTGGTGTTTTCACCACTCCACAGTTGGTTTGATATGCAGAACCGGCGATGTTTGGTTTTCGTCGGGTTTCAAGCTGAGAAATGCATTTTCTGCGATAATCTTGGTGAGACTTCAGTCAGAAGTATGCAGAATCTTCGAGTTCGCTCTTTTCGAGCAACTTAATGCGAGAAACACGTTATCTGGTTGTTTTCACCACTCCACAGTTCGTTTGATATGCAGAACCGGCGATATCTTGATTTTCGTGGTTTTTCGTGCTGAGATATGCATTTTCAGCGATAATCTTGGTGAGTCTTCTGTCAGAAGTATGCAGAATCATCGAGATCCCTCTTTTCGAGCTATTTAATGAGAGAAACACGTTATCTGGTTGTTTTCACCACTCCACAGTTCGTTTGATATGCAGAACCGGCGATATCTTGATTTTCGTGGTTTTTCGTGCTGAGATATGCATTTTCAGCGATAATCTTGGTGAGTCTTCTGTCAGAAGTATGCAGAATCATCTAGATCGCTCATTTCGAGCTAGTTAATGCGAGAAACACGTTATCTGGTGTTTTCACCACTCCACAGTTCGTTGTATATGCAGAACAGGAGATATCTTGGTTTTCGTGGGGTTTCTAGCAGAGATATGCATTTTCTGCGATAATCTATGTGAGTCTTCTGCCAGAAGTATGCAGAATCATCTAGATCGCTCTTTTCGAGCTATTTAATGCGAGAAACACGATATCTGGTGTTTTCAGCACTCCACAGTGCGTATGATATGCAGAACCGGCGATATCTTGGTTTTCGTGGGGTTTCAAGATGAAATATGCATTTTCTGCGATAATCTTGGTGAGACTTCAGTCAGAAGTATGCAGAATCGTCGAGATCGCTCATTTCGAGCTAGTTAATGCGAGAAACACGTTATCTGGTGTTTTCCCCACTCCACAGTTCGTTGTATATGCAGAACAGGAGATATCTTGGTTTTCGTGGGGTTTCTAGCAGAGATATGCATTTTCTGCGATAATCTAGATGAGTCTTCTGCCAGAAGTATGCAGAATCATCTAGATCGCTCTTTTCGAGCTATTTAATGCGAGAAACACGATATATGGTTGTTTTCACCACTCCACAGAGCGTTTGATATGCAGAACGGGCGACATCTTGATTTTCGTGAGGTTTCAAGCTGAGATATGCATTTTGTGCGATAATCTTGGTGAGACTTCAGTCAGAAATATGCAGAATCTTCTAGATCGCTCTTTTCGTGCTATTTAATGCGAAAAAACAAGTTTTCTGGTGTTTTCAACATTCCACAGTGCGTTTGATATGCAGAACCGATGATATCTTGTTTTTCGTGGTGTTTCCAGCTGAGATATGCATTTTCTGCGATAAACTTGGTGAGTCTTCTGTCAGAAGTATGCAGAATCATCGAGATCCCTCTTTTCGAGCTATTTAATGCGAGAAACACCTTAATTGGTGTTTTCACCACTCCACAGTGCGTTTGATATGCGGAACCAGCGACATCTTGGATTTCGTCGGGTTTCAAGCTGAGACATGCATTTTCTGCGATAATCTTGGTGAGTCTTCTGTCAGAAGTATGCAGAATCATCGAGATCCCTCTTTTACGAGCTAGTTAATGCGAGAAACACGTTATCTGGTGTTTTCACCACTCCACAGTGCGTTTAATATGCAGAACCGGCGACATCTTGGCTGTCGTAGGGTATCAAGCTGAGATATGCATTTTCTGCGATAATCATGGTGAGACTTCTGTTAGAAGTATGCAGAATCATCGAGATCGCACATTTCGATCTATTTAAAGCGAGAAACACGTTATCTGGTGTTTTCACCACTCCACAGTTCGTTTGATATGCAGAACCGGCGATATCTGGGTTTTCGTGGGGTTTCAAGCTGAGATATGCATTATCTGCGATAATCATGGTGAGACTTCTGTTAGAAGTATGCAGAATCATCGAGATCGCACTTTTCGATCTATTTAATGCGAGAAACACGTTGTCTGGTGTTTTCACCACTCCACAGTTGGTTTGATATGCAGAACCGGCGATGTTTGGTTTTCGTCGGATTTCAAGCTGAGAAATGCATTTTCTGCGATAATCTTGGTGAGACTTCAGTCAGAAGTATGCAGAATCTTCGAGTTCGCTCTTTTCGAGCAACTTAATGCGAGAAACACGTTATCTGGTTGTTTTCACCACTCCACAGTTCGTTTGATATGCAGAACCGGCGATATCTTGATTTTCGTGGTTTTTCGTGCTGAGATATGCATTTTCAGCGATAATCTTGGTGAGTCTTCTGTCAGAAGTATGCAGAATCATCGAGATCCCTCTTTTCGAGCTATTTAATGAGAGAAACACGTTATCTGGTTGTTTTCACCACTCCACAGTTCGTTTGATATGCAGAACCGGCGATATCTTGATTTTCGTGGTTTTTCGTGCTGAGATATGCATTTTCAGCGATAATCTTGGTGAGTCTTCTGTCAGAAGTATGCAGAATCATCTAGATCGCTCATTTCGAGCTAGTTAATGCGAGAAACACGTTATCTGGTGTTTTCACCACTCCACAGTTCGTTGTATATGCAGAACAGGAGATATCTTGGTTTTCGTGGGGTTTCTAGCAGAGATATGCATTTTCTGCGATAATCTATGTGAGTCTTCTGCCAGAAGTATGCAGAATCATCTAGATCGCTCTTTTCGAGCTATTTAATGCGAGAAACACGATATCTGGTGTTTTCAGCACTCCACAGTGCGTATGATATGCAGAACCGGCGATATCTTGGTTTTCGTGGGGTTTCAAGCTGAAATATGCATTTTCTGCGATAATCTTGGCGAGACTTCTGTCAGAAGTATGCAGAATCATCGGGATCGCTCTTTTCGAGCTATTTAATGCGAGAAACACGTTATCTGGTGTTTTCACCACTCCACAGTGCGTTTGATATGCAGAACCGGCGACATCTTGGCTTTCGTCGGGGTTCAAGCTGAGATATGCATTTTCTGCGATAATCTTGGTGAGTCTTCTGTCAGAAGTATGCAGAACCATCTAGATCGCTCTTTTCGAGCTATTTAATGCGAGAAACACGTTTTCTTGTGTTTTCACCACCCCACAGTGCGTTTGATATGCAGAACCGGAGATATCTTGGTTTTCGTGGGGTTTGTAGCTGAGATATGCATTTTCTGCGATAATCTTGGTGAGTCTTCCGTCAGAAGTATGCAGAATCATCTAGATCGCTCTTTTCGAGCTATTTAATGCGAGAAACACGTTTTCTTGTGTTTTCAACACTCCACAGTTCGTTTGATATGCAGAACCGGCGATATCTTGATTTTCGTGGTTTTTCCTGCTGAGATATGCATTTTCAGCGATAATCTTGGTGAGTCTTCTGTCAGAAGTATGCAGAATCTTCGACATCGCTCATTTCGAGCTAGTTAATGCTAGAAACACGTTATCTGGTGTTTTCACCACTACACAGTTCGTTGTATATGCAGAACAGGAGATATCTTGGTTTTCGTGGGGTTTCTAGCAGAGATATGCATTATCTGCGATAATCATGGTGAGACTTCTGTTAGAAGTATGCAGAATCATCGAGATCGCACTTTTCGATCTATTTAATGCGAGAAACACGTTGTCTGGTGTTTTCACCACTCCACAGTTGGTTTGATATGCAGAACCGGCGATGTTTGGTTTTCGTCGGGTTTCAAGCTGAGAAATGCATTTTCTGCGATAATCTTGGTGAGACTTCAGTCAGAAGTATGCAGAATCTTCGAGTTCGCTCTTTTCGAGCAACTTAATGCGAGAAACACGTTATCTGGTTGTTTTCACCACTCCACAGTTCGTTTGATATGCAGAACCGGCGATATCTTGATTTTCGTGGTTTTTCGTGCTGAGATATGCATTTTCAGCGATAATCTTGGTGAGTCTTCTGTCAGAAGTATGCAGAATCATCGAGATCCCTCTTTTCGAGCTATTTAATGAGAGAAACACGTTATCTGGTTGTTTTCACCACTCCACAGTTCGTTTGATATGCAGAACCGGCGATATCTTGATTTTCGTGGTTTTTCGTGCTGAGATATGCATTTTCAGCGATAATCTTGGTGAGTCTTCTGTCAGAAGTATGCAGAATCATCTAGATCGCTCATTTCGAGCTAGTTAATGCGAGAAACACGTTATCTGGTGTTTTCACCACTCCACAGTTCGTTGTATATGCAGAACAGGAGATATCTTGGTTTTCGTGGGGTTTCTAGCAGAGATATGCATTTTCTGCGATAATCTATGTGAGTCTTCTGCCAGAAGTATGCAGAATCATCTAGATCGCTCTTTTCGAGCTATTTAATGCGAGAAACACGATATCTGGTGTTTTCAGCACTCCACAGTGCGTATGATATGCAGAACCGGCGATATCTTGGTTTTCGTGGGGTTTCAAGATGAAATATGCATTTTCTGCGATAATCTTGGTGAGACTTCAGTCAGAAGTATGCAGAATCGTCGAGATCGCTCATTTCGAGCTAGTTAATGCGAGAAACACGTTATCTGGTGTTTTCCCCACTCCACAGTTCGTTGTATATGCAGAACAGGAGATATCTTGGTTTTCGTGGGGTTTCTAGCAGAGATATGCATTTTCTGCGATAATCTAGATGAGTCTTCTGCCAGAAGTATGCAGAATCATCTAGATCGCTCTTTTCGAGCTATTTAATGCGAGAAACACGATATATGGTTGTTTTCACCACTCCACAGAGCGTTTGATATGCAGAACGGGCGACATCTTGATTTTCGTGAGGTTTCAAGCTGAGATATGCATTTTGTGCGATAATCTTGGTGAGACTTCAGTCAGAAATATGCAGAATCTTCTAGATCGCTCTTTTCGTGCTATTTAATGCGAAAAAACAAGTTTTCTGGTGTTTTCAACATTCCACAGTGCGTTTGATATGCAGAACCGATGATATCTTGTTTTTCGTGGTGTTTCCAGCTGAGATATGCATTTTCTGCGATAAACTTGGTGAGTCTTCTGTCAGAAGTATGCAGAATCATCGAGATCCCTCTTTTCGAGCTATTTAATGCGAGAAACACCTTAATTGGTGTTTTCACCACTCCACAGTGCGTTTGATATGCGGAACCAGCGACATCTTGGATTTCGTCGGGTTTCAAGCTGAGACATGCATTTTCTGCGATAATCTTGGTGAGTCTTCTGTCAGAAGTATGCAGAATCATCGAGATCCCTCTTTTACGAGCTAGTTAATGCGAGAAACACGTTATCTGGTGTTTTCACCACTCCACAGTGCGTTTAATATGCAGAACCGGCGACATCTTGGCTGTCGTAGGGTATCAAGCTGAGATATGCATTTTCTGCGATAATCATGGTGAGACTTCTGTTAGAAGTATGCAGAATCATCGAGATCGCACATTTCGATCTATTTAAAGCGAGAAACACGTTATCTGGTGTTTTCACCACTCCACAGTGCGTTTGATATGCAGAACCAGCGATATCTTGGTTTTCGTGGGGTTTCAAGCTGAGATATGCATTTTTTACGATAATCATGGTCAGAATTCTGTCCGAAGTATGCAGAATCATCGAGATCGCACTTTTCGTGCTATTTAATGCGAGAAACAGGATATCTGGTGTTTTCAGCACTCCACAGTGCGTATGATATGCAGAACCGGCGATATCTTGGTTTTCGTGGGGTTTCAAGCTGAGATGTGCATTGTCTGCGATAATCTTGGTGAGACATCTGTCCGAAGTGTGCAGAATCATCGAGATCGCACTTTTTGAGCTATTTAATGCGAGAAAAACCTTATCTGGTGTTTTCACCACCCCACAGTGCGTTTGATATGCAGAACCGGCGATATCTGGGTTTTCGTGGGGTTTCAAGCTGAGATATGCATTTTCTGCGATAATCTTGGTGAGACCTCTGTCCGAAGTATGCAGAAACATCAAGATCGCTCTTTTCGACATATTTAATGCGAGAAACACGTTATCTGGTGATTTCACCACTCCACAGTGCGTTTGATATGCAGAACCAGCGATATCCTGGTTTTCGTGGGGTTTCAAGCTCAGATATGCATTTTATGCGATAATCTTGGTGAGGCTTCTGTCCGAAGTATGCAGAGTCATCGAGATCGTACTTTTCGAGCTATTTAATGCGAGAAACACGTTTTCTGGGGTTTTTACCACACCACAGTTCGTTGGATATGCAGAACAGGTGATATCTTGGTTTTCGTGGGGTTTCAAGCTAAGATATGCACTTTTTACGATAATCTTGGTGAGACGTCTGTCCGAAGTATGCTTAATCATCGAGATCGCTCAATTCGAACTATTTAATGCGACAAAACGTTATCTGGTGTTTTCAGCACTCCACAGTGCGTTTGATATGCTGAACCAGTGATACCTCAGTTTTCGTGGGGTTTCAAGCTGAGATATGCATTTTCTACGATAATCTTGGTGAGACTTCTCTCAGAAGGATGCAGAATCTTCGAGATCGCTCTTTTCGAGCTACTTAATGCGAGATACACGTTATCTGGTGTTTTCACCACTCCACAGTGCGTTTGATATGCAGTACCGGCGACATCTTGGATTTCGTCGGGGTTTAAGCTGAGATATGCATTTTCTACGATAATCTTGGTGAGACTTCTGTCAGAAGTATGCAGAATAATCTAGATCGTTCTTTTCGAGCTATTTAATTCGAGAAACACGTTATCTGGTTGTTTTCACCACTCCACAGTGCGTTTGATATGCAGAAGCGGCGACATCTTGATTTTCGTGGGGTTTCAAGCTCAGATATGCATTTTCTGCGATAAGCTTGGTGAGACTTCTGTTAGAAGTATGCAGAACCATCTAGATCGCACTTTTCGAGCTATTTAATGCGAGAAACACGATATCTGGTGTTTTCAGCACTCCACAGTGCGTATGATATGCAGAACCGGCGATATCTTGGTTTTCGTGGGGTTTCAAGCAGAGATATGCATTGTCTGCGATAATCTTGGTGAGACTTCTGTCCGAAGTATGCAGAGTCATCGACATCGTACTTTTCGAGCTATTTAATGCGAGAAACACGTTTTCTGGGGTTTTCACCACTCCACAGTTCGTTGGATATGCAGATCAGGAGATATCTTGGTTTTCGTGGAGTTTCTAGCAGAGATATGCATTTTCTGCGATAATCATGGTGAGACTTCTGTTAGAAGTATGCAGAATCATCGAGATCGCACATTTCGATCTATTTAATGCGAGAAACACGTTGTCTGGTGTTTTCACCACTCCACAGTTGGTTTGATATGCAGAACCGGCGATATCTGGGTTTTCGTGAGGTTTCAAGCTGAGATATGCATTTTCTGCGATAATCTTGGTGAGACTTCAGTCAGAAGTATGCAGAATCTTCGAGATCGCTCATTTCGAGCTAGTTAATGCGAGAAACACGTTATCTGGTGTTTTCACCACTCCACAGTTCGTTGTATATGCAGAACAGGAGATATCTTGGTTTTCGTGGGGTTTCTAGCAGAGATATGCATTTTCTGCGATAATCTTGGTGAGACTTCAGTCAGAGGTATGCAGAATCTACGAGATCGCTCATTTCGAGCTAGTTAATGCGAGAAACACGTTATCTGGTGTTTTCACCACTCCACAGTGCGTATGATATGCAGAACCGGCGATATCTTGGTTTTCGTGGGGTTTCATGCTGAAATATGCATTTTCTGCGATAATCTTGGTGAGACTTCAGTCAGAAGTATGCAGAATCTTCGAGATCGCTCATTTCGAGCTAGTTAATGCGAGAAACACGTTATCTGGTGTTTTCACCACTCCACAGTTCGTTGTATATGCAGAACAGGAGATATCTTGGTTTTCGTGGGGTTTCTAGCAGAGATATGCATTTTCTGCGATAATCTAGGTGAGTCTTCTGCCAGAAGTATGCAGAATCTTCGAGATCGTTCTTTTCGAGCAACTTAATGCGAGAAACACGATATCTGGTTGTTTTCACCACTCCACAGTGCGTTTGATATGCAGAACGGGCGACATCTTGATTTTCGTGAGGTTTCAAGCTGAGATATGCATTTTCTGCGATAATCTTGGTGAGACATCATGTCAGAAATATGCAGAATCTTCTATATCGCTCTTTTCGAGCTATTTAATGCGAGAAACACGTTTTCTGGGGTTTTCACCACTCCACATTTCGTTGGATATGCAGAACAGCAGATATCTTGGTTTTCGTGGGGTTTCTAGCAGAGAAATGCATTTTCTGCGATAATCATGGTGAGACTTCTGTTAGAAGTATGCAGAATCATCGAGATCGCACATTTCGATCTATTTAATGCGAGAAACACGTTATCTGGTGTTTTCACCACTCCACAGTGCGTTTGATATGCAGAACCAGCGATATCTAGGTTTTCGTGGGGTTTCAAGCTGAGACATGCATTTTCTGCGATATTCTTGGTGAGTCTTCTGTCAGAAGTATGCAGAATCATCGAGATCGCACATTTCGATCTATTTAATGCGAGAAACACGTTATCTGGTGTTTTCACCACTCCACAGTGCGTTTGATATGCAGAACCAGCGATATCTTGGTTTTCGTGGGGTTTCAAGCTGAGATATGCATTTTTTACGATAATCATGGTGAGACTTCTGTCCGAAGTATGCAGAATCATCGAGATCGCACTTTTCGAGCTATTTAATGCGAGAAACAGGATATCTGGTGTTTTCAGCACTCCACAGTGCGTTTGATAAGCAGAACCAGCGATATCTAGGTTTTCGTGGGGTTTCAAGCTGAGACATGCATTTTCTGCGATATTCTTGGTGAGTCTTCTGTCAGAAGTATGCAGAATCATCGAGATCCCTCTTTTCGAGCTAGTTAATGCGAGAAACACGTTATCTGGTGTTTTCAACATTCCACAGTGCGTTTGATATGCAGAACCGATGATATCTTGATTTTCGTGGTGTTTCCAGCTGAGATATGCATTTTCTGCGATAATCTTGGTGAGTCTTCTGTCAGAAGTATGCAGAATCATCGAGATCCCTCTTTTCGAGCTATTTAATGCGAGAAACACGTTAATTGGTGTTTTCACCACTCCACAGTGCGTTTGATATGCGGAACCAGCGACATCTTGGATTTCGTCGGTTTTCAAGCTTAGACATGCATTTTCTGCGATAATCTTGGAGAGTCTTCTGTCAGAAGTATGCAGAATCATCGAGATCCCTCTTTTCGAGCTAGTTAATGCGAGAAACACGTTATCTGGTGTTTTCACCACTCCACAGTGCGTTTAATATGCAGAACCGGCTACATCTTGGCTGTCGTAGGGTATCAAGTTGAGATATGCATTTTCTGCGATAATCATGGTGAGACTTCTGTCAGAAGTATGCAGAATCATCGGGATCGCTCTTTTCGAGCTATTTAATGCGAGAAACACGTTTTCTGGGGTTTTCACCACTCCACATTTCGTTGGATATGCAGAACAGCAGATATCTTGGTTTTCGTGGGGTTTCTAGCAGAGAAATGCATTTTCTGCGATAATCATGGTGAGACTTCTGTTAGAAGTATGCAGAATCATCGAGATCGCACATTTCGATCTATTTAATGCGAGAAACACGTTATCTGGTGTTTTCACCACTCCACAGTGCGTTTGATATGCAGAACCAGCGATATCTTGGTTTTCGTGGGGTTTCAAGCTGAGATATGCATTTTTTACGATAATCATGGTGAGACTTCTGTCCGAAGTATGCAGAATCATCGAGATCGCACTTTTCGAGCTATTTAATGCGAGAAACAGGATATCTGGTGTTTTCAGCACTCCACAGTGCGTTTGATATGCAGAACCAGCGATATCTAGGTTTTCGTGGGGTTTCAAGCTGAGACATGCATTTTCTGCGATATTCTTGGTGAGTCTTCTGTCAGAAGTATGCAGAATCATCGAGATCCCTCTTTTCGAGCTAGTTAATGCGAGAAACACGTTATCTGGTGTTTTCACCACTCCACAGTGCGTTTAATATGCAGAACCGGCGACATCTTGGCTGTCGTAGGGTATCAAGCTGAGATATGCATTTTCTGCGATAATCATGGTGAGACTTCTGTTAGAAGTATGCAGAATCATCGAGATCGCACATTTCGATCTATTTAATGCGAGAAACACGTTATCTGGTGTTTTCACCACTCCACAGTGCGTTTGATATGCAGAACCAGCGATATCTTGGTTTTCGTGGGGTTTCAAGCTGAGATATGCATTTTTTACGATAATCATGGTGAGAATTCTGTCCGAAGTATGCAGAATCATCGAGATCGCACTTTTCGTGCTATTTAATGCGAGAAACAGGATATCTGGTGTTTTCAGCACTCCACAGTGCGTATGATATGCAGAACCGGCGATATCTTGGTTTTCGTGGGGTTTCAAGCTGAGATGTGCATTGTCTGCGATAATCTTGGTGAGACATCTGTCCGAAGTGTGCAGAATCATCGAGATCGCACTTTTTGAGCTATTTAATGCGAGAAAAACCTTATCTGGTGTTTTCACCACCCCACAGTGCGTTTGATATGCAGAACCGGCGATATCTGGGTTTTCGTGGGGTTTCAAGCTGAGATATGCATTTTCTGCGATAATCTTGGTGAGACCTCTGTCCGAAGTATGCAGAAACATCGAGATCGCTCTTTTCGACATATTTAATGCGAGAAACACGTTATCTGGTGATTTCACCACTCCACAGTGCGTTTGATATGCAGAACCAGCGATATCCTGGTTTTCGTGGGGTTTCAAGCTCAGATATGCATTTTATGCGATAATCTTGGTGAGGCTTCTGTCCGAAGTATGCAGAGTCATCGAGATCGTACTTTTCGAGCTATTTAATGCGAGAAACACGTTTTCTGGGGTTTTTACCACACCACAGTTCGTTGGATATGCAGAACAGGTGATATCTTGGTTTTCGTGGGGTTTCAAGCTGAGATATGCACTTTTTACAATAATCTTGGTGAGACGTCTGTCCGAAGTATGCTTAATCATCGAGATCGCTCTATTCGAACTATTTAATGCGACAAAACGTTATCTGGTGTTTTCAGCACTCCACAGTGCGTTTGATATGCTGAACCAGTGATACCTCAGTTTTCGTGGGGTTTCAAGCTGAGATATGCATTTTCTACGATAATCTTGGTGAGACTTCTCTCAGAAGGATGCAGAATCTTCGAGATCGCTCTTTTCGAGCTACTTAATGCGAGATACACGTTATCTGGTGTTTTCACCACTCCACAGTGCGTTTGATATGCAGTACCGGCGACATCTTGGATTTCGTCGGGGTTCAAGCTGAGATATGCATTTTCTACGATAATCTTGGTGAGACTTCTGTCAGAAGTATGCAGAATAATCTAGATCGTTCTTTTCGAGCTATTTAATTCGAGAAACACGTTATCTGGTTGTTTTCACCACTCCACAGTGCGTTTGATATGCAGAAGCGGCGACATCTTGATTTTCGTGGGGTTTCAAGCTCAGATATGCATTTTCTGCGATAAGCTTGGTGAGACTTCTGTTAGAAGTATGCAGAACCATCTAGATCGCACTTTTCGAGCTATTTAATGCGAGAAACACGATATCTGGTGTTTTCAGCACTCCACAGTGCGTATGATATGCAGAACCGGCGATATCTTGGTTTTCGTGGGGTTTCAAGCAGAGATATGCATTGTCTGCGATAATCTTGGTGAGACTTCTGTCCGAAGTATGCAGAGTCATCGACATCGTACTTTTCGAGCTATTTAATGCGAGAAACACGTTTTCTGGGGTTTTCACCACTCCACAGTTCGTTGGATATGCAGATCAGGAGATATCTTGGTTTTCGTGGAGTTTCTAGCAGAGATATGCATTTTCTGCGATAATCTTGGTGAGACTTCAGTCAGAGGTATGCAGAATCTACGAGATCGCTCATTTCGAGCTAGTTAATGCGAGAAACACGTTATCTGGTGTTTTCACCACTCCACAGTTCGTTGTATATGCAGAACAGGAGATATCTTGGTTTGCGTGGGGTTTCTAGCAGAGATATGCATTTTCTGCGATAATCTAGGTGAGTCTCCTGCCAGAAGTATGCAGAATCATCTAGATCGCTCTTTTCGAGCTATTTAATGCGAGAAACACGATATCTGGTGTTTTCAGCACTCCACAGTGCGTATGATATGCAGAACCGGCGATATCTTGGTTTTCGTGGGGTTTCATGCTGAAATATGCATTTTCTGCGATAATCTTGGTGAGACTTCAGTCAGAAGTATGCAGAATCTTCGAGATCGCTCATTTCGAGCTAGTTAATGCGAGAAACACGTTATCTGGTGTTTTCACCACTCCACAGTTCGTTGTATATGCAGAACAGGAGATATCTTGGTTTTCGTGGGGTTTCTAGCAGAGATATGCATTTTCTGCGATAATCTAGGTGAGTCTTCTGCCAGAAGTATGCAGAATCTTCGAGATCGTTCTTTTCGAGCAACTTAATGCGAGAAACACGATATCTGGTTGTTTTCACCACTCCACAGTGCGTTTGATATGCAGAACCGGCGATATCTTGATTTTCGTGGTGTTTCCTGCTGAAATATGCATTTTCTACGATAATCTTGGTGAGACGTCTGTCAGAAGTATGCAGAATCTTCGAGATCGTTCTTTTCGAGCTACTTAATGCGAGAAACACGATATCTGGTTGTTTTCACCACTCCACAGTGCGTTTGATATGCAGAACGGGCGACATCTTGATTTTCGTGAGGTTTCAAGCTGAGATATGCATTTTCTGCGATAATCTTGGTGAGACTTCAGTCAGAAATATGCAGAATTTTCTAGATCGCTCTTTTCGAGCTATTTAATGCGAAAAAACAAGTTTTCTGGTGTTTTCAACATTCCACAGTGCGTTTGATATGCAGAACCGATGATATCTTGATTTTCGTGGTGTTTCCAGCTGAGATATGCATTTTCTGCGATAATCTTGGTGAGTCTTCTGTCAGAAGTATGCAGAATCATCGAGATCCCTCTTTTCGAGCTATTTAATGCGAGAAACACGTTAATTGGTGTTTTCACCACTCCACAGTGCGTTTGATATGCGGAACCAGCGACATCTTGGATTTCGTCGGTTTTCAAGCTTAGACATGCATTTTCTGCGATAATCTTGGTGAGTCTTCTGTCAGAAGTATGCAGAATCATCGAGATCCCTCTTTTCGCGATAGTTAATGCGAGAAACACGTTATCTGGTGTTTTCACCACTCCACAGTGCGTTTAATATGCAGAACCGGCTACATCTTGGCTGTCGTAGGGTATCAAGTTGAGATATGCATTTTCTGCGATAATCATGGTGAGACTTCTGTCAGAAGTATGCAGAATCATCGGGATCGCTCTTTTCGAGCTATTTAATGCGAGAAACACGTTTTCTGGGGTTTTCACCACTCCACATTTCGTTGGATATGCAGAACAGCAGATATCTTGGTTTTCGTGGGGTTTCTAGCAGAGAAATGCATTTTCTGCGATAATCATGGTGAGACTTCTGTTAGAAGTATGCAGAATCATCGAGATCGCACATTTCGATCTATTTAATGCGAGAAACACGTTATCTGGTGTTTTCACCACTCCACAGTGCGTTTGATATGCAGAACCAGCGATATCTTGGTTTTCGTGGGGTTTCAAGCTGAGATATGCATTTTTTACGATAATCATGGTGAGACTTCTGTCCGAAGTATGCAGAATCATCGAGATCGCACTTTTCGAGCTATTTAATGCGAGAAACAGGATATCTGGTGTTTTCAGCACTCCACAGTGCGTTTGATATGCAGAACCAGCGATATCTAGGTTTTCGTGGGGTTTCAAGCTGAGATATGCAATTTCTGCGATAATCTTGGTGAGACTTATGTCCGAAGTATGCAGAGTCATCGAGATCGTACTTTTCGAGCTATTTAATGCGAGAAACACGTTTTCTGGGGTTTTCACCACTCCACAGTTCGTTGGATATGCAGAACAGGAGATATCTTGGTTTTCGTGGGGTTTCTAGCAGAGATATGCATTTTCTGCGATAATCATGGTGAGACTTCTGTTAGAAGTATGCAGAATCATCGAGATCGCACTTTTCGATCTATTTCATGCGAGAAACACGTTGTCTGGTGTTTTCACCACTCCACAGTTGGTTTGATATGCAGAACCCGCGATGTTTGGTTTTCGTCGGGTTTCAAGTTGAGATATGCATTTTCTGCGACAATCTTGGTGAGACTTCTGTCCGAAGTATGCAGAATCATCGGGATCGCTCTTTTCGAGCTATTTAATGCGAGAAACACGTTTTCTGGCGATTTCACCACACCACTGTTCGTTGGATATGCAGAACCGGAGATATCTTGGTTTTCGTGGGGTTTCAAGCTGAAATATGCATTTTCTGCAATAATCTTGGTGAGACTTCTGTCCGATGTATGCAGAATCATCGAGATCGCTCTTTTCGAGCTATTTAATGCGAGAAACACGTTATCCGGTGTTTTCACCACTCCACAGTGGGTTTGATATGCAGAACTGGCGACATCTTGGATTTCGTCGGGTTTCAAGCTGAGATATGCATTTTCTACGATAATCTTGGTGAGACTTCTGTCAGAAGTTTGCAGAATCATCTAGATCGCTCTTTTCGAGCTATTTAATGCGAGAAACACGTTAACTGGTGTTTTCACCACTCCGCAGTCCGCTTGATATGTAGAACCAGCGATATCTGGGTTTTCGTGGGGTTTCAAGCTGAGATATGCATTTTCTGCGATAATCTTGGTGAGACTTCTGTCCGAAGTATGCAGAAACATCGAGAGCACTCTTTTCGAGCTATTTAATGCGAGAATCACGTTTTCTGGGGTTTTCACCACACCACAGTTCGTTGGATATGCAGAACCGGAGATATCTTGGTTTTCGTGGGGTTTCAAGCTGAGATATGCATTTTCTGCGACAATCTTGGTGAGACTTCTGTCCGAAGTATGCAGAATCATCGGGATCGCTCTTATCGAGCTATTTAATGCGAGAATCACGTTTTCTGGGGTTTTCACCACACCACAGTTCGTCGGATATGCAGAACCGGAGATATCTTGGTTTTCCTGGGGTTTCAAGCTGAGATATGCATTTTCTGCGACAATCCTGGTGAGACTTCTGTCCGAAGTATGCAGAATCATCGGGATCGCTCTTATCGAGCTATTTAATGCGAGAATCACGTTTTCTGGGGTTTTCACCACACCACAGTTCGTTGGATATGCAGAACCGGAGATATCTTGGTTTTCCTGGGGTTTCAAGCTGAGATATGCATTTTCTGCGACAATCTTGGTGAGACTTCTGTCCGAGGTATGCAGAATCATCGGGATCGCTCTTATCGAGCTACTTAATGCGAGATACACGTTATCTGGTGTTTTCACCACTCCACAGTGCGTTTGACATGCAGTACCGGCGACATCTTGGATTTCGTCGGGGTTCAAGCTGAGATATGCATTTTCTACGATAATCTTGGTGAGACTTCTGTCAGAAGTATGCAGAATAATCTAGATCCTTCTTTTCGAGCTATTTAATTCGAGAAACACGTTATCTGGTTGTTTTCACCACTCCACAGTGCGTTTGATATGCAGAAGCGGCGACATCTTGATTTTCGTGGGGTTTCAAGCTCAGATATGCATTTTCTGCGATAAGCTTGGTGAGACTTCTGTTAGAAGTATGCAGAATCATCTAGATCGCACTTTTCGAGCTATTTAATGCGAGAAACACGATATCTGGTGTTTTCACCACTCCACAGTTCGTTGTATATGCAGAACAGGAGATATCTTGGTTTTCGTGGGGTTTCTAGCAGAGATATGCATTTTCTGCGATAATCTTGGTGAGACTTCAGTCAGAGGTATGCAGAATCTACGAGATCGCTCATTTCGAGCTAGTTAATGCGAGAAACACGTTATCTGGTGTTTTCACCACTCCACAGTTCGTTGTATATGCAGAACAGGAGATATCTTGGTTTGCGTGGGGTTTCTAGCAGAGATATGCATTTTCTGCGATAATCTAGGTGAGTCTTCTGCCAGAAGTATGCAGAATCATCTAGATCATTCTTTTCGAGCTAGTTAATGCGAGAAACACGTTATCTGGTGTTTTCACCACTCCACAGTTCGTTGTATATGCAGAACAGGAGATATCTTGGTTTGCGTGGGGTTTCTAGAAGAGATATGCATTTTCTGCGATAATCTAGGTGAGTCTTCTGCCAGAAGTATGCAGAATCATCTAGATCGCTCTTTTCGAGCTATTTAATGCGAGAAACACGATATCTGGTGTTTTCAGCACTCCACAGTGCGTATGATATGCAGAACCGGCGATATCTTGGTTTTCGTGGGGTTTCAAGCTGAAATATGCATTTTCTGCGATAATCTTGGTGAGACTTCTGTCCGATGTATGCAGAATCATCGAGATCGCTCTTTTCGAGCTATTTAATGCGAGAAACACGTTATCCGGTGTTTTCACCACTCCACAGTGGGTTTGATATGCAGAACTGGCGACATCTTGGATTTCGTCGGGTTTCAAGCTGAGATATGCATTTTCTACGATAATCTTGGTGAGACTTCTGTCAGAAGTTTGCAGAATCATCTAGATCGCTCTTTTCGAGCTATTTAATGCGAGAAACACGTTAACTGGTGTTTTCACCACTCCGCAGTCCGCTTGATATGTAGAACCAGCGATATCTGGGTTTTCGTGGGGTTTCAAGCTGAGATATGCATTTTCTGCGATAATCTTGGTGAGACTTCTGTCCGAAGTATGCAGAAACATCGAGAGCACTCTTTTCGAGCTATTTAATGCGAGAATCACGTTTTCTGGGGTTTTCACCACACCACAGTTCGTTGGATATGCAGAACCGGAGATATCTTGGTTTTCGTGGGGTTTTCTAGCTGAGATATGCATTTTCTGCGACAATCTTGGTGAGACTTCTGTCCGAAGTATGCAGAATCATCGGGATCGCTCTTATCGAGCTATTTAATGCGAGAATCACGTTTTCTGGGGTTTTCACCACACCACAGTTCGTTGGATATGCAGAACCGGAGATATCTTGGTTTTCCTGGGCTTTCAAGCTGAGATATGCACTTTTTACGATAATCTTGGTGAGACTTCTGTCCGAAGTATGCTTAATCGTCGAGATCGCTCTATTCGAACTATTTAATGCGACAAAACGTTATCTGGTGTTTTCAGCACTCCACAGTGCGTTTGATATGCAGAACCAGTGATACCTCAGTTTTCGTGGGGTTTCAAGCTGAGATATGCATTTTCTACGATAATCTTGGTGAGACTTCTCTCAGAAGGATGCAGAATCTTCGAGATCGCTCTTTTCGAGCTACTTAATGCGAGATACACGTTATCTGGTGTTTTCACCACTCCACAGTGCGTTTGACATGCAGTACCGGCGACATCTTGGATTTCGTCGGGGTTCAAGCTGAGATATGCATTTTCTACGATAATCTTGGTGAGACTTCTGTCAGAAGTATGCAGAATAATCTAGATCGTTCTTTTCGAGCTATTTAATTCGAGAAACACGTTATCTGGTTGTTTTCACCACTCCACAGTGCGTTTGATATGCAGAAGCGGCGACATCTTGATTTTCGTGGGGTTTCAAGCTCAGATATGCATTTTCTGCGATAAGCTTGGTGAGACTTCTGTTAGAAGTATGCAGAATCATCTAGATCGCACTTTTCGAGCTATTTAATGCGAGAAACACGATATCTGGTGTTTTCAGCACTCCACAGTGCGTATGATATGCAGAACCGGCGATATCTTGGTTTTCGTGGGGTTTCAAGCTGAGATATGCATTGTCTGCGATAATCTTGGTGAGACTTCTGTCCGAAGTATGCAGAGTCATCGAGATCGTACTTTTCGAGCTATTTAATGCGAGAAACACGTTTTCTGGGGTTTTCACCACTCCACAGTTCGTTGGATATGCAGATCAGGAGATATCTTGGTTTTCGTGGAGTTTCTAGCAGAGATATGCATTTTCTGCGATAATCATGGTGAGACTTCTGTTAGAAGTATGCAGAATCATCGAGATCGCACATTTCGATCTATTTAATGCGAGAAACACGTTGTCTGGTGTTTTCACCACTCCACAGTTGGTTTGATATGCAGAACCGGCGATATCTGGGTTTTCGTGGGGTTTCAAGCTGAGATATGCATTTTCTGCGATAATCTTGGTGAGACTTCAGTCAGAAGTATGCAGAATCTTCGAGATCGCTCATTTCGAGCTAGTTAATGCGAGAAACACGTTATCTGGTGTTTTCACCACTCCACAGTTCGTTGTATATGCAGAACAGGAGATATCTTGGTTTTCGTGGGGTTTCTAGCAGAGATATGCATTTTCTGCGATAATCTTGGTGAGACTTCAGTCAGAGGTATGCAGAATCTACGAGATCGCTCATTTCGAGCTAGTTAATGCGAGAAACACGTTATCTGGTGTTTTCACCACTCCACAGTTCGTTGTATATGCAGAACAGGAGATATCTTGGTTTGCGTGGGGTTTCTAGCAGAGATATGCATTTTCTGCGATAATCTAGGTGAGTCTTCTGCCAGAAGTATGCAGAATCATCTAGATCGCTCTTTTCGAGCTATTTAATGCGAGAAACACGATATCTGGTGTTTTCAGCACTCCACAGTGCGTATGATATGCAGAACCGGCGATATCTTGGTTTTCGTGGGGTTTCAAGCTGAAATATGCATTTTCTGCGATAATCTTGGTGAGACTTCAGTCAGAAGTATGCAGAATCTTCGAGATCGCTCATTTCGAGCTAGTTAATGCGAGAAACACGTTATCTGGTGTTTTCACCACTCCACAGTTCGTTGTATATGCAGAACAGGAGATATCTTGGTTTTCGTGGGGTTTCTAGCAGAGATATGCATTTTCTGCGATAATCTAGGTGAGTCTTCTGCCAGAAGTATGCAGAATCTTCGAGATCGTTCTTTTCGAGCAACTTAATGCGAGAAACACGATATCTGGTTGTTTTCACCACTCCACAGTGCGTTTGATATGCAGAACGGGCGACATCTTGATTTTCGTGAGGTTTCAAGCTGAGATATGCATTTTCTGCGATAATCTTGGTGAGACATCATGTCAGAAATATGCAGAATCTTCTATATCGCTCTTTTCGAGCAATTTAATGCGAAAAAACAAGTTTTCTGGTGTTTTCAACATTCCACAGTGCGTTTGATATGCAGAACCGATGATATCTTGATTTTCGTGGTGTTTCCAGCTGAGATATGCATTTTCTGCGATAATCTTGGTGAGTCTTCTGTCAGAAGTATGCAGAATCATCGAGATCCCTCTTTTCGAGCTATTTAATGCGAGAAACACGTTAATTGGTGTTTTCACCACTCCACAGTGCGTTTGATATGCGGAACCAGCGACATCTTGGATTTCGTCGGTTTTCAAGCTGAGACATGCATTTCCTGCGATAATCTTGGTGAGTCTTCTGTCAGAAGTATGCAGAATCATCGAGATCCCTCTTTTCGAGCTAGTTAATGCGAGAAACACGTTATCTGGTGTTTTCACCACTCCACAGTGCGTTTGATATGCAGAACCAGCGATATCTTGGTTTTCGTGGGGTTTCAAGCTGAGATATGCATTTTTTACGATAATCATGGTGAGACTTCTGTCCGAAGTATGCAGAATCATCGAGATCGCACTTTTCGAGCTATTTAATGCGAGAAACAGGATATCTGGTGTTTTCAGCACTCCACAGTGCGTTTGATATGCAGAACCAGCGATATCTAGGTTTTCGTGGGGTTTCAAGCTGAGATATGCAATTTCTGCGATAATCTTGGTGAGACTTATGTCCGAAGTATGCAGAATCATCGAGATCGTACTTTTCGAGCTATTTAATGCGAGAAACACGTTTTCTGGGGTTTTCACCACTCCACAGTTCGTTGGATATGCAGAACAGGAGATATCTTGGTTTTCGTGGGGTTTCTAGCAGAGATATGCATTTTCTGCGATAATCATGGTGAGACTTCTGTTAGAAGTATGCAGAATCATCGAGATCGCACTTTTCGATCTATTTCATGCGAGAAACACGTTGTCTGGTGTTTTCACCACTCCACAGTTGTTTGATATGCAGAACCCGCGATGTTTGGTTTTCGTCGGGTTTCAAGTTGAGATATGCATTTTCTGCGACAATCTTGGTGAGACTTCTGTCCGAAGTATGCAGAATCATCGGGATCGCTCTTTTCGAGCTATTTAATGCGAGAAACACGTTTTCTGGCGATTTCAGCACACCACTGTTCGTTGGATATGCAGAACCGGAGATATCTTGGTTTTCGTGGGGTTTCAAGCTGAAATATGCATTTTCTGCGATAATCTTGGTGAGACTTCTGTCCGATGTATGCAGAATCATCGAGATCGCTCTTTTCGAGCTATTTAATGCGAGAAACACGTTATCCGGTGTGTTCACCACTCCACAGTGGGTTTGATATGCAGAACTGGCGACATCTTGGCTTTAGTCGGGGTTCAAACTGAGATATGCATTTTTTGCGATAATATTGGTGAGACTTCAGTCAGAAGTATGCAGAATCATCTAGATCGCTCGTTTCGTGCTAATTAATGCGGCAAGCACGTTATCTGGTGCTTTCAGCACTCCACAGTGCGTTTGATATGCAGAACCAGCGATATCTTGGATTTCGTGGGGTTTCAAGCTGAGATATGCATTTTTTACGATAATCTTGGTGAGACTCCTGTCCGAAGTATGCTTAATCATCGAGATCGCTCGTTTCGAGCTATTTAATGCGAGAAACACGTTATCTGGTGTTTTCACCACTCCACAGTGCGTATGATATGCAGAACCGGCGTCAACTTGATTTTCGTGAGGTTTCAAGGTGAGATATGCATTTTCTGCGATTATCTTGGTGAGACTTCTGTCAGAAGTATGCAGAATCATCGAGATCGCTCTTTTCGAGCTACTTAATTCGAGAAACACGTTATCTGGTGTTTTCGCCACTCCACAGTGCGTTTGACATGCAGAACCGCAGATATCTTGGTTACGTTCGGGATTCAAGCTGAGATATGCATTTTCTGCGATAATCTTGGTGAGACTTCAGTCAGAAGTATGCAGAATCGTCTAGATCGCTCTTGTCGAGCTATTTAACGCGAGAAACACGTTATATGGTGTTTTCACCACTCCACAGTGCGTTTGATATGCAGAACCGGCGACATCTTGGCTTTAGTCGGGGTTCAAACTGAGATATGCATTTTTTGCGATAATATTGGTGAGACTTCAGTCAGAAGTATGCAGAATCATCTAGATCGCTCGTTTCGTGCTAATTAATGCGGCAAACACGTTATCTGGTGCTTTCAGCACTCCACAGTGCGTTTGATATGCAGAACCAGCGATATCTTGGATTTCGTGGGGTTTCAAGCTGGGATATGCATTTTTTACGATAATCTTGGTGAGACTCCTGTCCGAAGTATGCTTAATCATCGAGATCGCTCGTTTCGAGCTATTTAATGCGAGAAACACGTTATCTGGTGTTTTCACCACTCCACAGTGCGTATGATATGCAGAACCGGCGATATCTTGGTTTTCGTGGGGTTTCAATCTGAGATATGCATTTTCTGCGATAATCTTGGTGAGACATCAGTCAGAAGTATGCAGAAACATCGAGATCGCTCTTTTCGAGCTATTTAATGGAGAAACACGTTATCTGGTGTATTGACCACTCCACAGTGCGTTTGATATGCGGAACCGGCGCCATCTTGATTTTCGTGAGGTTTCAAGGTGAGATATGCATTTTCTACGATAATCTTGGTGAGACTTCTGTCCGAAGTAAGCAGAATCATCGAGATCGCTCTTTTCGAGCTACTTAATGCGAGAAACACGTTTTCTGGTGTATTCACCACTCCACAGTACGTTTGACATGCAGAACCGGAGATATCCTGGTTTCGGTCGGGTTTCAAGCTGAGATATGCTTTTCTACGATAATCTTGGTGAGACTTCTGTCAGTAGTATGCAGAATCTTCGAGAACGCTTTTTTCGAGCTACTTAATGCGAGAAACACGTTATCTGGTTGTTTTCACCACTCCACAGTGCGTTTGATATGCAGAACCGGCGACATCTTGATTTTCGTGACGTTTCTAGCTGAGATATGCATTTTCTGCGATAATATTGGTGAGACTTCATTCAGAAGTATGCAGAATCATCTAGATCGCTCTTGTTGAGCTATTTAATAAAAAAAAACAAGTTTCCCGGTGTTTTCAACATTCCACAGTGCGTTTGATATGCAGAACTGGCGATATCTTCATTTTCGTGGTGTTTCCAGCTGAGATTTGCATTTTCTGCCTTAATCTTGGTGAGTCTTCTGTCAGAAGTATGCAGAATCATCTAGATTGCACTTTTCGAGCCATTTAATGCGAGAAACACGTTTTCTGGTGTATTCACCACTCCACAGAGCGTTTGATATGCAGAACCGGCGATATCTTGATATTCGTGGTGTTTCCAGCTGAGATATGCATTTTCTGCGATAATAGTGGTGAGACATCAGTCAGAAGTATGCAGAATCATCGGGATCGCTCTTTTCGAGCTATTTAATGCGAGAAACTCGTTATCTGGTTGTTTTCACCACTCCACAGTGCGTTTGATATGCAGAACCGGCGTCATCTTGATTTTCGTGAGGTTTCAAGGTGAGATATGCATTTTCTGCGATTATCTTGGTGAGACTTCTGTCCGAAGTATGCAGAATCATCGAGATCGCTCTATTCGAGCTATTTAATGCGGCAAACACGTTATCTGGTGCTTTCAGCACTCCACAGTGCGTATGATATGCAGAACCAGCGATATCTTGGTTTTCGTGGGGTTTCAAGCTGAGATATGCATTTTCTGCGATAATCTTGGTGAGACTTCAGTCAGAAGTATGCAGAATCGTCTAGATCGCTCTTGTCGAGCTATTTAACGCGAGAAACACGTTATATGGTGTTTTCACCACTCCACAGTGCGTTTGATATGCAGAACCGGCGACATCTTGGCTTTAGTCGGGGTTCAAACTGAGATATGCATTTTTTGCGATAATATTGGTGAGACTTCAGTCAGAAGTATGCAGAATCATCTAGATCGCTCGTTTCGTGCTAATTAATGCGGCAAACACGTTATCTGGTGCTTTCAGCACTCCACAGTGCGTTTGATATGCAGAACCAGCGATATCTTGGATTTCGTGGGGTTTCAAGCTGGGATATGCATTTTTTACGATAATCTTGGTGAGACTCCTGTCCGAAGTATGCTTAATCATCGAGATCGCTCGTTTCGAGCTATTTAATGCGAGAAACACGTTATCTGGTGTTTTCACCACTCCACAGTGCGTATGATATGCAGAACCGGCGATATCTTGGTTTTCGTGGGGTTTCAATCTGAGATATGCATTTTCTGCGATAATCTTGGTGAGACATCAGTCAGAAGTATGCAGAAACATCGAGATCGCTCTTTTCGAGCTATTTAATGGAGAAACACGTTATCTGGTGTATTGACCACTCCACAGTGCGTTTGATATGCGGAACCGGCGCCATCTTGATTTTCATGAGGTTTCAAGGTGAGATATGCATTTTCTACGATAATCTTGGTGAGACTTCTGTCCGAAGTAAGCAGAATCATCGAGATCGCTCTTTTCGAGCTACTTAATGCGAGAAACACGTTTTCTGGTGTATTCACCACTCCACAGTACGTTTGACATGCAGAACCGGAGATATCCTGGTTTCGGTCGGGTTTCAAGCTGAGATATGCTTTTCTACGATAATCTTGGTGAGACTTCTGTCAGTAGTATGCAGAATCTTCGAGAACGCTTTTTTCGAGCTACTTAATGCGAGAAACACGTTATCTGGTTGTTTTCACCACTCCACAGTGCGTTTGATATGCAGAACCGGCGACATCTTGATTTTCGTGACGTTTCTAGCTGAGATATGCATTTTCTGCGATAATATTGGTGAGACTTCATTCAGAAGTATGCAGAATCATCTAGATCGCTCTTGTTGAGCTATTTAATAAAAAAAACAAGTTTCCCGGTGTTTTCAACATTCCACAGTGCGTTTGATATGCAGAACTGGCGATATCTTCATTTTCGTGGTGTTTCCAGCTGAGATTTGCATTTTCTGCCTTAATCTTGGTGAGTCTTCTGTCAGAAGTATGCAGAATCATCTAGATTGCACTTTTCGAGCCATTTAATGCGAGAAACACGTTTTCTGGTGTATTCACCACTCCACAGAGCGTTTGATATGCAGAACCGGCGATATCTTGATATTCGTGGTGTTTCCAGCTGAGATATGCATTTTCTGCGATAATAGTGGTGAGACATCAGTCAGAAGTATGCAGAATCATCGGGATCGCTCTTTTCGAGCTATTTAATGCGAGAAACTCGTTATCTGGTTGTTTTCACCACTCCACAGTGCGTTTGATATGCAGAACCGGCGTCATCTTGATTTTCGTGAGGTTTCAAGGTGAGATATGCATTTTCTGCGATTATCTTGGTGAGACTTCTGTCCGAAGTATGCAGAATCATCGAGATCGCTCTATTCGAGCTATTTAATGCGGCAAACACGTTATCTGGTGCTTTCAGCACTCCACAGTGCGTATGATATGCAGAACCAGCGATATCTTGGTTTTCGTGGGGTTTCAAGCTGAGATATGCATTTTTTACGATAATCTTGGTGAGACTTCTGCCCGAAGTATGCTTAATCATCGTGATCGCTCGTTTCTAGCTATTTAATGCGAGAAACACGTTATCTGGTGTTTTCACCACTCCACAGTGCGTTTGATATGCAGAACCGGCGACATCATGGCTGTCGTCGGGCATCAAGCTGAGATATGCATTTTCTGCGATAATCTTGGTGAGACATCAGTCAGAAGTATGCAGAATCATCGAGATCGCTCTTTTCGAGCTATTTAATGGAGAAACACGTTATCTGGTGTATTGACCACTCCACAGTGCGTTTGATATGCAGAACCGGCGACATCATGGCTGTCGTCGGGCATCAAGCTGAGATATGCATTTTCTGCGATAATATTGGTGAGAGTTCAGTCAGAAGTATGCAGGATCATCTAGATCGCTCGGTTCGAGCTATTTAATGCGAGAAACACGTTGTCTGGTTGTTTTCACCACTCCACGGTGCGTTTGATATGCAGAACCGGCGATATCTTGATTTTCGTGGTGTTTCCAGCTGAGATATGCATTTTCTTCGATAATCTTGGTGAGTCTTCTGTCAGCAGTATGCAGAATCATCGAGATCGCTCTATTCGAGCTATTTAATGCGAGAAACACGTTATCTGGTGTATTGACCACTCCACAGTGCCTTTGATATGCGGAACCGGCGCCATCTTGATTTTCGTGAGGTTTCAAGCTGAGATATGCATTTTCTGCGATAATATTGGTGAGAGTTCAGTCAGAAGTATGCAGGATCATCTAGATCGCTCGTTTCGAGATATTTAATGCGAGAAACACGTTTTCTGGTGTTTTCACCACTCCACAGTACGTTTGACATGCAGAACCGGCGATGTTTGGTTTTCGTCGGGTTTCAAGCTGAGATATGCATTTTCTACGATAATCTTGGTGAGACTTCTGTCCGAAGTAAGCAGAATCATCGAGATCGCTCTTTTCGAGCTACTTAATGCGAGAAACACGTTTTCTGGTGTATTCACCACTCCACAGTACGTTTGACATGCAGAACCGGAGATATCCTGGTTTCGGTCTTGTTTCAAGCTGAGATATGCTTTTCTACGATAATCTTGGTCAGACTTCTGTCAGAAGTATGCAGAATCTTCGAGAACGCTTTTTTCGAGCTACTTAATGCGAGAAACACGTTATCTGGTTGTTTTCACCACTCCACAGTGCGTTTGATATGCAGAACCGGCGACATCTTGATTTTCGTGACGTTTCTAGCTGAGATATGCATTTTCTGCGATAATATTGGTGAGACTTCATTCAGAAGTATGCAGAATCATCTAGATCGCTCTTGTCGAACTATTTAATGCAAAAAAACAAGTTTCCCGGTGTTTTCAACATTCCACAGTGCGTTTGATATGCAGAACTGGCGATATCTTGATTTTCGTGGTGTTTCCAGCTGAGATTTGCATTTTCTGCGATAATCTTGGTGAGTTTTCTGTCAGAAGTATGCAGAATCATCTAGATTGCACTTTTCGAGCCATTTAATGCGAGAAACACGTTTTCTGGTGTATTCACCACTCCACAGAGCGTTTGATATGCAGAACCGGCGATATCTTGATATTCGTGGTGTTTCCAGCTGAGATATGCATTTTCTGCGATAATAGTGGTGAGACATCAGTCAGAAGTATGCAGAATCATCGGGATCGCTCTTTTCGAGCTATTTAATGCGGCAAACACGTTATCTGGTGCTTTCAGCACTCCACAGTGCGTATGATATGCAGAACCAGCGATATCTTGGTTTTCGTGGGGTTTCAAGCTGAGATATGCATTTTTTACGATAATCTTGGTGAGACTTCTGCCCGAAGTATGCTTAATCATCGTGATCGCTCGTTTCTAGCTATTTAATGCGAGAAACACGTTATCTGGTGTTTTCACCACCCCAGAGTGCGTTTGATATGCAGAACCGGCGACATCATGGCTGTCGTCGGGCATCAAGCTGAGATATGCATTTTCTGCGATAATCTTGGTGAGACATCAGTCAGAAGTATGCAGAATCATCGAGATCGCTCTTTTCGAGCTATTTAATGGAGAAACACGTTATCTGGTGTATTGACCACTCCACAGTGCGTTTGATATGCGGAACCGGCGCCATCTTGATTTTCGTGAGGTTTCAAGCTGAGATATGCATTTTCTGCGATAATATTGGTGAGAGTTCAGTCAGAAGTATGCAGGATCATCTAGATCGCACGTTTCGAGCTATTTAATGCGAGAAACACGTTGTCTGGTTGTTTTCACCACTCCACGGTGCGTTTGATATGCAGAACCGGCGACATCTTGATTTTCGTGACGTTTCTAGCTGAGATATGCATTTTCTGCGATAATATTGGTGAGACTTCAGTCAGAAGTATGCAGAATCATCTAGATCGCTCTTGTCGAGCTACTTAATGCAAAAAAACAAGTTTCCCGGTGTTTTCAACATTCCACAGTGCGTTTGATATGCAGAACTGGCGATATCTTGATTTTCGTGGTGTTTCCAGCTGAGATATGCATTATCTGCGATAATCTTAGTGAGTCTTCTGTCAGAAGTATGCAGAATCATCTAAATTGCACTTTTCGAGCCATTTAATGCGAGAAACACGTTTTCTGGTGTATTCACCACTCCACAGAGCGTTTGATATGCAGAACCGGCGATATCTTGATATTCGTGGTGTTTCCAGCTGAGATATGCATTTTCTGCGATAATCTTGGTAAGACTTCAGTCAGAAGTATGCAGAATCGTCTAGATCGCTCTTGTCGAGCTATTTAACGCGAGAAACACGTTATATGGTGTTTTCACCACTCCACAGTGCGTTTGATATGCAGAACCGGCGACATCTTGGCTTTAGTCGGGGTTCAAACTGAGATATGCATTTTTTGCGATAATATTGGTGAGACTTCAGTCAGAAGGATGCAGAATCATCTAGATCGCTCGTTTCGTGCTAATTAATGCGGCAAACACGTTATCTGGTGCTTTCAGCACTCCACAGTGCGTTTGATATGCAGAACCAGCGATATCTTGGATTTCGTGGGGTTTCAAGCTGAGATATGCATTTTTTGCGATAATATTGGTGAGACTTCAGTCAGAAGTATGCAGAATCATCTAGATCGCTCGTTTCGTGCTAATTAATGCGGCAAACACGTTATCTGGTGCTTTCAGCACTCCACAGTGCGTTTGATATGCAGAACCAGCGATATCTTGGATTTCGTGGGGTTTCAAGCTGAGATATGCATTTTCTGCGATAATCTTGGTGAGACATCAGTCAGAAGTATGCAGAATCATCGAGATCGCACTTTTCGAGCTATTTAATGGAGAAACACGTTATCTGGTGTTTTCACCACTCCACAGTGCGTATGATATGCAGAACCGGCGATATCTTGGTTTTCGTGGGGTTTCAATCTGAGATATGCATTTTCTGCGATAATCTTGGTGAGACATCAGTCAGAAGTATGCAGAATCATCGAGATCGCTCTTTTCGAGCTACTTAATTCGAGAAACACGTTATCTGGTGTTTTCACCACTCCACAGTGCGTTTGATATGCAGAACCGGCGACATCTTGGCTTTAGTCGGGGTTCAAACTGAGATATGCATTTTTTGCGATAATATTGGTGAGACTTCAGTCAGAAGTATGCAGAATCATCTAGATCGCTCGTTTCGTGCTAATTAATGAGGCAAACACGTTATCTGGTGCTTTCAGCACTCCACAGTGCGTTTGATATGCAGAACCAGCGATATCTTGGATTTCGTGGGGTTTCAAGCTGAGATATGCATTTTTTACGATAATCTTGGTGAGACTCCTGTCCGAAGTATGCTTAATCATCGAGATCGCTCGTTTCGAGCTATTTAATGCGAGAAACACGTTATCTGGTGTTTTCACCACTCCACAGTGCGTATGATATGCAGAACCGGCGATATCTTGGTTTTCGTGGGGTTTCAATCTGAGATATGCATTTTCTGCGATAATCTTGGTGAGACATCAGTCAGAAGTATGCAGAATCATCGAGATCGCTCTTTTCGAGCTATTTAATGGAGAAACACGTTATCTGGTGTATTGACCACTCCACAGTGCGTTTGAGATGCGGAACCGGCGCCATCTTGATTTTCGTGAAGTTTCAAGGTGAGATATGCATTTTCTGCGATTATCTTGGTGAGACTTCTGTCAGAAGTATGCAGAATCATCGAGATCGCTCTTTTCGAGCTACTTAATTCGAGAAACACGTTATCTGGTGTTTTCGCCACTCCACAGTGCGTTTGACATGCAGAACCGCAGATATCTTGGGTACGTTCGGGATTCAAGCTGAGATATGCATTTTCTGCGATAATCTTGGTGAGACTTCAGTCAGAAGTATGCAGAATCATCTAGATCGCTCTTGTCGAACTATTTAATGCAAAAAAACAAGTTTCCCGGTGTTTTCAACATTCCACAGTGCGTTTGATATGCAGAACTGGCGATATCTTGATTTTCGTGGTGTTTCCAGCTGAGATTTGCATTTTCTGCGATAATCTTGGTGAGTTTTCTGTCAGAAGTATGCAGAATCATCTAGATTGCACTTTTCGAGCCATTTAATGCGAGAAACACGTTTTCTGGTGTATTCACCACTCCACAGAGCGTTTGATATGCAGAACCGGCGATATCTTGATATTCGTGGTGTTTCCAGCTGAGATATGCATTTTCTGCGATAATAGTGGTGAGACATCAGTCAGAAGTATGCAGAATCATCGGGATCGCTCTTTTCGAGCTATTTATTGCGGCAAACACGTTATCTGGTGCTTTCAGCACTCCACAGTGCGTATGATATGCAGAACCAGCGATATCTTGGTTTTCGTGGGGTTTCAAGCTGAGATATGCATTTTTTACGATAATCTTGGTGAGACTTCTGCCCGAAGTATGCTTAATCATCGTGATCGCTCGTTTCTAGCTATTTAATGCGAGAAACACGTTATCTGGTGTTTTCACCACCCCAGAGTGCGTTTGATATGCAGAACCGGCGACATCATGGCTGTCGTCGGGCATCAAGCTGAGATATGCATTTTCTGCGATAATCTTGGTGAGACATCAGTCAGAAGTATGCAGAATCATCGAGATCGCTCTTTTCGAGCTATTTAATGGAGAAACACGTTATCTGGTGTATTGACCACTCCACAGTGCGTTTGATATGCGGAACCGGCGCCATCTTGATTTTCGTGAGGTTTCAAGCTGAGATATGCATTTTCTGCGATAATATTGGTGAGAGTTCAGTCAGAAGTATGCAGGATCATCTAGATCGCACGTTTCGAGCTATTTAATGCGAGAAACACGTTGTCTGGTTGTTTTCACCACTCCACGGTGCGTTTGATATGCAGAACCGGCGACATCTTGATTTTCGTGACGTTTCTAGCTGAGATATGCATTTTCTGCGATAATATTGGTGAGACTTCAGTCAGAAGTATGCAGAATCATCTAGATCGCTCTTGTCGAGCTACTTAATGCAAAAAAACAAGTTTCCCGGTGTTTTCAACATTCCACAGTGCGTTTGATATGCAGAACTGGCGATATCTTGATTTTCGTGGTGTTTCCAGCTGAGATATGCATTATCTGCGATAATCTTAGTGAGTCTTCTGTCAGAAGTATGCAGAATCATCTAAATTGCACTTTTCGAGCCATTTAATGCGAGAAACACGTTTTCTGGTGTATTCACCACTCCACAGAGCGTTTGATATGCAGAACCGGCGATATCTTGATATTCGTGGTGTTTCCAGCTGAGATATGCATTTTCTGCGATAATCTTGGTAAGACTTCAGTCAGAAGTATGCAGAATCGTCTAGATCGCTCTTGTCGAGCTATTTAACGCGAGAAACACGTTATATGGTGTTTTCACCACTCCACAGTGCGTTTGATATGCAGAACCGGCGACATCTTGGCTTTAGTCGGGGTTCAAACTGAGATATGCATTTTTTGCGATAATATTGGTGAGACTTCAGTCAGAAGGATGCAGAATCATCTAGATCGCTCGTTTCGTGCTAATTAATGCGGCAAACACGTTATCTGGTGCTTTCAGCACTCCACAGTGCGTTTGATATGCAGAACCAGCGATATCTTGGATTTCGTGGGGTTTCAAGCTGAGATATGCATTTTTTGCGATAATATTGGTGAGACTTCAGTCAGAAGTATGCAGAATCATCTAGATCGCTCGTTTCGTGCTAATTAATGCGGCAAACACGTTATCTGGTGCTTTCAGCACTCCACAGTGCGTTTGATATGCAGAACCAGCGATATCTTGGATTTCGTGGGGTTTCAAGCTGAGATATGCATTTTCTGCGATAATCTTGGTGAGACATCAGTCAGAAGTATGCAGAATCATCGAGATCGCACTTTTCGAGCTATTTAATGGAGAAACACGTTATCTGGTATTTTCACCACTCCACAGTGCGTATGATATGCAGAACCGGCGATATCTTGGTTTTCGTGGGGTTTCAATCTGAGATATGCATTTTCTGCGATAATCTTGGTGAGACATCAGTCAGAAGTATGCAGAATCATCGAGATCGCTCTTTTCGAGCTACTTAATTCGAGAAACACGTTATCTGGTGTTTTCACCACTCCACAGTGCGTTTGATATGCAGAACCGGCGACATCTTGGCTTTAGTCGGGGTTCAAACTGAGATATGCATTTTTTGCGATAATATTGGTGAGACTTCAGTCAGAAGTATGCAGAATCATCTAGATCGCTCGTTTCGTGCTAATTAATGAGGCAAACACGTTATCTGGTGCTTTCAGCACTCCACAGTGCGTTTGATATGCAGAACCAGCGATATCTTGGATTTCGTGGGGTTTCAAGCTGAGATATGCATTTTTTACGATAATCTTGGTGAGACTCCTGTCCGAAGTATGCTTAATCATCGAGATCGCTCGTTTCGAGCTATTTAATGCGAGAAACACGTTATCTGGTGTTTTCACCACTCCACAGTGCGTATGATATGCAGAACCGGCGATATCTTGGTTTTCGTGGGGTTTCAATCTGAGATATGCATTTTCTGCGATAATCTTGGTGAGACATCAGTCAGAAGTATGCAGAATCATCGAGATCGCTCTTTTCGAGCTATTTAATGGAGAAACACGTTATCTGGTGTATTGACCACTCCACAGTGCGTTTGAGATGCGGAACCGGCGCCATCTTGATTTTCGTGAAGTTTCAAGGTGAGATATGCATTTTCTGCGATTATCTTGGTGAGACTTCTGTCAGAAGTATGCAGAATCATCGAGATCGCTCTTTTCGAGCTACTTAATTCGAGAAACACGTTATCTGGTGTTTTCGCCACTCCACAGTGCGTTTGACATGCAGAACCGCAGATATCTTGGGTACGTTCGGGATTCAAGCTGAGATATGCATTTTCTGCGATAATCTTGGTGAGACTTCAGTCAGAAGTATGCAGAATCGTCTAGATCGCTCTTGTCGAGCTATTTAACGCGAGAAACACGTTATATGGTGTTTTCACCACTCCACAGTGCGTTTGATATGCAGAACCGGCGACATCTTGGCTTTAGTCGGGGTTCAAACTGAGATATGCATTTTTTGCGATAATATTGGTGAGACTTCAGTCAGATGTATGCAGAATCATCTAGATCGCTCGTTTCGTGCTAACTAATGCGGCAAACACGTTATCTGGTGCTTTCAGCACTCCACAGTGCGTTTGATATGAAGAACCAGCGATATCTTGGATTTCGTGGGGTTTCAAGCTGAGATATGCATTTTTTACGATAATCTTGGTGAGACTTCTGCCCGAAGTATGCTTAATCATCGTGATCGCTCGTTTCTAGCTATTTAATGCGAGAAACACGTTATCTGGTGTTTTCACCACTCCACAGTGCGTTTGATATGCAGAACCGGCGACATCATGGCTGTCGTCGGGCATCAAGCTGAGATATGCATTTTCTGCGATAATCTTGGTGAGACATCAGTCAGAAGTTTGCAGAATCATCGATATCGCTCTTTTCGAGCTATTTAATGGAGAAACACGTTATCTGGTGTATTGACCACTCCACAGTGCGTTTGATATGCGGAACCGGCGCCATCTTGATTTTCGTGAGGTTTCAAGCTGAGATATGCATTTTCTGCGATAATATTGGTGAGACTTCAGTCAGAAGTATGCAGAATCATCTAGATCGTCCGTTTCGAGCTATTTAATGCGAAAAAACAAGTTTTCTGGTGTTTTGACCACTCCACAGTGCGTTTGATATGTAGAGCCGCCGATAACTTGGTTTTCGTGGGGTTTCCAACTGAAATATGCATTTTCTGCGATAATCTTTGTGTTTCATCAATGAGAAGTATGCAGAATCATCCAGAACGCTCTTTTCGAGCTATTTAATGCGAGAAACACGATATCTGGTGTTTTCACCACTCCACAGTGCGTTTGATATGCAGAACCGGCGACATCATGGCTGTCGTCGGGCATCAAGCTGAGATATGCATTTTCTGCGATAATCTTTGTGTTTCATCAATGAGAAGTATGCAGAACCATCGAGAATGCACTTTTCGAGCTAGTTAATGTGAGTAACACGTTTTCTGGTGTTTTCACCACTCCAAAGTGCGTCTGATATGTAGAACCGGCGATATCTTGGTTTTCGTGGGGTTTCCAGATGAGATATGCATTTTCTGCGATAATCGTGGTGAGACTTCATTCAGAAGTATGCAGAATCATCTAGATCGCTCTTGTCGAGCTATTTAATGCAAAAAAACAAGTTTCCCGGTGTTTTCAACATTCCACAGTGCGTTTGATATGCAGAACCGAAGATATCTTGGTTTCGGTCGGGTTTCAAGCTGAGACATGCATTTTCTGCGATAATCTTGGTGATTCTTCTGTCAGAAGTATGCAGAAGCATCGAGTACGCTCTTTTCGAGCTGTTTAATGCGAGAAACACGTTATCTGGTGTTTTCGCCACTCCACAGTGCGTTTGACATGCAGAAGCGCAGATATCTTGGTTACGTTCGGGATTCAAGCTGAGATATGCATTTTCTGCGATAATCTTGGTGAGACTTCAGTCAGAAGTATGCAGAATCGTCTAGATCGCTGTTGTCGAGCTATTTAACGCGAGAAACACGTAATATGGTGTTTTCACCACTCCACAGTGCGTTTGATATGCAGAACCGGCGACATCTTGGCTTTAGTCGGGGTTCAAACTGAGATATGCATTTTTTGCGATAATATTGGTGAGACTTCAGTCAGAAGTATGCAGAATCATCTAGATCGCTCGTTTCGTGCTAATTAATGCGGCAAACACGTTATCTGGTGCTTTCAGCACTCCAGAGTGCGTTTGATATGCAGAACCAGCGATATCTTGGATTTCGTGGGGTTTCAAGCTGAGATATGCATTTTTTACGATAATCTTGGTGAGACTCCTGTCCGAAGTATGCTTAATCATCGAGATCGCTCGTTTCGAGCTATTTAATGCGAGAAACACGTTATCTGGTGTTTTCACCACTCCACAGTGCGTATGATATGCAGAACCGGCGTCAACTTGATTTTCGTGAGGTTTCAAGGTGAGATATGCATTTTCTGCGATTATCTTGGTGAGACTTCTGTCAGAACTATGCAGAATCATCGAGATCGCTCTTTTCGAGCTACTTAATTCGAGAAACACGTTATCTGGTGTTTTCGCCACTCCACAGTGCGTTTGACATGCAGAACCGGCGATATCTTGATATTCGTGGTGTTTCCAGCTGAGATATGCATTTTCTGCGATAATCTTGGTAAGACTTCAGTCAGAAGTATGCAGAATCGTCTAGATCGCTCTTGTCGAGCTATTTAACGCGAGAAACACGTTATATGGTGTTTTCACCACTCCACAGTGCGTTTGATATGCAGAACCGGCGACATCTTGGCTTTAGTCGGGGTTCAAACTGAGATATGCATTTTTTGCGATAATATTGGTGAGACTTCAGTCAGAAGGATGCAGAATCATCTAGATCGCTCGTTTCGTGCTAATTAATGCGGCAAACACGTTATCTGGTGCTTTCAGCACTCCACAGTGCGTTTGATATGCAGAACCAGCGATATCTTGGATTTCGTGGGGTTTCAAGCTGAGATATGCATTTTTTGCGATAATATTGGTGAGACTTCAGTCAGAAGTATGCAGAATCATCTAGATCGCTCGTTTCGTGCTAATTAATGCGGCAAACACGATATCTGGTGCTTTCAGCACTCCACAGTGCGTTTGATATGCAGAACCAGCGATATCTTGGATTTCGTGGGGTTTCAAGCTGAGATATGCATTTTCTGCGATAATCTTGGTGAGACATCAGTCAGAAGTATGCAGAATCATCGAGATCGCACTTTTCGAGCTATTTAATGGAGAAACACGTTATCTGGTGTTTTCACCACTCCACAGTGCGTATGATATGCAGAACCGGCGATATCTTGGTTTTCGTGGGGTTTCAATCTGAGATATGCATTTTCTGCGATAATCTTGGTGAGACATCAGTCAGAAGTATGCAGAATCATCGAGATCGCTCTTTTCGAGCTACTTAATTCGAGAAACACGTTATCTGGTGTTTTCACCACTCCACAGTGCGTTTGATATGCAGAACCGGCGACATCTTGGCTTTAGTCGGGGTTCAAACTGAGATATGCATTTTTTGCGATAATATTGGTGAGACTTCAGTCAGAAGTATGCAGAATCATCTAGATCGCTCGTTTCGTGCTAATTAATGAGGCAAACACGTTATCTGGTGCTTTCAGCACTCCACAGTGCGTTTGATATGCAGAACCAGCGATATCTTGGATTTCGTGGGGTTTCAAGCTGAGATATGCATTTTTTACGATAATCTTGGTGAGACTCCTGTCCGAAGTATGCTTAATCATCGAGATCGCTCGTTTCGAGCTATTTAATGCGAGAAACACGTTATCTGGTGTTTTCACCACTCCACAGTGCGTATGATATGCAGAACCGGCGATATCTTGGTTTTCGTGGGGTTTCAATCTGAGATATGCATTTTCTGCGATAATCTTGGTGAGACATCAGTCAGAAGTATGCAGAATCATCGAGATCGCTCTTTTCGAGCTATTTAATGGAGAAACACGTTATCTGGTGTATTGACCACTCCACAGTGCGTTTGAGATGCGGAACCGGCGCCATCTTGATTTTCGTGAAGTTTCAAGGTGAGATATGCATTTTCTGCGATTATCTTGGTGAGACTTCTGTCAGAAGTATGCAGAATCATCGAGATCGCTCTTTTCGAGCTACTTAATTCGAGAAACACGTTATCTGGTGTTTTCGCCACTCCACAGTGCGTTTGACATGCAGAACCGCAGATATCTTGGGTACGTTCGGGATTCAAGCTGAGATATGCATTTTCTGCGATAATCTTGGTGAGACTTCAGTCAGAAGTATGCAGAATCGTCTAGATCGCTCTTGTCGAGCTATTTAACGCGAGAAACACGTTATATGGTGTTTTCACCACTCCACAGTGCGTTTGATATGCAGAACCGGCGACATCTTGGCTTTAGTCGGGGTTCAAACTGAGATATGCATTTTTTGCGATAATATTGGTGAGACTTCAGTCAGATGTATGCAGAATCATCTAGATCGCTCGTTTCGTGCTAACTAATGCGGCAAACACGTTATCTGGTGCTTTCAGCACTCCACAGTGCGTTTGATATGAAGAACCAGCGATATCTTGGATTTCGTGGGGTTTCAAGCTGAGATATGCATTTTTTACGATAATCTTGGTGAGACTTCTGCCCGAAGTATGCTTAATCATCGTGATCGCTCGTTTCTAGCTATTTAATGCGAGAAACACGTTATCTGGTGTTTTCACCACTCCACAGTGCGTTTGATATGCAGAACCGGCGACATCATGGCTGTCGTCGGGCATCAAGCTGAGATATGCATTTTCTGCGATAATCTTGGTGAGACATCAGTCAGAAGTTTGCAGAATCATCGATATCGCTCTTTTCGAGCTATTTAATGGAGAAACACGTTATCTGGTGTATTGACCACTCCACAGTGCGTTTGATATGCGGAACCGGCGCCATCTTGATTTTCGTGAGGTTTCAAGCTGAGATATGCATTTTCTGCGATAATATTGGTGAAAGTTCAGTCAGAAGTATGCAGGATCATATAGATCGCTCGTTTCGAGCTATTTAATGCGAGAAACACGTTGTCTGGTTGTTTTCACCACTCCACTGTGCGTTTGATATGCAGAACCAGCGTCATCTTGATTTTCGTGGTGTTTCCAGCTGAGATATGCATTTTCTGCGATAATCTTGGTGAGTCTTCTGTCAGCAGTATGCAGAATCATCGAGATCGCTCTATTCGAGCTATTTAATGCGAGAAACACGTTATCTGGTTGTTTTCACCACTCCACAGTGCGTTTGATATGCAGAACCGGCGACATCTTGATTTTCGTGACGTTTCTAGCTGAGATATGCATTTTCTGCGATAATATTGGTGAGACTTCAGTCAGAAGTATGCAGAATCATCTAGATCGTCCGTTTCGAGCTATTTAATGCGAAAAAACAAGTTTTCTGGTGTTTTGACCACTCCACAGTGCGTTTGATATGTAGAGCCGCCGATAACTTGGTTTTCGTGGGGTTTCCAACTGAAATATGCATTTTCTGCGATAATCTTTGTGTTTCATCAATGAGAAGTATGCAGAATCATCCAGAACGCTCTTTTCGAGCTATTTAATGCGAGAAACACGATATCTGGTGTTTTCACCACTCCACAGTGCGTTTGATATGCAGAACCGGCGACATCATGGCTGTCGTCGGGCATCAAGCTGAGATATGCATTTTCTGCGATAATCTTTGTGATTCATCAATGAGAAGTATGCAGAACCATCGAGAATGCACTTTTCGAGCTAGTTAATGTGAGTAACACGTTTTCTGGTGTTTTCACCACTCCAAAGTGCGTCTGATATGTAGAACCGGCGATATCTTGGTTTTCGTGGGGTTTCCAGATGAGATATGCATTTTCTGCGATAATCGTGGTGAGACTTCATTCAGAAGTATGCAGAATCATCTAGATCGCTCTTGTCGAGCTATTTAATGCAAAAAAACAAGTTTCCCGGTGTTTTCAACATTCCACAGTGCGTTTGATATGCAGAACCGAAGATATCTTGGTTTCGGTCGGGTTTCAAGCTGAGACATGCATTTTCTGCGATAATCTTGGTGATTCTTCTGTCAGAAGTATGCAGAAGCATCGAGTACGCTCTTTTCGAGCTGTTTAATGCGAGAAACACGTTATCTGGTGTTTTCGCCACTCCACAGTGCGTTTGACATGCAGAAGCGCAGATATCTTGGTTACGTTCGGGATTCAAGCTGAGATATGCATTTTCTGCGATAATCTTGGTGAGACTTCAGTCAGAAGTATGCAGAATCGTCTAGATCGCTGTTGTCGAGCTATTTAACGCGAGAAACACGTAATATGGTGTTTTCACCACTCCACAGTGCGTTTGATATGCAGAACCGGCGACATCTTGGCTTTAGTCGGGGTTCAAACTGAGATATGCATTTTTTGCGATAATATTGGTGAGACTTCAGTCAGAAGTATGCAGAATCATCTAGATCGCTCGTTTCGTGCTAATTAATGCGGCAAACACGTTATCTGGTGCTTTCAGCACTCCAGAGTGCGTTTGATATGCAGAACCAGCGATATCTTGGATTTCGTGGGGTTTCAAGCTGAGATATGCATTTTTTACGATAATCTTGGTGAGACTCCTGTCCGAAGTATGCTTAATCATCGAGATCGCTCGTTTCGAGCTATTTAATGCGAGAAACACGTTATCTGGTGTTTTCACCACTCCACAGTGCGTATGATATGCAGAACCGGCGTCAACTTGATTTTCGTGAGGTTTCAACGTGAGATATGCATTTTCTGCGATTATCTTGGTGAGACTTCTGTCAGAACTATGCAGAATCATCGAGATCGCTCTTTTCGAGCTACTTAATTCGAGAAACACGTTATCTGGTGTTTTCGCCACTCCACAGTGCGTTTGACATGCAGAACCGCAGATATCTTGGTTACGTTCGGGAATCAAGCTGAGATATGCATTTTCTGCGATAATCTTGGTGAGACTTCATTCAGAAGTATGCAGAATCGTCTAGATCGCTCTTGTCGAGCTATTTAACGCGAGAAACACGTTATATGGTGTTTTCACCACTCCACAGTGCGTTTGATATGAAGAACCGGCGACATCTTGGCTTTAGTCGGGGTTCAAACTGATATATGCATTTTTTGCGATAATATTGGTGAGACTTCAGTCAGAAGTATGCAGAATCATCTAGATCGCTCGTTTCGTGCTAATTAATGCGGCAAACACGTTATCTGGTGCTTTCAGCACTCCACAGTGCGTTTGATATGCAGAACCAGCGATATCTTGGATTTCGTGGGGTTTCAAGCTGAGATATGCATTTTTTACGATAATCTTGGTGAGACTCCTGTCCGAAGTATGCTTAATCATCGAGATCGCTCGTTTCGAGCTATTTAATGCGAGAAACACGTTATCTGGTGTTTTCACCACTCCACAGTGCGTATGATATGCAGAACCGGCGATATCTTGGTTTTCGTGGGGTTTCAATCTGAGATATGCATTTTCTGCGATAATCTTGGTGAGACATCAGGCAGAAGTATGCAGAATCATCGAGATCGCTCTTTTCGAGCTATTTAATGGAGAAACACGTTATCTGGTGTATTGACCACTCCACAGTGCGTTTGATATGCGGAACCGGCGCCATCTTGATTTTCGTGAGGTTTCAAGGTGAGATATGCATTTTCTGCGATTATCTTGGTGAGACTTCTGTCAGAAGTATGCAGAATCATCGAGATCGCTCTTTTCGAGCTACTTAATTCGAGAAACACGTTATCTGGTGTTTTCGCCACTCCACAGTGCGTTTGACATGCAGAACCGCAGATATCTTGGTTACGTTCGGGATTCAAGCTGAGATATGCATTTTCTGCGATAATCTTGGTGAGACTTCAGTCAGAAGTATGCAGAATCGTCTAGATCGCTCTTGTCGAGCTATTTAACGCGAGAAACACGTAATATGGTGTTTTCACCACTCCACAGTGCGTTTGATATGCAGAACCGGCGACATCTTGGCTTTAGTCGGGGTTCAAACTGAGATATGCATTTCTTGCGATAATATTGGTGAGACTTCAGTCAGAAGTATGCAGAATCATCTAGATCGCTCGTTTCGTGCTAAGTAATGCGGCAAACACGTTATCTGGTGCTTTCAGCATTCCACAGTGCGTTTGATATGCAGAACCAGCGATATCTTGGTTTTCGTGGGGTTTCAAGCTGAGATATGCATTTTTTACGATAATCTTGGTGAGACTTCTGCCCGAAGTATGCTTAATCATCGTGATCGCTCGTTTCTAGCTATTTAATGCGAGAAACACGTTATCTGGTGTTTTCACCACTCCACAGTGCGTTTGATATGCAGAACCGGCGACATCATGGCTGTCGTCGGGCATCAAGCTGAGATATGCATTTTCTGCGATAATCTTGGTGAGACATCAGTCAGAAGTATGCAGAATCATCGAGATCGCTCTTTTCGAGCTATTTAATGGAGAAACACGTTATCTGGTGCTTTCAGCACTCCACAGTGCGTTTGATATGCAGATCCAGCGATATCTTGGTTTTCGTGGGGTTTCAAGGTGAGATATGCATTTTCTGCGATAATCTCGGTGAGACTTCTGTCCGAATTATGCAGAATCATCTAGATCGCTCTTTTCGAGCTGGTTAATGCGACAAACACGTTATCTGGTGTTTTCACCACTCCACAGTGCGTTTGATATGCAGAACCGGCGACATCTTGGCTTTCGTCGGGTATCAAGCTGGGATATGCATTTTCTACGATAATCTTGGTGAGACTTCTGTCAGAAGTATGCAGAATCATCGGGATCGCTCTTTTCGAGCTATTTAATGCGAGACACTCGTTATCTGGTTGTTTTCACCACTCCACAGTGCGTTTGATATGCAGAACCGGCGTCATCTTGATTTTCGTGAGGTTTCAAGGTGAGATATGCATTTTCTGCGATAATCTTGGTGAGACTTCTGTCCGAAGTATGCAGAATCATCTAGATCGCTCTTTTCGAGCTATTTAATGCCAGAAACACGTTGTCTGGTGTTTTCACAACTCCACAGTTTCATTGATATGCAGAACCGGCGATATCTGGGTTTTCGTGGGGTTTCAAGCTGAGATATGCATTTTTTACGATAATCTTGGAGAGACTTCTGTCCGAAGTATGCTTAATCATCGAGATCGCTCGTTTCGAGCTATTTAATGCGAGAAACACGGTATCTGGAGTTTTCACCACTCCAGAGTGCGTATGATATGCAGAACCGGCGAAATCTTGGTTTTCGTAGGGTTTCAAGCTGAGATATGCATTTTCTGCGATAATCTTGGTGAGACTTCTGTCCGAAGTATGCTGAATCATCGAGATCGCTCTTTTCGAGCTAGTTAGTGCGAGAAACACGATATCTGTAATTTTCACCACTCCACAGTTGGTTTGATATGCAGATCCGGCGATATCTTGGTTTTCGTGGGGTTTCAAGCTGAGATATGCGTTTTCTACGATAATCTTGGTGAGACTTCTATCAGAAGTAAGCAGAATCATCGAGATCTCTCTTTTCGAGCTCTTTAATGCGAGAAACACGTTATCTGGTGTTTTCACCTCTCCACAGTGCGTTTGATATGCAGAACCGGCGACATCTTGGCTTTCGTCGGGTATCAACCTGAGATATGCATTTTCTGCGATAATCTTGGTGAGACTTCAGTCAGAAGTATGCAGAATCATCGAGATCCTTCTTTTCGAGCTATTTAATGCGAGAAAAACGTTATCTGGTGTTTTCACCACTCGACAGTGCGTTTGACATGCAGAACCAGCGATATCTTGGTTTTCGTGGGGTTTCAAGCTGAGATATGCATTTTTTACGATAATCTTGGTGAGACTTCTGTCCGAAGTATGCTGAAACATCGAGATCGCTCTTTTCGAGCTAGTTAATGCGAGAAAAACCTTATCCGGTGTTTTCACCACTCCACAGTTCGTTTGATATGCAGAACCAGCGATATCTTGGCTTTCGTGGGGTTTCAAGCTGAGATATGCATTTTTTACGATAATCTTGGTGAGACTTCTGTCCGAAGTATGCTGAAACATCGAGATCGCTCATTTCGAGCTAGTTAGTGCGAGAAACACGTTATCTGGTGTTTTCACCACACCACAGTGCGTTTGATATGCAGAACAGTAGATATCTTGGTTTTCGTGGGGTTTCAAGCTGAAATATGCATTTTCTGCGATAATCTTGTTGAGACTTCCGTTCGAAGTCTGCAGAATCATCGAGATCGCACTTTTCGAGCTATTTAATGCGAGAAACACGTTATCTGGGGTTTTCACCACTCCACAGTTGGTTTGATATGCAGAACCGGCGATATCTTGGTTTTCGTGGGGTTTCAAGCTGAGATATGCGTTTTCTGCGATAATCTTGGTGAGAATTCTATCAGAAGTAAGCGGAAACATCGAGATCCCTCTTTTCGAGCTCTTTAATGCGAGAAGCACGTTATCTGGTGTTTTCACCTCTCCACAGTGCGTTTGATACGCAGAACCGGCGACATCTTGGCTTTCGTCGGGTATCAACCTGAGATATGCATTTTCTGCGATAATCTTGGTGAGACTTCAGTCAGAAGTATGCAGAATCATCGAGATCGCTCTTTTCGAGCTAGTTAATGCGAGAAAAACCTTATCCGGTGTTTTCACCACTCCACAGTGCGTTTGATATGCAGAACCAGCGATATGTTGGCTTTCGTGGGGTTTCAAGCTGAGATATGCATTTTTTACGATAATCTTGGTGAGACTTCTGTCCGAAGTATGCTTAATCATCGATATCGCTCGTTTCGAGCTATTTAATGCGAGAAACACGATATCTGGAGTTTTCACCACTCCACAGTAGGTTTGATATGCAGAACCGGCGATATCTTGGTTTTCGTGGGGTTTCAAGCTGAGATATGCGTTTTCTGCGATAATCTTGGTGAGACTTCTATCAGAAGTAAGCAGAATCATCGAGATCCCTCTTTTCGAGCTCTTTAATGCGAGAAACACGTTATCTGGTGTTTTCACCACTCCACAGTGCGTTTGATATGCAGAACCGGCGACATCTTCATTTTCGTGAGATTTCAACCTGAGATATGCATTTTCGGCGATAATCTTGGTGAGTCTTCTGTCAGTACTATGCAGAATCATCGAGACCCCTCTTTTCGAGCTATTTAATGCGAGAGACACGTTATCTGGTGTTTTCACCACTCCACAGTGCGTTTGATATGCAGAACAGGCGACATCTTAATTTTTGTGAGATTTCAAGCTGCGATATGCATTTTCTACGATAACCATGGTGAGTCTTCTGTCAGAAGTATGCAGAATCATCTAGATCGCTCTCTTCGAGCTATTTAATGTGAGAAACACGTTTTCTGGTGTATTCACCACCCCACAGTACGTTTGACATGCAGAACCGGATATATCTTGGTTTCGGTCGGGTTTCAAGCTGAGATATGCATTTTCTACGATAATCTTGGTGAGACTTCTGTCAGAAGTATGCAGAATCATCGGGATCGCTCTTTTCGAGCTATTTAATGCGAGAAACACATTATATGGTTGTTTTCACCACTCCACAGTGCGTTTGATATGCATAACCGGCGATATCTATATTTCCGTGGTGTTTCCAGCTGAGATATGCATTCTCTGCGATACTCTTGGTGAGACTTCAGTCAGAAGTATGCAGAATCATCGAGATCGCTCGTTTCGAGCTATTTAATGCGAAAAAACAAGTTTTCTGGTGTTGTCAACATTCCACAGTGCGTTTTATATGCAGAACCGGCGATATCTTGATTTTCGTGGTGTTTCCAGCTGAGATATGCATTTTCTGCTATAATATTGGTGAGTCTTCTGTCAGTAGGATGCATAATCATCGAGACCCCTCTTTTCGAGCTATTTAATGCGAGAAACACGTTATCTGGTGTTTTCACCACTTCACAGTGCGTTTGATATGCAGAACAGGCGACATCTTGATTTTCGTGAGATTTCAAGCTGAGGTATGCATTTTCTACGATAACCATGGTGAGTCTTCTGTCAGGAGTATGCAGAATCATCTAGATCGCTCTTTTCGAGCTATTTAATGCGAGAAACACGTTATATGGTTGTTTTCACCACTCCACAGTGCGTTTGATATGCAGAACCAGCGATATCTTGGTTTTCGTGGGGTTTCAAGCTGAGATATGCATTTTTTACGATAATCTTGGTGAGACTTCTGTCAGAAGTATGCAGAATCATCTAGATCGCTCTTTTCGAGCTATTTGATGCGAGAAACACGTTTTCTGGTGTTTTCACCACGCCACAGTGCGTTTGATATGCAGAACCGGCGACGTCTTGGCTTTCGTCGGGTATCAACCTGAGATATGCATTTTCTGCGATAACCTTGGTGAGAATTCATTTAGAAGTATGCAGAATCATCGAGATCGCTCTTTTAGAGCTATATAATGCGAGAAACACGTTATCTGGTGTTTTGACCACTCCACAGTGCGTATGATGTGCAGAACCGACGATATCCTGGTTTTCGTGGGGTTTCAAGCTCAGATATGCATTTTGTGCGATAATATTGGAGAGACATCAGACAGAAGTATGCAGAATCATCAAGATCGCACTTTTCGAGCTATTTTATGCGAGAAACACGTTAACTGGTGTTTTCACCACTCCACAGTGCGTTTGATATGCAGATCCGGCGACATCTTGGATTTCGTCGAGGTTCAAGCTGAGATTTGCAATTCCTGCGATAATCTTGGTGAGACTTCTGTCCGAAGTATGCTTAATCATCGAGATCCCTCTTTTCGAGCTCTTTAATGCGAGAAACACGTTATCTGGTGTTTTCAGCACTCCACAGTGCGTTTGATATGCAGAACCGGCGATATCTTGGTTTTTGTGGGGTTTCCAGCTGAGATATGCATTTTCTGCGATAATCTTGGTGAGTCTTCTGTCAGAAGTATGCAGAATCATCTAGATCGCTCTTTTCGAGCTATTTGATGCGAGAAACACGTTTTCTGGTGTTTTCACCACGCCACAGTGCGTTTGATATGCAGAACCGGCAATATCTTGATATTCGTGGTGTTTCCAGCTGAGATATGCATTTTCTGCGATAATAGTGGTGAGACATCAGTCAGAAGTATGCAGAATCTTCGAGAACGCTCTTTTCGAGCTACTTAATGCGAGAAACACGTTTTCTGGTGTATTCACCACTCCACAGTACGTTTGACATGCAGAACCGAAGATATCTTGGTTTCGGTCGGGTTTCAAGCTGAGACATGCATTTTCTGCGATAATCTTGGTGATTCTTCTGTCAGAAGTATGCAGAAGCATCGAGTACGCTCTTTTCGAGCTGTTTAATGCGAGAAACACGTTATCTGGTGTTTTCGCCACTCCACAGTGCGTTTGACATGCAGAACCGCAGATATCTTGGTTACGTTCGGGATTCATGCTGAGATATGCATTTTCTGCGATAATCTTGGTGAGACTTCAGTCAGAAGTATGCAGAATCGTCTAGATCGCTGTTGTCGAGCTATTTAACGCGAGAAACACGTAATATGGTGTTTCACCACTCCACAGTGCGTTTGAAATGCAGAACCGGCGACATCTTGGCTTTAGTCGGGGTTCAAACTGAGATATGCATTTCTTGCGATAATATTGGTGAGACTTCAGTCAGAAGTATGCAGAATCATCGAGATCCCTCTTTTCGAGCTCTTTAATGCGAGAAACACGTTATCTGGTGTTTTCACCTCTCCACAGTGCGTTTGATATGCAGAACCGGCGACATCTTGGCTTTCGTCGGGTATCAACCTGAGATATGCATTTTCTGCGATAATCTTGGTGAGACTTCAGTCAGAAGTATGCAGAATCATCGAGATCCTTCTTTTCGAGCTATTTAATGCGAGAAAAACGTTATCTGGTGTTTTCACCACTCGACAGTGCGTTTGACATGCAGAACCAGCGATATCTTGGTTTTCGTGGGGTTTCAAGCTGAGATATGCATTTTTTACGATAATCTTGGTGAGACTTCTGTTCGAAGTATGCTTAATCATCGAGATCGCTCGTTTCGAGCTATTTAATGCGAGAAACACGTTATCTGGTGTTTTCAGCACTCCACAGTGCGTATGATATGCAGAACCGGCGATATCTTGGTTTTCGTGGGGTTTCAAGCTGAGATATACATTTTCTGCGATAATCTTGGTGAGACTTCTGTCCGAAGTATGCTGAAACATCGAGATCGCTCTTTTCGAGCTAGTTAATGCGAGAAAAACCTTATCCGGTGTTTTCACCACTCCACAGTTCGTTTGATATGCAGAACCAGCGATATCTTGGCTTTCGTGGGGTTTCAAGCTGAGATATGCATTTTTTACGATAATCTTGGTGAGACTTCTGTCCGAAGTATGCTGAATCATCGAGATCGCTCATTTCGAGCTAGTTAGTGCGAGAAACACGTTATCTGGTGTTTTCACCACACCACAGTGCGTTTGATATGCAGAACCGGCGATATCTTGGTTTTCGTGGGGTTTCAAGCTGAAATATGCATTTTCTGCGATAATCTTGTTGAGACTTCCGTTCGAAGTCTGCAGAATCATCGAGATCGCACTTTTCGAGCTATTTAATGCGAGAAACACGTTATCTGGGGTTTTCACCACTCCACAGTTGGTTTGATATGCAGAACCGGCGATATCTTGGTTTTCGTGGGGTTTCAAGCTGAGATATGCGTTTTCTGCGATAATCTTGGTGAGAATTCTATCAGAAGTAAGCGGAAACATCGAGATCCCTCTTTTCGAGCTCTTTAATGCGAGAAGCACGTTATCTGGTGTTTTCACCTCTCCACAGTGCGTTTGATACGCAGAACCGGCGACATCTTGGCTTTCGTCGGGTATCAACCTGAGATATGCATTTTCTGCGATAATCTTGGTGAGACTTCAGTCAGAAGTATGCAGAATCATCGAGATCGCTCTTTTCGAGCTAGTTAATGCGAGAAAAACCTTATCCGGTGTTTTCACCACTCCACAGTGCGTTTGATATGCAGAACCAGCGATATGTTGGCTTTCGTGGGGTTTCAAGCTGAGATATGCATTTTTTACGATAATCTTGGTGAGACTTCTGTCCGAAGTATGCTTAATCATCGAGATCGCTCGTTTCGAGCTATTTAATGCGAGAAACACGATATCTGGAGTTTTCACCACTCCACAGTATGTTTGATATGCAGAACCGGCGATATCTTGGTTTTCGTGGGGTTTCAAGCTGAGATATGCGTTTTCTGCGATAATCTTGGTGAGACTTCTATCAGAAGTAAGCAGAATCATCGAGATCCCTCTTTTCGAGCTCTTTAATGCGAGAAACACGTTATCTGGTGTTTTCACCACTCCACAGTGCGTTTGATATGCAGAACCGGCGACATCTTCATTTCCGTGAGATTTCAACCTGAGATATGCATTTTCGGCGATAATCTTGGTGAGTCTTCTGTCAGTACTATGCAGAATCATCGAGACCCCTCTTTTCGAGCTATTTAATGCGAGAGACACGTTATCTGGTGTTTTCACCACTCCACAGTGCGTTTGATATGCAGAACAGGCGACATCTTAATTTTTGTGAGATTTCAAGCTGCGATATGCATTTTCTACGATAACCATGGTGAGTCTTCTGTCAGAAGTATGCAGAATCATCTAGATCGCTCTCTTCGAGCTATTTAATGTGAGAAACACGTTTTCTGGTGTATTCACCACCCCACAGTACGTTTGACATGCAGAACCGGATATATCTTGGTTTCGGTCGGGTTTCAAGCTGAGATATGCATTTTCTACGATAATCTTGGTGAGACTTCTGTCAGAAGTATGCAGAATCATCGGGATCGCTCTTTTCGAGCTATTTAATGCGAGAAACACATTATATGGTTGTTTTCACCACTCCACAGTGCGTTTGATATGCATAACCGGCGATATCTAGATTTTCGTGGTGTTTCCAGCTGAGATATGCATTCTCTGCGATACTCTTGGTGAGACTTCAGTCAGAAGTATGCAGAATCATCGAGATCGCTCGTTTCGAGCTATTTAATGCGAAAAAACAAGTTTTCTGGTGTTGTCAACATTCCACAGTGCGTTTTATATGCAGAACCGGCGATATCTTGATTTTCGTGGTGTTTCCAGCTGAGATATGCATTTTCTGCTATAATATTGGTGAGTCTTCTGTCAGTAGGATGCATAATCATCGAGACCCCTCTTTTCGAGCTATTTAATGCGAGAAACACGTTATCTGGTGTTTTCACCACTCCACAGTGCGTTTGATATGCAGAACAGGCGACATCTTGATTTTCGTGAGATTTCAAGCTGAGGTATGCATTTTCTACGATAACCATGGTGAGTCTTCTGTCAGGAGTATGCAGAATCATCTAGATCGCTCTTTTCGAGCTATTTAATGCGAGAAACACGTTATATGGTTGTTTTCACCACTCCACAGTGCGTTTGATATGCAGAACCAGCGATATCTTGGTTTTCGTGGGGTTTCAAGCTGAGATATGCATTTTTTACGATAATCTTGGTGAGACTTCTGTCAGAAGTATGCAGAATCATCTAGATCGCTCTTTTCGAGCTATTTGATGCGAGAAACTCGTTTTCTGGTGTTTTCACCACGCCACAGTGCGTTTGATATGCAGAACCGGCGACGTCTTGGCTTTCGTCGGGTATCAACCTGAGATATGCATTTTCTGCGATAACCTTGGTGAGAATTCATTTAGAAGTATGCAGAATCATCGAGATCGCTCTTTTAGAGCTATATAATGCGAGAAACACGTTATCTGGTGTTTTGACCACTCCACAGTGCGTATGATGTGCAGAACCGACGATATCCTGGTTTTCGTGGGGTTTCAAGCTCAGATATGCATTTTGTGCGATAATATTGGAGAGACATCAGACAGAAGTATGCAGAATCATCAAGATCGCACTTTTCGAGCTATTTTATGCGAGAAACACGTTAACTGGTGTTTTCACCACTCCACAGTGCGTTTGATATGCAGATCCGGCGACATCTTGGATTTCGTCGGGGTTCAAGCTGAGATTTGCAATTCCTGCGATAATCTTGGTGAGACTTCTGTCCGAAGTATGCTTAATCATCGAGATCCCTCTTTTCGAGCTCTTTAATGCGAGAAACACGTTATCTGGTGTTTTCAGCACTCCACAGTGCGTTTGATATGCAGAACCTGCGATATCTTGGTTTTTGTGGGGTTTCCAGCTGAGATATGCATTTTCTGCGATAATCTTGGTGAGTCTTCTGTCAGAAGTATGCAGAATCATCTAGATCGCTCTTTTCGAGCTATTTGATGCGAGAAACACGTTTTCTGGTGTTTTCACCACGCCACAGTGCGTTTGATATGCAGAACCGGCGACATCGTGGTTTTCGTCGGGTTTCAAGCTGAGATATGCATTTTCTGCGATCATATTGGTGAGACTTCAGTCAGAAGTATGCAGAATCATCTAGATCGCTCGTTTCGAGCTATTTAAAGCGAGAAACACGTTATCTGGTTGTTTTGACCACTCCACAGTGCGTTTGATATGTAGAGCCGCCGATAACTTGGTTTTCGTGAGATTTCAACCTGAGATATGCATTTTCGTCGATAATCTTGGTGAGTCTTCTGTCAGTACTATGCAGAATCATCGAGACCCCTATTTTCGAGCTATTTAATGCGAGAGACACGTTATCTGGTGTTTTCACCACTCCACAGTGCGTTTGATATGCAGAACAGGCGACATCTTAATTTTCGTGAGATTTCAAGCTGCGATATGCATTTTCTACGATAACCATGGTGAGTCTTCTGTCAGAAGTATGCAGAATCATCTAGATCGCTCTCTTCGAGCTATTTAATGTGAGAAACACGTTTTCTGGTGTATTCACCACCCCACAGTACGTTTGACATGCAGAACCGGATATATCTTGGTTTCGGTCGGGTTTCAAGCTGAGATATGCATTTTCTACGATAATCTTGGTGAGACTTCTGTCAGAAGTATGCAGAATCATCGGGATCGCTCTTTTCGAGCTATTTAATGCGAGAAACACGTTTTCTGGTGTATTCAACACTCCACAGTGCGTTTGATATGCAGAACAGGCGACATCTTGATTTTCGTGAGATTTCAAGCTGAGATATGCATTTTCTACGATAACCATGGTGAGTCTTCTGTCAGGAGTATGCAGAATCATCTAGATCGCTCTTTTCGAGCTATTTAATGCGAGAAACACGTTACATGGTTGTTTTCACCACTCCACAGTGCGTTTGATATGCAGAACCAGCGATATCTTGGTTTTCGTGGGGTTTCAAGCTGAGATATGCATTTTTTACGATAATCTTGGTGAGACTTCTGTTCGAAGTATGCTTAATCATCGAGATCGCTCGTTTCGAGCTATTTAATGCGCGAAACACGTTATCTGGTGTTTTCACCACTCCACAGTGCGTATGATATGCAGAACCGGCGATATCTTGGTTTTCGTGGGGTTTCAAGCTGAGATATACATTTTCTGCGGTAATCTTGGTGAGACTTCTGTCCGAAGTATGCTGAAACATCGAGATCGCTCTTTTCGAGCTAGTTAATGCGAGAAAAACCTTATCCGGTGTTTTCACCACTCCACAATTCGTTTGATATGCAGAACCAGCGATATCTTGGCTTTCGTGGGTTTTCTAGCTGAGATATGCATTTTTTACGATAATCTTGGTGAGACTTCTGTCCGAAGTATGCTGAATCATCGAGATCGCTCTTTTCGAGCTAGTTAGTGCAAGAAACACGTTATCTGGTGTATTCACCACACCACAGTGCGTTTGATATGCAGAACCGGCGACATCTTGATTTTCGTGAGATTTCAACCTGAGATATGCATTTTCGTCGATAATCTTGGTGAGTCTTCTGTCAGTACTATGCAGAATCATCGAGACCCCTCTTTTCGAGCTATTTAATGCGAGAGACACGTTATCTGGTGTTTTCACCACTCCACAGTGCGTTTGATATGCAGAACAGGCGACATCTTAATTTTCGTGAGATTTCAAGCTGCGATATGCATTTTCTACGATAACCATGGTGAGTCTTCTGTCAGAAGTATGCAGAATCATCTAGATAGCTCTCTTCGAGCTATTTAATGTGAGAAACACGTTTTCTGGTGTATTCACCACCCCACAGTACGTTTGACATGCAGAACCGGATATATCTTGGTTTCGGTCAGGTTTCAAGCTGAGATATGCATTTTCTGCGATAATCTTGGTGAGACTTCTGTCAGACGTATGCAGAATCATCGGGATCGCTCTTTTCGAGCTATTTAATGCGAGAAACACGTTTTCTGGTGTATTCACCACTCCACAGTACGTTTGACATGCAGAACAGGAGATATCTTGGTTTAGGTCGGGTATCAAGCTGAGATATGCATTTTCAACGATAATCTTGGTGAGACTTCTGTCAGAAGTATGCAGAATCATCGGGATCGCTCTTTTCGAGCTATTTAATGCGAGAAACACGTTGTCTGGTTGGTTTCACGACTCCACAGTGCGTTTGATATGCAGAACCGGCGACATCTTGATTTTGGTGAGGTTTCAAGCTGAGATATGCATTTTCTGCTATAATATTGGTGAGTCATCTGTCAGTAGGATGCAGAATCATCTAGATCGCTCTTTTCGAGCTATTTGATGCGAGAAACTCGTTTTCTGGTGTTTTCACCACGCCACAGTGCGTTTGATATGCAGAACCGGCGACATCGTGGTTTTCGTCGGGTTTCAAGCTGAGATATGCATTTTCTGCGATCATATTGGTGAGACTTCAGTCAGAAGTATGCAGAATGATCTAGATCGCTCGTTTCGAGCAATTTAAAGCGAGAAACACGTTATCTGGTTGTTTTGACCACTCCACAGTGCGTTTGATATGTAGAGCCGCCGATAACTTGGTTTTCGTTGGGTTTCCAGCTGAAATATGCATTTTCTGCGATAATCTTGGTGTTTCATCTATGAGAAGTATGCAGAATCATCGAGAACGCACTTTTCGAGCTATTTAATGCGAGAAACACGTTATCTGGGGTTTTCACCACTCCACAGTTGGTTTGATATGCAGAACCGGCGATATCTTGGTTTTCGTGGGGTTTCAGGCTGAGATATGCGTTTTCTGCGATAATCTTGGTGAGAATTCTATCAGAAGTAAGCGGAAACATCGAGATCCCTCTTTTCGAGCTCTTTAATGCGAGAAACACGTTATCTGGTGTTTTCACCTCTCCACAGTGCGTTTGATACGCAGAACCGGCGACATCTTGGCTTTCGTCGGGTATCAACCTGAGATATGCATTTTCTGCGATAATCTTGGTGAGACTTCAGTCAGAAGTATGCAGAATCATCGAGATCGCTCTTTTCGAGCTAGTTAATGCGAGAAAAACCTTATCCGGTGTTTTCACCACTCCACAGTGCGTTTGATATGCAGAACCAGCGATATCTTGGCTTTCGTGGGGTTTCAAGCTGAGATATGCATTTTTTACGATAATCTTGGTGAGACTTCTGTCCGAAGTATGCTGAATCATCGAGATCGCTCTTTTCGAGCTAGTTACTGCGAGAAACACGTTATCTGGAGTTTTCACCACTCCACAGTTGGTATGATATGCAGAACCGGCGATATCTTGGTTTTCGTGGGGTTTCAAGCTGAGATATGCGTTTTCTGCGATAATCTTGGTGAGACTTCTATCAGAAGTAAGCAGAATCATCGAGATCCCTCTTTTCGAGCTCTTTAATGCGAGAAACACGTTATCTGGTGTTTTCACCACTCCACAGTGCGTTTGATATGCAGAACCGGCGACATCTTGATTTTCGTGAGATTTCAACCTGAGATATGCATTTTCGTCGATAATCTTGGTGAGTCTTCTGTCAGTACTATGCAGAATCATCGAGACCCCTCTTTTCGAGCTATTTAATGCGAGAGACACGTTATCTGGTGTTTTCACCACTCCACAGTGCGTTTGATATGCAGAACAGGCGACATCTTAATTTTCGTGAGATTTCAAGCTGCGATATGCATTTTCTACGATAACCATGGTGAGTCTTCTGTCAGAAGTATGCAGAATCATCTAGATCGCTCTCTTCGAGCTATTTAATGTGAGAAACACGTTTTCTGGTGTATTCACCACCCCACAGTACGTTTGACATGCAGAACCGGATATATCTTGGTTTCGGTCGGGTTTCAAGCTGAGATATGCATTTTCTACGATAATCTTGGTGAGTCTTCTGTCAGTACTATGCAGAATCATCGAGACCCCTCTTTTCGAGCTATTTAATGCGAGAGACACGTTATCTGGTGTTTTCACCACTCCACAGTGCGTTTGATATGCAGAACAGGCGACATCTTAATTTTCGTGAGATTTCAAGCTGCGATATGCATTTTCTACGATAACCATGGTGAGTCTTCTGTCAGAAGTATGCAGAATCATCTAGATCGCTCTCTTCGAGCTATTTAATGTGAGAAACACGTTTTCTGGTGTATTCACCACCCCACAGTACGTTTGACATGCAGAACCGGATATATCTTGGTTTCGGTCGGGTTTCAAGCTGAGATATGCATTCTCTGCGATACTCTTGGTGAGACTTCAGTCAGAAGTATGCAGAATCATCGAGATCGCTCTTTTCGAGCTATTTAATGCGAGAAACAAGTTATCTGGTGTTTTCACCACTCCGCAGTCCGTTTGATATGCAGAACCAGCGATATCTTGGTTTTCGTGGGGTTTCAAGCTCAGATATGCATTTTCTGCGATAATCTTGGTGAGACTTCTGTCCGAAGTATGCAGAGTCATCGAGATCGTACTTTTCGAGTTATTCAATGCGAGAAACACGTTTTCTGGGGTTTTCACCACTCCACAGTTCGTTGGATATGCAGAACAGGAGATATCTTGGTTTTCGTGGGGTTTCTAGCAGAGATATGCATTTTCTGCGATAATCTAGGTGAGACTTCTGTCCGAAGTATGCTTAATCATCGAGATCGCTCGTTTCGAGCTATTTAATGCGACAAACACGTTATCTGGTGTTTTCAGCACACCACAGTGCGTTTGATATGCAGAACCAGCGAAATCTTGGTTTTCGTGGGGTTTCAAGCTGAGATATGCATTTTTTACGATAATCTTGGTGAGACTTCTGTCCGAAGTATGCTTAATCATCGAGATCGCTCTATTCGAGCTATTTAATGCGAGAAACACGTTATCTGGTGTTTTCACCACTCCACAGTGCGTATGATATGCAGAACCAGCGATATCTTGGTTTTCGTGGGGTTTCAAGCTCAGATATGCATTTTCTGCGATAATCTTGGTGAGACTTCTGTCCGAAGTATGCAGAGTCATCGAGATCGTACTTTTCGAGCTATTCAATGCGAGAAACACGTTTTCTGGGGTTTTCACCACTCCACAGTTCGTTGGATATGCAGAACAGGAGATATCTTGGTTTTCGTGGGGTTTCTAGCAGAGATATGCATTTTCTGCGATAATCTAGGTGAGACTTCTGTCCGAAGTATGCTTAATCATCGAGATCGCTCGTTTCGAGCTATATAATGCGACAAACACGTTATCTGGTGTTTTCAGCACACCACAGTGCGTTTGATATGCAGAACCAGCGAAATCTTGGTTTTCGTGGGGTTTCAAGCTGAGATATGCATTTTTTACGATAATCTTGGTGAGACTTCTGTCCGAAGTATGCTTAATCATCGAGATCGCTCTATTCGAGCTATTTAATGCGAGAAACACGTTATCTGGTGTTTTCACCACTCCACAGTGCGTATGATGTACAGAACCGACGATATCTTGGTTTTCGTGGGGTTTCAAGCTCAGATATGCATTTTCTGCGATAATCATGGTGAGACTTCTGTCCGAAGTATGCAGAGTCATCGAGATCGTACTATTCGAGCTATTTAATGCGAAAAACACGTTATCTGGTGTTTTCACCACTCCACAGTGCGTATGATATGCAGAACCGACGATATCTTGGTGTTCGTGGGGTTTCAAGCTCAGATATGCATTTTCTGCGATAATCTTGGTGAGACTTCTGTCCGAAGTATGAAGAAACATGGAGATCGCTCTTTTCGACCTATTGAATGCGAGAAACACGTTATCTGGTGTTTTCACCACTCCACAGTGCGTTTGATATGCAGAACCAGCGAAATCTTGGTTTTCGTTGGGTTTCAAGCTGAGATATGCATTTTTTACGATAATCATGGTGAGACTTCTGTCCGAAGTATGCAGAATCATCGAGATCGCACTTTTCGAGCTATTTAATGCGACAAACACGTTATCTGGTGTTTTCAGCACACCACAGTGCGTTTGATATGCAGAACCAGCGAAATCTTGGTTTTCGTGGGGTTTCAAGCTGAGATATGCATTTTTTACGATAATCTTGGTGAGACTTCTGTCCGAAGTATGCTTAATCATCGAGATCGCTCTATTCGAGCTATTTAATGCGAGAAACACGTTATCTGGTGTTTTCACCACTCCACAGTGCGTATGATATACAGAACCGACGATATCTTGGTTTTCGTGGGGTTTCAAGCTCAGATATGCATTTTCTGCGATAATCATGGTGAGACTTCTGTCCGAAGTATGCAGAGTCTTCGAGATCGCTCTTTTCGAGCTATTTAATGCGAGAAACAAGTTATCTGGTGTTTTCACCACTCCGCAGTGCGTTTGATATGCAGAACCAGCGATATCTTGGTTTTCGTGGGGTTTCAAGCTCAGATATGCATTTTCTGCGATAATCTTGGTGTAGACTTCTGTCCGAAGTATGCAGAGTCATCGAGATCGTACTTTTCGAGCTATTTAATGCGACAAACACGTTTTCTGGGGTTTTCACCACTCCACAGTTCGTTGGATATGCAGAACAGGAGATATCTTGGTTTTCGTGGGGTTTCTAGCAGAGATATGCATTTTCTGCGATAATCATGGTGAGACCTCTGTCCGAAGTATGCAGAAACATGGAGATCGCTCTTTTCGACCTATTGAATGCGAGAAACACGTTATCTGGTGTTTTCACCACTCCACAGTGCGTTTGATATGCAGAACCAGCGAAATCTTGGTTTTCGTTGGGTTTCAAGCTGAGATATGCATTTTTTACGATAATCATGGTGAGACTTCTGTCCGAAGTATGCAGAATCATCGAGATCGCACTTTTCGAGATATTTAATGCGACAAACACGTTATCTGGTGTTTTCAGCACACCACAGTGCGTTTGATATGCAGAACCAGCGAAATCTTGGTTTTCGTGGGGTTTCAAGCTGAGATATGCATTTTTTACGATAATCTTGGTGAGACTTCTGTCCGAAGTATGCTTAATCATCGAGATCGCTCTATTCGAGCTATTTAATGCGAGAAACACGTTATCTGGTGTTTTCACCACTCCACAGTGCGTATGATATACAGAACCGACGATATCTTGGTTTTCGTGGGGTTTCAAGCTCAGATATGCATTTTCTGCGATAATCATGGTGAGACTTCTGTCCGAAGTATGCAGAGTCTTCGAGATCGCTCTTTTCGAGCTATTTAATGCGAGAAACAAGTTATCTGGTGTTTTCACCACTCCGCAGTGCGTTTGATATGCAGAACCAGCGATATCTTGGTTTTCGTGGGGTTTCAAGCTCAGATATGCATTTTCTGCGATAATCTTGGTGTAGACTTCTGTCCGAAGTATGCAGAGTCATCGAGATCGTACTTTTCGAGCTATTTAATGCGACAAACACGTTTTCTGGGGTTTTCACCACTCCACAGTTCGTTGGATATGCAGAACAGGAGATATCTTGGTTTTCGTGGGGTTTCTAGCAGAGATATGCATTTTCTGCGATAATCATGGTGAGACCTCTGTCCGAAGTATGCAGAAACATGGAGATCGCTCTTTTCGACCTATTGAATGCGAGAAACACGTTATCTGGTGTTTTCACCACTCCACAGTGCGTTTGATATGCAGAACCAGCGAAATCTTGGTTTTCGTTGGGTTTCAAGCTGAGATATGCATTTTTTACGATAATCATGGTGAGACTTCTGTCCGAAGTATGCAGAATCATCGAGATCGCACTTTTCGAGATATTTAATGCGACAAACACGTTATCTGGTGTTTTCAGCACACCACAGTGCGTTTGATATGCAGAACCAGCGAAATCTTGGTTTTCGTGGGGTTTCAAGCTGAGATATGCATTTTTTACGATAATCTTGGTGAGACTTCTGTCCGAAGTATGCTTAATCATCGAGATCGCTCTATTCGAGCTATTTAATGCGAGAAACACGTTATGTGGTGTTTTCACCACTCCACAGTGCGTATGATATGCAGAACCGACGATATCTTGGTTTTCGTGGGGTTTCAAGCTCAGATATGCATTTTCTGCGATAATCTTGGTGAGACTTCTGTCCGAAGTATGCAGAGTCATCGAGATCGCTCTTTTCGAGCTATTTAATGCGAGAAACAAGTTATCTGGTGTTTTCACCACTCCGCAGTGCGTTTGATATGCAGAACCAGCGATATCTTGGTTTTCGTGGGGTTTCAAGCTCCGATATGCATTTTCTGCGATAATCTTGGTGAGACTTCTGTCCGAAGTATGCAGAGTCATCGAGATCGTACTTTTCGAGCTATTCAATGCGAGAAACACGTTTTCTGGGGTTTTCACCACTCCACAGTTCGTTGGATATGCAGAACAGGAGATATCTTGGTTTTCGTGGGGTTTCTAGCAGAGATATGCATTTTCTGCGATAATCTAGGTGAGACTTCAGTCCGAAGAATGCTTAATTATCGAGATCGCTCGTTTCGAGCTATTTAATGCGAGAAACAAGTTATCTGGTGTTTTCACCACTCCACAGTGCGTTTGATATGCAGAAACAGCGATATCTTGGTTTTCGTGGGGTTTCAAGCTGAGATATGCATTTTTTACGATAATCATGGTGAGACTTCTGTCCGAAGTATGCAGAATCATCGAGATCGCACTTTTCGAGCTATTTAATGCGACAAACACGTTATCTGGTGTTTTCAGCACTCCACAGTGCGTTCGATATGCAGAACCAGCGATATCTGGGTTTACGTGGGGTTTCAAGCTGAGATATGCATTTTTTACGATAATCTTGGTGAGACTTCTGTCCGAAGTATGCAGAATCATCGAGATCGCACTTTTCGAGCTATTTAATGCGACAAACACGTTATCTGGTGTTTTCAGCACTCCACAGTGCGTTTGATATGCAGAACCAGCGAAATCTTGGTTTTCGTGGGGTTTCAAGCTGAGATATGCATTTTTTTACGATAATCTTGGTGAGACTTCTGTCCGAAGTATGCTTAATCATCGAGATCGCTCTATTCGAGATATTTAATGCGAGAAACACGTTATCTGGTGTTTTCACCACTCCGCAGTGCGTTTGATATGCAGAACCAGCGATATCTTGGTTTTCGTGGGGTTTCAAGCTCAGATATGCATTTTCTGCGATAATCTTGGTGAGACTTCTGTCCGAAGTATGCAGAGTCATCGAGATCGCTCTATTCGAGATATTTAATGCGAGAAACACGTTATCTGGTGTTTTCACCACTCCGCAGTGCGTTTGATATGCAGAACCAGCGATATCTTGGTTTTCGTGGGGTTTCTAGCAGAGATATGCATTTTCTGCGATAATCTTGGTGAGACCTGTGTCCGAAGTATGCAGAAACATCGAGATCGCTCTTTTCGACCTATTTAATGCGAGAAACACGTTATCTGGTGTTTTCACCACTCCGCAGTGCGTTTGATATGCAGAACCAGCGATATCTTGGTTTTCGTGTGGTTTCAAGCTCAGATATGCATTTTCTGCGATAATCTTGGTGAGACTTCTGTCCGAAGTATGCAGAATCATCGAGATTGCACTTTTAGAGCTATTTAATGCGACAAACACGTTATCTGGTGTTTTCAGCACACCACAGTGCGTTTGATATGCAGAACCAGCGAAATCTTGGTTTTCGTGGGGTTTCAATCTGAGATATGCATTTTTTACGATAATCTTGGTGAGACTTCTGTCCGAATTATGCTTAATCATCGAGATCGCTCTATTCGACCTATTTAATGCGAGAAACACGTTATCTGGTGTTTTCACCACTCCACAGTGCGTATGATATGCAGAACCGACGATATCTTGGTTTTCGTGGGGTTTCAAGCTCAGATATGCATTTTCTGCGATAATCTTGGTGAGACTTCTGTCCGAAGTATGCAGAGTCATCGAGATCGCTCTTTTCGAGCTATTTAATGCGAGAAACAAGTTATCTGGTGTTTTCACCACTCCGCAGTGCGTTTGATATGCAGAACCAGCGATATCTTGGTTTTCGTGGGGTTTCAAGCTCAGATATGCATTTTCTGCGATAATCTTGGTGAGACTTCTGTCCGAAGTATGCAGAGTCATCGAGATCGTACTTTTCGAGCTATTCAATGCGAGAAACACGTTTTCTGGGGTTTTCACCACTCCACAGTGCGTTCGATATGCAGAACCAGCGATATCTGGGTTTTCGTGGGGTTTCAAGCTGAGATATGCATTTTTTACGATAATCTTGGTGAGACTTCTGTCCGAAGTATGCAGAATCATCGAGATCGCACTTTTCGAGCTATTTAATGCGACAAACACGTTATCTGGTGTTTTCAGCACTCCACAGTGCGTTTGATATGCAGAACCAGCGAAATCTTGGTTTTCGTGGGGTTTCAAGCTGAGATATGCATTTTTTTACGAAAATCTTGGTGAGACTTCTGTCCGAAGTATGCTTAATCATCGAGATCGCTCTATTCGAGATATTTAATGCGAGAAACACGTTATCTGGTGTTTTCACCACTCCACAGTGCGTATGATATGCAGAACCGACGATATCGTGGTTTCCGTGGGGTTTCAAGCTCAGATATGCATTTTCTGCGATAATCTTGGTGAGACTTCTGTCCGAAGTATGCAGAGTCATCGAGATCGTACTTTTTGAGCTATTTAATGCGACAAACACGTTTTCTGGGGTTTTCACCACTCCACAGTTCGTTGGATATGCAGAACAGGAGATATCTTGGTTTTCGTGGGGTTTCTAGCAGAGATATGCATTTTCTGCGATAATCTTGGTGAGACCTGTGTCCAAAGTATGCAGAAACATCGAGATCGTACTTTTTGAGCTATTTAATGCGACAAACACGTTTTCTGGGGTTTTCACCACTCCACAGTTCGTTGGATATGCAGAACAGGAGATATCTTGGTTTTCGTTGGGTTTCAAGCTGAGATATGCATTTTTTACGATAATCATGGTGAGACTTCTGTCCGAAGTATGCAGAATCATCGAGATCGCACTTTTCGAGCTATTTAATGCGACAAACACGTTATCTGGTGTTTTCAGCACTCCACAGTGCGTTTGATATGCAGAACCAGCGAAATCTTGGTTTTCGTGGGATTTCAAGCTGAGATATGCATTTTCTGCGATAATCTTGGTGAGACTTCTGTCCGAAGTATGCAGAATCATCGAGATCGCACTTTTCGAGCTATTTAATGCGACAAACACGTTATCTGGTGTTTTCAGCACTCCACAGTGCGTTTGATATGCAGAACCAGCGATATCTGGGTTTTCGTGGGGTTTCAAGCTGAGATATGCATTTCTTACGATAATCTTGGTGAGACTTCTGTCCGAAGTATGCAGAATCATCGAGATCGCTCTTATCAAGCTATTTAATGCGAGAAACACGTTTTCTGGGGTTTTCACCACTCCACAGTGCGTTTGATATGCAGAACCAGCGAAATCTTGGTTTTCGTGGGGTTTCAAGCTGAGATATGCATTTTTTACGATAATCTTGGTGAGACTTCTGTCCGAAGTATGTTTAATCATCGAGATCGCTCTATTGGAGATATTTAATGCGAGAAACACGTTATCTGGTGTTTTCACCACTCCACAGTGCGCATGATATGCAGAACCGACGATATCGTGGTTTCCGTGGGGTTTCAAGCTCAGATATGCATTTTCTGCGATAATCTTGGTGAGACTTCTGTCCGAAGTATGCAGAGTCATCGAGATCGTACTTTTTGAGCTATTTAATGCGACAAACACGTTTTCTGGGGTTTTCACCACTCCACAGTTCGTTGGATATGCAGAACAGGAGATATCTTGGTTTTCGTGGGGTTTCTAGCAGAGATATGCATTTTCTGCGATAATCTTGGTGAGACCTGTGTCCAAAGTATGCAGAAACATCGAGATCGTACTTTTTGAGCTATTTAATGCGACAAACACGTTTTCTGGGGTTTTCACCACTCCACAGTTCGTTGGATATGCAGAACAGGAGATATCTTGGTTTTCGTTGGGTTTCAAGCTGAGATATGCATTTTTTACGATAATCATGGTGAGACTTCTGTCCGAAGTATGCAGAATCATCGAGATCGCACTTTTCGAGCTATTTAATGCGACAAACACGTTATCTGGTGTTTTCAGCACTCCACAGTGCGTTTGATATGCAGAACCAGCGAAATCTTGGTTTTCGTGGGATTTCAAGCTGAGATATGCATTTTCTGCGATAATCTTGGTGAGACTTCTGTCCGAAGTATGCAGAATCATCGAGATCGCACTTTTCGAGCTATTTAATGCGACAAACACGTTATCTGGTGTTTTCAGCACTCCACAGTGCGTTTGATATGCAGAACCAGCGATATCTGGGTTTTCGTGGGGTTTCAAGCTGAGATATGCATTTCTTACGATAATCTTGGTGAGACTTCTGTCCGAAGTATGCAGAATCATCGAGATCGCTCTTATCAAGCTATTTAATGCGAGAAACACGTTTTCTGGGGTTTTCACCACTCCACAGTGCGTTTGATATGCAGAACCAGCGAAATCTTGGTTTTCGTGGGGTTTCAAGCTGAGATATGCATTTTTTACGATAATCTTGGTGAGACTTCTGTCCGAAGTATGTTTAATCATCGAGATCGCTCTATTGGAGATATTTAATGCGAGAAACACGTTATCTGGTGTTTTCACCACTCCACAGTGCGCATGATATGCAGAACCGACGATATCTTGGTTTTCGTGGGGTTTCAAGATCACATATGCATTTTCTGCGATAATCTTGGTGAGACTTCTGTCCGAAGTATGCAGAGTCATCGAGATCGTACTTTTCGAGCTATTCAATGCGAGAAAAACGTTTTCTGGGGTTTTCACCACTCCACAGTTCGTTGGATATGCAGAACAGGAGATATCTTGGTTTTCGTGGGGTTTCTAGCAGAGATATGCATTTTCTGCGATAATCTTGGTGAGACTTCTGTCCGAAGTATGCAGAATCATCGAGATCGCACTTTTCGAGCTATTTAATGCGACAAACACGTTATCTGGTGTTTTCAGCACTCCACAGTGCGTTTGATATGCAGAACCAGCGATATCTGGGTTTTCGTGGGGTTTCAAGCTGAGATATGCATTTCTTACGATAATCTTGGTGAGACTTCTGTCCGAAGTATGCAGAATCATCGAGATCGCTCTTTTCAAGCTATTTAATGCGAGAAACACGTTTTCTGGGGTTTTCACCACTCCACAGTGCGTTTGATATGCAGAACCAGCGATATCTTGGTTTTCGTGGGGTTTCAAGCTCAGATATGCATTTTCTGCGATAATCTTGGTGAGACTTCTGTCCGAAGTATGCAGAGTCATCGAGATCGTACTTTTCGAGCTATTTAATGCGACAAACACGTTTTCTGGGGTTTTCACCACTCCACAGTTCGTTGGATATGCAGAACAGGAGATATCTTGGTTTTCGTGGGGTTTCTAGCAGAGATATGCATTTTCTGCGATAATCTTGGTGAGACCTGTGTCCGAAGTATGCAGAAACATCGAGATCGCTCTTTTCGACCTATTTAATGCGAGAAACACGTTATCTGGTGTTTTCACCACTCCACAGTGCGTTTGATATGCAGAACCAGCGAAATCTTGGTTTTCGTTGGGTTTCAAGCTGAGATATGCATTTTTTACGATAATCATGGTGAGACTTCTGTCCGAAGTATGCAGAATCATCGAGATCGCACTTTTCGAGCTATTTAATGCGACAAACACGTTATCTGGTGTTTTCAGCACTCCACAGTGCGTTTGATATGCAGAACCAGCGAAATCTGGGTTTTCGTGGGGTTTCAAGCTGAGATATGCATTTCTTACGATAATCTTGGTGAGACTTCTGTCCGAAGTATGCAGAATCATCGAGATCGCTCTTTTCAAGCTATTTAATGCGAGAAACACGTTTTCTGGGGTTTTCACCACTCCACAGTGCGTTTGATATGCAGAACCAGCGATATCTTGGTTTTCGTGGGGTTTCAAGCTCAGATATGCATTTTCTGCGATAATCTTGGTGAGACTTCTGTCCGAAGTATGCAGAGTCATCGAGATCGTACTTTTCGAGCTATTTAATGCGACAAACACGTTTTCTGGGGTTTTCACCACTCCACAGTTCGTTGGATATGCAGAACAGGAGATATCTTGGTTTTCGTGGGGTTTCTAGCAGAGATATGCATTTTCTGCGATAATCTTGGTGAGACCTGTGTCCGAAGTATGCAGAAACATCGAGATCGCTCTTTTCGACCTATTTAATGCGAGAAACACGTTTTCTGGGGTTTTCACCACTCCACAGTGCGTTTGATATGCAGAACCAGCGATATCTTGGTTTTCGTGGGGTTTCAAGCTCAGATATGCATTTTCTGCGATAATCTTGGTGAGACTTCTGTCCGAAGTATGCAGAGTCATCGAGATCGTACTTTTCGAGCTATTTAATGCGACAAACACGTTTTCTGGGGTTTTCACCACTCCACAGTTCGTTGGATATGCAGAACAGGAGATATCTTGGTTTTCGTGGGGTTTCTAGCTGAGATATGCATTTTCAGCGATAATCTTGGTGAGACTTCTGTCCGAAGTATGCAGAGTCATCGAGATCGCTCTTTTCGAGCTATTTAATGCGAGAAACAAGTTATCTGGTATTTTCACCACTCCGCAGTGCGTTTGATATGCAGAACCAGCGATATCTTGGTTTTCGTGGGGTTTCAAGCTCAGATATGCATTTTCTGCGATAATCTTGGTGAGACTTCTGTCCGAAGTATGCAGTGTCATCGAGATCGTACTTTTCGAGCTAGTCAATGCGAGAAAAACGTTTTCTGGGGTTTTCACCACTCCACAGTTCGTTGGATATGCAGAACAGGAGATATCTTGGTTTTCGTGGGGTTTCTAGCAGAGATATGCATTTTCTGCGATAATCTTGGTGAGACTTCTGTCCGAAGTATGCAGAATCATCGAGATCGCACTTTTCGAGCTATTTAATGCGACAAACACGTTATCTGGTGTTTTCAGCACTCCACACTGCGTTTGATATGCAGAACCAGCGATATCTGGGTTTTCGTGGGGTTTCAAGCTGAGATATGCATTTCTTACGATAATCTTGGTGAGACTTCTGTCCGAAGTATGCAGAATCATCGAGATCGCTCTTTTCAAGCTATTTAATGCGAGAAACACGTTTTCTGGGGTTTTCACCACTCCACAGTGCGTTTGATATGCAGAACCAGCGAAATCTTGGTTTTCGTGGGGTTTCAAGCTGAGATATGCATTTTTTACGATAATCTTGGTGAGACTTCTGTCTGAAGTATGCTTAATCATCGAGATCGCTCAATTCGAGATATTTAATGCGAGAAACACGTTATCTGGTGTTTTCACTACTCCACAGTGCGTATGATATGCAGAACCGACGATATCTTGGTTTTCGTGGGGTTTCAAGCTCAGATATGCATTTTCTGCGATAATCTTGGTGAGACTTCTGTCCGAAGTATGCAGAGTCATCGAGATCGTACTTTTCGAGCTATTCAATGCGAGAAACACGTTTTCTCGGGTTTTCACCACTCCACAGTGCGTTTGATATGCAGAACCAGCGATATCTTGGTTTTCGTGGGGTTTCAAGCTCAGATATGCATTTTCTGCGATAATCTTGGTGAGACTTCTGTCCGAAGTATGCAGAATCATCGAGATCGCACTTTTCGAGCTATTTAATGCGACAAACACGTTATCTGGTGTTTTCAGCACTCCACACTGCGTTTGATATGCAGAACCAGCGATATCTGGGTTTTCGTGGGGTTTCAAGCTGAGATATGCATTTCTTACGATAATCTTGGTGAGACTTCTGTCCGAAGTATGCAGAATCATCGAGATCGCTCTTTTCAAGCTATTTAATGCGAGAAACACGTTTTCTGGGGTTTTCACCACTCCACAGTGCGTTTGATATGCAGAACCAGCGAAATCTTGGTTTTCGTGGGGTTTCAAGCTGAGATATGCATTTTTTACGATAATCTTGGTGAGACATCTGTCTGAAGTATGCTTAATCATCGAGATCGCTCAATTCGAGATATTTAATGCGAGAAACACGTTATCTGGTGTTTTCACTACTCCACAGTGCGTATGATATGCAGAACCGACGATATCTTGGTTTTCGTGGGGTTTCAAGCTCAGATATGCATTTTCTGCGATAATCTTGGTGAGACTTCTGTCCGAAGTATGCAGAGTCATCGAGATCGTACTTTTCGAGCTATTCAATGCGAGAAACACGTTTTCTCGGGTTTTCACCACTCCACAGTGCGTTTGATATGCAGAACCAGCGATATCTTGGTTTTCGTGGGGTTTCAAGCTCAGATATGCATTTTCTGCGATAATCTTGGTGAGACTTCTGTCCGAAGTATGCAGAGTCATCGAGATCGTACTTTTCGAGCTATTCTATGCGAGAAAAACGTTTTCCGGGGTTTTCACCACTCCACAGTTCGTTGGATATGCAGAACAGGAGATATCTTGGTTTTCGTGGGGTTTCTAGCAGAGATATGCATTTTCTGCGATAATCTTGGTGAGACTTCTGTCCGAAGTATGCAGAATCATCGAGATCGCACTTTTCGAGCTATTTAATGCGACAAACACGTTATCTGGTGTTTTCAGCACTCCACAGTGCGTTTGATATGCAGAAACAGCGATATCTGGGTTTTCGTGGGGTTTCAAGCTGAGATATGCATTTCTTACGATAATCTTGGTGAGACTTCTGTCCGAAGTATGCAGAATCATCGAGATCGCTCTTTTCAAGCTATTTAATGCGAGAAACACGTTTTCTGGGGTTTTCACCACTCCACAGTGCGTTTGATATGCAGAACCAGCGTAATCTTGGTTTTCGTGGGGTTTCAAGCTGAGATATGCATTTTTTACGATAATCTTGGTGAGACTTCTGTCCGAAGTATGCTTAATCATCGAGATCGCTCTATTCGAGATATTTAATGCGAGAAACACGTTATCTGGTGTTTTCACCACTCCACAGTGCGTATGATATGCAGAACCGACGATATCTTGGTTTTCGTGGGGTTTCAAGCTCAGATATGCATTTTCTGCGATAATCTTGGTGAGACTTCTGTCCGAAGTATGCAGAGTCATCGAGATCGTACTTTTCGAGCTATTTAATGCGACAAACACGTTTTCTGGGGTTTTCACCACTCCACAGTTCGTTGGATATGCAGAACCAGCGAAATCTTGGTTTTCGTGGGGTTTCAAGCTGAGATATGCATTTTTTACGATAATCTTGGTGAGACTTCTGTCTGAAGTATGCTTAATCATCGAGATCGCTCAATTCGAGATATTTAATGCGAGAAACACGTTATCTGGTGTTTTCACTACTCCACAGTGCGTATGATATGCAGAACCGACGATATCTTGGTTTTCGTGGGGTTTCAAGCTCAGATATGCATTTTCTGCGATAATCTTGGTGAGACTTCTGTCCGAAGTATGCAGAGTCATCGAGATCGTACTTTTCGAGCTATTCAATGCGAGAAACACGTTTTCTCGGGTTTTCACCACTCCACAGTGCGTTTGATATGCAGAACCAGCGATATCTTGGTTTTCGTGGGGTTTCAAGCTCAGATATGCATTTTCTGCGATAATCTTGGTGAGACTTCTGTCCGAAGGATGCAGTGTCATCGAGATCGTACTTTTCGAGCTAGTCAATGCGAGAAAAACGTTTTCTGGGGTTTTCACCACTCCACAGTTCGTTGGATATGCAGAACAGGAGATATCTTGGTTTTCGTGGGGTTTCTAGCAGAGATATGCATTTTCTGCGATAATCTTGGTGAGACTTCTGTCCGAAGTATGCAGAATCATCGAGATCGCACTTTTCGAGCTATTTAATGCGACAAACACGTTATCTGGTGTTTTCAGCACTCCACACTGCGTTTGATATGCAGAACCAGCGATATCTGGGTTTTCGTGGGGTTTCAAGCTGAGATATGCATTTCTTACGATAATCTTGGTGAGACTTCTGTCCGAAGTATGCAGAATCATCGAGATCGCTCTTTTCAAGCTATTTAATGCGAGAAACACGTTTTCTGGGGTTTTCACCACTCCACAGTGCGTTTGATATGCAGAACCAGCGAAATCTTGGTTTTCGTGGGGTTTCAAGCTGAGATATGCATTTTTTACGATAATCTTGGTGAGACTTCTGTCTGAAGTATGCTTAATCATCGAGATCGCTCAATTCGAGATATTTAATGCGAGAAACACGTTATCTGGTGTTTTCACTACTCCACAGTGCGTATGATATGCAGAACCGACGATATCTTGGTTTTCGTGGGGTTTCAAGCTCAGATATGCATTTTCTGCGATAATCTTGGTGAGACTTCTGTCCGAAGTATGCAGAGTCATCGAGATCGTACTTTTCGAGCTATTCAATGCGAGAAACACGTTTTCTCGGGTTTTCACCACTCCACAGTGCGTTTGATATGCAGAACCAGCGATATCTTGGTTTTCGTGGGGTTTCAAGCTCAGATATGCATTTTCTGCGATAATCTTGGTGAGACTTCTGTCCGAAGTATGCAGAGTCATCGAGATCGTACTTTTCGAGCTATTCTATGCGAGAAAAACGTTTTCCGGGGTTTTCACCACTCCACAGTTCGTTGGATATGCAGAACAGGAGATATCTTGGTTTTCGTGGGGTTTCTAGCAGAGATATGCATTTTCTGCGATAATCTTGGTGAGACTTCTGTCCGAAGTATGCAGAATCATCGAGATCGCACTTTTCGAGCTATTTAATGCGACAAACACGTTATCTGGTGTTTTCAGCACTCCACAGTGCGTTTGATATGCAGAAACAGCGATATCTGGGTTTTCGTGGGGTTTCAAGCTGAGATATGCATTTCTTACGATAATCTTGGTGAGACTTCTGTCCGAAGTATGCAGAATCATCGAGATCGCTCTTTTCAAGCTATTTAATGCGAGAAACACGTTTTCTGGGGTTTTCACCACTCCACAGTGCGTTTGATATGCAGAACCAGCGTAATCTTGGTTTTCGTGGGGTTTCAAGCTGAGATATGCATTTTTTACGATAATCTTGGTGAGACTTCTGTCCGAAGTATGCTTAATCATCGAGATCGCTCTATTCGAGATATTTAATGCGAGAAACACGTTATCTGGTGTTTTCACCACTCCACAGTGCGTATGATATGCAGAACCGACGATATCTTGGTTTTCGTGGGGTTTCAAGCTCAGATATGCATTTTCTGCGATAATCTTGGTGAGACTTCTGTCCGAAGTATGCAGAGTCATCGAGATCGTACTTTTCGAGCTATTTAATGCGACAAACACGTTTTCTGGGGTTTTCACCACTCCACAGTTCGTTGGATATGCAGAACCAGCGAAATCTTGGTTTTCGTGGGGTTTCAAGCTGAGATATGCATTTTTTACGATAATCTTGGTGAGACTTCTGTCTGAAGTATGCTTAATCATCGAGATCGCTCAATTCGAGATATTTAATGCGAGAAACACGTTATCTGGTGTTTTCACTACTCCACAGTGCGTATGATATGCAGAACCGACGATATCTTGGTTTTCGTGGGGTTTCAAGCTCAGATATGCATTTTCTGCGATAATCTTGGTGAGACTTCTGTCCGAAGTATGCAGAGTCATCGAGATCGTACTTTTCGAGCTATTCAATGCGAGAAACACGTTTTCTCGGGTTTTCACCACTCCACAGTGCGTTTGATATGCAGAACCAGCGATATCTTGGTTTTCGTGGGGTTTCAAGCTCAGATATGCATTTTCTGCGATAATCTTGGTGAGACTTCTGTCCGATGTATGCAGAGTCATCGAGATCGTACTTTTCGAGCTATTCTATGCGAGAAAAACGTTTTCTGGTGTTTTCACCACTCCACAGTTCGTTGGATATGCAGAACAGGAGATATCTTGGTTTTCGTGGGGTTTCTAGCAGAGATATGCATTTTCTGCGATAATCTTGGTGAGACTTCTGTCCGAAGTATGCAGAATCATCGAGATCGCACTTTTCGAGCTATTTAATGCGACAAACACGTTATCTGGTGTTTTCAGCACTCCACAGTGCGTTTGATATGCAGAACCAGCGATATCTGGGTTTTCGTGGGGTTTCAAGCTGAGATATGCATTTCTTACGATAATCTTGGTGAGACTTCTGTCCGAAGTATGTAGAATCATCGAGATCGCACTTTTCAAGCTATTTAATGCGAGAAACACGTTATCCGGTGTTTTCAGCACTCCACAGTGCGTTTGATATGCAGAACCAGCGATATCTGGGTTTTCGTGGGGTTTCAAGCTGAGATATGCATTTTTTACGATAATCTTGGTGAGACTTCTGTCCGAAGTATGCAGAATCATCGAGATCGCTCTTTTCAAGCTATTTAATGCGAGAAACACGTTTTCTGGGGTTTTCACCACTCCACAGTGCGTTTGATATGCAGAACCAGCGTAATCTTGGTTTTCGTGGGGTTTCAAGCTGAGATATGCATTTTTTACGATAATCTTGGTGAGACTTCTGTCCGAAGTATGCTTAATCATCGAGATCGCTCTATTCGAGATATTTAATGCGAGAAACACGTTATCTGGTGTTTTCACCACTCCACAGTGCGTATGATATGCAGAACCGACGATATCTTGGTTTTCGTGGGGTTTCAAGCTCAGATATGCATTTTCTGCGATAATCTTGGTGAGACTTCTGTCCGAAGTATGCAGAGTCATCGAGATCGTACTTTTCGAGCTATTTAATGCGACAAACACGTTTTCTGGGGTTTTCACCACTCCACAGTTCGTTGGATATGCAGAACCAGCGAAATCTTGGTTTTCGTGGGGTTTCAAGCTGAGATATGCATTTTTTACGATAATCTTGGTGAGACTTCTGTCTGAAGTATGCTTAATCATCGAGATCGCTCAATTCGAGATATTTAATGCGAGAAACACGTTATCTGGTGTTTTCACTACTCCACAGTGCGTATGATATGCAGAACCGACGATATCTTGGTTTTCGTGGGGTTTCAAGCTCAGATATGCATTTTCTGCGATAATCTTGGTGAGACTTCTGTCCGAAGTATGCAGAGTCATCGAGATCGTACTTTTCGAGCTATTCAATGCGAGAAACACGTTTTCTCGGGTTTTCACCACTCCACAGTGCGTTTGATATGCAGAACCAGCGATATCTTGGTTTTCGTGGGGTTTCAAGCTCAGATATGCATTTTCTGCGATAATCTTGGTGAGACTTCTGTCCGATGTATGCAGACTCATCGAGATCGTACTTTTCGAGCTATTCTATGCGAGAAAAACGTTTTCTGGTGTTTTCACCACTCCACAGTTCGTTGGATATGCAGAACAGGAGATATCTTGGTTTTCGTGGGGTTTCTAGCAGAGATATGCATTTTCTGCGATAATCTTGATGAGACTTCTGTCCGAAGTATGCAGAATCATCGAGATCGCACTTTTCGAGCTATTTAATGCGACAAACACGTTATCTGGTGTTTTCAGCACTCCACAGTGCGTTTGATATGCAGAACCAGCGATATCTGGGTTTTCGTGGGGTTTCAAGCTGAGATATGCATTTCTTACGATAATCTTGGTGAGACTTCTGTCCGAAGTATGTAGAATCATCGAGATCGCACTTTTCAAGCTATTTAATGCGAGAAACACGTTTTCTGGGGTTTTCACCACTCCACAGTGCGTTTGATATGCAGAACCAGCGAAATCTTGGTTTTCGTGGGGTTTCAAGCTGAGATATGCATTTTTTACGATAATCTTGGAGAGACTTCTGTCCGATGTATGCTTAATCATCGAGATCGCTCTATTCGAGATATTTAATGCGAGAAACACGTTTTCTCGGGTTTTCACCACTCCACAGTGCGTTTGATATGCAGAACCAGCGATATCTTGGTTTTCGTGGGGTTTCAAGCTCAGATATGCATTTTCTGCGATAATCTTGGTGAGACTTCTGTCCGAAGTATGCAGAGTCATCGAGATCGTACTTTTCGAGCTATTCTATGCGAGAAAAACGTTTTCTGGGGTTTTCACCACTCCACAGTTCGTTGGATATGCAGAACAGGAGATATCTTGGTTTTCGTGGGGTTTCTAGCAGTGATATGCATTTTCTGCGATAATCTTGGTGAGACCTCTGTCCGAAGTATGCAGAAACATCGAGATCGCTCTTTTCGACCTATTTAATGCGAGAAACACGTTATCTGGTGTTATCACCACTCCACAGTGCGTTTGATATGCAGAACCAGCGAAATCTTGGTTTTCGTTGGGTTTGAAGCTGAGATATGCATTTTTTACGATAATCATGGTGAGACTTCTGTCCGAAGTATGCAGAATCATCGAGATCGCACTTTTCGAGCTATTTAATGCGACAAACACGTTATCCGGTGTTTTCAGCACTCCACAGTGCGTTTGATATGCAGAACCAGCGATATCTGGGTTTTCGTGGGGTTTCAAGCTGAGATATGCATTTTTTACGATAATCTTGGTGAGACTTCTGTCCGAAGTATGCAGAATCATCGAGATCGCACTTTTCGATCTATTTAATGCGACAAACACGTTATGTGGTGTTTTCAGCACTCCTCAGTGCGTTTGATATGCAGAACCTGCGAAATCTTGGTTTTCGTGGGGTTTCAAGCTGAGATATGAATTTTTTTACGATAATCTTGGTGAGACTTCTGTCCGAAGTATGCTTAATCATCGAGATCGCTCTATTCGAGATATTTAATGCGAGAAACACGTTATCTGGTGTTTTCACCACTCCACAGTGCGTATGATATGCAGAACCGACGATATCTTGGTTTTCGTGGGGTTTCAAGCTCAGATATGCATTTTCTGCGATAATCTTGGTGAGACTTCTGTCCGAAGTATGCAGAGTCATCGAGATCGTACTTTTCGAGCTATTTAATGCGACAAACACGTTTTCTGGGGTTTTCACCACTCCACAGTTCGTTGGATATGCAGAACAGGAGATATCTTGGTTTTCGTGGGGTTTCTAGCAGAGATATGCATTTTCTGCGATAATCTTGGTGAGACCTCTGTCCGAAGTATGCAGAAACATCGAGGTCGCTCTTTTCGACCTATTTAATGCGAGAAACACGTTATCTGGTGTTTTCACCACTCCGCAGTGCGTTTGATATGCAGAACCGACGATATCTTGGTTTTCGTGGGGTTTCAAGCTCAGATATGCATTTTCTGCGATAATATTGGTGAGACTTCTGTCCGAAGTATGCAGAGACATCGAGATCGCTCTTTTCGAGCTATTTAATGCGAGAAACAAGTTATCTGGTGTTTTCACCACTCCGCAGTGCGTTTGATATGCAGAACCGACGATATCTTGGTTTTCGTGGGGTTTCAAGCTCAGATATGCATTTTCTGCGATAATCTTGGTGAAACGTCTGTCCGAAGTATGCAGAAACATCAAGAGCGCTCTTTTCGAGCTATTTAATGCTAGGAACACGTTATCTGGTGTTTTCAGCACTCCACAGTGCGTTTGATATGCAGAACCAGCGATATCTTGGTTTTCGTGGGGATTCAAGCTGAGATATGCAATTTCTGCGATAATCTAGGTGAGACTTCTGTCCGAAGTATGCTTAATCATCGAGATCGCTCTTTTCGAGCTATTTAATGCGAGAAACAAGTTATCTGGTGTTTTCACCACTCCGCAGTGCGTTTGATATGCAGAACCGACGATATCTTGGTTTTCGTGGGGCTTCAAGCTCAGATATGCATTTTCTGCGATAATCTTGGTGAGACTTCTGTCCGAAGTATGCAGAGTCATCGAGATCGTACTTTTCGAGCTATTTAATGCGACAAACACGTTTTCTGGGGTTTTCACCACTCCACAGTTCGTTGGATATGCAGAACAGGAGATATCTTGGTTTTCGTGGGGTTTCTAGCAGAGATATGCATTTTCTGCGATAATCTTGGTGAGACTTCTGTCCGAAGTATGCTTAACCATCGAGATCGCTCGTTTCGAGCTATTTAATGCGAGAAACATGTTATCTGGAGTTTTCACCACTCCACAGTGCGAATGATATGCAGAACCGACGATATCTTGGTTTTCGTGGGGTTTCAAGCTGAGATATGCATTTTTTACGATAATCTTGGTGAGACTTCTGTCCGAAGTATGCTTAATCATCGAGATCGCTCTATTCGAGATATTTAATGCGAGAAACACGTTATCTGGTGTTTTCACCACTCCACAGTGCGTATGATTTGCAGAACCGACGATATCTTGGTTTTCGTGGGGTTTCAAGCTCAGATATGCATTTTCTGCGATAATCTTGGTGAGACTTCTGTCCGAAGTATGCAGAGTCATCGAGATCGTACTTTTCGAGCTATTTAATGCGACAAACACGTTTTCTGGGGTTTTCACCACTCCACAGTTCGTTGGATATGCAGAGCAGGAGATATCTTGGTTTTCGTGGGGTTTCTAGCAGAGATATGCATTTTCTGCGATAATCTTGGTGAGACCTCTGTCCGAAGTATGCAGAAACATCGAGATCGCTCTTTTCGACCTATTTAATGCGAGAAACACGTTATCTGGTGTTATCACCACTCCACAGTGCGTTTGATATGCAGAACCAGCGAAATCTTGGTTTTCGTTGGGTTTGAAGCTGAGATATGCATTTTTTACGATAATCATGGTGAGACTTCTGTCCGAAGTATGCAGAATCATCGAGATCGCACTTTTCGAGCTATTTAATGCGACAAACACGTTATCCGGTGTTTTCAGCACTCCACAGTGCGTTTGATATGCAGAACCAGCGATATCTGGGTTTTCGTGGGGTTTCAAGCTGAGATATGCATTTTTTACGATAATCTTGGTGAGACTTCTGTCCGAAGTATGCAGAATCATCGAGATCGTACTTTTCGATCTATTTAATGCGACAAACACGTTATGTGGTGTTTTCAGCACTCCTCAGTGCGTTTGATATGCAGAACCTGCGAAATCTTGGTTTTCGTGGGGTTTCAAGCTGAGATATGAATTTTTTTACGATAATCTTGGTGAGACTTCTGTCCGAAGTATGCTTAATCATCGAGATCGCTCTATTCGAGATATTTAATGCGAGAAACACGTTATCTGGTGTTTTCACCACTCCACAGTGCGTATGATATGCAGAACCGACGATATCTTGGTTTTCGTGGGGTTTCAAGCTCAGATATGCATTTTCTGCGATAATCTTGGTGAGACTTCTGTCCGAAGTATGCAGAGTCATCGAGATCGTACTTTTCGAGCTATTTAATGCGACAAACACGTTTTCTGGGGTTTTCACCACTCCACAGTTCGTTGGATATGCAGAACAGGAGATATCTTGGTTTTCGTGGGGTTTCTAGCAGAGATATGCATTTTCTGCGATAATCTTGGTGAGACCTCTGTCCGAAGTATGCAGAAACATCGAGGTCGCTCTTTTCGACCTATTTAATGCGAGAAACACGTTATCTGGTGTTTTCACCACTCCGCAGTGCGTTTGATATGCAGAACCGACGATATCTTGGTTTTCGTGGGGTTTCAAGCTCAGATATGCATTTTCTGCGATAATATTGGTGAGACTTCTGTCCGAAGTATGCAGAGACATCGAGATCGCTCTTTTCGAGCTATTTAATGCGAGAAACAAGTTATCTGGTGTTTTCACCACTCCGCAGTGCGTTTGATATGCAGAACCGACGATATCTTGGTTTTCGTGGGGTTTCAAGCTCAGATATGCATTTTCTGCGATAATCTTGGTGAAACGTCTGTCCGAAGTATGCAGAAACATCAAGAGCGCTCTTTTCGAGCTATTTAATGCTAGGAACACGTTATCTGGTGTTTTCAGCACTCCACAGTGCGTTTGATATGCAGAACCAGCGATATCTTGGTTTTCGTGGGGATTCAAGCTGAGATATGCAATTTCTGCGATAATCTAGGTGAGACTTCTGTCCGAAGTATGCTTAATCATCGAGATCGCTCTTTTCGAGCTATTTAATGCGAGAAACAAGTTATCTGGTGTTTTCACCACTCCGCAGTGCGTTTGATATGCAGAACCGACGATATCTTGGTTTTCGTGGGGTTTCAAGCTCAGATATGCATTTTCTGCGATAATCTTGGTGAGACTTCTGTCCGAAGTATGCAGAGTCATCGAGATCGTACTTTTCGAGCTATTTAATGCGACAAACACGTTTTCTGGGGTTTTCACCACTCCACAGTTCGTTGGATATGCAGAACAGGAGATATCTTGGTTTTCGTGGGGTTTCTAGCAGAGATATGCATTTTCTGCGATAATCTTGGTGAGACTTCTGTCCGAAGTATGCTTAACCATCGAGATCGCTCGTTTCGAGCTATTTAACGCGAGAAACATGTTATCTGGAGTTTTCACCACTCCACAGTGCGAATGATATGCAGAACCGACGATATCTTGGTTTTCGTGGGGTTTCAAGCTGAGATATGCAATTTCTGCGATAATCTTGGTGAGACTTCTGTCCGAAGTATGCTTAATCACCGAGATCGCTCTATTCGAGCTATTTAATGCGAGAAACACGTTATCTGGTGTTTTCAGCACTCCACAGTGCGTTTGATATGCAGAACCAGCGAAACCTTGGTTTTCGTGGGGTTTCAAGCTGAGATATGCATTTTTTACGATAATCTTGGTGAGACTTCTGTCCGAAGTATGCTTAATCATCCAGATCGCTCTATTCGAGCTATTTAATGCGAGAAACACGTTATCTGGTGTTTTCACCACTCCACAGTGCCAATGATATGCAGAACCGACGATATCTTGGTTTTCGTGGGGTTTCAAGCTGAGATATGCATTTTCTGCGATAATCTTGGTGAGACTTCTGTCCGAAGTATGCAGAGTCATCGAGATCGCTCTTTTCGAGCTATTTAATGCGAGAAACAAGTTATCTGGTGTTTTCACCATTCCACAGTGCGTTTGATATGCAGAACCAGCGAAACCTTGGTTTTCGTGGGGTTTCAAGCTGAGATATGCATTTTTTACGATTATCTTGGTGAGACTTCAGTCCGAAGTATGCAAAGTCATCGAGATCGTAATTTTCGAGCTATTTAATGCGAGAAACATGTTATCTGGTGTTTTCACCGCTCCACAGTGCGTATGATACGCAGAACCGACGATATCTTGGTTTTCGTGGGGTTTCAAGCTCAGATATGCATTTTCTGCGATAATCGTGGTGAGACTTCTGTCCGAAGTATGCAGAGTCATCGAGATCGTACTTTTCGAGCTATTCTATGCGAGAAAAACGTTTTCTGGGGTTTTCACCACTCCACAGTTCGTTGGATATGCAGAACAGGAGATATCTTGGTTTTCGTGGGGTTTCTAGCAGAGATATGCATTTTCTGCGATAATCTTGGTGAGACTTCTGTCCGAAGTATGCAGAATCATCGAGATCGCACTTTTCGAGCTATTTAATGCGACAAACACGTTATCTGGTGTTTTCAGCACTCCACAGTGCGTTTGATATGCAGAACCAGCGATATCTGGGTTCTCGTGGGGTTTCAAGCTGAGATATGCATTTCTTACGATAATCTTGGTGAGACTTCTGTCCGAAGTATGCAGAATCATCGAGATCGCTCTTTTCAAGCTATTTAATGCGAGAAACACGTTTTCTGGGGTTTTCACCACTCCACAGTGCGTTTGATATGCAGAACCAGCGAAATCTTGGTTTTCGTGGGGTTTCAAGCTGAGATATGCATTTTTTACGATAATCTTGGTGAGACTTCTGTCCGAAGTATGCTTAATCATCGAGATCGCTCTATTCGAGATATTTAATGCGAGAAACACGTTATCTGGTGTTTTCACCACGCCACAGTGCGTATGATATGCAGAACCGACGATATCTTGGTTTTCGTGGGGTTTCAAGCTCAGATATGCATTTTCTGCGATAATCTTGGTGAGACTTCTGTCCGAAGTATGCAGAGTCATCGAGATCGTACTTTTCGAGCTATTTAATGCGACAAACACGTTTTCTGGGGTTTTCACCACTCCACAGTTCGTTGGATATGCAGAACAGGAGATATCTTGGTTTTCGTGGGGTTTCTAGCAGAGATATGCATTTTCTGAGATAATCTTGGTGAGACCTCTGTCCGAAGTATGCAGAAACATCGAGATCGCTCTTTTCGACCTATTTAATGCGAGAAACACGTTATCTGGTGTTATCACCACTCCACAGTGCGTTTGATATGCAGAACCAGCGAAATCTTGGTTTTCGTTGGGTTTCAAGCTGAGATATGCATTTTTTACGATAATCATGGTGAGACTTCTGTCCGAAGTATGCAGAATCATCGAGATCGCACTTTTCGAGCTATTTAATGCGACAAACACGTTATCCGGTGTTTTCAGCACTCCACAGTGCGTTTGATATGCAGAACCAGCGATATCTGGGTTTTCGTGGGGTTTCAAGCTGAGATATGCATTTTTTACGATAATCTTGGTGAGACTTCTGTCCGAAGTATGCAGAATCATCGAGATCGCACTTTTCGAGCTATTTAATGCGACAAACACGTTATCTGGTGTTTTCAGCACTCCACAGTGCGTTTGATATGCAGAACCAGCGAAATCTTGGTTTTCGTGGGGTTTCAAGCTGAGATATGAATTTTTTTACGATAATCTTGGTGAGACTTCTGTCCGAAGTATGCTTAATCATCGAGATCGCTCTATTCGAGATATTTAATGCGAGAAACACGTTATCTGGTGTTTTCACCACTCCACAGTGCGTATGATATGCAGAACCGACGATATCTTGGTTTTCGTGGGGTTTCAAGCTCAGATATGCATTTTCTGCGATAATCTTGGTGAGACTTCTGTCCGAAGTATGCAGAGTCATCGAGATCGTACTTTTCGAGCTATTTAATGCGACAAACACGTTTTCTGGGGTTTTCACCACTCCACAGTTCGTTGGATATGCAGAACAGTAGATATCGTGGTTTTCGTGGGGTTTCAAGCAGAGATATGCATTTTCGGCGATAATCTTGGCGAGACTTCTGTTAGAGGTATGCAGAATCATCGAGATCGCACTTTTCGAGCTATTTAATGCGAGAAACACGTTATCTGGTGTTTTCACCACTCCGCAGTTGGTTGGATATGCAGAACCGGCGATATTTTGGTTTTCGTCGGGTTTCAAGCTGAGATATGCATTTTCTACGATAATCTTGGTGAAACATCTGTCCGAAGTATGCCGAAACATCGAGAGCGCTCCTTTCGAGCTATTTAATGCGATAAACACGTTTTCTGGGGTTTTCACCACTCCACAGTTCGTTGGATATGCAGAACCGGCGATATTTTGGTTTTCGTCGGGTTTCAAGCTGAGATATGCATTTTCGACGATAATCCTGGTGAGACTTCTGGCCGAAGTATGCTTAATTATCGATATCGCTCGTTTCGAGCTATTCAATGCGAGAAACACGTTATCTGGTGTTTTCACCACTCCACAGTGCGTATGATATGCAGAACCGGCGATATCTTGGTTTTCGTGGGGTTTCAAGCTGAGATATGCTTTTTCTGCTATAATCTTGGTGAGACTTCTGTCCGAAGTATGCTGAATCATCGAGATCGCTCTTTTCGAGCTAGTTAGTGCGAGGAACACGTTTTCTGGTGTTTTCACCACTCCACGATACGTTTGTTGGGCAGAACCGGAGATAACTCGGTTTTCGTCGGGTTTCAAGCTGAGATATGCATTTTCTACGATAATCTTGGTGAGACATCTGTCCGAAGTATGCTGAATCATCGAGATCGCTCTTTTCGAGATAGTTAGTGCGAGGAACACGTTATCTGGTGTTTTCACCACTCCACAGTGCGATTGATATGCAGAACAGTACATATCTTGGTTTTCGTGGGGATTCAAGCTGAGATATGCATTTTCTGCGATAATCTTGTTGAAACTTCTGTCCGAAGTATGCAGAATAATCGAGATCGCTCGTTTTGAGCTATTTAATGCGAGAAACACGTTATCTGGTGTTTTCACCACTCCGCAGTGCTTTGGATATGCAGAACCGGAGATATTTTGGTTGTCGTCGGGTTTTAAGCTGAGATATGCATTTTCTACGATAATCTTGGTAAATCATCTGTCCGAAGTATGCAGAAACATCGAGAGAGCTCTTTTCGAGCTATTTAATGCGACAAACTCGTTTTCTGGGGTTTTCACCACTCCACAGTTCGTTGGATATGCAGAACCGGAGATATCTTGGTTTTCGTGGGGTTTCAAGCTGAGATATTCATTTCCTGCGATAATCTTGGTGAGACTTCTGTCCGAAGTATGCTGAATCATCGGGATCGCTCTATTCGAGATATTTAATGCGAGAAACACGTTCTCTGGTTGTTTTAACCACTCCACAGTGCGTTTGATATGCAGAACAGGCGATATCTTGATTTTCGTGGTGTTTCCAGCTGAGATATGCATTTTCTGCGATAATCTTGGTGAGACTTCTGTCAGAAGGATGCAGGATCTTCGAGAACGCTCTTTTCGAGCTATTTAATGCGAGAAACACGATATCTGCTGTTTTCACCACTCCACAGTGCGTTTGGTATGCAGTACCAGCGATATCTTCGTTTTCGGGGGGTTTCAAGCTGAGATATGCATTCCTTACGATAATCTTGGTGAGACTTCTGTCCGAAGTATGCAGAATCATCGAGATCGCACTATTCGAGCTATTTAATGCGAGAAACACGTTCTCTGGTTGTTTTCACCACTCCACAGTGCGTTTGATATGCAGAACCGGCAACATCTTGATTTTCGTGAGGTTTCGATCTGAGATATGCATTTTCTGCGATAATATTGGTGAGACTTCAGTCAGGAGTATGCAGAATCATCTAGATCGCTCTTTTCGAGCTACTTCATGCGAGAAAAACGTTATCCGGTGTTTTCACCACTCCACAGTGCGTTTGATATGCAGAACCAGCGATATCTTGGCGTTCGTGGGGTTTCAAGCTGAGATATGTATTTTTTACGATAATCTTGTTGAGACTTCTGTCCGAAGTATGAAGAATCATCGAGATCGCTCTATTCGAGCTATTTAATGCGAGAAACACGTTTTCTGGGGTTTTCACCACTCCACAGTGCGTTTGATATGCTGAACACAGCGATATCTTGGTTTTCGTGGGGTTTCAAGCTGAGATATGCATTTTTTACGATAATTTTGGTGAGAGTTCTGTCCGAAGTTTGCAGAAGCATCGAGATCGCTCGTTTCGAGCTATTTAATGCAAGAAACACGTTATCTGATGTTTTCACCACTCCACAGTGCGTTGGATATGCAGAACCGCAGATATTTTGGTTTTCGTCGGGTTTCAAGCTGAGATATGCATTTTCTACGATAAGCTTTGTGAAACATCTGTGCGAAGTATGCAGAAACGTCGAGAGCGCTCTTTTCGAGCTATTTAATGCGAGAAACAGGTTTTCTGGGGTTTTCACCACTCCACAGTGCGTTTGATATGCAGAACCAGCGATATCTTGGCTTTCGTGGGGTTTCAAGCTGAGATATGCATTTTTTACGGTAATCTTGTTGAGACTTCTGTCCGAAGTATGCAGAATCATCGAGATCGCACGTTTCGAGCTATTTAATGCGAGAAACACGTTATCTGGTGTTTTTACCACTCCACAGTGCGTTGGATATGCAGAACCGGAGATATTTTGGTTTTCGTCGGGTTTGAAGCTGAGATATGCATTTTCTACGATAAGCTTGGTGAAACATCTGTCCGAAGTATGCAGAAACGTCGAGAGCGCTCTTTTCGAGCTATTTAATGCGAGAAACACGTTTTCTGGGGTTTTCACCACTCCACAGTTCGTTGGATATGCAGAACAGTAGATATCGTGGTTTTCGTGGGGTTTCAAGCAGAGATATGCATTTTCGGCGATAATCTTGGCGAGACTTCTGTTAGAGGTATGCAGAATCATCGAGATCGCACTTTTCGAGCTATTTAATGCGAGAAACACGTTATCTGGTGTTTTCACCACTCCGCAGTTGGTTGGATATGCAGAACCGGCGATATTTTGGTTTTCGTCGGGTTTCAAGCTGAGATATGCATTTTCTACGATAATCTTGGTGAAACATCTGTCCGAAGTATGCCGAAACATCGAGAGCGCTCTTTTCGAGCTATTTAATGCGATAAACACGTTTTCTGGGGTTTTCACCACTCCACAGTTCGTTGGATATGCAGAACGGTAGATATCTTGGTTTTCGTGGGGTTTCAAGCAGAGATATGCATTTTCTGCGATAATCTTGGTGAGACTTCTGTTAGAAGTATGCAGAATCATCGAGATCGCACTTTTCGAGCTACTTAATGCGAGAAACACGTTATCTGGTGTTTTCACCACTCCACAGTTGGTTTGATATGCAGAACCGGCGATATTTTGGTTTTCGTCGGGTTTCAAGCTGAGATATGCATTTTCGACGATAATCCTGGTGAGACTTCTGTCCGAAGTATGAAGAATCATCGAGATCGCTCTATTCGAGCTATTTAATGCGAGAAACACGTTTTCAGGGTGTTTTCACCACTCCACAGTTGGTTTGATATGCAGAACCGGCGATATTTTGGTTTTCGTCGGGTTTCAAGCTGAGATATGCATTTTCTACGATAATCCTGGTGAGACTTCTGTCAGAAGTATGCAGAATCTTCGAGAACGCTCTTTTCGAGCTACTTAATGCGCGAAACACGTTTTCTGGTGTTTTCACCACTCCACAGTTGGTTTGATATGCAGAACCGGCGATATTTTGGTTTTCGTCGGGTTTCATGCTGAGATATGCATTTTCTACGATAATCTTGGTGAAACATCTGCCCGAAGTATGTAGAAACATCGAGAGCGCTCTTTTCGAGCTATTTAATGCGAGAAACTCGTTATGTTGTGTTTTCACCACTCCACAGTTCGTTGGATATGCAGAACAGTAGATATCGTGGTTTTCGTGGTGTTTCAAGCAGAGATATGCATTTTCTGCGATAATCTTGGCGAGACTTCTGTTAGAAGTATGCAGAATCATCGAGATCGCACTTTTCGAGCTATTTAATGCGAGAAACACGTTATCTGGTGTTTTCACCACTCCGCAGTTGGTTGGATATGCAGAACCGGCGATATTTTGGTTTTCGTCGTGTTTCAAGCTGAGATATGCATTTTCTACGATAATCTTGGTGAAACATCTGTCCGAAGTATGCCGAAACATCGAGAGCGCTCTGTTCGAGCTATTTAATGCGATAAACACGTTTTCTGGGGTTTTCACCACTCCACAGTTCGTTGGATATGCAGAACAGTAGATATCGTGGTTTTCGTGGGGTTTCAAGCAGAGGTATGCATTTTCTGCGATAATCTTGGCGAGACTTCTGTTAGAAGTATGCTGAATCATCGAGATCGCTCTTTTCGAGCTAGTTAGTGCGAGACACGTTATCTGATGTTTTCACCACTCCACAGTACGTTTGACATGCAGAACCGGAGATATCTTGGTTTCGGTCGGGTTTCAAGCTGAGATATGCATTTTCTACGATAATCCTGGTGAGACTTCTGTCAGAAGTATGCAGAATCTTCGAGAACGCTCTCTTCGAGCTATTTAATGCGAGAAACACGTTCTCGGGTTGTTTCCACCACTCCACAGTGCGTTTGATATGCAGAACCGGCAACATCTTGATTTTCGTGAGGTTTCGAGCTGAGATATGCATTTTCTGCGATAATATTGGTGAGACTTCAGTCGGAAGTATGCAGAATCATCTAGATCGCTCTTTTCGAGCTACTTAATGCACGAAACACGTAGTCTGGTGTTTTCACCACTCCACAGTGCGTTTGACATGCAGAACCGGAGATATCTTGGTTTCGGTCGGGTTTCAAACTGTGATATGCATTTTCTACGATAATCCTGGTGTGACTTCTGTCAGAAGTATGCAGAATCATCGAGAACGCTCGTTTCGAGCTACATAATGCGAGAAACACGTTATCTGGTGTTTTCACCACTCCACAGTGCGTTGGATATGCAGAACCGCAGATATTTTGGTTTTCGTCGGGTTTCAAGTTGAGATATGCATTTTATACGATAAGCTAGGTGAAACATCTGTCCGAAGTATGCAGAAACATCGAGAGCGCTCTTTTCGAGCTATTTAATGCGACAAACTCGTTTTCTGGGGTTTTCACCACTCCACAGTTCGTTGGATATGCAGAACCGGAGATATCTTGGTTTTCGTGGGGTTTCAAGCTGAGATATGCATTTCCTGCGATAATCTTGGTGAGACTTCTGTCCGAAGTATGCAGAGTCATCGAGATCGTACTTTTCGAGCTATTCTATGCGAGAAAAACGTTTTCTGGGGTTTTCACCACTCCACAGTTCGTTGGATATGCAGAACAGGAGATATCTTGGTTTTCGTGGGGTTTCTAGCAGAGATATGCATTTTCTGCGATAATCTTGGTGAGACTTCTGTCCGAAGTATGCAGAATCATCGAGATCGCACTTTTCGAGCTATTTAATGCGACAAACACGTTATCTGGTGTTTTCAGCACTCCACAGTGCGTTTGATATGCAGAACCAGCGATATCTGGGTTCTCGTGGGGTTTCAAGCTGAGATATGCATTTCTTACGATAATCTTGGTGAGACTTCTGTCCGAAGTATGCAGAATCATCGAGATCGCTCTTTTCAAGCTATTTAATGCGAGAAACACGTTTTCTGGGGTTTTCACCACTCCACAGTGCGTTTGATATGCAGAACCAGCGAAATCTTGGTTTTCGTGGGGTTTCAAGCTGAGATATGCATTTTTTACGATAATCTTGGTGAGACTTCTGTCCGAAGTATGCTTAATCATCGAGATCGCTCTATTCGAGATATTTAATGCGAGAAACACGTTATCTGGTGTTTTCACCACGCCACAGTGCGTATGATATGCAGAACCGACGATATCTTGGTTTTCGTGGGGTTTCAAGCTCAGATATGCATTTTCTGCGATAATCTTGGTGAGACTTCTGTCCGAAGTATGCAGAGTCATCGAGATCGTACTTTTCGAGCTATTTAATGCGACAAACACGTTTTCTGGGGTTTTCACCACTCCACAGTTCGTTGGATATGCAGAACAGGAGATATCTTGGTTTTCGTGGGGTTTCTAGCAGAGATATGCATTTTCTGAGATAATCTTGGTGAGACCTCTGTCCGAAGTATGCAGAAACATCGAGATCGCTCTTTTCGACCTATTTAATGCGAGAAACACGTTATCTGGTGTTATCACCACTCCACAGTGCGTTTGATATGCAGAACCAGCGAAATCTTGGTTTTCGTTGGGTTTCAAGCTGAGATATGCATTTTTTACGATAATCATGGTGAGACTTCTGTCCGAAGTATGCAGAATCATCGAGATCGCACTTTTCGAGCTATTTAATGCGACAAACACGTTATCCGGTGTTTTCAGCACTCCACAGTGCGTTTGATATGCAGAACCAGCGATATCTGGGTTTTCGTGGGGTTTCAAGCTGAGATATGCATTTTTTACGATAATCTTGGTGAGACTTCTGTCCGAAGTATGCAGAATCATCGAGATCGCACTTTTCGAGCTATTTAATGCGACAAACACGTTATCTGGTGTTTTCAGCACTCCACAGTGCGTTTGATATGCAGAACCAGCGAAATCTTGGTTTTCGTGGGGTTTCAAGCTGAGATATGAATTTTTTTACGATAATCTTGGTGAGACTTCTGTCCGAAGTATGCTTAATCATCGAGATCGCTCTATTCGAGATATTTAATGCGAGAAACACGTTATCTGGTGTTTTCACCACTCCACAGTGCGTATGATATGCAGAACCGACGATATCTTGGTTTTCGTGGGGTTTCAAGCTCAGATATGCATTTTCTGCGATAATCTTGGTGAGACTTCTGTCCGAAGTATGCAGAGTCATCGAGATCGTACTTTTCGAGCTATTTAATGCGACAAACACGTTTTCTGGGGTTTTCACCACTCCACAGTTCGTTGGATATGCAGAACAGTAGATATCGTGGTTTTCGTGGGGTTTCAAGCAGAGATATGCATTTTCGGCGATAATCTTGGCGAGACTTCTGTTAGAGGTATGCAGAATCATCGAGATCGCACTTTTCGAGCTATTTAATGCGAGAAACACGTTATCTGGTGTTTTCACCACTCCGCAGTTGGTTGGATATGCAGAACCGGCGATATTTTGGTTTTCGTCGGGTTTCAAGCTGAGATATGCATTTTCTACGATAATCTTGGTGAAACATCTGTCCGAAGTATGCCGAAACATCGAGAGCGCTCCTTTCGAGCTATTTAATGCGATAAACACGTTTTCTGGGGTTTTCACCACTCCACAGTTCGTTGGATATGCAGAACCGGCGATATTTTGGTTTTCGTCGGGTTTCAAGCTGAGATATGCATTTTCGACGATAATCCTGGTGAGACTTCTGGCCGAAGTATGCTTAATTATCGATATCGCTCGTTTCGAGCTATTCAATGCGAGAAACACGTTATCTGGTGTTTTCACCACTCCACAGTGCGTATGATATGCAGAACCGGCGATATCTTGGTTTTCGTGGGGTTTCAAGCTGAGATATGCTTTTTCTGCTATAATCTTGGTGAGACTTCTGTCCGAAGTATGCTGAATCATCGAGATCGCTCTTTTCGAGCTAGTTAGTGCGAGGAACACGTTTTCTGGTGTTTTCACCACTCCACGATACGTTTGTTGGGCAGAACCGGAGATAACTCGGTTTTCGTCGGGTTTCAAGCTGAGATATGCATTTTCTACGATAATCTTGGTGAGACATCTGTCCGAAGTATGCTGAATCATCGAGATCGCTCTTTTCGAGATAGTTAGTGCGAGGAACACGTTATCTGGTGTTTTCACCACTCCACAGTGCGATTGATATGCAGAACAGTACATATCTTGGTTTTCGTGGGGATTCAAGCTGAGATATGCATTTTCTGCGATAATCTTGTTGAAACTTCTGTCCGAAGTATGCAGAATAATCGAGATCGCTCGTTTTGAGCTATTTAATGCGAGAAACACGTTATCTGGTGTTTTCACCACTCCGCAGTGCTTTGGATATGCAGAACCGGAGATATTTTGGTTGTCGTCGGGTTTTAAGCTGAGATATGCATTTTCTACGATAATCTTGGTAAATCATCTGTCCGAAGTATGCAGAAACATCGAGAGAGCTCTTTTCGAGCTATTTAATGCGACAAACTCGTTTTCTGGGGTTTTCACCACTCCACAGTTCGTTGGATATGCAGAACCGGAGATATCTTGGTTTTCGTGGGGTTTCAAGCTGAGATATTCATTTCCTGCGATAATCTTGGTGAGACTTCTGTCCGAAGTATGCTGAATCATCGGGATCGCTCTATTCGAGATATTTAATGCGAGAAACACGTTCTCTGGTTGTTTTAACCACTCCACAGTGCGTTTGATATGCAGAACAGGCGATATCTTGATTTTCGTGGTGTTTCCAGCTGAGATATGCATTTTCTGCGATAATCTTGGTGGGTCTTTTTTCAGAAGTATGCAGAATCACCTAGATCGCTCTTTTCGAGCTACTTAATGCACGAAACACGTTTTCTGGTGTTTTCACCACTCCACGGTACGTTTGTTGGGCAGAACCGGAGATAACTCGGTTTTCGTCGGGTTTCAAGCTGAGATATGCATTTTTTACGGTAATCTTGGTGAGACTTCTGTCCGAAGTATGAGGAAACATCGAGATTGCTCTATTCGAGCTATTTATTGCGAGAAACACGCATTCAGGGTGTTTTCACCACTCCACAGTGCGTTTGATATGTAGAACAGGCGATATCTTCATTTTCGTGGTGTTTCCAGCTGAGATATGCATTTTCTGCGATAATCTTGGTGAGACTTCTGTCAGAAGGATGCAGGATCTTCGAGAACGCTCTTTTCGAGCTATTTAATGCGAGAAACACGATATCTGCTGTTTTCACCACTCCACAGTGCGTTTGGTATGCAGTACCAGCGATATCTTCGTTTTCGGGGGGTTTCAAGCTGAGATATGCATTCCTTACGATAATCTTGGTGAGACTTCTGTCCGAAGTATGCAGAATCATCGAGATCGCACTATTCGAGCTATTTAATGCGAGAAACACGTTCTCTGGTTGTTTTCACCACTCCACAGTGCGTTTGATATGCAGAACCGGCAACATCTTGATTTTCGTGAGGTTTCGATCTGAGATATGCATTTTCTGCGATAATATTGGTGAGACTTCAGTCAGGAGTATGCAGAATCATCTAGATCGCTCTTTTCGAGCTACTTCATGCGAGAAAAACGTTATCCGGTGTTTTCACCACTCCACAGTGCGTTTGATATGCAGAACCAGCGATATCTTGGCGTTCGTGGGGTTTCAAGCTGAGATATGTATTTTTTACGATAATCTTGTTGAGACTTCTGTCCGAAGTATGAAGAATCATCGAGATCGCTCTATTCGAGCTATTTAATGCGAGAAACACGTTTTCTGGGGTTTTCACCACTCCACAGTGCGTTTGATATGCTGAACACAGCGATATCTTGGTTTTCGTGGGGTTTCAAGCTGAGATATGCATTTTTTACGATAATTTTGGTGAGAGTTCTGTCCGAAGTTTGCAGAAGCATCGAGATCGCTCGTTTCGAGCTATTTAATGCAAGAAACACGTTATCTGATGTTTTCACCACTCCACAGTGCGTTGGATATGCAGAACCGCAGATATTTTGGTTTTCGTCGGGTTTCAAGCTGAGATATGCATTTTCTACGATAAGCTTTGTGAAACATCTGTGCGAAGTATGCAGAAACGTCGAGAGCGCTCTTTTCGAGCTATTTAATGCGAGAAACAGGTTTTCTGGGGTTTTCACCACTCCACAGTGCGTTTGATATGCAGAACCAGCGATATCTTGGCTTTCGTGGGGTTTCAAGCTGAGATATGCATTTTTTACGGTAATCTTGTTGAGACTTCTGTCCGAAGTATGCAGAATCATCGAGATCGCACGTTTCGAGCTATTTAATGCGAGAAACACGTTATCTGGTGTTTTTACCACTCCACAGTGCGTTGGATATGCAGAACCGGAGATATTTTGGTTTTCGTCGGGTTTGAAGCTGAGATATGCATTTTCTACGATAAGCTTGGTGAAACATCTGTCCGAAGTATGCAGAAACGTCGAGAGCGCTCTTTTCGAGCTATTTAATGCGAGAAACACGTTTTCTGGGGTTTTCACCACTCCACAGTTCGTTGGATATGCAGAACAGTAGATATCGTGGTTTTCGTGGGGTTTCAAGCAGAGATATGCATTTTCGGCGATAATCTTGGCGAGACTTCTGTTAGAGGTATGCAGAATCATCGAGATCGCACTTTTCGAGCTATTTAATGCGAGAAACACGTTATCTGGTGTTTTCACCACTCCGCAGTTGGTTGGATATGCAGAACCGGCGATATTTTGGTTTTCGTCGGGTTTCAAGCTGAGATATGCATTTTCTACGATAATCTTGGTGAAACATCTGTCCGAAGTATGCCGAAACATCGAGAGCGCTCTTTTCGAGCTATTTAATGCGATAAACACGTTTTCTGGGGTTTTCACCACTCCACAGTTCGTTGGATATGCAGAACGGTAGATATCTTGGTTTTCGTGGGGTTTCAAGCAGAGATATGCATTTTCTGCGATAATCTTGGTGAGACTTCTGTTAGAAGTATGCAGAATCATCGAGATCGCACTTTTCGAGCTACTTAATGCGAGAAACACGTTATCTGGTGTTTTCACCACTCCACAGTTGGTTTGATATGCAGAACCGGCGATATTTTGGTTTTCGTCGGGTTTCAAGCTGAGATATGCATTTTCGACGATAATCCTGGTGAGACTTCTGTCCGAAGTATGAAGAATCATCGAGATCGCTCTATTCGAGCTATTTAATGCGAGAAACACGTTTTCAGGGTGTTTTCACCACTCCACAGTTGGTTTGATATGCAGAACCGGCGATATTTTGGTTTTCGTCGGGTTTCAAGCTGAGATATGCATTTTCTACGATAATCCTGGTGAGACTTCTGTCAGAAGTATGCAGAATCTTCGAGAACGCTCTTTTCGAGCTACTTAATGCGCGAAACACGTTTTCTGGTGTTTTCACCACTCCACAGTTGGTTTGATATGCAGAACCGGCGATATTTTGGTTTTCGTCGGGTTTCATGCTGAGATATGCATTTTCTACGATAATCTTGGTGAAACATCTGCCCGAAGTATGTAGAAACATCGAGAGCGCTCTTTTCGAGCTATTTAATGCGAGAAACTCGTTATGTTGTGTTTTCACCACTCCACAGTTCGTTGGATATGCAGAACAGTAGATATCGTGGTTTTCGTGGTGTTTCAAGCAGAGATATGCATTTTCTGCGATAATCTTGGCGAGACTTCTGTTAGAAGTATGCAGAATCATCGAGATCGCACTTTTCGAGCTATTTAATGCGAGAAACACGTTATCTGGTGTTTTCACCACTCCGCAGTTGGTTGGATATGCAGAACCGGCGATATTTTGGTTTTCGTCGTGTTTCAAGCTGAGATATGCATTTTCTACGATAATCTTGGTGAAACATCTGTCCGAAGTATGCCGAAACATCGAGAGCGCTCTGTTCGAGCTATTTAATGCGATAAACACGTTTTCTGGGGTTTTCACCACTCCACAGTTCGTTGGATATGCAGAACAGTAGATATCGTGGTTTTCGTGGGGTTTCAAGCAGAGGTATGCATTTTCTGCGATAATCTTGGCGAGACTTCTGTTAGAAGTATGCTGAATCATCGAGATCGCTCTTTTCGAGCTAGTTAGTGCGAGACACGTTATCTGATGTTTTCACCACTCCACAGTACGTTTGACATGCAGAACCGGAGATATCTTGGTTTCGGTCGGGTTTCAAGCTGAGATATGCATTTTCTACGATAATCCTGGTGAGACTTCTGTCAGAAGTATGCAGAATCTTCGAGAACGCTCTCTTCGAGCTATTTAATGCGAGAAACACGTTCTCGGGTTGTTTCCACCACTCCACAGTGCGTTTGATATGCAGAACCGGCAACATCTTGATTTTCGTGAGGTTTCGAGCTGAGATATGCATTTTCTGCGATAATATTGGTGAGACTTCAGTCGGAAGTATGCAGAATCATCTAGATCGCTCTTTTCGAGCTACTTAATGCACGAAACACGTAGTCTGGTGTTTTCACCACTCCACAGTGCGTTTGACATGCAGAACCGGAGATATCTTGGTTTCGGTCGGGTTTCAAACTGTGATATGCATTTTCTACGATAATCCTGGTGTGACTTCTGTCAGAAGTATGCAGAATCATCGAGAACGCTCGTTTCGAGCTACATAATGCGAGAAACACGTTATCTGGTGTTTTCACCACTCCACAGTGCGTTGGATATGCAGAACCGCAGATATTTTGGTTTTCGTCGGGTTTCAAGTTGAGATATGCATTTTATACGATAAGCTAGGTGAAACATCTGTCCGAAGTATGCAGAAACATCGAGAGCGCTCTTTTCGAGCTATTTAATGCGACAAACTCGTTTTCTGGGGTTTTCACCACTCCACAGTTCGTTGGATATGCAGAACCGGAGATATCTTGGTTTTCGTGGGGTTTCAAGCTGAGATATGCATTTCCTGCGATAATCTTGGTGAGACTTCTGTCCGAAGTATGCTGAATCATCGGGGTCGCTCTATTCGAGATATTTAATGCGAGAAACACGTTCTCTGGTTGTTTTCACCACTCCACAGTGCGTTTGATATGCAGAACAGGCGATATCTTGATTTTCGTGGTGTTTCCAGCTGAGATATGCATTTTCTGCGATAATCTTGGTGGGTCTTTTTTCAGAAGTATGCAGAATCACCTAGATCGCTCTTTTCGAGCTACTTAATGCACGAAACACGTTTTCTGGTGTTTTCACCACTCCACGGTACGTTTGTTGGGCAGAACCGGAGATAACTCGGTTTTCGTCGGGTTTCAAGTTGAGATATGCATTTTTTACGATAATTTTGGTGAGAGTTCTGTCCGAAGTTTGCAGAAGCATCGAGATCGCTCGTTTCGAGCTATTTAATGCGAGAAACACGATATCTGCTGTTTTCACCACTCCACAGTGCGCTTGATATGCAGAACCAGCGATATCTTGGCTTTCGTGAGGTTTCAAGCTGAGATATGCATTTTTTACGGTATTCTTGGTGAGACTTCTGTCCGAAGTATGCAGAATCACCTAGATCGCTCTTTTCGAGCTACTTAATGCACGAAACACGTTTTCTGGTGTTTTCACCACTCCACGGGACGTTTGTTGGGCAGAACCGGAGATAACTCGGTTTTCGTCGGGTTTCAAGTTGAGATATGCATTTTTTACGATAATTTTGGTGAGAGTTCTGTCCGAAGTTTGCAGAAGCATCGGGATCGCTCGTTTCGAGCTATTTAATGCGAGAAACACGATATCTGCTGTTTTCACCACTCCACAGTGCGTTTGATATGTAGAACAGGCGATATCTTCATTTTCGTGGTGTTTCCAGCTGAGATATGCATTTTCTGCGATAATCTTGGTGAGACTTCCGTCAGAAGTATGCAGGATCTTCGAGAACGCTCTTTTCGAGCTATTTAATGCGAGAAACACGATATCTGCTGTTTTCACCACTCCACAGTGCGTTTGATATGCAGTACCAGCGATATCTTCGTTTTCGGGGGGTTTCAAGCTGAGATATGCATTCCTTACGATAATCTTGGTGAGACTTCTGTCCGAAGTATGCAGAATCATCGAGATCGCACTATTCGAGCTATTTAATGCGAGAAACACGTTCTCTGGTTGTTTTCACCACTCCACAGTGCGTTTGATATGCAGAACCGGCAACATCTTGATTTTCGTGAGGTTTCGAGCTGAGATATGCATTTTCTGCGGTAATATTGGTGAGACTTCAGTCAGAAGTATGCAGAATCATCTAGATCGCTCTTTTCGAGCTACTTCATGCGAGACAAACGTTATCCGGTGTTTTCACCACTCCACAGTGCGTTTGATATGCAGAACCAGCGATATCTTGGCGTTCGTGGGGTTTCAAGCTGAGATATGCATTTTCTACGATAATCCTGGTGTGACTTCTGTCAGAAGTATGCAGAATCATCGAGCACGCTCGTTTCGAGCTACATAATGCGAGAAACACGTTATCTGGTGTTTTCACCACTCCACAGTGCGTTGGATATGCAGAACCGCAGATATTTTGGTTTTCGTCGGGTTTCAAGTTGAGATATGCATTTTATACGATAAGCTTGGTGAAACATCTGTCCGAAGTATGCAGAAACATCGAGAGCGCTCTTTTCGAGCTATTTAATGCGACAAACTCGTTTTCTGGGGTTTTCACCACTCCACAGTTCGTTGGATATGCAGAACCGGAGATATCTTGGTTTTCGTGGTGTTTCCAGCTGAGATATGCATTTTCTGCGATAATCTTGGTGGGTCTTTTTTCAGAAGTATGCAGAATCACCTAGATCGCTCTGTTCGAGCTACTTAATGCACGAAACACGTTTTCTGGTGTTTTCACCACTCCACGGTACGTTTGTTGGGCAGAACCGGAGATAACTCGGTTTTCGTCGGGTTTCAAGTTGAGATATGCATTTTTTACGATAATTTTGGTGAGAGTTCTGTCCGAAGTTTGCAGAAGCATCGAGAACGCTCTTTTCGAGCTATTTAATGCGAGAAACACGATATCTGCTGTTTTCACCACTCCACAGTGCGTTTGATATGCAGTACCAGCGATATCTTCGTTTTCGGGGGGTTTCAAGCTGAGATATGCATTCCTTACGATAATCTTGGTGACACTTCTGTCCGAAGTATGCAGAATCATCGAGATCGCACTATTCGAGCTATTTAATGCGAGAAACACGTTCTCTGGTTGTTTTCACCACTCCACAGTGCGTTTGATATGCAGAACCGGCAACATCTTGATTTTCGTGAGGTTTCGAGCTGAGATATGCATTTTCTGCGATAATATTGGTGAGACTTCAGTCAGAAGTATGCAGAATCATCTAGATCGCTCTTTTCGAGCTACTTCATGCGAGAAAAACGTTATCCGGTGTTTTCACCACTCCACAGTGCGTTTGATATGCAGTACCAGCGATATCTTGGCGTTCGTGGGGTTTCAAGCTGAGATATGCATTTTTTACGATAACTTTGGTGAGAGTTCTGTCCGAAGTTTGCAGAAGCATCGAGATCGCTCGTTTCGAGCTATTTAATGCAAGAAACACGTTATCTGATGTTTTCACCACTCCACAGTGCGTTGGATATGCAGAACCGCAGATATTTTGGTTTTCGTCGGGTTTCAAGCTGAGATATGCATTTTCTACGATAAGCTTGGTGAAACATCTGTCCGAAGTATGCAGAAACGTCGAGAGCGCTCTTTTCGAGCTATTTAATGCGAGAAACAGGTTTTCTGGGGTTTTCACCACTCCACAGTTCGTTGGATATGCAGAACCGGAGATATCTTGGTTTTCGTGGTGTTTCCAGCTGAGATATGCATTTTCTGCGATAATCTTGGTGGGTCTTTTGTCCGAAGTATGCAGAATCATCTAGATCGCTCTTTTCGAGCTACTTAATGCTCGAAACACGCTTTCTGGTGTTTTCACCACTCCACAGTACGTTTGACATGCAGAACCGGAGATATCTTGGTTTCGGTCGGGTTTCAAGCTGAGATATGCATTTTCTACGATAATCTTGGTGAGACTTCTGTCAGAAGTATGCAGGATCTTCGAGGACGCTCTTTTCGAGCTACTTATTGCGACAAACACGTTATCTGGTGTTTTCACCACTCCACAGTGCGTATGATATGCAGAACCGGCGATATCTTGGTTTTCGTGGGGTTTCAAGCTGAGATATGCATTTTCTGCGATAATCTTGGTGAGACTTCTGTCCGAAGTATGCTGAAACATCGAGATGGCTCTTTTCGAGCTAGTTAATGCGAGAAAAACCTTATCCGGTGTTTTCACCACTCCACAGTGCGTTTGATATGCAGAACCAGCGATATCTTGGCTTTCGTGGGGTTTCAAGCTGAGATATGCATTTTTTACGGTAATCTTGGTGAGACTTCTGTCCGAAGTATGAAGAAACATCGAGATCGCTCTATTCGAGCTATTTATTGCGAGAAACAGGTTTTCTGGGGTTTTCACCACTCCAGAGTTCGTTGGATATGCAGAACCGGAGATATCTTGGTTTTCGTGGTGTTTCCAGCTGAGATATGCATTTTCTGCGATAATCTTGGTGGGTCTTCTGTCAGAAGTATGCAGGATCTTCGAGAACGCTCTTTTCGAGCTACTTATTGCGACAAACACGTTATCTGGTGTTTTCAGCACTCCACAGTGCGTTTGATATGCAGAACCGGCGATATTTTGGTTTTCGTCGGGTTTCATGCTGAGATATGCATTTTCTACGATAATCTTGGTGAAACATCTGCCCGAAGTATGTAGAAACATCGAGAGCGCTCTTTTCGAGCTATTTAATGCGAGAAACTCGTTATGTTGTGTTTTCACCACTCCACAGTTCGTTGGATATGCAGAACAGTAGATATCGTGGTTTTCGTGGTGTTTCAAGCAGAGATATGCATTTTCTGCGATAATCTTGGCGAGACTTCTGTTAGAAGTATGCAGAATCATCGAGATCGCACTTTTCGAGCTATTTAATGCGAGAAACACGTTATCTGGTGTTTTCACCACTCCGCAGTTGGTTGGATATGCAGAACCGGCGATATTTTGGTTTTCGTCGTGTTTCAAGCTGAGATATGCATTTTCTACGATAATCTTGGTGAAACATCTGTCCGAAGTATGCCGAAACATCGAGAGCGCTCTGTTCGAGCTATTTAATGCGATAAACACGTTTTCTGGGGTTTTCACCACTCCACAGTTCGTTGGATATGCAGAACAGTAGATATCGTGGTTTTCGTGGGGTTTCAAGCAGAGGTATGCATTTTCTGCGATAATCTTGGCGAGACTTCTGTTAGAAGTATGCTGAATCATCGAGATCGCTCTTTTCGAGCTAGTTAGTGCGAGACACGTTATCTGATGTTTTCACCACTCCACAGTGCGTTTGATATTTGCAGAACAGTACATATCTTGGTTTTCGTGGGGTGTCAAGCTGAGATATGCATTTTCTGCGATAATCTTGGTGGGTCTTTTGTCAGAAGTATGCAGAATCGTCTAGATCGCTCTTTTCGAGCTACTTAATGCACGAAACACGTTTTCTGGTGTTTTCACCACTCCACAGTACGTTTGACATGCAGAACCGGAGATATCTTGGTTTCGGTCGGGTTTCAAGCTGAGATATGCATTTTCTACGATAATCCTGGTGAGACTTCTGTCAGAAGTATGCAGAATCTTCGAGAACGCTCTCTTCGAGCTATTTAATGCGAGAAACACGTTCTCGGGTTGTTTCCACCACTCCACAGTGCGTTTGATATGCAGAACCGGCAACATCTTGATTTTCGTGAGGTTTCGAGCTGAGATATGCATTTTCTGCGATAATATTGGTGAGACTTCAGTCGGAAGTATGCAGAATCATCTAGATCGCTCTTTTCGAGCTACTTAATGCACGAAACACGTAGTCTGGTGTTTTCACCACTCCACAGTGCGTTTGACATGCAGAACCGGAGATATCTTGGTTTCGGTCGGGTTTCAAACTGTGATATGCATTTTCTACGATAATCCTGGTGTGACTTCTGTCAGAAGTATGCAGAATCATCGAGAACGCTCGTTTCGAGCTACATAATGCGAGAAACACGTTATCTGGTGTTTTCACCACTCCACAGTGCGTTGGATATGCAGAACCGCAGATATTTTGGTTTTCGTCGGGTTTCAAGTTGAGATATGCATTTTATACGATAAGCTAGGTGAAACATCTGTCCGAAGTATGCAGAAACATCGAGAGCGCTCTTTTCGAGCTATTTAATGCGACAAACTCGTTTTCTGGGGTTTTCACCACTCCACAGTTCGTTGGATATGCAGAACCGGAGATATCTTGGTTTTCGTGGGGTTTCAAGCTGAGATATGCATTTCCTGCGATAATCTTGGTGAGACTTCTGTCCGAAGTATGCTGAATCATCGGGGTCGCTCTATTCGAGATATTTAATGCGAGAAACACGTTCTCTGGTTGTTTTCACCACTCCACAGTGCGTTTGATATGCAGAACAGGCGATATCTTGATTTTCGTGGTGTTTCCAGCTGAGATATGCATTTTCTGCGATAATCTTGGTGGGTCTTTTTTCAGAAGTATGCAGAATCACCTAGATCGCTCTTTTCGAGCTACTTAATGCACGAAACACGTTTTCTGGTGTTTTCACCACTCCACGGTACGTTTGTTGGGCAGAACCGGAGATAACTCGGTTTTCGTCGGGTTTCAAGTTGAGATATGCATTTTTTACGATAATTTTGGTGAGAGTTCTGTCCGAAGTTTGCAGAAGCATCGAGATCGCTCGTTTCGAGCTATTTAATGCGAGAAACACGATATCTGCTGTTTTCACCACTCCACAGTGCGCTTGATATGCAGAACCAGCGATATCTTGGCTTTCGTGAGGTTTCAAGCTGAGATATGCATTTTTTACGGTATTCTTGGTGAGACTTCTGTCCGAAGTATGCAGAATCACCTAGATCGCTCTTTTCGAGCTACTTAATGCACGAAACACGTTTTCTGGTGTTTTCACCACTCCACGGGACGTTTGTTGGGCAGAACCGGAGATAACTCGGTTTTCGTCGGGTTTCAAGTTGAGATATGCATTTTTTACGATAATTTTGGTGAGAGTTCTGTCCGAAGTTTGCAGAAGCATCGGGATCGCTCGTTTCGAGCTATTTAATGCGAGAAACACGATATCTGCTGTTTTCACCACTCCACAGTGCGTTTGATATGTAGAACAGGCGATATCTTCATTTTCGTGGTGTTTCCAGCTGAGATATGCATTTTCTGCGATAATCTTGGTGAGACTTCCGTCAGAAGTATGCAGGATCTTCGAGAACGCTCTTTTCGAGCTATTTAATGCGAGAAACACGATATCTGCTGTTTTCACCACTCCACAGTGCGTTTGATATGCAGTACCAGCGATATCTTCGTTTTCGGGGGGTTTCAAGCTGAGATATGCATTCCTTACGATAATCTTGGTGAGACTTCTGTCCGAAGTATGCAGAATCATCGAGATCGCACTATTCGAGCTATTTAATGCGAGAAACACGTTCTCTGGTTGTTTTCACCACTCAACAGTGCGTTTGATATGCAGAACCGGCAACATCTTGATTTTCGTGAGGTTTCGAGCTGAGATATGCATTTTCTGCGGTAATATTGGTGAGACTTCAGTCAGAAGTATGCAGAATCATCTAGATCGCTCTTTTCGAGCTACTTCATGCGAGAAAAACGTTATCCGGTGTTTTCACCACTCCACAGTGCGTTTGATATGCAGAACCAGCGATATCTTGGCGTTCGTGGGGTTTCAAGCTGAGATATGCATTTTCTACGATAATCCTGGTGTGACTTCTGTCAGAAGTATGCAGAATCATCGAGCACGCTCGTTTCGAGCTACATAATGCGAGAAACACGTTATCTGGTGTTTTCACCACTCCACAGTGCGTTGGATATGCAGAACCGCAGATATTTTGGTTTTCGTCGGGTTTCAAGTTGAGATATGCATTTTATACGATAAGCTTGGTGAAACATCTGTCCGAAGTATGCAGAAACATCGAGAGCGCTCTTTTCGAGCTATTTAATGCGACAAACTCGTTTTCTGGGGTTTTCACCACTCCACAGTTCGTTGGATATGCAGAACCGGAGATATCTTGGTTTTCGTGGTGTTTCCAGCTGAGATATGCATTTTCTGCGATAATCTTGGTGGGTCTTTTTTCAGAAGTATGCAGAATCACCTAGATCGCTCTGTTCGAGCTACTTAATGCACGAAACACGTTTTCTGGTGTTTTCACCACTCCACGGTACGTTTGTTGGGCAGAACCGGAGATAACTCGGTTTTCGTCGGGTTTCAAGTTGAGATATGCATTTTTTACGATAATTTTGGTGAGAGTTCTGTCCGAAGTTTGCAGAAGCATCGAGAACGCTCTTTTCGAGCTATTTAATGCGAGAAACACGATATCTGCTGTTTTCACCACTCCACAGTGCGTTTGATATGCAGTACCAGCGATATCTTCGTTTTCGGGGGGTTTCAAGCTGAGATATGCATTCCTTACGATAATCTTGGTGAGACTTCTGTCCGAAGTATGCAGAATCATCGAGATCGCACTATTCGAGCTATTTAATGCGAGAAACACGTTCTCTGGTTGTTTTCACCACTCCACAGTGCGTTTGATATGCAGAACCGGCAACATCTTGATTTTCGTGAGGTTTCGAGCTGAGATATGCATTTTCTGCGATAATATTGGTGAGACTTCAGTCAGAAGTATGCAGAATCATCTAGATCGCTCTTTTCGAGCTACTTCATGCGAGAAAAACGTTATCCGGTGTTTTCACCACTCCACAGTGCGTTTGATATGCAGTACCAGCGATATCTTGGCGTTCGTGGGGTTTCAAGCTGAGATATGCATTTTTTACGATAACTTTGGTGAGAGTTCTGTCCGAAGTTTGCAGAAGCATCGAGATCGCTCGTTTCGAGCTATTTAATGCAAGAAACACGTTATCTGATGTTTTCACCACTCCACAGTGCGTTGGATATGCAGAACCGCAGATATTTTGGTTTTCGTCGGGTTTCAAGCTGAGATATGCATTTTCTACGATAAGCTTGGTGAAACATCTGTCCGAAGTATGCAGAAACGTCGAGAGCGCTCTTTTCGAGCTATTTAATGCGAGAAACAGGTTTTCTGGGGTTTTCACCACTCCACAGTTCGTTGGATATGCAGAACCGGAGATATCTTGGTTTTCGTGGTGTTTCCAGCTGAGATATGCATTTTCTGCGATAATCTTGGTGGGTCTTTTGTCCGAAGTATGCAGAATCATCTAGATCGCTCTTTTCGAGCTACTTAATGCTCGAAACACGCTTTCTGGTGTTTTCACCACTCCACAGTACGTTTGACATGCAGAACCGGAGATATCTTGGTTTCGGTCGGGTTTCAAGCTGAGATATGCATTTTCTACGATAATCTTGGTGAGACTTCTGTCAGAAGTATGCAGGATCTTCGAGGACGCTCTTTTCGAGCTACTTATTGCGACAAACACGTTATCTGGTGTTTTCACCACTCCACAGTGCGTATGATATGCAGAACCGGCGATATCTTGGTTTTCGTGGGGTTTCAAGCTGAGATATGCATTTTCTGCGATAATCTTGGTGAGACTTCTGTCCGAAGTATGCTGAAACATCGAGATGGCTCTTTTCGAGCTAGTTAATGCGAGAAAAACCTTATCCGGTGTTTTCACCACTCCACAGTGCGTTTGATATGCAGAACCAGCGATATCTTGGCTTTCGTGGGGTTTCAAGCTGAGATATGCATTTTTTACGGTAATCTTGGTGAGACTTCTGTCCGAAGTATGAAGAAACATCGAGATCGCTCTATTCGAGCTATTTATTGCGAGAAACAGGTTTTCTGGGGTTTTCACCACTCCAGAGTTCGTTGGATATGCAGAACCGGAGATATCTTGGTTTTCGTGGTGTTTCCAGCTGAGATATGCATTTTCTGCGATAATCTTGGTGGGTCTTCTGTCAGAAGTATGCAGGATCTTCGAGAACGCTCTTTTCGAGCTACTTATTGCGACAAACACGTTATCTGGTGTTTTCAGCACTCCACAGTGCGTTTGATATGCAGAACCGGCAATATCTTGGTTTTCGTGGGGTTTCAAGCTGAGATATGCATTTTCTGCGATAATCTTGGTGATACTTCTGCCCGAAGTATGCTGAATCATCGAGATCGTTCTGTTCGAGCTAGTTAGTGCGAGAAACACGTTATCTGGTGTTTTCACCACTCCACAGTGCGTTTGATATGCAGAACAGTAGATATCTTGGTTTTCGTGGCGTTTCAAGCTGAGATATGCATTTTCTGCGATAATCTTGTTGAGACTTCTGTCCGAAGTATGCAGAATCATCGAGATCGCACGTTTCGAGCTATTTAATGCGAGAAACACGTTATCTGGTGTTTTTACCACTCCACAGTGCGTTGGATATGCAGAACCGGAGATATTTTGGTTTTCGTCGGGTTTGAAGCTGAGATATGCATTTTCTACGATAAGCTTGGTGAAACATCTGTCCGAAGTATGCAGAAACGTCGAGAGCGCTCTTTTCGAGCTATTTAATGCGAGAAACACGTTTTCTGGGGTTTTCACCACTCCACAGTTCGTTGGATATGCAGAACAGTAGATATCTTGGTTTTCGTGGGGTTTCAAGCAGAGATATGCATTTTCTGCGATAATCTTGGTGAGACTTCTGTTAGAAGTATGCAGAATCATCGAGATCGCACTTTTCGAGCTACTTAATGCGAGAAACACGTTATCTGGTGTTTTCACCACTCCACAGTTGGTTTGATATGCAGAACCGGCGAAATTTTGGTTTTCGTCGGGTTTCAAGCTGAGATATGCATTTTCGACGATAATCCTGGTGAGACTTCTGTCCGAAGTATGCTTAATTATCGATATCGCTCGTTTCGAGCTATTCAATGCGAGAAACACGTTATCCGGTGTTTTCACCACTCCACAGTGCGTTAGATATGCAGAACCAGCGATATCTTGGCTTTCGTGGGGTTTCAAGCTGAGATATGCATTTTTTACGATAATCTTGGTGAGACTTCTGTCCGAAGTATGAAGAATCATCGAGATCGCTCTATTCGAGCTATTTAATGCGAGAAACACGTTTTCAGGGTGTTTTCACCACTCCACAGTTGGTTTGATATGCAGAACCGGCGATATTTTGGTTTTCGTCGGGTTTCAAGCTGAGATATGCATTTTCTACGATAATCCTGGTGAGACTTCTGTCAGAAGTATGCAGAATCTTCGAGAACGCTCTTTTCGAGCTACTTAATGCGCGAAACACGTTTTCTGGTGTTTTCACCACTCCACAGTTGGTTTGATATGCAGAACCGGCGATATTTTGGTTTTCGTCGGGTTTCATGCTGAGATATGCATTTTCTACGATAATCTTGGTGAAACATCTGCTCGAAGTATGTAGAAACATCGAGAGCGCTCTTTTCGAGCTATTTAATGCCAGAAACTCGTTATATTGTGTTTTCACCACTCCACAGTTCGTTGGATATGCAGAACAGTAGATATCGTGGTTTTCGTGGGGTTTCAAGCAGAGATATGCATTTTCCGCGATAATCTTGGCGAGACTTCTGTTAGAAGTATGCAGAATCATCGAGGTCGCACTTTTCGAGCTATTTAATGCGAGAAACACGTTATCTGATGTTTTCACCACTCCGCTGTTGGTTGGATATGCAGAACCGGCGATATTTTGGTTTTCGTCGGGTTTCAAGCTGAGATATGCATTTTCTACGATAATCCTGGTGAGACTTCTGTCAGAAGTATGCAGAATCTTCGAGAACGCTCTTTTCGAGCTACTTAATGCGCGTAACACGTTTTCTGGTGTTTTCACCACTCCACAGTTGGTTTGATATGCAGAACCGGCGATATTTTGGTTTTCGTCGGGTTTCATGCTGAGATATGCATTTTCTACGATAATCTTGGTGAAACATCTGCCCGAAGTATGTAGAAACATCGAGAGCGCTCTTTTCGAGCTATTTAATGCGAGAAACTCGTTATGTTGTGTTTTCACCACTCCACAGTTCGTTGGATATGCAGAACAGTAGATATCGTGGTTTTCGTGGGGTTTCAAGCAGAGATATGCATTTTCTGCGATAATCTTGGCGAGACTTCTGTTAGAAGTATGCTGAATCATCGAGATCGCTCTTTCCGAGCTAGTTAGTGCGAGAAACACGTTATCTGATGTTTTCACCACTCCACAGTGCGTTTGATATGCAGAACAGTACATATCTTGGTTTTCGTGGGGTTTCAAGCTGAGATATGCATTTTCTGCGATAATCTTGGTGGGTCTTTTGTCAGAAGTATGCAGAATCGTCTAGATCGCTCTTTTCGAGCTACTTAATTCACGAAACACGTTTTCTGGTGTTTTCACCACTCCACAGTACGTTTGACATGCAGAACCGGAGATATCTTGGTTTCGGTCGGGTTTCAAGCTGAGATATGCATTTTCTACGATAATCCTTTTGAGACTTCTGTCAGAAGTATGCAGAATCTTCGAGAACGCTCTCTTCGAGCTATTTAATGCGAGAAACACGTTATCTGGTGTTTTCACCACTCCACAGTGCGTTTGATATGCAGTACCAGCGATATCTTGGTTTTCGTGGGGTTTCAAGCTCAGATATGCATTTTACAGATAATCTTCTTGAGACTTCTGTCCGAAGTATGCAGAATCATCGAGATCGCTCTATTCGAGCTATTTAATGCGAGAAACACGTTCTCTGGTTGTTTCCACCACTCCACAGTGCGTTTGATATGCAGAACCGGCAACATCTTGATTTTCGTGAGGTTTCGAGCTGAGATATGCATTTTCTGCGATAATATTGGTGAGACTTCAGTCGGAAGTATGCAGAATCATCTAGATCGCTCTTTTCGAGCTACTTAATGCACGAAACACGTAGTCTGGTGTTTTCACCACTCCACAGTGCGTTTGACATGCAGAACCGGAGATATCTTGGTTTCGGTCGGGTTTCAAGCTGAGATATGCATTTTCTACGATAATCCTGGTGAGACTTCTGTCAGAAGTATGCAGAATCTTCGAGAACGCTCTTTTCGAGCTACTTAATGCGCGAAACACGTTTTCTGGGGTTTTCACCACTCCACAGTTCGTTGGATATGCAGAACAGTAGATATCGTGGTTTTCGTGGGGTTTCAAGCAGAGATATGCATTTTCTGCGATAATCTTGGCGAGACTTCTGTTAGAAGTATGCTGAATCATCGAGATCGCTCTTTCCGAGCTAGTTAGTGCGAGAAACACGTTATCTGATGTTTTCACCACTCCACAGTGCGTTTGATATGCAGAACAGTACATATCTTGGTTTTCGTGGGGTTTCAAGCTGAGATATGCATTTTCTGCGATAATCTTGGTGGGTCTTTTGTCAGAAGTATGCAGAATCGTCTAGATCGCTCTTTTCGAGCTACTTAATTCACGAAACACGTTTTCTGGTGTTTTCACCACTCCACAGTACGTTTGACATGCAGAACCGGAGATATCTTGGTTTCGGTCGGGTTTCAAGCTGAGATATGCATTTTCTACGATAATCCTTTTGAGACTTCTGTCAGAAGTATGCAGAATCTTCGAGAACGCTCTCTTCGAGCTATTTAATGCGAGAAACACGTTATCTGGTGTTTTCACCACTCCACAGTGCGTTTGATATGCAGTACCAGCGATATCTTGGTTTTCGTGGGGTTTCAAGCTCAGATATGCATTTTACAGATAATCTTCTTGAGACTTCTGTCCGAAGTATGCAGAATCATCGAGATCGCTCTATTCGAGCTATTTAATGCGAGAAACACGTTCTCTGGTTGTTTCCACCACTCCACAGTGCGTTTGATATGCAGAACCGGCAACATCTTGATTTTCGTGAGGTTTCGAGCTGAGATATGCATTTTCTGCGATAATATTGGTGAGACTTCAGTCGGAAGTATGCAGAATCATCTAGATCGCTCTTTTCGAGCTACTTAATGCACGAAACACGTAGTCTGGTGTTTTCACCACTCCACAGTGCGTTTGACATGCAGAACCGGAGATATCTTGGTTTCGGTCGGGTTTCAAACTGTGATATGCATTTTCTACGATAATCCTGGTGTGACTTCTGTCAGAAGTATGCAGAATCATCGAGAACGCTCGTTTCGAGCTACATAATGCGAGAAACACGTTATCTGGTGTTTTCACCACTCCACAGTGCGTTGGATATGCAGAACCGCAGATATTTTGGTTTTCGTCGGGTTTCAAGCTGAGATATGCATTTTATACGATAAGCTTGGTGAAACATCTGTCCGAAGTATGCAGAAACGTCGAGAGCGCTCTTTTCGAGCTATTTAATGCGAGAAACAGGTTTTCTGGTGTTTTCACCACTCCACGGTACGTTTGATGTGCAGAACCGGAGATAACTCGGTTTTCGTCGGGTTTCAAGCTGAGATATGCATTTTCTACGATGATCTTGGTGAGACTTCTGTCAGAAGTATGCAGGATCTTCGAGAACTCTCTTTTCGAGCTACTTATTGCGACAAACACGTTATCTGGTGTTTTCAGCACTCCACAGTGCGTTTGATATGCAGAACCGGCAATATCTTGGTTTTCGTGGGGTTTCAAGCTGAGATATGCATTTTCTGCGATAATCTTGGTGATACTTCTGTCCGAAGTATGCTGAATCATCGAGATCGCTCTTTTCGAGCTAGTTAGTGCGAGAAACACGTTATCTGGTGTTTTCACCACTCCACAGTGCGTTTGATATGCAGAACAGTAGATATCTTGGTTTTCGTGGGGTTTCAAGCTGAGATATGCATTTTCTGCGATAATCTTGTTGAGACTTCTGTCCGAAGTATGCAGAATCGTCTAGATCGCTCTTTTCGAGCTACTTAATGCTCGAAACACGCTTTCTGGTGTTTTCACCACTCCACAGTACGTTTGACATGCAGAACCGGAGATATCTTGGTTTCGGTCGGGTTTCAAGCTGAGATATGCATTTTCTACGATAATCCTGGTGAGACTTCTGTCAGAAGTATGCAGAATCTTCGAGAACGCTCTTTTCGAGCTACTTAATGCGCGAAACACGTTTTCTGGTGTTTTCACCACTCCACGGTACGTTTGATGTGCAGAACCGGAGATAACTCGGTTTTCGTCGGGTTTCAAGCTGAGATATGCATTTTCTACGATAATCTTGGTGAGACTTCTGTCAGAAGTATGCAGGATCTTCGAGAACTCTCTTTTCGAGCTACTTATTGCGACAAACACGTTATCTGGTGTTTTCAGCACTCCACAGTGCGTTTGATATGCAGAACCGGCAATATCTTGGTTTTCGTGGGGTTTCAAGCTGAGATATGCATTTTCTGCGATAATCTTGGTGATACTTCTGTCCGAAGTATGCTGAATCATCGAGATCGCTCTTTTCGAGCTAGTTAGTGCGAGAAACACGTTATCTGGTGTTTTCACCACTCCACAGTGCGTTTGATATGCAGAACAGTAGATATCTTGGTTTTCGTGGGGTTTCAAGCTGAGATATGCATTTTCTGCGATAATCTTGTTGAGACTTCTGTCCGAAGTATGCAGAATCATCGAGATCGCTCGTTTCGAGCTATTTAATGCGAGAAACACGTTATCTGGTGTTTTTACCACTCCACAGTACGTTTGACATGCAGAACCGGAGATATCTTGGTTTCGGTCGGGTTTCAAGCTGAGATATGCATTTTCTACGATAATCCTGGTGAGATTTCTGTCAGAAGTATGCAGAATCTTCGAGAACGCTCTTTTCGAGCTACTTAATGCGCGAAACACGTTTACTGGTGTTTTCACCACTCCACGGTACGTTTGATGTGCAGAACCGGAGATAACTCGGTTTTCGTCGGGTTTCAAGCTGAGATATGCATTTTCTACGATAATCTTGGTGAGACTTCTGTCAGAAGTATGCAGGATCTTCGAGAACGCTCTTTTCGAGCTACTTATTGCGACAAACACGTTATCTGGTGTTTTCAGCACTCCACAGTGCGTTTGATATGCAGAACCGGCAATATCTTGGTTTTCGTGGGGTTTCAAGCTGAGATATGCATTTTCTGCGATAATCTTGGTGATACTTCTGTCCGAAGTATGCTGAATCATCGAGATCGCTCTTTTCGAGCTAGTTAGTGCGAGAAACACTTTATCTGGTGTTTTCACCACTCCACAGTGCGTTTGATATGCAGAACAGTAGATATCTTGGTTTTCGTGGGGTTTCAAGCTGAGATATGCATTTTCTGCGATAATCTTGTTGAGATTTCTGTCCGAAGTATGCAGAATCATCGAGATCGCTCGTTTTGAGCTATTTAATGCGAGAAACACGTTATCTGTTGTTTTTACCACTCCACAGTGCGTTGGATATGCAGAACCGGAGATATTTTGGTTTTCGTCGGGTTTGAAGCTGAGATATGCATTTTCTACGATAAGCTTGGTGAAACATCTGCCCGAAGTATGCAGAAACGTCGAGAGCGCTCTTTTCGAGCTATTTAATGCGAGAAACACGTTTTCTGGGGTTTTCACCACTCCACAGTTCGTTGGATATGCAGAACAGTAGATATCGTGGTTTTCGTGGGGTTTCAAGCAGAGATATGCATTTTCTGCGATAATCTTGGCGAGACTTCTGTTAGAAGTATGCAGAATCATCGAGATCGCACGTTTCGAGCTATTTAATGCGAGAAACACGTTATCTGGTGTTTTCACCACTCCGCAGTTGGTTGGATATGCAGAACCGGCGATATTTTGGTATTCGTCGGGTTTCAAGCTGAGATATGCATTTTCTACGATAATCTTGGTGAAACATCTGTCCGAAGTATGCCGAAACATCGAGAGCGCTCTTTTCGAGCTATTTAATGCGATAAACACGTTTTCTGGGGTTTCCACCACTCCACAGTTCGTTGGATATGCAGAACAGTAGATATCGTGGTTTTCGTGGGGTTTCAAGCAGAGATATGCATTTTCTGCGATAATCTTGGCGAGACTTCTGTTAGAAGTATGCTGAATCATCGAGATCGCTCTTTTCGAGCTAGTTAGTGCGAGAAACACGTTATCTGATGTTTTCACCACTCCACAGTGCGTTTGATATGCAGAACAGTACATATCTTGGTTTTCGTGGGGTTTCAAGCTGAGATATGCATTTTCTACGATAATCCTGGTGAGACTTCTGTCAGAAGTATGCAGAATCTTCGAGAACGCTCTCTTCGAGCTATTTAATGCGAGAAACACGTTATCTGGTGTATTCACCACTCCACAGTGCGTTTGATATGCAGTACCAGCGATATCTTGGTTTTCGTGGTGTTTCCAGCTGAGATATGCATTTTCTGCGATAATCTTGGTGGGTCTTTTGTCAGAAGTATGCTGAATCATCGAGATCGCTCTTTTCGAGCTAGTTAGTGCGAGAAACACGTTATCTGATGTTTTCACCACTCCACAGTGCGTTTGATATGCAGAACAGTACATATCTTGGTTTTCGTGGGGTTTCAAGCTGAGATATGCATTTTCTACGATAATCCTGGTGAGACTTCTGTCAGAAGTATGCAGAATCTTCGAGAACGCTCTCTTCGAGCTATTTAATGCGAGAAACACGTTATCTGGTGTATTCACCACTCCACAGTGCGTTTGATATGCAGTACCAGCGATATCTTGGTTTTCGTGGGTTTTCAAGCTCAGATTTGCATTTTACAGATAATCTTCTTGAGACTTCTGTCCGAAGTATGCAGAATCATCGAGATCGCTCTATTCGAGCTATTTAATGCGAGAAACACGTTCTCTGGTTGTTTCCACCACTCCACAGTGCGTTTGATATGCAGAACCGGCAACATCTTGATTTTCGTGAGGTTTCGAGCTGAGATATGCATTTTCTGCGATAATATTGGTGAGACTTCAGTCGGAAGTATGCAGAATCATCTAGATCGCTCTTTTCGAGCTACTTAATGCACGAAACACGTAGTCTGGTGATTTCACCACTCCACAGTGCGTTTGACATGCAGAACCGGAGATATCTTGGTTTCGGTCGGGTTTCAAACTGTGATATGCATTTTCTACGATAATCCTGGTGTGACTTCTGTCAGAAGTATGCAGAATCATCGAGAACGCTCGTTTCGAGCTACAGAATGCGAGAAACACGTTATCTGGTGTTTTCACCACTCTACAGTGCGTTGGATATGCAGAACCGCAGATATTTTGGTTTTCGTCGGGTTTCAAGTTGAGATATGCATTTTTTACGATAATTTTGGTGAGAGTTCTGTCCGAAGTTTGCAGAAGCATCGAGATCGCTCGTTTCGAGCTATTTAATGCGAGAAACACGTTATCTGATGTTTTCACCACTCCACAGTGCGTTGGATATGCAGAACCGCAGATATTTTGGTTTTCGTCGGGTTTCAAGCTGAGTTATGCATTTTATACGATAAGCTTGGAGAAACATCTGTCCGAAGTATGCAGAAACGTCGAGAGCGCTCTTTTCGAGCTATTTAATGCGAGAAACAGGTTTTCTGGGGTTTTCACCACTCCACAGTTCGTTGGATATGCAGAACCGGAGATATCTTGGTTTTCGTGGTGTTTCCAGCTGAGATATGCATTTTCTGCGATAATCTTGGTGGGTCTTTTGTCAGAAGTATGCAGAATCATCTAGATCGCTCTTTTCGAGCTACTTAATGCTCGAAACACGCTTTCTGGTGTTTTCACCACTCCTCAGTACGTTTGACATGCAGAACCGGAGATATCTTGGTTTCGGTCGGGTTTCAAGCTGAGATATGCATTTTCTACGATAATCCTGGTGAGACTTCTGTCAGATGTATGCAGAATCTTCGAGAACGCTCTTTTCGAGCTACTTAATGCGCGAAACACGTTTTCTGGTGTTTTCACCACTCCACGGTACGTTTGATGTGCAGAACCGGAGATAACTCGGTTTTCGTGGTGTTTCAAGCAGAGATATGCATTTTCTGCGATAATCTTGGCGAGACTTCTGTTAGAAGTATGCAGAATCATCGAGATCGCACTTTTCGAGCTATTTAATGCGAGAAACACGTTATCTGGTGTTTTCACCACTCCGCAGTTGGTTGGATATGCAGAACCGGCGATATTTTGGTTTTCGTCGGGTTTCAAGCTGAGATATGCATTTTCTACGATAATCTTGGTGAAACATCTGTCCGAAGTATGCCGAAACATCGAGAGCGCTCTTTTCGAGCTATTTAATGCGATAAACACGTTTTCTGGGGTTTTCACCACTCCACAGTTCGTTGGATATGCAGAACAGTAGATATATTGGTGTTCGTGGGGTTTCAAGCAGAGATATGCATTTTCTGCGATAATCTTGGTGAGACTTCTGTTAGAAGTATGCAGAATCATCGAGATCGCACTTTTCGAGCTACTTAATGCGAGAAACACGTTATCTGGTGTTTTCACCACTCCACAGTTGGTTTGATATGCAGAACCGGCGATATTTTGGTTTTCGTCGGGTTTCAAGCTGAGATATGCATTTTCTACGATAATCCTGGTGAGACTTCTGTCCGAAGTATGCTTAATTATCGAGATCGCTCGTTTCGAGCTATTCAATGCGAGAAACACGTTATCTGGTGTTTTCACCACTCCACAGTGCGTATGATATGCAGAACCGGCGATATCTTGGTTTTCGTGGGGTTTCAAGCTGAGATATGCTTTTTCTGCGATAATCTTGGTGAGACTTCTGTCCGAAGTATGCTGAAACATCGAGATCGCTCTTTTCGAGCTAGTTAATGCGAGAAAAACCTTATCCGGTGTTTTCACCACTCCACAGTGCGTTAGATATGCAGAACCAGCGATATCTTGGCTTTCGTGGGGTTTCAAGCTGAGATATGCATTTTTTACGATAATCTTGGTGAGACTTCTGTCCGAAGTATGAAGAATCATCGAGATCGCTCTATTCGAGCTATTTAATGCGAGAAACACGTTTTCAGGGTGTTTTCACCACTCCACAGTTGGTTTGATATGCAGAACCGGCGATATTTTGGTTTTCGTCGGGTTTCAAGCTGAGATATGCATTTTCTACGATAATCCTGGTTGAGACTTCTGTCAGAAGTATGCAGAATCTTCGAGAACGCACTTTTCGAGCTACTTAATGCGCGAAACACGTTTTCTGGTGTTTTCACCACTCCACAGTTGGTTTGATATGCAGAACCGGCGATATTTTGGTTTTCGTCGGGTTTCATGCTGAGATATGCATTTTCTACGATAATCTTGGTGAAACATCTGCCCGAAGTATGTAGAAACATCGAGAGCGCTCTTTTCGAGCTATTTAATGCGAGAAACTCGTTTTCTGGGGTTTTCAACACTCCACAGTTCGTTGGATATGCAGAACCGGAGATATCTTGGTTTTCGTGGTGTTTCAAGCTGAGATATGCATTTCCTGCGATAATCTTGGTGAGACTTCTGTCCGAAGTATGCAGAATCATCGAGATCGATCGTTTCGAGCTATTTAATGCGAGAAACACGTTATCTGGTGTTTTCACCACTCCACAGTGCGTTTGATACGCAGAACCAGCGATATCTTGGTTTTCGTGGCATTTCAAGCTGAGATACGCATTTCCTGCGATGATCTTGGTGAAACATCTGCCCGAAGTATGTAGAAACATCGAGAGCGCTCTTTTCGAGCTATTTAATGCGAGAAACTCGTTTTCTGGGGTTTTCAACACTCCACAGTGCGTTGGATATGCAGAACCGGAGATATTTTGGTTTTCGTCGGGTTTCAAGCTGAGATATGCATTTTCTACGATAATCTTGGTGAGACTTCTGTCAGAAGTATGCAGGATCTTCGAGAACGCTCTCTCCGAGCTATTTAATGCGAGAAACACGTTATCTGGTGTTTTCACCACTCCACAGTGCGTTTGATATGCAGTACCAGCGATATCTTGGTTTTCGTGGGGTTTCAAGCTCAGATATGCATTTTTTACGATAATCTTCTTGAGACTTCTGTCCGAAGTATGCAGAATCATCGAGATCGCTCTATTCGAGCTATTTAATGCGAGAAACACGTTCTCTGGTTGTTTTCACCACTCCACAGTGCGTTTGATATGCAGAACCGGCAACATCTTGATTTTCGTGAAGTTTCGAGCTGAGATATGCATTTTCTGCGATAATATTGGTGAGACTTCAGTCAGAAGTATGCAGAATCATCTAGATCGCTCTTTTCGAGCTACTTAATGCACGAAACACGTAGTCTGGTGTTTTCACCACTCCACAGTGCGTTTGACATGCAGAACCGGAGATATCTTGGTTTCGGTCGGGTTTCAAACTGAGATATGCATTTTCTACGATAATCCTGGTGAGACTTCTGTCAGAAGTGTGCAGAATCATCGAGAACGCTCGTTTCGAGCTACATAATGCGAGAAACACGTTATCTGGTGTTTTCACCACTCCACAGTGCGTTGGATATGCAGAACCGCAGATATTTTGGTTTTCGTCGGGTTTCAAGCTCAGATATGCTTTTTCTTCGATAAGCTTGGCGAAACATCTGCCCGAAGTATGCTGAAACATCGAGATCGCTCTTTTCGAGCAAGTTAATGCGAGAAACACGTTATCTGGTGTTTTCACCACTCCACAGTTTGTTGGATATGCAGAAACGTAGATATCTTGGTTTTCGTGGGGTTTCAAGCTGAGATATGCAATTCCTGCGATTATCTTGGTGAGACTTCTGTCCGAGGTATGCTGAATCATCGAGATCGCTCTTTTCGAGCTATTTAATGCGAGAAACACGTTCTCTGGTTGTTTTTACCACTCCACAGTGCGTTTGACATGCAGAACCGGAGATATCTTGGTTTCGGTCGGGTTTCAAACTGAGATATGCATTTTCTACGATAATCCTGGTGAGACTTCTGTCAGAAGTGTGCAGAATCATCGAGAACGCTCGTTTCGAGCTACATAATGCGAGAAACACGTTATCTGGTGTTTTCACCACTCCACAGTGCGTTGGATATGCAGAACCGCAGATATTTTGGTTTTCGTCGGGTTTCAAGCTCAGATATGCATTTTCTTCGATAAGCTTGGCGAAACATCTGCCCGAAGTATGCTGAAACATCGAGATCGCTCTGTTCGAGCTAGTTAGAGCGAGAAACACGTTATCTGGTGTTTTCACCACTCCACAGTGCGTTTGATATGCAGAACAGTAGATATCTTTGTTTTCGTGGGGTTTCAAGATGAGATATGCATTTTCTGCGATAATATTGGTGAGACTTCAGTCAGAAGTATGCAGAATCATCTAGATCGCTCTTTTCGAGCTACTTAATGCACGAAACACGTAGTCTGGGGTTTTCACCACTCCACAGTGCGTTTGACATGCAGAACCGGAGATATCTTGGTTTCGGTCGGGTTTCAAACTGAGATATGCATTTTCTACGATAATCCTGTAGAGACTTCTGTCAGAAGTATGCAGAATCATCGAAAACGCTCGTTTCGAGCTACATAATGCGAGAAACACGTTATCTGGTGTTTTCACCACACCACAGTGCGTTTGATATGCAGAACCAGCGATATCTTGGTTTTCGTGGCATTTCAAGCTGAGATACGCATTTCCTGCGATAATCTTGGTGAGACTTCTGTCAGAAGTATGCAGGATCTTCGAGAACGCTCTTTTCGAGCTACTTATTGCGCGAAACACGTTTTCTGGTGTTTTCACCACTCCACGGTACGTTTGATGTGCAGAACCGGGGATAACTCGGTTTTCGTCGGGTTTCAAGCTGAGATATGCATTTTCTATGATAATCTTGGTGAGACTTCTGTCAGAAGTATGCAGGATCTTAGAGAACGCTCTTTACGAGCTACTTACTGCGACAAACACGTTATCTGGTGTTTTCACTTCTCCACAGTTTGTTGGATATGCAGAACCGTAGATATCTTGGTTTTCGTGGGGTTTCAAGCTGAGATATGCATTTCCTGCGATAATCTTGGTGAGACTTCTGTCCGAAGTATGCTGAATCATCGAGATCGCTCTGTTCGAGCTAGTTAGTGCGAGAAACACGTTATCTGGTGTTTTCTCCACTCCACAGTGCGTTTGAGATTCAGAACAGTAGATATCTTGGTTTTCGTGGGGTTTCAAGCTGAGATATGCATTTTCTGCGATAATCTTGTTGAGACTTCTGTCCGAAGTATGCAGAATAATCGAGATCGCTCGTTTCGAGCTATTTAATGCAAGAAACACGTTATCTGGTGTTTTTACCACTCCACAGTGCGTTGAATATGCAGAACCGGAGATATTTTGGTTTTCGTCGGGTTTCAAGCTGAGATATGCATTTTCTACGATAATCGTGTTGAGACTTCTGTCCGAAGTATGCAGAATCATCGACATCGCTCTTTTCGAGCTACTGAATGCGCGAAACACGTTTTCTGGTGTTTTTACCCCTCCACGGTACGTTTGATGTGCAGAACCGGAAATAACTCGGTTTTCGTCGGGTTTCAAGCTGAGATATGCATTTTCTGCGATAATATTGGTGAGACTTCAGTCAGAAGTATGCAGAATCATCTAGATCGCTCTTTTCGAGCTACTTAATGCACGAAACACGTAATCTGGTGTTTTCACCACTCCACAGTGCGTATGATATGCAGAACCGGCGATATCTTGGTTTTCGTGGGGTTTCAAGCTGAGATATGCATTTTCTATGATAATCTTTGTGAGACTTCTGTCAGAAGTATGCAGGATCTTCGAGAACGCTCTTTACGAGCTACTTATTGCGACAAACACGTTATCTGGTGTTTTCTGCACTCCACAGTGCGTTTAATATGCAGAACCAGCGATATCTTGGTTTTCGTGGGGATACAAGCTGAGATATGCATTTTTTACGATAATCTTGGTGAGACTTCTGTCCGAATTATGCTTAATTATCGAGATCGCTCTGTTCGAGCTAGTTAGTGCGAGAAACACGTTATCTGGTGTTTTCACCACTCCACAGTGCGTTTGATATGCAGAACAGTAGATATCTTTGTTTTCGTGGGGTTTCAAGCTGAGATATGCATTTTCTGCGATAATATTGGTGAGACTTCAGTCAGAAGTATGCAGAATCATCTAGATCGCTCTTTTCGAGCTACTTAATGCACGAAACACGTAGTCTGGTGTTTTCACCACTCCACAGTGCGTTTGACATGCAGAACCGGAGATATCTTGGTTTCGGTCGGGTTTCAAACTGAGATATGCATTTTCTACGATAATCCTGGTGAGACTTCTGTCAGAAGTATGCAGAATCATCGAAAACGCTCGTTTCGAGCTACATAATGCGAGAAACACGTTATCTGGTGTTTTCACCACACCACAGTGCGTTTGATATGCAGAACCAGCGATATCTTGGTTTTCGTGGCATTTCAAGCTGAGATACGCATTTCCTGCGATAATCTTGGTGAGACTTCTGTCAGAAGTATGCAGGATCTTCGAGAACGCTCTTTTCGAGCTACTTATTGCGCGAAACACGTTTTCTGGTGTTTTCACCACTCCACGGTACGTTTGATGTGCAGAACCGGGGATAACTCGGTTTTCGTCGGGTTTCAAGCTGAGATATGCATTTTCTATGATAATCTTGGTGAGACTTCTGTCAGAAGTATGCAGGATCTTCGAGAACGCTCTTTACGAGCTACTTACTGCGACAAACACGTTATCTGGTGTATTCTGCACTCCACAGTGCGTTTGATATGCAGAACCAGCGATATCTTGGTTTTCGTGGGGTTTCAAGCTGAGATATGCATTTTCTGCGATAATCTTGGTGAGACTTCTGTCCGAAGTATGCAGAATCATCGAGATCGCTCGTTTCCAGCTATTTAATGCGAGAAACACGTTATCTGGTGTTTTCACCACTCCACAGTGCGTTTGATATGCAGAACCGGCGATATCTTGGTTTTCGTGGGGTTTCAAGCTGAGATATGCATTTTCTGCGATAATCTTGGTGAGACATCTGTCCGAAGTATGCTGAATCATCGAGATCGCTCTGTTCGAGCTAGTCAGTGCGAGAAACACGTTATCTGGTGTTTTCACCACTCCACAGTGCGTTTGATATGCAGAACAGTAGATATCTTGGTTTTCGTGGGGTTTCAAGCTGAGATATGCATTTTCTGCGATAATCTTGGTGAGACATCTGTCCGAAGTATGCAGAAACATCGAGAGCGCTCTTTTCGAGCTACTTAATGCGAGAAACTCGTTTTCTGGGGTTTTCAACACTCCACAGTTCGTTGGATATGCAGAACCGGAGATATCTTGGTTTTCGTGGGGTTTCAAGCTGAGATATGCATTTCCTGCGATAATCTTGGTGAGACTTCTGTCCGAAGTATGCTGAATCATCTAGATCGCTCTTTTCGAGCTGTTTAATGAGAGAAACACGTTATCTGGTGTTTTCACCACTCCACAGTGCGTATGATATGCAGAACCGGCGATATCTTGGTTTTCGTGGGGTTTCAAGCTGAGATTTGCATTTTCTGCGATAATCTTGGTGAGACTTCTGTCCGAAGTATGCTGAAACATCGAGATCGCTCGTTTCGAGCTATTTAATGCGAGAAACACGTTATCTGGTGTTTTCACCACTCCACAGTGCGTTTGATATGCAGAACAGTATATATCTTGGTTTTCGTGGGGATTCAAGCTGAGATATGCATTTTCTGCGATAATCTTGTTGAGACTTCTGTGCGAAGTATGCAGAATCATCGAGATCGCTCGTTTCGAGCTATTTAATGCGAGAAACACGTTATCTGGTGTTTTTACCACTCCACAGTGCGTATGATATGCAGAACAGTAGATATCTTGGTTTTCGTGGGGTTTCAAGCTGAGACATGCATTTTCTGCGATAATCTTGTTGAGACTTCTGTCCGAAGTATGCAGAAACATCGAGAGCGCTCTTTTCGAGCTATTTAATGAGAGAAACACGTTATCTGGTGTTTTCACCACTCCACAGCGCGTATGATATGCAGAACCGGCGATATCTTGGTTTTCGTGGGGTTTCAAGCTGAGATTTGCATTTTCTGCGATAATCTTGGTGAGACTTCTGTCCGAAGTTTGCTGAAACATCGAGATCGCTCGTTTCGAGCTATTTAATGCGAGAAACACGTTATCATGGTGTTTTCACCACACCACAGTGCGTTTGAAATGCAGAACCAGCGATATCTTGGTTTTCGTGGCATTCCAAGCTGAGATACGCATTTCCTGCGATAATCTTGGTGAGACTTCTGTCCGAAGTATGCTGAATCATCGAGATCGCTCTTTTCGAGCTAGTTAATGCGAGAAAAACCTTATCCGGTGTTTTCACCACTCCACAGTGCGTTAGATATGCAGAACCAGCGATATCTTGGCTTTCGTGGGGTTTCAAGCTGAGATATGCATTTTTTACGATAATCTTGGTGAGACTTCTGTCCGAAGTATGAAGAATCATCGAGATCGCTCTATTCGAGCTATTTAATGCGAGAAACACGTTTTCAGGGTGTTTTCACCATTCCACAGTGCGTTTGATATGCTGAACAGAGCGATATCTTGGTTTTCGTGGGGTTTCAATCTGAGATATGCATTTTTTACGATAATTTTGGTGAGATTTCTGTCCGAAGTATGCAGAATCATCGAGATCGCTCGTTTCGAGCTATTTAATGCGAGAAACTCGTTATCTGGTGTTTTCACCACTCCACAGTTGGTTTGATATGCAGAACCGGCGATATTTTGGTTTTCGTCGGGTTTCAAGCTGAGATGTGCATTTTCTACGATAATATTGGTGAGACTTCAGTCAGAAGTATGCAGAATCATCTAGATCGCTCTTTTCGAGCTAGTTAGAGCGAGAAACACGTTATCTGGTGTTTTCACCACTCCACAGTGTGTTTGACATGCAGAACCGGAGATATCTTGGTTTCGGTCGGGTTTCAAGCTGAGATATGCATTTTTTACGATAATTTTTGTGAGATTTCTGTCCGAAGTATGCAGAATCATCGAGATCGCTCGTTTCGAGCTATTTAATGCGAGAAACACGTTATCTGGTGTTTTCACCACTCCACAGTGCGTTGGATATGCAGAACCGGAGATATATTGGTTTTCGTCGGGTTTCAAGCTGAGATATGCATTTTCTGCGATAATCTTGGTGGACTTCTGGACGAAGTATGCTGAAACATCGAGATCGCTCTTTTCGAGCTAGTTAATGCGAGAAACACGTTATCTGGTGTTTTCACCACTCCACAGTGCGTTTGATATGCAGTACCAGCGATATCTTGGTTTTCGTGGGGTTTCAAGCTGAGATATGCATTTTCTGCGATAATCTTGGTGGACTTCTGTCCGAAGTATGCTGAAACATCCAGATCGCTCTTTTCGAGCTAGTTAATGCGAGAAACACGTTATCTGGTGTTTTCACCACTCCACAGTGCGTTTAATATGCAGAACCGGCGATATCCTGGTTTTCGTGGGGTTTCAAGCTAAGATATGCATTTCCTGCGATAATCTTTGTGAGACTTCTGTCCGAAGTATGCTGAATCATCGAGATCGCTCTTTTCGAGCTATTTAATGCGAGAAACACGTTCTCTGGTTGTTTTCACCACTCCACAGTGCGTTTGATATGCAGTACCAGCGATATCTTGGTTTTCGTGGGGTTTCAAGCTGAGATATGCATTTTCTGCGATAATCTAGGTGGACTTCTGTCCGAAGTATGCTGAAACATCCAGATCGCTCTTTTCGAGCTAGTTAATGCGAGAAACACGTTATCTGGTGTTTTCACCACTCCACAGTGCGTTTAATATGCAGAACCGGCGATATCCTGGTTTTCGTGGGGTTTCAAGCTAAGATATGCATTTCCTGCGATAATCTTTGTGAGACTTCTGTCCGAAGTATGCTGAATCATCGAGATCGCTCTTTTCGAGCTATTTAATGCGAGAAACACGTTCTCTGGTTGTTTTCACCACTCCACAGTGCGTTTGATATGCAGTACCAGCGATATCTTGGTTTCGGTCGGGTTTCAAGCTGAGATATGCATTTCCTGCGATAATCCTGGTGAGACTTCTGTCAGAAGTATGCAGAATCTTCGAGAACGCTCTTTTCGAGCTATTGAATGCGAGAAACACGTTATCTGGTGTTTTCACCACTCCGCAGTGTGTTGGATATGCAGAACCGCAGACATTTTGGTTTTCGTCGGGTTTCAAGCTGAGATATGCATTTTCTACGATAAGCTTGGTGAAACATCTGTCCGAAGTATGCAGAAACGTCGCGAGCGCTCTTTTCGAGCTATTTAATGCGAGAAACACGTTTTCTGGGGTTTTCACCACTCCACAGTTCGTTGGATATGCAGAACCGGAGATATCTTGGTTTTCGTGGGGTTTCAAGCTGAGATATGCATTTCCTGCGATAATCTTGGTGAGACTTCTGTCCGAAGTATGCTGAATCATCGAGATCGCTCTTTTCGAGCTATTTAATGCGAGAAACACGTTCTCTGGTTGTTTTCACCACTCCACAGTGCGTTTGATATGCAGAACAGGCGATATCTTGATTTTCGAGGTGTTTCCAGCTGAGATATGCATTTTCTACGATAATCCTGGTGAGACTTCTGTTAGAAGTATGCAGAATCTTCGAGAACGCTCTTTTCGAGCTATTTAATGCGAGAAACACATTATCTGGTGTTTTCACCACTCCACAGTGCGTTTGATATGCAGTACCAGCGATATCTTGGTTTTCGTGGGGTTTCAAGCTGAGATATGCATATTCTGCGATAATCTTGGTGGACTTCTGTCCGAAGTATGCTGAAACATCGAGATCGCTCTTTTCGAGCTAGTTAGTGCGAGAAACACGTTATCTGGTGTTTTCACCACTCCACAGTGCCTTTGATATGCAGAACAGTACATATCTTGGTTTTCGTGGGGTTTCAAGCTGAGATATGCATTTTCTGCGATAATCTTGGTGGACTTCTGTCCGAAGTATGCTGAAACATCGAGGGCGCTCTTTTCGAGCTATTTAATGCGAGAAACACATTTTCTGGGGTTTTCACCACTCCACAGTTCGTTGGATATGCAGAACCGGAGATATCTTGGTTTTCGTGGGGTTTCAAGCTGAGATATGCATTTCCTGCGATAATCTTGGTGAGACTTCTGTCCGAAGTATGCAGAAACGTCGAGAGCGCTCTTTTCGAACTATTTAATGCGAGAAACACGTTCTCTGGTTGTTTTCACCACTCCACAGTGCGTTTGATATGCAGAACCGGCAATATCTTGATTTTCGTGGTGTTTCCAGCTGAGATATGCATTTTCAGCTATAATCTTGGTGGGTCTTTTGTCAGAAGTATGCAGAATCATCTAGATCCCTCTTATCGAGCTATTTTATGCGAGAAACACGTTATCTGGTGTTTTCACCACTCCACAGTGCGTTTGATAATGCAGAACCGGCGACATCTTTGATTTCGTCGGCGTTCAAGCTGAGATATGCATTTTCTACGATAATCTTGATGAGACTTCTGTCAGAAGTATGCAGAATCATCGGGATCGTCCTTTTCGAGCTATTTAATGCGAGAAACACGTTCTCTGGTGTTTTCACCACTCCACAGTGCGTTTGATATGCAGTACCAGCGATATCTTGGTTTCGGTCGGGTTTCATGCTGAGATATGCATTTTGTACGATAATCCTGGTGAGACTTCTGTCAGAAGTATGCAGAATCTTCGAGAACGCTCTTTCCGAGCTATTTAATGCGAGAAACACGTTATCTGGTGTTTTCACCACTCCACAGTGCGTTTGATATGCAGTACCAGCGATATCTTGGTTTTCGTGGTGTATCAAGCTGAGATATGCATATTCTGCGATAATCTTGGTGGACTTCTGTCCGAAGTATGCTGAAACATCGAGATCGCTCTTTTCGAGCTAGTTAGTGCGAGAAACACGTTATCTGGTGTTTTCACCACTCCACAGTGCCTTTGATATGCAGAACAGTACATATCTTGGTTTTCGTGGGGTTTCAAGCTGAGATATGCATTTTCTGCGATAATCTTGGTGGACTTCTGTCCGAAGTATGCTGAAACATCGAGAGCGCTCTTTTCGAGCTATTTAATTCGAGAAACTCGTTTTCTGGGGTTTTCAACACTCCACAGTTCGTTTGATATGCAGTACCAGCGATATCTTGGTTTTCGTGGGGTTTCAAGCTGAGATATGCATTTTCTGCGATAATCTTGGTGAGACTTCTGTCCGAAGTATGCTGAATCATCTAGATCGCTCTTTTCGAGCTATTTAATGCGAGAAACACGTTATCTGGTGTTTTCACCACACCACAGTGCGTTTGATATGCAGAACCAGCGATATCTTGGTTTTCGTGGCATTTCAAGCTGAGATACGCATTTCCTGCGATAATCTTGGTGAGACTTCTGTCCGAAGTATGCTGAATCATCGAGATCGCTCTTTTCGAGCTAGTTAATGCGATAAAAACCTTATCCGGTGTTTTCACCACTCCACAGTGCGTTAGATATGCAGAACCAGCGATATCTTGGCTTTCGTGGGGTTTCAAGCTGAGATATGCATTTTTTACGATAATCTTGGTGAGACTTCTGTCCGAAGTATGAAGAATCATCGAGATCGCTCTATTCGAGCTATTTAATGCGAGTAACACGTTTTCAGGGTGTTTTTACCATTCCACAGTGCGTTTGATATGCTGAACACAGCGATATCTTGGTTTTCGTGGGGTTTCAATCTGAGATATGCATTTTTTACGATAATTTTGGGGAGATTTCTGTCCGAAGTATGCAGAATCATCGAGATCGCTCGTTTCGAGCTATTTAATGCGAGAAACACGTTATCTGGTGTTTTCACCACTCCACAGTGCGTTGGATATGCAGAACCGGAGATATTTTGGTTTTCGTCGGGTTTCAAGCTGAGATATGCATTTCCTGCGATAATCTTGGTGAGACATCTGTCCGAAGTATGCTGAATCATCGAGATCGCTCTTTTCGAGCTATTTAATGCGAGAAACACGTTCTCTGGATGTCTGCACCACTCCACAGTGCGTTTGATATGCAGAACAGGCGATATCTTGATTTTCGAGGTGTTTCCAGCTGAGATATGCATTTTCTACGATAATCTTGGTGAGACTTCTGCTAGAAGTATGCAGAATCATCGAGATCGCTCGTTTCGAGCTATTTAATGCGAGAAACACGTTTTCTGGGGTTTTCACCACTCCGCAGTTCGTTGGATATGCAGAACAGTAGATATCCTGGTTTTCGTGGGGTTTCAAGCAGAGATATGCATTTTCTGCGATAATCTTGGTGAAACATCTGTCCGAAGTATGCAGAAACGTCGAGGGCGCTCTTTTCGAGCTATTTAATGCGAGAAACACGTTATCTGGTGTTTTCACCACTCCACAGTGCGTTGGATATGCAGAACCGGAGATATTTTGGTTTTCGTCGGGTTTCAAGCTGAGATATGCATTTCCTGCGATAATCTTGGTGAGACATCTGTCCGAAGTATGCTGAATCATCGAGATCGCTCTTTTCGAGCTATTTAATGCGAGAAACACGTTCTCTGGATGTCTGCACCACTCCACAGTGCGTTTGATATGCAGAACAGGCGATATCTTGATTTTCGAGGTGTTTCCAGCTGAGATATGCATTTTCTACGATAATCTTGGTGAGACTTCTGCTAGAAGTATGCAGAATCATCGAGATCGCTCGTTTCGAGCTATTTAATGCGAGAAACACGTTTTCTGGTGCTTTCACCACTCCACAGTGCGTTTGACATGCAGAACCGGAGATATCTTGGTTTCGGTCGGGTTTCAAGCTGAGATATGCATTTTCTACGATAATCCTGGTGAGACTTCTGTCAGAAGTATGCAGAATCTTCGAGAACGCTCTTTTCGAGCTATTTAATGCGAGAAACACGTTATCTGGTGTTTTCACCACTCCACAGTGCGTTGGATATGCAGAACCGCAGACATTTTGGTTTTCGTCGGGTTTCAAGCTGAGATATGCATTTTCTACGATAAGCTTGGTGAAACATCTGTCCGAAGTATGCAGAAACGTCGAGAGCGCTCTTTTCGAGCTATTTAATGAGAGAAACACGTTATCTGGTGTTTTCACGACTCCACAGTGCGTTTGATATGCAGTTCCAGCGATATCTTGGTTTTCGTGGGGTTTCAAGCTGAGATATGCATTTTCTGCGATAATCTTGGTGGACTTCTGTCCGAAGTATGCTGAAACATCGAGATCGCTCTTTTCGAGCTGTTTAATGCGAGAAACACGTTATCTGGAGTTTTCACCACTCCACAGTGCGTTTGATATGCAGAACCGGAGATATCTTGGTTTTCGTGGGGTTTCAAGCTGAGATATGCATTTTCTACGATAATCTTGGTGAGACTTCTGTCCGAAGTATGCAGAAACGTCGAGATCGCTCTATTCGAGCTATTTAATGCGACAAACACGTTATCTGGTGTTTTCAGCACTTCACAGTGCGTTTGATATGCAGAACCAGCGATATCTTGGTTTTCGTGGCATTTCAAGCTGAGATACGCATTTCCTGCGACAATCTTGGTGAGACTTCTGTCCGAAGTATGCTGAATCATCTAGATCGCTCTTTTCTAGCTAGTTAGAACGAGAAACACGTTATCTGGTGTTTTCACCACTTCACAGTCCGTTTGACATGCAGAACCGGAGATATCTTGGTTTCGGTCGGGTTTCAGGCTGAGATATGCATTTTCTACGATAATCCTGGTGAGACTTCTGTCAGAAGTATGCAGAATCTTCGAGAACGCTCTTTTCGAGCTGTTTAATGCGAGAAACACGTTATCTGGAGTTTTCACCACTCCACAGTGCGTTTGATATGCAGAACCGGCGATATCTTGGTTTTCGTGGGGTTTCAAGCTGAGATATGCATTTCCTGCGATAATCTTTGTGAGACTTCTGTCCGAAGTATGCTGAATCATCGAGATCGCTCTTTTCGAGCTATTTAATGCGAGAAACACGTTCTCTGGTTGTTTTCACCACTCCACAGTGCGTTTGATATGCAGTACCAGCGATATCTTGGTTTCGGTCGGGTTTCAAGCTAAGATATGCATTTTCTACGATAATCCTGGTGAGACTTCTGTCAGAAGTATGCAGAATCTTCGGGAACGCTCTTTTCGAGCTATTTAATGCGAGAAACACGTTATCTGGTGTTTTCACCACTCCACAGTGCGTTGGATATGCAGAACCGCAGACATTTTGGTTTTCGTCGGGTTTCAAGCTGAGATATGCATTTTCTACGATAAGCTTGGTGAAACATCTGTCCGAAGTATGCAGAAACGTCGAGAGCGCTCTTTTCGAGCTATTTAATGCGAGAAACACGTTTTCTGGGGTTTTTACCACTCCACAGTTCGTTGGATATGCAGAACCGGAGATATCTTGGTTTTCGTGGAGTTTCAAGCTGAGATATGCATTTCCTGCGATAATCTTGGTGAGACTTCTGTCCGAAGTATGCTGAATCATCGAGATCGCTCTTTTCAAGCTATTTAATGCGAGAAACACGTTCTCTGGTTGTTTTCACCACTCCACAGTGCGTTTGATATGCAGAACCGGCGATATCTTGATTTTCGTGGTGTTTCCAGCTGAGATATGCATTTTCTGCTATAATCTTGGTGGGTCTTTTGTCAGAAGTATGCAGAATCATCTAGATCCCTCTTATCGAGCTATTTTATGCGAGAAACACGTTATCTGGTGTTTTCACCACTCCACAGTGCGTTTGATAATGCAGAACCGGCGACATCTTTGATGTCGTCGGCGTTCAAGCTGAGATATGCATTTTCTACGATAATCTTGGTGAGACTTCTGTCAGAAGTATGCAGAATCATCGGGATCGGCCTTTTCGAGCTATTTAATGCGAGAAACACGTTATCTGGTGTTTTCACCACTCCACAGTGCGTTTGATATGCAGAACAGTACATATCTTGGTTTTCGTGGGGTTTCAAGCTGAGATATGCATTTTCTGCGATAATCTTGTTGAGACTTCTGTCCGAAGTATGCAGAATAATCGAGATCGCTCGTTTCGAGCTATTTAATGCGAGAAACACGTTATCTGGTGTTTTCACCACTCCACAGTGCGTTGGATATGCAGAACCGCAGACATTTTGGTTTTCGTCGGGTTTCAAGCTGAGATATGCATTTTCTACGATAAGCTTGGTGAAACATCTGTCCGAAGTATGCTGAATCATCGAGATCGCTCTTTTCGAGCTATTTAATGCGAGAAACACGTTCTCTGGTTGTTTTCACCACTCCACAGTGCGTTTGATATGCAGTACCAGCGATATCTTGGTTTCGGTCGGGTTTCAAGCTAAGATATGCATTTTCTACGATAATCCTGGTGAGACTTCTGTCAGAAGTATGCAGAATCTTCGGGAACGCTCTTTTCGAGCTATTTAATGCGAGAAACACGTTATCTGGTGTTTTCACCACTCCACAGTGCGTTGGATATGCAGAACCGCAGACATTTTGGTTTTCGTCGGGTTTCAAGCTGAGATATGCATTTTCTACGATAAGCTTGGTGAAACATCTGTCCGAAGTATGCAGAAACGTCGAGAGCGCTCTTTTCGAGCTATTTAATGCGAGAAACACGTTTTCTGGGGTTTTTACCACTCCACAGTTCGTTGGATATGCAGAACCGGAGATATCTTGGTTTTCGTGGAGTTTCAAGCTGAGATATGCATTTCCTGCGATAATCTTGGTGAGACTTCTGTCCGAAGTATGCTGAATCATCGAGATCGCTCTTTTCAAGCTATTTAATGCGAGAAACACGTTCTCTGGTTGTTTTCACCACTCCACAGTGCGTTTGATATGCAGAACCGGCGATATCTTGATTTTCGTGGTGTTTCCAGCTGAGATATGCATTTTCTGCTATAATCTTGGTGGGTCTTTTGTCAGAAGTATGCAGAATCATCTAGATCCCTCTTATCGAGCTATTTTATGCGAGAAACACGTTATCTGGTGTTTTCACCACTCCACAGTGCGTTTGATAATGCAGAACCGGCGACATCTTTGATGTCGTCGGCGTTCAAGCTGAGATATGCATTTTCTACGATAATCTTGGTGAGACTTCTGTCAGAAGTATGCAGAATCATCGGGATCGGCCTTTTCGAGCTATTTAATGCGAGAAACACGTTATCTGGTGTTTTCACCACTCCACAGTGCGTTTGATATGCAGAACAGTACATATCTTGGTTTTCGTGGGGTTTCAAGCTGAGATATGCATTTTCTGCGATAATCTTGTTGAGACTTCTGTCCGAAGTATGCAGAATAATCGAGATCGCTCGTTTCGAGCTATTTAATGCGAGAAACACGTTATCTGGTGTTTTCACCACTCCACAGTGCGTTGGATATGCAGAACCGCAGACATTTTGGTTTTCGTCGGGTTTCAAGCTGAGATATGCATTTTCTACGATAAGCTTGGTGAAACATCTGTCCGAAGTATGCTGAATCATCGAGATCGCTCTTTTCGAGCTATTTAATGCGAGAAACACGTTCTCTGGTTGTTTTCACCACTCCACAGTGCGTTTGATATGCAGTACCAGCGATATCTTGGTTTCGGTCGGGTTTCAAGCTAAGATATGCATTTTCTACGATAATCCTGGTGAGACTTCTGTCAGAAGTATGCAGAATCTTCGGGAACGCTCTTTTCGAGCTATTTAATGCGAGAAACACGTTATCTGGTGTTTTCACCACTCCACAGTGCGTTGGATATGCAGAACCGCAGACATTTTGGTTTTCGTCGGGTTTCAAGCTGAGATATGCATTTTCTACGATAAGCTTGGTGAAACATCTGTCCGAAGTATGCAGAAACGTCGAGAGCGCTCTTTTCGAGCTATTTAATGCGAGAAACACGTTTTCTGGGGTTTTTACCACTCCACAGTTCGTTGGATATGCAGAACCGGAGATATCTTGGTTTTCGTGGAGTTTCAAGCTGAGATATGCATTTCCTGCGATAATCTTGGTGAGACTTCTGTCCGAAGTATGCTGAATCATCTAGATCGCTCTTTTCGAGCTGTTTAATGAGAGAAACACGTTATCTGGTGTTTTCACCACTCCACAGTGCGTATGATATGCAGAACCGGCGATATCTTGGTTTTCGTGGGGTTTCAAGCTGAGATTTGCATTTTCTGCGATAATCTTGGTGAGACTTCTGTCCGAAGTATGCTGAAACATCGAGATCGCTCGTTTCGAGCTATTTAATGCGAGAAACACGTTATCTGGTGTTTTCACCACTCCACAGTGCGTTTGATATGCAGAACAGTATATATCTTGGTTTTCGTGGGGATTCAAGCTGAGATATGCATTTTCTGCGATAATCTTGTTGAGACTTCTGTGCGAAGTATGCAGAATCATCGAGATCGCTCGTTTCGAGCTATTTAATGCGAGAAACACGTTATCTGGTGTTTTTACCACTCCACAGTGCGTATGATATGCAGAACAGTAGATATCTTGGTTTTCGTGGGGTTTCAAGCTGAGACATGCATTTTCTGCGATAATCTTGTTGAGACTTCTGTCCGAAGTATGCAGAAACATCGAGAGCGCTCTTTTCGAGCTATTTAATGAGAGAAACACGTTATCTGGTGTTTTCACCACTCCACAGCGCGTATGATATGCAGAACCGGCGATATCTTGGTTTTCGTGGGGTTTCAAGCTGAGATTTGCATTTTCTGCGATAATCTTGGTGAGACTTCTGTCCGAAGTTTGCTGAAACATCGAGATCGCTCGTTTCGAGCTATTTAATGCGAGAAACACGTTATCATGGTGTTTTCACCACACCACAGTGCGTTTGAAATGCAGAACCAGCGATATCTTGGTTTTCGTGGCATTCCAAGCTGAGATACGCATTTCCTGCGATAATCTTGGTGAGACTTCTGTCCGAAGTATGCTGAATCATCGAGATCGCTCTTTTCGAGCTAGTTAATGCGAGAAAAACCTTATCCGGTGTTTTCACCACTCCACAGTGCGTTAGATATGCAGAACCAGCGATATCTTGGCTTTCGTGGGGTTTCAAGCTGAGATATGCATTTTTTACGATAATCTTGGTGAGACTTCTGTCCGAAGTATGAAGAATCATCGAGATCGCTCTATTCGAGCTATTTAATGCGAGAAACACGTTTTCAGGGTGTTTTCACCATTCCACAGTGCGTTTGATATGCTGAACAGAGCGATATCTTGGTTTTCGTGGGGTTTCAATCTGAGATATGCATTTTTTACGATAATTTTGGTGAGATTTCTGTCCGAAGTATGCAGAATCATCGAGATCGCTCGTTTCGAGCTATTTAATGCGAGAAACTCGTTATCTGGTGTTTTCACCACTCCACAGTTGGTTTGATATGCAGAACCGGCGATATTTTGGTTTTCGTCGGGTTTCAAGCTGAGATGTGCATTTTCTACGATAATATTGGTGAGACTTCAGTCAGAAGTATGCAGAATCATCTAGATCGCTCTTTTCGAGCTAGTTAGAGCGAGAAACACGTTATCTGGTGTTTTCACCACTCCACAGTGTGTTTGACATGCAGAACCGGAGATATCTTGGTTTCGGTCGGGTTTCAAGCTGAGATATGCATTTTTTACGATAATTTTTGTGAGATTTCTGTCCGAAGTATGCAGAATCATCGAGATCGCTCGTTTCGAGCTATTTAATGCGAGAAACACGTTATCTGGTGTTTTCACCACTCCACAGTGCGTTGGATATGCAGAACCGGAGATATATTGGTTTTCGTCGGGTTTCAAGCTGAGATATGCATTTTCTGCGATAATCTTGGTGGACTTCTGGACGAAGTATGCTGAAACATCGAGATCGCTCTTTTCGAGCTAGTTAATGCGAGAAACACGTTATCTGGTGTTTTCACCACTCCACAGTGCGTTTGATATGCAGTACCAGCGATATCTTGGTTTTCGTGGGGTTTCAAGCTGAGATATGCATTTTCTGCGATAATCTTGGTGGACTTCTGTCCGAAGTATGCTGAAACATCCAGATCGCTCTTTTCGAGCTAGTTAATGCGAGAAACACGTTATCTGGTGTTTTCACCACTCCACAGTGCGTTTAATATGCAGAACCGGCGATATCCTGGTTTTCGTGGGGTTTCAAGCTAAGATATGCATTTCCTGCGATAATCTTTGTGAGACTTCTGTCCGAAGTATGCTGAATCATCGAGATCGCTCTTTTCGAGCTATTTAATGCGAGAAACACGTTCTCTGGTTGTTTTCACCACTCCACAGTGCGTTTGATATGCAGTACCAGCGATATCTTGGTTTTCGTGGGGTTTCAAGCTGAGATATGCATTTTCTGCGATAATCTAGGTGGACTTCTGTCCGAAGTATGCTGAAACATCCAGATCGCTCTTTTCGAGCTAGTTAATGCGAGAAACACGTTATCTGGTGTTTTCACCACTCCACAGTGCGTTTAATATGCAGAACCGGCGATATCCTGGTTTTCGTGGGGTTTCAAGCTAAGATATGCATTTCCTGCGATAATCTTTGTGAGACTTCTGTCCGAAGTATGCTGAATCATCGAGATCGCTCTTTTCGAGCTATTTAATGCGAGAAACACGTTCTCTGGTTGTTTTCACCACTCCACAGTGCGTTTGATATGCAGTACCAGCGATATCTTGGTTTCGGTCGGGTTTCAAGCTGAGATATGCATTTCCTGCGATAATCCTGGTGAGACTTCTGTCAGAAGTATGCAGAATCTTCGAGAACGCTCTTTTCGAGCTATTGAATGCGAGAAACACGTTATCTGGTGTTTTCACCACTCCGCAGTGTGTTGGATATGCAGAACCGCAGACATTTTGGTTTTCGTCGGGTTTCAAGCTGAGATATGCATTTTCTACGATAAGCTTGGTGAAACATCTGTCCGAAGTATGCAGAAACGTCGCGAGCGCTCTTTTCGAGCTATTTAATGCGAGAAACACGTTTTCTGGGGTTTTCACCACTCCACAGTTCGTTGGATATGCAGAACCGGAGATATCTTGGTTTTCGTGGGGTTTCAAGCTGAGATATGCATTTCCTGCGATAATCTTGGTGAGACTTCTGTCCGAAGTATGCTGAATCATCGAGATCGCTCTTTTCGAGCTATTTAATGCGAGAAACACGTTCTCTGGTTGTTTTCACCACTCCACAGTGCGTTTGATATGCAGAACAGGCGATATCTTGATTTTCGAGGTGTTTCCAGCTGAGATATGCATTTTCTACGATAATCCTGGTGAGACTTCTGTTAGAAGTATGCAGAATCTTCGAGAACGCTCTTTTCGAGCTATTTAATGCGAGAAACACATTATCTGGTGTTTTCACCACTCCACAGTGCGTTTGATATGCAGTACCAGCGATATCTTGGTTTTCGTGGGGTTTCAAGCTGAGATATGCATATTCTGCGATAATCTTGGTGGACTTCTGTCCGAAGTATGCTGAAACATCGAGATCGCTCTTTTCGAGCTAGTTAGTGCGAGAAACACGTTATCTGGTGTTTTCACCACTCCACAGTGCCTTTGATATGCAGAACAGTACATATCTTGGTTTTCGTGGGGTTTCAAGCTGAGATATGCATTTTCTGCGATAATCTTGGTGGACTTCTGTCCGAAGTATGCTGAAACATCGAGGGCGCTCTTTTCGAGCTATTTAATGCGAGAAACACATTTTCTGGGGTTTTCACCACTCCACAGTTCGTTGGATATGCAGAACCGGAGATATCTTGGTTTTCGTGGGGTTTCAAGCTGAGATATGCATTTCCTGCGATAATCTTGGTGAGACTTCTGTCCGAAGTATGCAGAAACGTCGAAAGCGCTCTTTTCGAACTATTTAATGCGAGAAACACGTTCTCTGGTTGTTTTCACCACTCCACAGTGCGTTTGATATGCAGAACCGGCAATATCTTGATTTTCGTGGTGTTTCCAGCTGAGATATGCATTTTCAGCTATAATCTTGGTGGGTCTTTTGTCAGAAGTATGCAGAATCATCTAGATCCCTCTTATCGAGCTATTTTATGCGAGAAACACGTTATCTGGTGTTTTCACCACTCCACAGTGCGTTTGATAATGCAGAACCGGCGACATCTTTGATTTCGTCGGCGTTCAAGCTGAGATATGCATTTTCTACGATAATCTTGATGAGACTTCTGTCAGAAGTATGCAGAATCATCGGGATCGTCCTTTTCGAGCTATTTAATGCGAGAAACACGTTCTCTGGTGTTTTCACCACTCCACAGTGCGTTTGATATGCAGTACCAGCGATATCTTGGTTTCGGTCGGGTTTCATGCTGAGATATGCATTTTGTACGATAATCCTGGTGAGACTTCTGTCAGAAGTATGCAGAATCTTCGAGAACGCTCTTTCCGAGCTATTTAATGCGAGAAACACGTTATCTGGTGTTTTCACCACTCCACAGTGCGTTTGATATGCAGTACCAGCGATATCTTGGTTTTCGTGGTGTATCAAGCTGAGATATGCATATTCTGCGATAATCTTGGTGGACTTCTGTCCGAAGTATGCTGAAACATCGAGATCGCTCTTTTCGAGCTAGTTAGTGCGAGAAACACGTTATCTGGTGTTTTCACCACTCCACAGTGCCTTTGATATGCAGAACAGTACATATCTTGGTTTTCGTGGGGTTTCAAGCTGAGATATGCATTTTCTGCGATAATCTTGGTGGACTTCTGTCCGAAGTATGCTGAAACATCGAGAGCGCTCTTTTCGAGCTATTTAATTCGAGAAACTCGTTTTCTGGGGTTTTCAACACTCCACAGTTCGTTTGATATGCAGTACCAGCGATATCTTGGTTTTCGTGGGGTTTCAAGCTGAGATATGCATTTTCTGCGATAATCTTGGTGAGACTTCTGTCCGAAGTATGCTGAATCATCTAGATCGCTCTTTTCGAGCTATTTAATGCGAGAAACACGTTATCTGGTGTTTTCACCACACCACAGTGCGTTTGATATGCAGAACCAGCGATATCTTGGTTTTCGTGGCATTTCAAGCTGAGATACGCATTTCCTGCGATAATCTTGGTGAGACTTCTGTCCGAAGTATGCTGAATCATCGAGATCGCTCTTTTCGAGCTAGTTAATGCGATAAAAACCTTATCCGGTGTTTTCACCACTCCACAGTGCGTTAGATATGCAGAACCAGCGATATCTTGGCTTTCGTGGGGTTTCAAGCTGAGATATGCATTTTTTACGATAATCTTGGTGAGACTTCTGTCCGAAGTATGAAGAATCATCGAGATCGCTCTATTCGAGCTATTTAATGCGAGTAACACGTTTTCAGGGTGTTTTTACCATTCCACAGTGCGTTTGATATGCTGAACACAGCGATATCTTGGTTTTCGTGGGGTTTCAATCTGAGATATGCATTTTTTACGATAATTTTGGGGAGATTTCTGTCCGAAGTATGCAGAATCATCGAGATCGCTCGTTTCGAGCTATTTAATGCGAGAAACACGTTATCTGGTGTTTTCACCACTCCACAGTGCGTTGGATATGCAGAACCGGAGATATTTTGGTTTTCGTCGGGTTTCAAGCTGAGATATGCATTTCCTGCGATAATCTTGGTGAGACATCTGTCCGAAGTATGCTGAATCATCGAGATCGCTCTTTTCGAGCTATTTAATGCGAGAAACACGTTCTCTGGATGTCTGCACCACTCCACAGTGCGTTTGATATGCAGAACAGGCGATATCTTGATTTTCGAGGTGTTTCCAGCTGAGATATGCATTTTCTACGATAATCTTGGTGAGACTTCTGCTAGAAGTATGCAGAATCATCGAGATCGCTCGTTTCGAGCTATTTAATGCGAGAAACACGTTTTCTGGGGTTTTCACCACTCCGCAGTTCGTTGGATATGCAGAACAGTAGATATCCTGGTTTTCGTGGGGTTTCAAGCAGAGATATGCATTTTCTGCGATAATCTTGGTGAAACATCTGTCCGAAGTATGCAGAAACGTCGAGGGCGCTCTTTTCGAGCTATTTAATGCGAGAAACACGTTATCTGGTGTTTTCACCACTCCACAGTGCGTTGGATATGCAGAACCGGAGATATTTTGGTTTTCGTCGGGTTTCAAGCTGAGATATGCATTTCCTGCGATAATCTTGGTGAGACATCTGTCCGAAGTATGCTGAATCATCGAGATCGCTCTTTTCGAGCTATTTAATGCGAGAAACACGTTCTCTGGATGTCTGCACCACTCCACAGTGCGTTTGATATGCAGAACAGGCGATATCTTGATTTTCGAGGTGTTTCCAGCTGAGATATGCATTTTCTACGATAATCTTGGTGAGACTTCTGCTAGAAGTATGCAGAATCATCGAGATCGCTCGTTTCGAGCTATTTAATGCGAGAAACACGTTTTCTGGTGCTTTCACCACTCCACAGTGCGTTTGACATGCAGAACCGGAGATATCTTGGTTTCGGTCGGGTTTCAAGCTGAGATATGCATTTTCTACGATAATCCTGGTGAGACTTCTGTCAGAAGTATGCAGAATCTTCGAGAACGCTCTTTTCGAGCTATTTAATGCGAGAAACACGTTATCTGGTGTTTTCACCACTCCACAGTGCGTTGGATATGCAGAACCGCAGACATTTTGGTTTTCGTCGGGTTTCAAGCTGAGATATGCATTTTCTACGATAAGCTTGGTGAAACATCTGTCCGAAGTATGCAGAAACGTCGAGAGCGCTCTTTTCGAGCTATTTAATGAGAGAAACACGTTATCTGGTGTTTTCACGACTCCACAATGCGTTTGATATGCAGTTCCAGCGATATCTTGGTTTTCGTGGGGTTTCAAGCTGAGATATGCATTTTCTGCGATAATCTTGGTGGACTTCTGTCCGAAGTATGCTGAAACATCGAGATCGCTCTTTTCGAGCTGTTTAATGCGAGAAACACGTTATCTGGAGTTTTCACCACTCCACAGTGCGTTTGATATGCAGAACCGGAGATATCTTGGTTTTCGTGGGGTTTCAAGCTGAGATATGCATTTTCTACGATAATCTTGGTGAGACTTCTGTCCGAAGTATGCAGAAACGTCGAGATCGCTCTATTCGAGCTATTTAATGCGACAAACACGTTATCTGGTGTTTTCAGCACTTCACAGTGCGTTTGATATGCAGAACCAGCGATATCTTGGTTTTCGTGGCATTTCAAGCTGAGATACGCATTTCCTGCGACAATCTTGGTGAGACTTCTGTCCGAAGTATGCTGAATCATCTAGATCGCTCTTTTCTAGCTAGTTAGAACGAGAAACACGTTATCTGGTGTTTTCACCACTTCACAGTCCGTTTGACATGCAGAACCGGAGATATCTTGGTTTCGGTCGGGTTTCAGGCTGAGATATGCATTTTCTACGATAATCCTGGTGAGACTTCTGTCAGAAGTATGCAGAATCTTCGAGAACGCTCTTTTCGAGCTGTTTAATGCGAGAAACACGTTATCTGGAGTTTTCACCACTCCACAGTGCGTTTGATATGCAGAACCGGCGATATCTTGGTTTTCGTGGGGTTTCAAGCTGAGATATGCATTTCCTGCGATAATCTTTGTGAGACTTCTGTCCGAAGTATGCTGAATCATCGAGATCGCTCTTTTCGAGCTATTTAATGCGAGAAACACGTTCTCTGGTTGTTTTCACCACTCCACAGTGCGTTTGATATGCAGTACCAGCGATATCTTGGTTTCGGTCGGGTTTCAAGCTAAGATATGCATTTTCTACGATAATCCTGGTGAGACTTCTGTCAGAAGTATGCAGAATCTTCGGGAACGCTCTTTTCGAGCTATTTAATGCGAGAAACACGTTATCTGGTGTTTTCACCACTCCACAGTGCGTTGGATATGCAGAACCGCAGACATTTTGGTTTTCGTCGGGTTTCAAGCTGAGATATGCATTTTCTACGATAAGCTTGGTGAAACATCTGTCCGAAGTATGCAGAAACGTCGAGAGCGCTCTTTTCGAGCTATTTAATGCGAGAAACACGTTTTCTGGGGTTTTTACCACTCCACAGTTCGTTGGATATGCAGAACCGGAGATATCTTGGTTTTCGTGGAGTTTCAAGCTGAGATATGCATTTCCTGCGATAATCTTGGTGAGACTTCTGTCCGAAGTATGCTGAATCATCGAGATCGCTCTTTTCAAGCTATTTAATGCGAGAAACACGTTCTCTGGTTGTTTTCACCACTCCACAGTGCGTTTGATATGCAGAACCGGCGATATCTTGATTTTCGTGGTGTTTCCAGCTGAGATATGCATTTTCTGCTATAATCTTGGTGGGTCTTTTGTCAGAAGTATGCAGAATCATCTAGATCCCTCTTATCGAGCTATTTTATGCGAGAAACACGTTATCTGGTGTTTTCACCACTCCACAGTGCGTTTGATAATGCAGAACCGGCGACATCTTTGATGTCGTCGGCGTTCAAGCTGAGATATGCATTTTCTACGATAATCTTGGTGAGACTTCTGTCAGAAGTATGCAGAATCATCGGGATCGGCCTTTTCGAGCTATTTAATGCGAGAAACACGTTATCTGGTGTTTTCACCACTCCACAGTGCGTTTGATATGCAGAACAGTACATATCTTGGTTTTCGTGGGGTTTCAAGCTGAGATATGCATTTTCTGCGATAATCTTGTTGAGACTTCTGTCCGAAGTATGCAGAATAATCGAGATCGCTCGTTTCGAGCTATTTAATGCGAGAAACACGTTATCTGGTGTTTTCACCACTCCACAGTGCGTTGGATATGCAGAACCGCAGACATTTTGGTTTTCGTCGGGTTTCAAGCTGAGATATGCATTTTCTACGATAAGCTTGGTGAAACATCTGTCCGAAGTATGCTGAATCATCGAGATCGCTCTTTTCGAGCTATTTAATGCGAGAAACACGTTCTCTGGTTGTTTTCACCACTCCACAGTGCGTTTGATATGCAGTACCAGCGATATCTTGGTTTCGGTCGGGTTTCAAGCTAAGATATGCATTTTCTACGATAATCCTGGTGAGACTTCTGTCAGAAGTATGCAGAATCTTCGGGAACGCTCTTTTCGAGCTATTTAATGCGAGAAACACGTTATCTGGTGTTTTCACCACTCCACAGTGCGTTGGATATGCAGAACCGCAGACATTTTGGTTTTCGTCGGGTTTCAAGCTGAGATATGCATTTTCTACGATAAGCTTGGTGAAACATCTGTCCGAAGTATGCAGAAACGTCGAGAGCGCTCTTTTCGAGCTATTTAATGCGAGAAACACGTTTTCTGGGGTTTTTACCACTCCACAGTTCGTTGGATATGCAGAACCGGAGATATCTTGGTTTTCGTGGAGTTTCAAGCTGAGATATGCATTTCCTGCGATAATCTTGGTGAGACTTCTGTCCGAAGTATGCTGAATCATCGAGATCGCTCTTTTCAAGCTATTTAATGCGAGAAACACGTTCTCTGGTTGTTTTCACCACTCCACAGTGCGTTTGATATGCAGAACCGGCGATATCTTGATTTTCGTGGTGTTTCCAGCTGAGATATGCATTTTCTGCTATAATCTTGGTGGGTCTTTTGTCAGAAGTATGCAGAATCATCTAGATCCCTCTTATCGAGCTATTTTATGCGAGAAACACGTTATCTGGTGTTTTCACCACTCCACAGTGCGTTTGATAATGCAGAACCGGCGACATCTTTGATGTCGTCGGCGTTCAAGCTGAGATATGCATTTTCTACGATAATCTTGGTGAGACTTCTGTCAGAAGTATGCAGAATCATCGGGATCGGCCTTTTCGAGCTATTTAATGCGAGAAACACGTTATCTGGTGTTTTCACCACTCCACAGTGCGTTTGATATGCAGAACAGTACATATCTTGGTTTTCGTGGGGTTTCAAGCTGAGATATGCATTTTCTGCGATAATCTTGTTGAGACTTCTGTCCGAAGTATGCAGAATAATCGAGATCGCTCGTTTCGAGCTATTTAATGCGAGAAACACGTTATCTGGTGTTTTCACCACTCCACAGTGCGTTGGATATGCAGAACCGCAGACATTTTGGTTTTCGTCGGGTTTCAAGCTGAGATATGCATTTTCTACGATAAGCTTGGTGAAACATCTGTCCGAAGTATGCTGAATCATCGAGATCGCTCTTTTCGAGCTATTTAATGCGAGAAACACGTTCTCTGGTTGTTTTCACCACTCCACAGTGCGTTTGATATGCAGTACCAGCGATATCTTGGTTTCGGTCGGGTTTCAAGCTAAGATATGCATTTTCTACGATAATCCTGGTGAGACTTCTGTCAGAAGTATGCAGAATCTTCGGGAACGCTCTTTTCGAGCTATTTAATGCGAGAAACACGTTATCTGGTGTTTTCACCACTCCACAGTGCGTTGGATATGCAGAACCGCAGACATTTTGGTTTTCGTCGGGTTTCAAGCTGAGATATGCATTTTCTACGATAAGCTTGGTGAAACATCTGTCCGAAGTATGCAGAAACGTCGAGAGCGCTCTTTTCGAGCTATTTAATGCGAGAAACACGTTTTCTGGGGTTTTTACCACTCCACAGTTCGTTGGATATGCAGAACCGGAGATATCTTGGTTTTCGTGGAGTTTCAAGCTGAGATATGCATTTCCTGCGATAATCTTGGTGAGACTTCTGTCCGAAGTATGCTGAATCATCGAGATCGCTCTTTTCAAGCTATTTAATGCGAGAAACACGTTCTCTGGTTGTTTTCACCACTCCACAGTGCGTTTGATATGCAGAACCGGCGATATCTTGATTTTCGTGGTGTTTCCAGCTGAGATATGCATTTTCTGCTATAATCTTGGTGGGTCTTTTGTCAGAAGTATGCAGAATCATCTAGATCCCTCTTATCGAGCTATTTTATGCGAGAAACACGTTATCTGGTGTTTTCACCACTCCACAGTGCGTTTGATAATGCAGAACCGGCGACATCTTTGATGTCGTCGGCGTTCAAGCTGAGATATGCATTTTCTACGATAATCTTGGTGAGACTTCTGTCAGAAGTATGCAGAATCATCGGGATCGGCCTTTTCGAGCTATTTAATGCGAGAAACACGTTATCTGGTGTTTTCACCACTCCACAGTGCGTTTGATATGCAGAACAGTACATATCTTGGTTTTCGTGGGGTTTCAAGCTGAGATATGCATTTTCTGCGATAATCTTGTTGAGACTTCTGTCCGAAGTATGCAGAATCATCGAGATCGCTCGTTTCGAGCTATTTAATGCGAGAAACACGTTATCTGGTGTTTTCACCACTCCACAGTGCGTTGGATATGCAGAACCGGAGATATCTTGGTTTCGGTCGGGTTTCAAGCTGAGATATGCATTTTCTACGATAAACCTGGTCAGACTTCTGTCAGAAGTATGCAGAATCTTCGAGAACGCTCTTTTCGAGCTACTTAATGCGCGAAACACGTTTTCTGGTGTTTTCACCACTCCACGGTACGTTTGATGTGCAGAACCGGAGATAACTCGGTTTTCGTCGGGTTTCAAGCTGAGATATGCATTTTCTACGATAATCGTGGTGAGACTTCTGTCAGACGTATGCAGGATCTTCGAGAACGCTCTTTTCGAGCTACTTATTGCGACAAACACGTTATCTGGTGTTTTCAGCACTCCACAGTGCGTTTGATATGCAGAACCAGCGATATCTTGGTTTTCGTGGGGTTTCAAGCTGAGATATGCATTTTTTACGATAATTTTGGTGAGATTTCTGTCCGAAGTATGCAGAATCATCGACATCGCTCGTTTCGAGCTATTTATTGCGAGAAACACGTTATCTGGTATTTTCACCACTCCACAGTGCGTTGAATATGCAGAACCGGAGATATTTTGGTTTTCGTCGGGTTTCAAGCTGAGATATGCATTTTCTACGATAATCGTGTTGAGACTTCTGTCCGAAGTATGCAGAATCATCGACATCGCTCTTTTCGAGCTACTGAATGCGCGAAACACGTTTTCTGGTGTTTTTACCCCTCCACGGTACGTTTGATGTGCAGAACCGGAGATAACTCGGTTTTCGTCGGGTTTCAAGCTGAGATATGCATTTTCTGCGATAATATTGGTGAGACTTCAGTCAGAAGTATGCAGAATCATCTAGATCGCTCTTTTCGAGCTACTTAATGCACGAAACACGTAGTCTGGTGTTTTCACCACTCCACAGTGCGTATGATATGCAGAACCGGCGATATCTTGGTTTTCGTGGGGTTTCAAGCTGAGATATGCATTTTCTATGATAATCTTTGTGAGACTTCTGTCCGAAGTATGCAGAGTAATCGAGATCGTACTTTTCGAGCTATTTAATGCGACAAACACGTTTTCTGGGGTTTTCACCACTCCACAGTTCGTTGGATATGCAGAACAGGAGATATCTTGGTTTTCGTGGGGTTTCTAGCAGAGATATGCATTTTCTGCGATAATCTTGGTGAGACTTCTGTCCGAAGTATGCAGAGTCATCGAGATCGCTCTTTTCGAGCTATTTAATGCGAGAAACAAGTTATCTGGTGTTTTCACCACTCCGCAGTGCGTTTGATATGCAGAACCAGCGATATCTTGGTTTTCGTGGGGTTTCAAGCTCAGATATGCATTTTCTGCGATAATCTTGGTGAGACTTCTGTCCGAAGTATGCAGAGTCATCGAGATCGTACTTTTCGAGCTATTTAATGCGACAAACACGTTTTCTGGGGTTTTCACCACTCCACAGTTCGTTAGATATGCAGAACAGGAGATATCTTGGTTTTCGTGGGGTTTCTAGCAGAGATATGCATTTTCTGCGATAATCTTGGTGAGACCTCTGTCCGAAGTATGCAGAAACATGGAGATCGCTCTTTTCGACCTATTGAATGCGAGAAACACGTTATCTGGTGTTTTCAACACTCCACAGTGCGTTTGATATGCAGAACCAGCGAAATCTTGGTTTTCGTTGGGTTTCAAGCTGAGATATGCATTTTTTACGATAATCATGGTGAGACTTCTGTCCGAAGTATGCAGAATCATCGAGATCGCACTTTTCCAGCTATTTAATGCGACAAACACGTTATCTGGTGTTTTCAGCACTCCACAGTGCGTTCGATATGCAGAACCAGCGATATCTGGGTTTTCGTGGGGTTTCAAGCTGAGATATGCATTTTTTACGATAATCTTGATGAGACTTCTGTCCGAAGTATGCAGAAACATCGAGATCGCACTTTTCGAGCTATTTAATGCGACAAACACGTTATCTGGTGTTTTCAGCACTCCACAGTGCGTTTGATATGCAGAACCAGCGAAATCTTGGTTTTCGTGGGGTTTCAAGCTGAGATATGCATTTTTTTACGATAATCTTGGTGAGACTTCTGTCCGAAGTATGCTTAATCATCGAGATCGCTCGTTTCGAGCTATTTAATGCGAGAAACAAGTTATCTGGTGTTTTCACCACTCCACAGTGCGTTTGATATGCAGAAACAGCGATATCTTGGTTTTCGTGGGGTTTCAAGCTGAGATATGCATTTTTTACGATAATCATGGTGAGACTTCTGTCCGAAGTATGCAGAATCATCGAGATCGCACTTTTCAAGCTATTTAATGCGAGAAACAAGTTATCTGGTGTTTTCACCACTCCACAGTGCGTTTGATATGCAGAACCACCGATATCTTGGTTTACGTGGGGTTTCAAGCTCAGATATGCATTTTCTGCGATAATCTTGGTGAGACTTCAGTCCGAAGTATGCAGAATCATCGAGATCGTACTATTCGAGGTATTTAATGCGAAAAACACGTTATCTGGTGTTTTCACCACTCCACAGTGCGTTTGATATGCAGAACCAGCGAAATCTTGGTTTTCGTGGGGTTTCTAGCTGAGATATGCATTTTCTGCGATAATCATGGTGAGACTTCTGTCCGAAGTATGCAGAATCATCGCGATCGCTCTTATCGAGCTATTTAATGCGAGAAACACGTTATCTGGTGTTTTCAGCACTCCACAGTGCGTTTGATATGCAGAACCGGCGACATCTTGGTTTTCGTGGGGTTTCTAGCAGAGATATGCATTTTCTGCGATAATCTTGGTGAGACTTCTGTCCGAAGTATGCAGAGTCATCGAGATCGCTCTTTTCGAGCTATTTAATGCGAGAAACACGTTTTTTGGGGTTTTCACCACTCCACAGTTCGTTGGATATGCAGAACAGGAGATATCTTGGTTTTCGTGGGGTTTCTAGCAGAGATATGCATTTTCTGCGATAATCTAGGTGAGACTTCTGTCCGAAGTATGCTTAATCATCGAGATCGCTCGTTTCGAGCTATTTAATGCGACAAACACGTTATCTGGTGTTTTCAGCACACCACAGTGCGTTTCATATGCAGAACCAGCGAAATCTTGGTTTTCGTGGGGTTTCAAGCTGAGATATGCATTTTTTACGATAATCTTGGTGAGACTTCTGTCCGAAGTATGCTTAATCATCGAGATCGCTCTATTCGAGCTATTTAATGCGAGAAACACGTTATCTGGTGTTTTCACCACTCCACAGTGCGTATGATATACAGAACCGACGATATCTTGGTTTTCGTGGGGTTTCAAGCTCAGATATGCATTTTCTGCGATAATCATGGTGAGACTTCTGTCCGAAGTATGCAGAGTCATCGAGATCGTACTATTCGAGCTATTTAATGCGAAAAACACGTTATCTGGTGTTTTCACCACTCCACAGTGCGTATGATATGCAGAACCGACGATATCTTGGTTTTCGTGGGGTTTCAAGCTCAGATATGCATTTTCTGCGATAATCTTGGTGAGACTTCAGTCCGAAGTATGCAGAAACATGGAGATCGCTCTTTTCGACCTATTGAATGCGAGAAACACGTTATCTGGTGTTTTCACCGCTCCACAGTGCGTTTGATATGCAGAACCAGCGAAATCTTGGTTTTCGTTGGGTTTCAAGCTGAGATATGCATTTTTTACGATAATCATGGTGAGACTTCTGTCCGAAGTATGCAGAATCATCGAGATCGCACTTTTCGAGCTATTTAATGCGACAAACACGTTATCTGGTGTTTTCAGCACACCACAGTGCGTTTGATATGCAGAACCAGCGAAATCTTGGTTTTCGTGGGGTTTCAAGCTGAGATATGCATTTTTTACGATAATCTTGGTGAGACTTCTGTCCGAAGTATGCTTAATCATCGAGATCGCTCTATTCGAGCTATTTAATGCGAGAAACACGTTATCTGGTGTTTTCACCACTCCACAGTGCGTATGATATACAGAACCGACGATATCTTGGTTTTCGTGGGGTTTCAAGCTCAGATATGCATGTTCTGCGATAATCATGGTGAGACTTCTGTCCGAAGTATGCAGAGTCTTCGAGATCGCTCTTTTCGAGCTATTTAATGCGAGAAACAAGTTATCTGGTGTTTTCACCACTCCGCAGTGCGTTTGATATGCAGAACCAGCGATATCTTGGTTTTCGTGGGGTTTCAAGCTCAGATATGCATTTTCTGCGATAATCTTGGTGTAGACTTCTGTCCGAAGTATGCAGAGTCATCGAGATCGTACTCTTCGAGCTATTTAATGCGACAAACACGTTTTCTGGGGTTTTCACCACTCCACAGTTCGTTGGATATGCAGAACAGGAGATATCTTGGTTTTCGTGGGGTTTCTAGCAGAGATATGCATTTTCTGCGATTATCTTGGTGAGACCTGTGTCCGAAGTATGCAGAAACATCGAGATGGCTCTTTTCGACCTATTTAATGCGAGAAACACGTTATCTGGTGTTTTCAGCACTCCACAGTGCGTTTGATATGCAGAACCAGCGATATCTTGGTTTACGTGGGGTTTCAAGCTCAGATATGCATTTTCTGCGATAATCTTGGTGAGACTTCAGTCCGAAGTATGCAGAATCATCGAGATCGTACTATTCGAGCTATTTAATGCGAAAAACACGTTATCTGGTGTTTTCACCACTCCACAGTGCGTATGATATGCAGAACCGACGATATCTTGGTTTTCGTGGGGTTTCAAGCTCAGATATGCATTTGCTGCGATAATCTTGGTGAGACTTCTGTCCGAAGTATGCAGAGTCATCGAGATCGTACTTTTCGAGCTATTTAATGCGACAAACACGTTTTCTGGGGTTTTCACCACTCCACAGTTCGTTGGATATGCAGAACAGGAGATATCTTGGTTTTCGTGGGGTTTCTAGCAGAGATATGCATTTTCTGCGATAATCATGGTGAGACCTCTGTCCGAAGTATGCAGAAACATGGAGATCGCTCTTTTCGACCTATTGAATGCGAGAAACACGTTATCTGGTGTTTTCACCACTCCACAGTGCGTTTGATATGCAGAACCAGCGAAATCTTGGTTTTCGTTGGGTTTCAAGCTGAGATATGCATTTTTTACGATAATCATGGTGAGACTTCTGTCCGAAGTATGCAGAATCATCGAGATCGCACTTTTCGAGCTATTTAATGCGACAAACACGTTATCTGGTGTTTTCAGCACACCACAGTGCGTTTGATATGCAGAACCAGCGAAATCTTGGTTTTCGTGGGGTTTCAAGCTGAGATATGCATTTTTTACGATAATCTTGGTGAGACTTCTGTCCGAAGTATGCTTAATCATCGAGATCGCTCTATTCGAGCTATTTAATGCGAGAAACACGTTATCTGGTGTTTTCACCACTCCACAGTGCGTATGATATGCAGAACCGACGATATCTTGGTTTTCGTGGGGTTTCAAGCTCAGATATGCATTTTCTGCGATAATCTTGGTGAGACTTCTGTCCGAAGTATGCAGAGTCATCGAGATCGCTCTTTTCGAGCTATTTAATGCGAGAAACAAGTTATCTGGTGTTTTCACCACTCCGCATTGCGTTTGATATGCAGAACCAGCGATATCTTGGTTTTCGTGGGGTTTCAAGCTCAGATATGCATTTTCTGCGATAATCTTGGTGAGACTTCTGTCCGAAGTATGCAGAGTCATCGAGATCGTACTTTTCGAGCTATTCAATGCGAGAAACACGTTTTCTGGGGTTTTCACCAATCCACAGTTCGTTGGATATGCAGAACAGGAGATATCTTGGTTTTCGTGGGGTTTCTAGCAGAGATATGCATTTTCTGCGATAATCTAGGTGAGACTTCAGTCCGAAGAATGCTTAATCATCGAGATCGCTCGTTTCGAGCTATTTAATGCGAGAAACAAGTTATCTGGTGTTTTCACCACTCCACAGTGCGTTTGATATGCAGAAACAGCGATATCTTGGTTTTCGTGGGGTTTCAAGCTGAGATATGCATTTTTTACGATAATCATGGTGAGACTTCTGTCCGAAGTATGCAGAATCATCGAGATCGCACTTTTCGAGCTATTTAATGCGACAAACACGTTATCTGGTGTTTTCAGCACTCCACAGTGCGTTCGATATGCAGAACCAGCGATATCTGGGTTTACGTGGGGTTTCAAGCTGAGATATGCATTTTTTACGATAATCTTGGTGAGACTTCTGTCCGAAGTATGCAGAATCATCGAGATCGCACTTTTCGAGCTATTTAATGCGACAAACACGTTATCTGGTGTTTTCAGCACTCCACAGTGCGTTTGATATGCAGAACCAGCGAAATCTTGGTTTTCGTGGGGTTTCAAGCTGAGATATGCATTTTTTTACGATAATCTTGGTGAGACTTCTGTCCGAAGTATGCTTAATCATCGAGATCACTCTATTCGAGATATTTAATGCGAGAAACACGTTATCTGGTGTTTTCACCACTCCGCAGTGCGTTTGATATGCAGAACCAGCGATATCTTGGTTTTCGTGGGGTTTCAAGCTCAGATATGCATTTTCTGCGATAATCTTGGTGAGACTTCTGTCCGAAGTATGCAGAGTCATCGAGATCGCTCTATTCGAGATATTTAATGCGAGAAACACGTTATCTGGTGTTTTCACCACTCCGCAGTGCGTTTGATATGCAGAACCAGCGATATCTTGGTTTTCGTGGGGTTTCAAGCTCAGATATGCATTTTCTGCGATAATCTTGGTGAGACTTCTGTCCGATGTATGCAGAGTCATCGAGATCGTACTTTTCGAGCTATTTAATGCGACAAACACGTTTTCTGGGGTTTTCACCACTCCACAGTTCGTTGGATATGCAGAACAGGAGATATCTTGGTTTTCGTGGGGTTTCTAGCAGAGATATGCATTTTCTGCGATAATCTTGGTGAGACCTGTGTCCGAAGTATGCAGAAACATCGAGATCGCTCTTTTCGACCTATTTAATGCGACAAACACGTTTTCTGGGGTTTTCACCACTCCACAGTTCGTTGGATATGCAGAACAGGAGATATCTTGGTTTTCGTGGGGTTTCTAGCAGAGATATGCATTTTCTGCGATAATCATGGTGAGACCTCTGTCCGAAGTATGCAGAAACATGGAGATCGCTCTTTTCGACCTATTGAATGCGAGAAACACGTTATCTGGTGTTTTCACCACTCCACAGTGCGTTTGATATGCAGAACCAGCGAAATCTTGGTTTTCGTTGGGTTTCAAGCTGAGATATGCATTTTTTACGATAATCATGGTGAGACTTCTGTCCGAATTAGGCTGAATCATCGAGATCGCTCTTTTCGAGCTAGTTAAGGCGAGAAAAACCTTGTCAGGGGTTTTCACCACTCCACAGTGCGTTTGATATGCAGAACCAGCGATATCTTGGCTTTCGTTGGGTTTCAAGCTGAGATATGCATTTTCTGCGATAATCTTGGTGAGACTTCTGTCCGAAGTATGCAGAGTCATCGAGATCGCTCTTATCGAGCTATTTAATGCGAGAAACACGTTATCTGGTGTTTTCAGCACTCCACAGTGCGTTTGATATGCAGAAACGGCGACATCTTGATGTTCGTGAGGTTTCAAGCTGAGATATGCATTTTCTGCGATAATATTGGTGAGACTTCTGTCCGAAGTATGCAGAATCATCGATATCGCTCTTTTAGAGCTATTTAATGCGAGCAACACGTTATGTGGTGTATTCACCACTCCACAGTACGTTAGACATGCAGAACCGGAGGTATCTTCGTTTCGGTCGGGTTTCAAGCTGAGGTATGCATTTTCTACGACAATATTGGTGAGACCTCTGTCAGAAGTATGCAGAACCTTCGAGAACGCTCTTTTCGAGCTACTTAATGCGAGAAACACGTTTTCTGGTGTTTTAACCACCCCACAGTGCGTTTGATATGCAGAACCGGCGAAATCGTGGTTTTCGTCGGGTTTCAAGCTGAGATATGCATTTTCTGCGATAATATTGGTGAGACTTCTGTCCGAAGTATGCAGAATCATCGATATCGCTCTTTTCGAGCTATTTAATGCGAGAAACACGTTATCTGGTGTTTTCAGCACTCCACAGTGCGTTTGATATGCAGAAACGGCGACATCTTGGTTTTCGTGGGGTTTCAAGCTGAGATATGCATTTCCTGCGATAATCTTGGTGAGACTCCTGTCCGAAGTATGCTGAATCATCGAGATCGCTCTTTTCGAGCTATTTAATGCGAAAAACACGTTCTCTGGTTATTTTCACCACTCCACAGTGCGTTTGATATGCAGAACCGGCAATATCTTGATTTTCGTGAGGTTTCGAGTTGAGATATGCATTTTCTGCGATAATTTTGGTGAGACTTCTGTCAGAAGTATGCAGAATCTTCGAGAACGCTCTTTTCGAGCTACTTAATGCGCGAAACACGTTTTCTGCTGTTTTCACCACTCCACGGTACGTTTGATGTGCAGAACCGGAGATAACTCGGTTTTCGTCGGGTTTCAAGCTGAGATATGCATTTTCTACGATAATCTTGGTGAGACTTCTGTCAGAAGTATGCAGGATCTTCGAGAACGCTCTTTTCGAGCTAGTTAAAGCGAGGAAAACCTTATCCGGTGTTTTCACTACTCCACAGTGCGTTTGATATGCAAAACCGGCGATATTTTGGTTTTCGTCAGGTTTCAAGCTGAGATATGCATTTTCCACGATAATCTTGGTGAAACATCTGTCCGAAGTATGCAGAAACATCGGGAGCGCTCTTTTCGAGCTATTTAATGCGAGAAACACGTTATCTGGTGTTTTCACCACTCCACAGTTCGTTGGATATGCAGAACAGGAGATATCTTGGTTTTCGTGGGGTTTCAAGCTTGGATATGCATTTCCTGAGATAATCTTGGTGAGACTTCTGTCCGAAGTATGCTGAATCATCTAGAACGCTCTTTTCGAGCTATTTAATTCGAGAAACACGTTATCTGGTGTTTTCACCACTCCACAGTGCGTTTGACATGCAGAACCGGAGATATCTTTGTTTCGGTCGGGTTTCAAGCTGAGATATGCATTTTCTACGATAATCCTGGTGAGACTTCTGTCAGAATTATGCAGAATCTTCGAGAACGCTCTTTTCGAGCTACTTAATGCGCGAAACACGTTTTCTGGTGTTTTCACCACTCCACGGTACGTTTGATGTGCAGAACCGGAGATATATCGGTTTTCGTCGGGTTTCAAGCTGAGATATGCATTTTCTACGATAATCTTGGTGAGACTTCTGTAAGAAGTATGCAGGATCTTCGAGAACGCTCTTTTCGAGCTACTTAATGCGAGAAACACGTTTTCTGGTGTTTTCACCACTCCACAGTAGGTTTGATATGCAGAACCGGCGATATTTTGGTTTTCGTCGGGTTTCAAGCTGAGATATGCATTTTCTACGATAATCTTGGTGAAACATCTGTCCGAAGTATGCAGAAACATCGAGAGCGCTCTTTTCGAGCTATTTAATGCGAGAAACTCGTTTTCTGGGGTTTTTACCACTCCACAGTTCGTTGGATATGCAGAACCGGAGATATCTTGGTTTTCGTGGGGTTTCAAGCTGGGATATGCATTTCCTGCGATAATCTTGGTGAGACTTCTGTCCGAAGTATGCTGAATCATCCAGAACGCTCTTTTCGAGCTATTTAATGCGAGAAACACGTTATCTGGTGTTTTCACCACTCCACAGTGCGTTTGACATGCAGAACCAGCGATATCTTGGTTTTCGTGGGGTTTCAAGCTGAAATATGCATTTTCTGCGATAATATTGGTGAGACTTCAGTCAGAAGTATGCAGAATCATCTAGATCGCTCTTTTGGAGCTACTTAATGCACGAAACACGTTTTCTGGTGTTTTCACCACTCCACAGTACGTTTCACATGCAGAACCGGAGATATCTTGGTTTCGGTCGGGTTTCAAGCTGAGATATGCATTTTCTACGATAATCCTGGTGGGACTTCTGTCAGAATTATGCAGAATCTTCGAGAACGCTCTTTTCGAGCTAGTTAGTGCGAGAAACACGTTATCTGGTGTTTTCACCACTCCACAGTGCGTTTGATATGCAGAACAGTAGATATCTTGGTTTTCGTGGGGTTTCAAGCTGAGATATGCATTTTCTGCGATAATCTTGTTGAGACTTCTGTCCGAAGTATGCAGAATCATCGAGATCGCTCGTTTCGAGCTATTCAATGCGAGAAACACGTTATCTGGTGTTTTCACCACTCCACAGTGCGTTTGATATGCAGAACCGGCGATACCTTGGTTTTCGTGGGGTTTCAAGCAGAGATATGCATTTTCTGCTATAATCTTGGTGAGACTTCTGTCGGAAGTATGCTGAATCATCGAGATCTCTCTTTTCGAGCTAGTTAGTGCGAGAAACAAGTTATCTGGTGTTTTCACAACTCCACAGTGCGTTTGATATGCAGAACAGTAAATACCTTGGTTTTCGTGGGGTTTCAAGCTGAGATATGCATTTTCTGCGATAATCTTGTTGAGACTTCTGTCCGAAGTATGCAGAATCATCGAGATTGCTCGATTCGAGCTATTTAATGCGAGAAACACGTTATCTGGTGTTTTCACCACTCCACAGTGCGTTGGATATGCAGAACCGGAGATATTTTGGTTTTCGTCGGGTTTCAAGCTGAGATATGCATTTTCTACGATAAGCTTGGTGAAACATCTGTCCGAAGTATGCAGAAACGTCGAGAGCGCTCTTTTCGAGCTATTTAATGCGAGAAACACGTTTTCTGGGGTTTTGACCACTCCACAGTGCGTTGGATATGCAGAACCGGAGATAACTCGGTTTTCGTCGGGTTTCAAGCTGAGATATGTATTTTGTACGATAATTTTGGTGAGACTTCTGTCCGAAGTATGCAGAATCATCGAGATCGCTCGTTTCGAGCTATTTAATGCGAGAAACACGTTATCTGGTGTTTTCACCACTCCACAGTGCGTTTGATATGCAGAACAGGCGATATCTTGGTTTTCGTGGGGTTTCAAGCTGAGATATGCATTTCCTGCGATAATCTTGGTGAGACTCCTGTCCGAAGTATGCTGAATCATCGAGATCGCTCTTTTCGAGCTATTTAATGCGAAAAACACGTTCTCTGGTTATTTTCACCACTCCACAGTGCGTTTGATATGCAGAACCGGCAACATCTTGATTTTCGTGAGGTTTCGAGTTGAGATATGCATTTTCTGCGATAATTTTGGTGAGACTTCTGTCAGAAGTATGCAGAATCTTCGAGAACGCTCTTTTCGAGCTACTTAATGCGCGAAACACGTTTTCTGCTGTTTTCACCACTCCACGGTACGTTTGATGTGCAGAACCGGAGATAACTCGGTTTTCGTCGGGTTTCAAGCTGAGATATGCATTTTCTACGATAATCTTGGTGAGACTTCTGTCAGAAGTATGCAGGATCTTCGAGAACGCTCTTTTCGAGCTAGTTAAAGCGAGGAAAACCTTATCCGGTGTTTTCACTACTCCACAGTGCGTTTGATATGCAAAACCGGCGATATTTTGGTTTTCGTCAGGTTTCAAGCTGAGATATGCATTTTCCACGATAATCTTGGTGAAACATCTGTCCGAAGTATGCAGAAACATCGGGAGCGCTCTTTTCGAGCTATTTAATGCGAGAAACACGTTATCTGGTGTTTTCACCACTCCACAGTTCGTTGGATATGCAGAACAGGAGATATCTTGGTTTTCGTGGGGTTTCTAGCAGAGATATGCATTTTCTGCGATAATCTTGGTGAGACTTCTGTCCGAAGTATGCAGAGTCATCGAGATCGCTCTTTTCGAGCTATTTAATGCGAGAAACAAGTTATCTGGTGTTTTCACCACTCCACAGTGCGTATGATATGCAGAACCGACGATATCTTGGTTTTCGTGGGGTTTCAAGCTCAGATATGCATTTTCTGCGATAATCTTGGTGAGACTTCTGTCCGAAGTATGCAGAAACATGGAGATCGCTCTTTTCGACCTATTGAATGCGAGAAACACGTTATCTGGTGTTTTCACCACTCCACAGTGCGTTTGATATGCAGAACCAGCGAAATCTTGGTTTTCGTTGGGTTTCAAGCTGAGATATGCATTTTTTACGATAATCATGGTGAGACTTCTGTCCGAAGTATGCAGAATCATCGAGATCGCACTTTTCGAGCTATTTAATGCGACAAACACGTTATCTGGTGTTTTCAGCACACCACAGTGCGTTTGATATGCAGAACCAGCGAAATCTTGGTTTTCGTGGGGTTTCAAGCTGAGATATGCATTTTTTACGATAATCTTGGTGAGACTTCTGTCCGAAGTATGCTTAATCATCGAGATCGCTCTATTCGAGCTATTTAATGCGAGAAACACGTTATCTGGTGTTTTCACCACTCCACAGTGCGTATGATATACAGAACCGACGATATCTTGGTTTTCGTGGGGTTTCAAGCTCAGATATGCATTTTCTGCGATAATCATGGTGAGACTTCTGTCCGAAGTATGCAGAGTCATCGAGATCGCTCTTTTCGAGCTATTTAATGCGAGAAACAAGTTATCTGGTGTTTTCACCACTCCGCAGTGCGTTTGATATGCAGAACCAGCGAAATCTTGGTTTTCGTGGGGTTTCAAGCTCAGATATGCATTTTCTGCGATAATCTTGGTGAGACTTCTGTCCGAAGTATGCTTAATCATCGAGATCGCTCTATTCGAGATATTTAATGCGAGAAACACGTTATCTGGTGTTTTCACCACTCCACAGTGCGTATGATATGCAGAACCGACGATATCTTGGTTTTCGTGGGGTTTCAAGCTCTGATATGCATTTTCTGCGATAATCTTGGTGAGACTTCTGTCCGAAGTATGCAGAGTAATCGAGATCGTACTTTTCGAGCTATTTAATGCGACAAACACGTTTTCTGGGGTTTTCACCACTCCACAGTTCGTTGGATATGCAGAACAGGAGATATCTTGGTTTTCGTGGGGTTTCTAGCAGAGATATGCATTTTCTGCGATAATCTTGGTGAGACTTCTGTCCGAAGTATGCAGAGTCATCGAGATCGCTCTTTTCGAGCTATTTAATGCGAGAAACAAGTTATCTGGTGTTTTCACCACTCCGCAGTGCGTTTGATATGCAGAACCAGCGATATCTTGGTTTTCGTGGGGTTTCAAGCTCAGATATGCATTTTCTGCGATAATCTTGGTGAGACTTCTGTCCGAAGTATGCAGAGTCATCGAGATCGTACTTTTCGAGCTATTTAATGCGACAAACACGTTTTCTGGGGTTTTCACCACTCCACAGTTCGTTAGATATGCAGAACAGGAGATATCTTGGTTTTCGTGGGGTTTCTAGCAGAGATATGCATTTTCTGCGATAATCTTGGTGAGACCTCTGTCCGAAGTATGCAGAAACATGGAGATCGCTCTTTTCGACCTATTGAATGCGAGAAACACGTTATCTGGTGTTTTCAACACTCCACAGTGCGTTTGATATGCAGAACCAGCGAAATCTTGGTTTTCGTTGGGTTTCAAGCTGAGATATGCATTTTTTACGATAATCATGGTGAGACTTCTGTCCGAAGTATGCAGAATCATCGAGATCGCACTTTTCCAGCTATTTAATGCGACAAACACGTTATCTGGTGTTTTCAGCACTCCACAGTGCGTTCGATATGCAGAACCAGCGATATCTGGGTTTTCGTGGGGTTTCAAGCTGAGATATGCATTTTTTACGATAATCTTGATGAGACTTCTGTCCGAAGTATGCAGAAACATCGAGATCGCACTTTTCGAGCTATTTAATGCGACAAACACGTTATCTGGTGTTTTCAGCACTCCACAGTGCGTTTGATATGCAGAACCAGCGAAATCTTGGTTTTCGTGGGGTTTCAAGCTGAGATATGCATTTTTTTACGATAATCTTGGTGAGACTTCTGTCCGAAGTATGCTTAATCATCGAGATCGCTCGTTTCGAGCTATTTAATGCGAGAAACAAGTTATCTGGTGTTTTCACCACTCCACAGTGCGTTTGATATGCAGAAACAGCGATATCTTGGTTTTCGTGGGGTTTCAAGCTGAGATATGCATTTTTTACGATAATCATGGTGAGACTTCTGTCCGAAGTATGCAGAATCATCGAGATCGCACTTTTCAAGCTATTTAATGCGAGAAACAAGTTATCTGGTGTTTTCACCACTCCACAGTGCGTTTGATATGCAGAACCACCGATATCTTGGTTTACGTGGGGTTTCAAGCTCAGATATGCATTTTCTGCGATAATCTTGGTGAGACTTCAGTCCGAAGTATGCAGAATCATCGAGATCGTACTATTCGAGGTATTTAATGCGAAAAACACGTTATCTGGTGTTTTCACCACTCCACAGTGCGTTTGATATGCAGAACCAGCGAAATCTTGGTTTTCGTGGGGTTTCAAGCTGAGATATGCATTTTTTTACGATAATCTTGGTGAGACTTCTGTCCGAAGTATGCTTAATCATCGAGATCGCTCGTTTCCAGCTATTTAATGCGAGAAACAAGTTATCTGGTGTTTTCACTACTCCACAGTGCGTTTGATATGCAGAAACAGCGATATTTTGGTTTTCGTGGGGTTTCAAGCTGAGATATGCATTTTTTTACGATAATCTTGGTGAGACTTCTGTCCGAAGTATGCTTAATCATCGAGATCGCTCGTTTCGAGCTATTTAATGCGAGAAACAAGTTATCTGGTGTTTTCACCACTCCACAGTGCGTTTGATATGCAGAACCAGCGATATCTTGGTTTACGTGGGGTTTCAAGCTCAGATATGCATTTTCTGCGATAATCTTGGTGAGACTTCAGTCCGAAGTATGCAGAATCATCGAGATCGCACTTTTCGAGCTATTTAATGCGACAAACACGTTATCTGGTGTTTTCACCACTCCGCAGTGCGTTTGATATGCAGAACCAGCGATATCTTGGTTTTCGTGGGGTTTCAAGCTCAGATATGCATTTTCTGCGATAATCTTGGTGAGACTTCTGTCCGAAGTATGCAGAGTCATCGAGATCGTACTTTTCGAGCTATTTAATGCGACAAACACGTTTTCTGGGGTTTTCACCACTCCACAGTTCGTTGGATATGCAGAACAGGAGATATCTTGGTTTTCGTGGGGTTTCTAGCAGAGATATGCATTTTCTGCGATAATCTTGGTGAGACCTCTGTCCGAAGTATGCAGAAACATGGAGATCGCTCTTTTCGACCTATTGAATGCGAGAAACACGTTATCTGGTGTTTTCACCACTCCACAGTGCGTATGATATGCAGAACCGACGATATCTTGGTTTTCGTGGGGTTTCAAGCTCAGATATGCATTTTCTGCGATAATCTTGGTGAGACTTCTGTCCGAAGTATGCAGAGTCATCGAGATCGCTCTTTTCGAGCTATTTAATGCGAGAAACAAGTTATCTGGTATTTTCACCACTCCGCAGTGCGTTTGATATGCAGAACCAGCGATATCTTGGTTTTCGTGGGGTTTCAAGCTCAGATATGCATTTTCTGCGATAATCTTGGTGAGACTTCTGTCCGAAGTATGCAGAGTCATCGAGATCGTACTTTTCGATCTATTCAATGCGAGAAACACGTTTTCTGGGGTCTTCACCACTCCACAGTTCGTTGGATATGCAGAACAGGAGATATCTTGGTTTTCGTGGGGTTTCTAGCAGAGATATGCATTTTCTGCGATAATCTAGGTGAGACTTCTGTCCGAAGTATGCTTAATCATCGAGATCGCTCGTTTCGAGCTATTTAATGCGAGAAACAAGTTATCTGGTGTTTTCACCACTCCACAGTGCGTTTGATATGCAGAAACAGCGATATCTTGGTTTTCGTGGGGTTTCAAGCTGAGATATGCATTTTTTACGATAATCATGGTGAGACTTCTGTCCGAAGTATGCAGAGTCATCGAGATCGTACTTTTCGAGCTATTTAATGCGACAAACACGTTTTCTGGGGTTTTCACCACTCCACAGTTCGTTGGATATGCAGAACAGGAGATATCTTGGTTTTCGTGGGGTTTCAAGCTCAGATATGCATTTTCTGCGATAATCTTGGTGAGACTTCTGTCCGAAGTATGCAGAGTCATCGAGATCGCTCTTTTCGAGCTATTTAATGCGAGAAACAAGTTATCTGGTGTTTTCACCACTCCGCAGTGCGTTTGATATGCAGAACCAGCGATATCTTGGTTTTCGTGGGGTTTCAAGCTCAGATATGCATTTTCTGCGATAATCTTGGTGAGACTTCTGTCCGAAGTATGCAGAGTCATCGAGATCGTACTTTTCGAGCTATTCAATGCGACAAACACGTCATCTGGTGTTTTCAGCACACCACAGTGCGTTTGATATGCAGAACCAGCGAAATCTTGGTTTTCGTGGGGTTTCTAGCAGAGATATGCATTTTCTGCGATAATCTAGGTGAGACTTCTGTCCGAAGTATGCTTAATCATCGAGATCGCACTTTTCGAGCTATTTAATGCGAGAAACACGTTATCTGGTGTTTTCACCACTCCACAGTGCGTATGATATGCAGAACCGACGATATCTTGGTTTTCGTGCGGTTTCAAGCTCAGATATGCATTTTCTGCGATAATCTTGGTGAGACTTCTATCCGAAGTATGCAGAGTCATCGAGATCGTACTTTTCGAGCTATTTAATGCGAGAAACACGTTATCTGGTGTTTTCACCACTCCACAGTGCGTATGATATGCAGAACCGACGATATCTTGGTTTTCGTGGGGTTTCAAGCTCAGATATGCATTTTCTGCGATAATCTTGGTGAGACTTCTGTCCGAAGTATGCAGAGTCATCGAGATCGTACTTTTCGAGCTATTTAATGCGAGAAACACGTTTTCTGGGGTTTTCACCACTCCACAGTTCGTTGTATATGCAGAACAGGAGATATCTTGGTTTTCGTGGGGTTTCTAGCAGTGAAATGCATTTTCTGCGATAATCTTGGTGAGACCTCGGTCCGAAGTATGCAGAAACATCGAGATCGCTCTTTTCGACCTATTTAATGCGAGAAACACGTTATCTGGTATTTTCACCACTCCACAGTGCGTTTGATATGCAGAACCAGCGAAATCTTGGTTATCGTGGGGTTTCAAGCTGAGATATGCATTTTTTACGATCATCATGGTGAGACCTCTGTCCGAAGTATGCAGAAACATCGAGATCGCTCTTTTCGAAATTTTTAATTCGAGAAACACGTTATCGGGTGTTTACACCACTCCACAGTGCGGTTGATATGCATAACCAGCGAAATCTTGGTTTTCGTGTGGCTTCAAGCTCAGATATGCATTTTCTGCGATAATCATGGTGAGACTTCTGTCCGAAGTATGCAGAATCATCGAGATCGCACTTTTCGAGCTATTTAATGCGAGAAACACGTTATCTGGTGTTTTCACCACTCCACAGTGCGTATGATATGCAGAACCGACGATATCTTGGTTTTCGTGGGGTTTCTAGCAGAGATATGCATTTTCTGCGATAATCTTGGTGAGACTTCTGTCCGAAGTATGCAGAGTCATCGAGATCGCTCTTTTCGAGCTATTTAATGCGAGAAACACGTTTTCTGGGGTTTTCACCACTCCACAGTTCGTTGGATATGCAGAACAGGAGATATCTTGGTTTTCGTGGGGTTTCTAGCAGAGATATGCATTTTCTGCGATAATCTAGGTGAGACTTCTGTCCGAAGTATGCTTAATCATCGAGATCGCTCGTTTCGAGCTATTTAATGCGACAAACACGTTATCTGGTGTTTTCAGCACACCACAGTGCGTTTGATATGCAGAACCAGCGAAATCTTGGTTTTCGTGGGGTTTCAAGCTGAGATATGCATTTTTTACGATAATCTTGGTGAGACTTCTGTCCGAAGTATGCTTAATCATCGAGATCGCTCTATTCGAGCTATTTAATGCGAGAAACACGTTATCTGGTGTTTTCACCACTCCACAGTGCGTATGATATACAGAACCGACGATATCTTGGTTTTCGTGGGGTTTCAAGCTCAGATATGCATTTTCTGCGATAATCATGGTGAGACTTCTGTCCGAAGTATGCAGAGTCATCGAGATCGTACTATTCGAGCTATTTAATGCGAAAAACACGTTATCTGGTGTTTTCACCACTCCACAGTGCGTATGATATGCAGAACCGACGATATCTTGGTTTTCGTGGGGTTTCAAGCTCAGATATGCATTTTCTGCGATAATCTTGGTGAGACTTCAGTCCGAAGTATGCAGAAACATGGAGATCGCTCTTTTCGACCTATTGAATGCGAGAAACACGTTATCTGGTGTTTTCACCGCTCCACAGTGCGTTTGATATGCAGAACCAGCGAAATCTTGGTTTTCGTTGGGTTTCAAGCTGAGATATGCATTTTTTACGATAATCATGGTGAGACTTCTGTCCGAAGTATGCAGAATCATCGAGATCGCACTTTTCGAGCTATTTAATGCGACAAACACGTTATCTGGTGTTTTCAGCACACCACAGTGCGTTTGATATGCAGAACCAGCGAAATCTTGGTTTTCGTGGGGTTTCAAGCTGAGATATGCATTTTTTACGATAATCTTGGTGAGACTTCTGTCCGAAGTATGCTTAATCATCGAGATCGCTCTATTCGAGCTATTTAATGCGAGAAACACGTTATCTGGTGTTTTCACCACTCCACAGTGCGTATGATATACAGAACCGACGATATCTTGGTTTTCGTGGGGTTTCAAGCTCAGATATGCATGTTCTGCGATAATCATGGTGAGACTTCTGTCCGAAGTATGCAGAGTCTTCGAGATCGCTCTTTTCGAGCTATTTAATGCGAGAAACAAGTTATCTGGTGTTTTCACCACTCCGCAGTGCGTTTGATATGCAGAACCAGCGATATCTTGGTTTTCGTGGGGTTTCAAGCTCAGATATGCATTTTCTGCGATAATCTTGGTGTAGACTTCTGTCCGAAGTATGCAGAGTCATCGAGATCGTACTCTTCGAGCTATTTAATGCGACAAACACGTTTTCTGGGGTTTTCACCACTCCACAGTTCGTTGGATATGCAGAACAGGAGATATCTTGGTTTTCGTGGGGTTTCTAGCAGAGATATGCATTTTCTGCGATTATCTTGGTGAGACCTGTGTCCGAAGTATGCAGAAACATCGAGATGGCTCTTTTCGACCTATTTAATGCGAGAAACACGTTATCTGGTGTTTTCAGCACTCCACAGTGCGTTTGATATGCAGAACCAGCGATATCTTGGTTTACGTGGGGTTTCAAGCTCAGATATGCATTTTCTGCGATAATCTTGGTGAGACTTCAGTCCGAAGTATGCAGAATCATCGAGATCGTACTATTCGAGCTATTTAATGCGAAAAACACGTTATCTGGTGTTTTCACCACTCCACAGTGCGTATGATATGCAGAACCGACGATATCTTGGTTTTCGTGGGGTTTCAAGCTCAGATATGCATTTGCTGCGATAATCTTGGTGAGACTTCTGTCCGAAGTATGCAGAGTCATCGAGATCGTACTTTTCGAGCTATTTAATGCGACAAACACGTTTTCTGGGGTTTTCACCACTCCACAGTTCGTTGGATATGCAGAACAGGAGATATCTTGGTTTTCGTGGGGTTTCTAGCAGAGATATGCATTTTCTGCGATAATCATGGTGAGACCTCTGTCCGAAGTATGCAGAAACATGGAGATCGCTCTTTTCGACCTATTGAATGCGAGAAACACGTTATCTGGTGTTTTCACCACTCCACAGTGCGTTTGATATGCAGAACCAGCGAAATCTTGGTTTTCGTTGGGTTTCAAGCTGAGATATGCATTTTTTACGATAATCATGGTGAGACTTCTGTCCGAAGTATGCAGAATCATCGAGATCGCACTTTTCGAGCTATTTAATGCGACAAACACGTTATCTGGTGTTTTCAGCACACCACAGTGCGTTTGATATGCAGAACCAGCGAAATCTTGGTTTTCGTGGGGTTTCAAGCTGAGATATGCATTTTTTACGATAATCTTGGTGAGACTTCTGTCCGAAGTATGCTTAATCATCGAGATCGCTCTATTCGAGCTATTTAATGCGAGAAACACGTTATCTGGTGTTTTCACCACTCCACAGTGCGTATGATATGCAGAACCGACGATATCTTGGTTTTCGTGGGGTTTCAAGCTCAGATATGCATTTTCTGCGATAATCTTGGTGAGACTTCTGTCCGAAGTATGCAGAGTCATCGAGATCGCTCTTTTCGAGCTATTTAATGCGACAAACACGTTATCTGGTGTTTTCAGCACTCCACAGTGCGTTTGATATGCAGAACCAGCGAAATCTTGGTTTTCGTGGGGTTTCAAGCTGAGATATGCATTTTTTTACGATAATCTTGGTGAGACTTCTGTCCGAAGTATGCTTAATCATCGAGATCACTCTATTCGAGATATTTAATGCGAGAAACACGTTATCTGGTGTTTTCACCACTCCGCAGTGCGTTTGATATGCAGAACCAGCGATATCTTGGTTTTCGTGGGGTTTCAAGCTCAGATATGCATTTTCTGCGATAATCTTGGTGAGACTTCTGTCCGAAGTATGCAGAGTCATCGAGATCGCTCTATTCGAGATATTTAATGCGAGAAACACGTTATCTGGTGTTTTCACCACTCCGCAGTGCGTTTGATATGCAGAACCAGCGATATCTTGGTTTTCGTGGGGTTTCAAGCTCAGATATGCATTTTCTGCGATAATCTTGGTGAGACTTCTGTCCGATGTATGCAGAGTCATCGAGATCGTACTTTTCGAGCTATTTAATGCGACAAACACGTTTTCTGGGGTTTTCACCACTCCACAGTTCGTTGGATATGCAGAACAGGAGATATCTTGGTTTTCGTGGGGTTTCTAGCAGAGATATGCATTTTCTGCGATAATCTTGGTGAGACCTGTGTCCGAAGTATGCAGAAACATCGAGATCGCTCTTTTCGACCTATTTAATGCGACAAACACGTTTTCTGGGGTTTTCACCACTCCACAGTTCGTTGGATATGCAGAACAGGAGATATCTTGGTTTTCGTGGGGTTTCTAGCAGAGATATGCATTTTCTGCGATAATCATGGTGAGACCTCTGTCCGAAGTATGCAGAAACATGGAGATCGCTCTTTTCGACCTATTGAATGCGAGAAACACGTTATCTGGTGTTTTCACCACTCCACAGTGCGTTTGATATGCAGAACCAGCGAAATCTTGGTTTTCGTTGGGTTTCAAGCTGAGATATGCATTTTTTACGATAATCATGGTGAGACTTCTGTCCGAATTAGGCTGAATCATCGAGATCGCTCTTTTCGAGCTAGTTAAGGCGAGAAAAACCTTGTCAGGGGTTTTCACCACTCCACAGTGCGTTTGATATGCAGAACCAGCGATATCTTGGCTTTCGTTGGGTTTCAAGCTGAGATATGCATTTTCTGCGATAATCTTGGTGAGACTTCTGTCCGAAGTATGCAGAGTCATCGAGATCGCTCTTATCGAGCTATTTAATGCGAGAAACACGTTATCTGGTGTTTTCAGCACTCCACAGTGCGTTTGATATGCAGAAACGGCGACATCTTGATGTTCGTGAGGTTTCAAGCTGAGATATGCATTTTCTGCGATAATATTGGTGAGACTTCTGTCCGAAGTATGCAGAATCATCGATATCGCTCTTTTAGAGCTATTTAATGCGAGCAACACGTTATGTGGTGTATTCACCACTCCACAGTACGTTAGACATGCAGAACCGGAGGTATCTTCGTTTCGGTCGGGTTTCAAGCTGAGGTATGCATTTTCTACGACAATATTGGTGAGACCTCTGTCAGAAGTATGCAGAACCTTCGAGAACGCTCTTTTCGAGCTACTTAATGCGAGAAACACGTTTTCTGGTGTTTTAACCACCCCACAGTGCGTTTGATATGCAGAACCGGCGAAATCGTGGTTTTCGTCGGGTTTCAAGCTGAGATATGCATTTTCTGCGATAATATTGGTGAGACTTCTGTCCGAAGTATGCAGAATCATCGATATCGCTCTTTTCGAGCTATTTAATGCGAGAAACACGTTGTCTGGTGTTTTGACCACTCCACAGTGCGTTTGATATGTAGAGCCGCCGATAACTTGGTTTTCGTGGGGTTCCCAGCTGAAATATGCATTTTCTGCGATAATCTTGGTGTTTCATCTATGAGAAGTATGCAGAATCATCGAGAACGCTCCTTTCGAGCTAGTTAATGCGAGAAACACGTTTTTTGGTGTTTTCTCCACTCCACAGTGCGTATGATGTGCGGAACCGACGATATCCTGGTTTTCGTGGGGTTTCAAGCTCAGATATGCATTTTCTGCGATAATATTGGTGAGACTTCAGACAGAAGTATGCAGAATCATCTAGATCACTCTTTTCGAGCTATTTAATGCGAGAAACACGTTATCCGGTGTTTTCACCACTCCACAGTGGGTTTGATATGCAGAACTGGCGACATCTTGGATTTCGTCGGGTTTCAAGCTGAGATATGCATTTTCTACGATAATCTTGGTGAGACTTCTGTCAGAAGTTTGCAGAATCATCTAGATCGCTCGTTTCGAGATATTTAATGCGAAAAAACAAGTTTTCTGGTGTTTTCACCACTCCACAGTGCTTCTGATATGCAGAACCGGCGATATCTTGGTTTTCGTGGGGTTTCCAGCTGAGACATACATTTTCTGCGATAATCTTGGTGAGTCTTCTGTCAGAAGTATGCAGAATCTTCGAGATCGCTCTATTCGAGCTATTTAATGCGAGAAACACGTTATCTGGTTGTTTTCACCACTCCACAGTGCGTTTGATATGCAGAACCGGCGACATCTTGATTTTCGTGGGGTTTCTAGCTGAGATATGCATTTTCTGCGAAAATATTGGTGAGTCTTCTGTCCGAAGTATGCAGAGTCATCGAGGTCGTACTTTTCGAGCTATTTAATGCGAGAAACACGTTTTCTGGGGTTTTCACCACTCCACAGTTGGTTTGATATGCAGAACCGGCGATGTTTGGTTTTCGTCGGGTTTCAAGTTGAGATATGCATTTTCTACGATAATCTTGGTGAAACATCTGTCCGAAGTATGCAGAATCATCAAGATCGCTCTTTTCGAGCTATTTAATGCGAAAAAACAAGTTTTCTGGTGTTTTCACTACTCCACAGTGCGTTTGATATGCAGAACCGGAGATAATTTGGTTTTCCTGGGGTTTCAAGCTGAGATATGCATTTTCTGCGATAATCTTGGTGAGACTTCTGTCCGTAGTATGCAGAATCATCGCGATCGCTCTTATCGAGCTATTTAATGCGAGAAACACGTTATCTGGTGTTTTCAGCACTCTACAGTGCATTTGATATGCAGAACCGGCGACATCTTGATGTTCGTGAGGTTTCAAGCTGAGATATGCATTTTCTGCGATAATATTGGTGAGACTTCTGTCCGTAGTATGCAGAATCATCGCGATCGCTCTTATCGAGCTATTTAATGCGAGAAACACGTTATCTGGTGTTTTCAGCACTCCACAGTGCGTTTGATATGCAGAACCGGCGACATCTTGATGTTCGTGAGGTTTCAAGCTGAGATATGCATTTTCTGCGATAATATTGGTGAGACTTCTGTCCGAAGTATGCAGAATCATCGATATCGCTCTTTTAGAGCTATTTAATGCGAGCAACTCGTTATGTGGTGTATTCACCACTCCACAGTACGTTAGACATGCAGAACCGGAGGTATCTTCGTTTCGGTCGGGTTTCAAGCTGAGGTATGCATTTTCTACGACAATATTGGTGAGACCTCTGTCAGAAGTATGCAGAACACTCGAGAACGCTCTATTCGAGCTACTTAATGCGAGAAACACGTTTTCTGGTGTTTTCACCACCCCACAGTGCGTTTGATATGCAAAACCGGAGATATCTTGGTTTTCGTGGGGTTCCCAGCTGAAATATGCATTTTCTGCGATAATCTTGGTGTTTCATCTATGAGAAGTATGCAGAATCATCGAGAACGCTCCTTTCGAGCTAGTTAATGCGAGAAACACGTTTTCTGGTGTTTTCACCACTCCACAGTGCGTATGATGTGCAGAACCGACGATATCCTGGTTTTCGTGGGGTTTCAAGCTCAGATATGCATTTTCTGCGATAATATTGGTGAGACTTCAGACAGAAGTATGCAGAATCATCTAGATCACTCTTTTCGAGCTATTTAATGCGAGAAACACGTTATCCGGTGTTTTCACCACTCCACAGTGGGTTTGATATGCAGAACTGGCGACATCTTGGATTTCGTCGGGTTTCAAGCTGAGATATGCATTTTCTACGATAATCTTGGTGAGACTTCTGTCAGAAGGTTGCAGAATCATCTAGATCGCTCGTTTCGAGATATTTAATGCGAAAAAACAAGTTTTCTGGTGTTTTCACCACTCCACAGTGCGTCTGATATGCAGAACCGCCGATATCTTGGTTTTCGTGGGGTTTCCAGCTGAGACATACATTTTCTGCGATAATCTTGGTGAGTCTTCTGTCAGAAGTATGCAGAATCTTCGAGATCGCTCTATTCGAGCTATTTAACGCGAGAAACACGTTATCTGGTTGTTTTCACCACTCCACAGTGCGTTTGATATGCAGAACCGGCGACATCTTGATTTTCGTGGGGTTTCTAGCTGAGATATGCATTTTCTGCGAAAATATTGGTGAGTCTTCTGTCCGAAGTATGCAGAGTCATCGAGATAGTACTTTTCGAGCTATTTAATAGGAGAAACACGTTTTCTGGGGTTTTCACCCCTCCACAGTTGGTTTGATATGCAGAACCGGCGATGTTTGGTTTTCGTCGGGTTTCAAGTTGGGATATGCATTTTCTACGATAATCTTGGTGAAACATCTGTCCGAAGTATGCAGAATTATCAAGATCGCTCTTTTCGAGCTATTTAATGCGAAAAAACAAGTTTTCTGGTGTTTTCACCACTCCACAGTGCGTTTGATATGCAGAACCGGCGACATCTTGGATTTCGTCGGGGTTCAAGCTGAGATATGCAATTCCTGCGATAATCTTGGTGAGACTTCTGTCCGAAGTATGCTGAATCATCGAGATCGCTCGTTTCGAGCTATTTAATGCGAGAAACACGTTATCTGGTGTTTTCTCCACTCCACAGTGCGTATGATGTGCAGAACCAACGATATCCTGCTTTTCGTGGGGTTTCAAGCTAAGATATGCATTTTGTGCGATAATATTGGGGAGACTTCAGACAGAAGTATGCAGAATCATCGAGATCACACTTTTCGAGCTATTTAATGCGAAAAACACGTTATCTGGGGTTTTCACTACTCCACAGTTGGTTTGATATGCAGAACCGGAGATAATTTGGTTTTCCTGGGGTTTCAAGCTGAGATATGCATTTTCTGCGATAATCATGGTGAGACTTCTGTCCGAAGTATGCAGAATCATCGAGATCGCACTTTTCGAGCTATTTAATGCGAGAAACACGTTATCTGGTGTTTTCACCACTCCACAGTGCGTATGATATGCAGAACCGACGATATCTTGGTTTTCGTGGGGTTTCTAGCAGAGATATGCATTTTCTGCGATAATCTTGGTGAGACTTCTGTCCGAAGTATGCAGAGTCATCGAGATCGCTCTTTTCGAGCTATTTAATGCGAGAAACACGTTTTCTGGGGTTTTCACCACTCCACAGTTCGTTGGATATGCAGAACAGGAGATATCTTGGTTTTCGTGGGGTTTCTAGCAGAGATATGCATTTTCTGCGATAATCTAGGTGAGACTTCTGTCCGAAGTATGCTTAATCATCGAGATCGCTCGTTTCGAGCTATTTAATGCGACAAACACGTTATCTGGTGTTTTCAGCACACCACAGTGCGTTTGATATGCAGAACCAGCGAAATCTTGGTTTTCGTGGGGTTTCAAGCTGAGATATGCATTTTTTACGATAATCTTGGTGAGACTTCTGTCCGAAGTATGCTTAATCATCGAGATCGCTCTATTCGAGCTATTTAATGCGAGAAACACGTTATCTGGTGTTTTCACCACTCCACAGTGCGTATGATATACAGAACCGACGATATCTTGGTTTTCGTGGGGTTTCAAGCTCAGATATGCATTTTCTGCGATAATCATGGTGAGACTTCTGTCCGAAGTATGCAGAGTCATCGAGATCGTACTATTCGAGCTATTTAATGCGAAAAACACGTTATCTGGTGTTTTCACCACTCCACAGTGCGTATGATATGCAGAACCGACGATATCTTGGTTTTCGTGGGGTTTCAAGCTCAGATATGCATTTTCTGCGATAATCTTGGTGAGACTTCAGTCCGAAGTATGCAGAAACATGGAGATCGCTCTTTTCGACCTATTGAATGCGAGAAACACGTTATCTGGTGTTTTCACCGCTCCACAGTGCGTTTGATATGCAGAACCAGCGAAATCTTGGTTTTCGTTGGGTTTCAAGCTGAGATATGCATTTTTTACGATAATCATGGTGAGACTTCTGTCCGAAGTATGCAGAATCATCGAGATCGCACTTTTCGAGCTATTTAATGCGACAAACACGTTATCTGGTGTTTTCAGCACACCACAGTGCGTTTGATATGCAGAACCAGCGAAATCTTGGTTTTCGTGGGGTTTCAAGCTGAGATATGCATTTTTTACGATAATCTTGGTGAGACTTCTGTCCGAAGTATGCTTAATCATCGAGATCGCTCTATTCGAGCTATTTAATGCGAGAAACACGTTATCTGGTGTTTTCACCACTCCACAGTGCGTATGATATACAGAACCGACGATATCTTGGTTTTCGTGGGGTTTCAAGCTCAGATATGCATGTTCTGCGATAATCATGGTGAGACTTCTGTCCGAAGTATGCAGAGTCTTCGAGATCGCTCTTTTCGAGCTATTTAATGCGAGAAACAAGTTATCTGGTGTTTTCACCACTCCGCAGTGCGTTTGATATGCAGAACCAGCGATATCTTGGTTTTCGTGGGGTTTCAAGCTCAGATATGCATTTTCTGCGATAATCTTGGTGTAGACTTCTGTCCGAAGTATGCAGAGTCATCGAGATCGTACTCTTCGAGCTATTTAATGCGACAAACACGTTTTCTGGGGTTTTCACCACTCCACAGTTCGTTGGATATGCAGAACAGGAGATATCTTGGTTTTCGTGGGGTTTCTAGCAGAGATATGCATTTTCTGCGATTATCTTGGTGAGACCTGTGTCCGAAGTATGCAGAAACATCGAGATGGCTCTTTTCGACCTATTTAATGCGAGAAACACGTTATCTGGTGTTTTCAGCACTCCACAGTGCGTTTGATATGCAGAACCAGCGATATCTTGGTTTACGTGGGGTTTCAAGCTCAGATATGCATTTTCTGCGATAATCTTGGTGAGACTTCAGTCCGAAGTATGCAGAATCATCGAGATCGTACTATTCGAGCTATTTAATGCGAAAAACACGTTATCTGGTGTTTTCACCACTCCACAGTGCGTATGATATGCAGAACCGACGATATCTTGGTTTTCGTGGGGTTTCAAGCTCAGATATGCATTTGCTGCGATAATCTTGGTGAGACTTCTGTCCGAAGTATGCAGAGTCATCGAGATCGTACTTTTCGAGCTATTTAATGCGACAAACACGTTTTCTGGGGTTTTCACCACTCCACAGTTCGTTGGATATGCAGAACAGGAGATATCTTGGTTTTCGTGGGGTTTCTAGCAGAGATATGCATTTTCTGCGATAATCATGGTGAGACCTCTGTCCGAAGTATGCAGAAACATGGAGATCGCTCTTTTCGACCTATTGAATGCGAGAAACACGTTATCTGGTGTTTTCACCACTCCACAGTGCGTTTGATATGCAGAACCAGCGAAATCTTGGTTTTCGTTGGGTTTCAAGCTGAGATATGCATTTTTTACGATAATCATGGTGAGACTTCTGTCCGAAGTATGCAGAATCATCGAGATCGCACTTTTCGAGCTATTTAATGCGACAAACACGTTATCTGGTGTTTTCAGCACACCACAGTGCGTTTGATATGCAGAACCAGCGAAATCTTGGTTTTCGTGGGGTTTCAAGCTGAGATATGCATTTTTTACGATAATCTTGGTGAGACTTCTGTCCGAAGTATGCTTAATCATCGAGATCGCTCTATTCGAGCTATTTAATGCGAGAAACACGTTATCTGGTGTTTTCACCACTCCACAGTGCGTATGATATGCAGAACCGACGATATCTTGGTTTTCGTGGGGTTTCAAGCTCAGATATGCATTTTCTGCGATAATCTTGGTGAGACTTCTGTCCGAAGTATGCAGAGTCATCGAGATCGCTCTTTTCGAGCTATTTAATGCGAGAAACAAGTTATCTGGTGTTTTCACCACTCCGCATTGCGTTTGATATGCAGAACCAGCGATATCTTGGTTTTCGTGGGGTTTCAAGCTCAGATATGCATTTTCTGCGATAATCTTGGTGAGACTTCTGTCCGAAGTATGCAGAGTCATCGAGATCGTACTTTTCGAGCTATTCAATGCGAGAAACACGTTTTCTGGGGTTTTCACCAATCCACAGTTCGTTGGATATGCAGAACAGGAGATATCTTGGTTTTCGTGGGGTTTCTAGCAGAGATATGCATTTTCTGCGATAATCTAGGTGAGACTTCAGTCCGAAGAATGCTTAATCATCGAGATCGCTCGTTTCGAGCTATTTAATGCGAGAAACAAGTTATCTGGTGTTTTCACCACTCCACAGTGCGTTTGATATGCAGAAACAGCGATATCTTGGTTTTCGTGGGGTTTCAAGCTGAGATATGCATTTTTTACGATAATCATGGTGAGACTTCTGTCCGAAGTATGCAGAATCATCGAGATCGCACTTTTCGAGCTATTTAATGCGACAAACACGTTATCTGGTGTTTTCAGCACTCCACAGTGCGTTCGATATGCAGAACCAGCGATATCTGGGTTTACGTGGGGTTTCAAGCTGAGATATGCATTTTTTACGATAATCTTGGTGAGACTTCTGTCCGAAGTATGCAGAATCATCGAGATCGCACTTTTCGAGCTATTTAATGCGACAAACACGTTATCTGGTGTTTTCAGCACTCCACAGTGCGTTTGATATGCAGAACCAGCGAAATCTTGGTTTTCGTGGGGTTTCAAGCTGAGATATGCATTTTTTTACGATAATCTTGGTGAGACTTCTGTCCGAAGTATGCTTAATCATCGAGATCACTCTATTCGAGATATTTAATGCGAGAAACACGTTATCTGGTGTTTTCACCACTCCGCAGTGCGTTTGATATGCAGAACCAGCGATATCTTGGTTTTCGTGGGGTTTCAAGCTCAGATATGCATTTTCTGCGATAATCTTGGTGAGACTTCTGTCCGAAGTATGCAGAGTCATCGAGATCGCTCTATTCGAGATATTTAATGCGAGAAACACGTTATCTGGTGTTTTCACCACTCCGCAGTGCGTTTGATATGCAGAACCAGCGATATCTTGGTTTTCGTGGGGTTTCAAGCTCAGATATGCATTTTCTGCGATAATCTTGGTGAGACTTCTGTCCGATGTATGCAGAGTCATCGAGATCGTACTTTTCGAGCTATTTAATGCGACAAACACGTTTTCTGGGGTTTTCACCACTCCACAGTTCGTTGGATATGCAGAACAGGAGATATCTTGGTTTTCGTGGGGTTTCTAGCAGAGATATGCATTTTCTGCGATAATCTTGGTGAGACCTGTGTCCGAAGTATGCAGAAACATCGAGATCGCTCTTTTCGACCTATTTAATGCGACAAACACGTTTTCTGGGGTTTTCACCACTCCACAGTTCGTTGGATATGCAGAACAGGAGATATCTTGGTTTTCGTGGGGTTTCTAGCAGAGATATGCATTTTCTGCGATAATCATGGTGAGACCTCTGTCCGAAGTATGCAGAAACATGGAGATCGCTCTTTTCGACCTATTGAATGCGAGAAACACGTTATCTGGTGTTTTCACCACTCCACAGTGCGTTTGATATGCAGAACCAGCGAAATCTTGGTTTTCGTTGGGTTTCAAGCTGAGATATGCATTTTTTACGATAATCATGGTGAGACTTCTGTCCGAATTAGGCTGAATCATCGAGATCGCTCTTTTCGAGCTAGTTAAGGCGAGAAAAACCTTGTCAGGGGTTTTCACCACTCCACAGTGCGTTTGATATGCAGAACCAGCGATATCTTGGCTTTCGTTGGGTTTCAAGCTGAGATATGCATTTTCTGCGATAATCTTGGTGAGACTTCTGTCCGAAGTATGCAGAGTCATCGAGATCGCTCTTATCGAGCTATTTAATGCGAGAAACACGTTATCTGGTGTTTTCAGCACTCCACAGTGCGTTTGATATGCAGAAACGGCGACATCTTGATGTTCGTGAGGTTTCAAGCTGAGATATGCATTTTCTGCGATAATATTGGTGAGACTTCTGTCCGAAGTATGCAGAATCATCGATATCGCTCTTTTAGAGCTATTTAATGCGAGCAACACGTTATGTGGTGTATTCACCACTCCACAGTACGTTAGACATGCAGAACCGGAGGTATCTTCGTTTCGGTCGGGTTTCAAGCTGAGGTATGCATTTTCTACGACAATATTGGTGAGACCTCTGTCAGAAGTATGCAGAACCTTCGAGAACGCTCTTTTCGAGCTACTTAATGCGAGAAACACGTTTTCTGGTGTTTTAACCACCCCACAGTGCGTTTGATATGCAGAACCGGCGAAATCGTGGTTTTCGTCGGGTTTCAAGCTGAGATATGCATTTTCTGCGATAATATTGGTGAGACTTCTGTCCGAAGTATGCAGAATCATCGATATCGCTCTTTTCGAGCTATTTAATGCGAGAAACACGTTGTCTGGTGTTTTGACCACTCCACAGTGCGTTTGATATGTAGAGCCGCCGATAACTTGGTTTTCGTGGGGTTCCCAGCTGAAATATGCATTTTCTGCGATAATCTTGGTGTTTCATCTATGAGAAGTATGCAGAATCATCGAGAACGCTCCTTTCGAGCTAGTTAATGCGAGAAACACGTTTTTTGGTGTTTTCTCCACTCCACAGTGCGTATGATGTGCGGAACCGACGATATCCTGGTTTTCGTGGGGTTTCAAGCTCAGATATGCATTTTCTGCGATAATATTGGTGAGACTTCAGACAGAAGTATGCAGAATCATCTAGATCACTCTTTTCGAGCTATTTAATGCGAGAAACACGTTATCCGGTGTTTTCACCACTCCACAGTGGGTTTGATATGCAGAACTGGCGACATCTTGGATTTCGTCGGGTTTCAAGCTGAGATATGCATTTTCTACGATAATCTTGGTGAGACTTCTGTCAGAAGTTTGCAGAATCATCTAGATCGCTCGTTTCGAGATATTTAATGCGAAAAAACAAGTTTTCTGGTGTTTTCACCACTCCACAGTGCTTCTGATATGCAGAACCGGCGATATCTTGGTTTTCGTGGGGTTTCCAGCTGAGACATACATTTTCTGCGATAATCTTGGTGAGTCTTCTGTCAGAAGTATGCAGAATCTTCGAGATCGCTCTATTCGAGCTATTTAATGCGAGAAACACGTTATCTGGTTGTTTTCACCACTCCACAGTGCGTTTGATATGCAGAACCGGCGACATCTTGATTTTCGTGGGGTTTCTAGCTGAGATATGCATTTTCTGCGAAAATATTGGTGAGTCTTCTGTCCGAAGTATGCAGAGTCATCGAGGTCGTACTTTTCGAGCTATTTAATGCGAGAAACACGTTTTCTGGGGTTTTCACCACTCCACAGTTGGTTTGATATGCAGAACCGGCGATGTTTGGTTTTCGTCGGGTTTCAAGTTGAGATATGCATTTTCTACGATAATCTTGGTGAAACATCTGTCCGAAGTATGCAGAATCATCAAGATCGCTCTTTTCGAGCTATTTAATGCGAAAAAACAAGTTTTCTGGTGTTTTCACTACTCCACAGTGCGTTTGATATGCAGAACCGGAGATAATTTGGTTTTCCTGGGGTTTCAAGCTGAGATATGCATTTTCTGCGATAATCTTGGTGAGACTTCTGTCCGTAGTATGCAGAATCATCGCGATCGCTCTTATCGAGCTATTTAATGCGAGAAACACGTTATCTGGTGTTTTCAGCACTCTACAGTGCATTTGATATGCAGAACCGGCGACATCTTGATGTTCGTGAGGTTTCAAGCTGAGATATGCATTTTCTGCGATAATATTGGTGAGACTTCTGTCCGTAGTATGCAGAATCATCGCGATCGCTCTTATCGAGCTATTTAATGCGAGAAACACGTTATCTGGTGTTTTCAGCACTCCACAGTGCGTTTGATATGCAGAACCGGCGACATCTTGATGTTCGTGAGGTTTCAAGCTGAGATATGCATTTTCTGCGATAATATTGGTGAGACTTCTGTCCGAAGTATGCAGAATCATCGATATCGCTCTTTTAGAGCTATTTAATGCGAGCAACTCGTTATGTGGTGTATTCACCACTCCACAGTACGTTAGACATGCAGAACCGGAGGTATCTTCGTTTCGGTCGGGTTTCAAGCTGAGGTATGCATTTTCTACGACAATATTGGTGAGACCTCTGTCAGAAGTATGCAGAACATTCGAGAACGCTCTATTCGAGCTACTTAATGCGAGAAACACGTTTTCTGGTGTTTTCACCACCCCACAGTGCGTTTGATATGCAAAACCGGAGATATCTTGGTTTTCGTGGGGTTCCCAGCTGAAATATGCATTTTCTGCGATAATCTTGGTGTTTCATCTATGAGAAGTATGCAGAATCATCGAGAACGCTCCTTTCGAGCTAGTTAATGCGAGAAACACGTTTTCTGGTGTTTTCACCACTCCACAGTGCGTATGATGTGCAGAACCGACGATATCCTGGTTTTCGTGGGGTTTCAAGCTCAGATATGCATTTTCTGCGATAATATTGGTGAGACTTCAGACAGAAGTATGCAGAATCATCTAGATCACTCTTTTCGAGCTATTTAATGCGAGAAACACGTTATCCGGTGTTTTCACCACTCCACAGTGGGTTTGATATGCAGAACTGGCGACATCTTGGATTTCGTCGGGTTTCAAGCTGAGATATGCATTTTCTACGATAATCTTGGTGAGACTTCTGTCAGAAGGTTGCAGAATCATCTAGATCGCTCGTTTCGAGATATTTAATGCGAAAAAACAAGTTTTCTGGTGTTTTCACCACTCCACAGTGCGTCTGATATGCAGAACCGCCGATATCTTGGTTTTCGTGGGGTTTCCAGCTGAGACATACATTTTCTGCGATAATCTTGGTGAGTCTTCTGTCAGAAGTATGCAGAATCTTCGAGATCGCTCTATTCGAGCTATTTAATGCGAGAAACACGTTATCTGGTTGTTTTCACCACTCCACAGTGCGTTTGATATGCAGAACCGGCGACATCTTGATTTTCGTGGGGTTTCTAGCTGAGATATGCATTTTCTGCGAAAATATTGGTGAGTCTTCTGTCCGAAGTATGCAGAGTCATCGAGATAGTACTTTTCGAGCTATTTAATAGGAGAAACACGTTTTCTGGGGTTTTCACCACTCCACAGTTGGTTTGATATGCAGAACCGGCGATGTTTGGTTTTCGTCGGGTTTCAAGTTGGGATATGCATTTTCTACGATAATCTTGGTGAAACATCTGTCCGAAGTATGCAGAATTATCAAGATCGCTCTTTTCGAGCTATTTAATGCGAAAAAACAAGTTTTCTGGTGTTTTCACCACTCCACAGTGCGTTTGATATGCAGAACCGGCGACATCTTGGATTTCGTCGGGGTTCAAGCTGAGATATGCAATTCCTGCGATAATCTTGGTGAGACTTCTGTCCGAAGTATGCTGAATCATCGAGATCGCTCGTTTCGAGCTATTTAATGCGAGAAACACGTTATCTGGTGTTTTCTCCACTCCACAGTGCGTATGATGTGCAGAACCAACGATATCCTGCTTTTCGTGGGGTTTCAAGCTAAGATATGCATTTTGTGCGATAATATTGGGGAGACTTCAGACAGAAGTATGCAGAATCATCGAGATCACACTTTTCGAGCTATTTAATGCGAAAAACACGTTATCTGGGGTTTTCACTACTCCACAGTTGGTTTGATATGCAGAACCGGAGATAATTTGGTTTTCCTGGGGTTTCAAGCTGAGATATGCATTTTCTGCGAAAATCTTGGTGAGACTTCTGTCCGTAGTATGCAGAATCATCGCGATCGCTCTTATCGAGCTATTTAATGCGAGAAACACGTTATCTGGTGTTTTCAGCACTCCACAGTGCGTTTGATATGCAGAACCGGCGACATCTTGATGTTCGTGAGGTTTCAAGCTGAGATATGCATTTTCTGCGATAATATTGGTAAGACTTCTGTCCGTAGTATGCAGAATCATCGCGATCGCTCTTATCGAGCTATTTAATGCGAGAAACACGTTATCTGGTGTTTTCAGCACTCCACAGTGCGTTTGATATGCAGAACCGGCGACATCTTGATGTTCGTGAGGTTTCAAGCTGAGATATGCATTTTCTGCGATAATATTGGTGAGACTTCTGTCCGAAGTATGCAGAATCATCGATATCGCTCTTTTAGAGCTATTTAATGCGAGCAACACGTTATGTGGTGTATTCACCACTCCACAGTACGTTAGACATGCAGAACCGGAGGTATCTTCGTTTCGGTCGGGTTTCAAGCTGAGGTATGCATTTTCTACGACAATATTGGTGAGACCTCTGTCAGAAGTATGCAGAACATTCGAGAACGCTCTTTTCGAGCTACTTAATGCGAGAAACACGTTTTCTGGTGTTTTCACCACCCCACAGTTCGTTGGATGTGCAGAACCGGAGATATCTTGGTTTTCGCGGGGTTTCTAGCAGAGATATGCATTTTCTGCGATAGTCATGGAGAGACTTCTGTCCGAATTAGGCTGAATCATCGAGATCGCTCTTTTCGAGCTAGTTAAGGCGAGAAAAACCTTGTCAGGGGTTTTCACCACTCCACAGTGCGTTTGATATGCAGAACCAGCGATATCTTGGCTTTCGTTGGGTTTCAAGCTGAGATATGCATTTTTTACGATAATCTTGGTGAGACTTCTGTCAGAAGTATGCAGAATCATCGGGATCGCTTTTTTCGAGATATCTAATGCGAGAAACACGTTATCTGGTGTTTTCACCACTCCGCAGTGCGTTTGATATGTAGAACCAGCGATATCTGGGTTTTCGTGGGGTTTCAAGCTGAGATATGCATTTTCTGCGATAATCTTGGTGAGACTTCTGTCCGAAGTATGCAGAAACATCGAGAGCGCTCTTTTGGAGCTATTTAATGCGAGAAACACGTTTTCTGGGGTTTTCACCACACCACAGTTCGTTGGATATGCAGAACCGGAGATATCTTGGTTTTCGGGGGGTTTCAAGCTGAGATATGCATTTTCTGCAATAATCTTGTTGAGACTTCTGTCCGAAGTATCCAGAAAAATCGAGAGCGCTCTTTTCGAGCTATTTAATGCGAGAAACACGTTTTCTGGGGTTTTCACCACACCACTGTTCGTTGGATATGCAGAACCGGAGATATCTTGGTTTTCGTGGGGTTTCAAGCTGAAATATGCATTTTCTGCGATAATCTTGGTGAGACTTCTGTCCGATGTATGCAGAATCATCTAGATCGCTCTTTTCGAGCTATTTAATGCGAGAGACACGTTAACTGGTGTTTTCACCACTCCACAGTGCGTATGATGTGCAGAACCGACGATATCCTGGTTTTCGTGGGGTTTCAAGCTCAGATATGCATTTTCTGCGATAATATTGGTGAGACTTCAGACAGAAGTATGCAGAATCATCTAGATCACTCTTTTCGAGCTATTTAATGCGAGAAACACGTTATCCGGTGTTTTCACCACTCCACAGTGGGTTTGATATGCAGAACTGGCGACATCTTGATGTTCGTGAGGTTTCAAGCTGAGATATGCATTTTCTGCGATAATATTGGTGAGACTTCAGACAGAAGTATGCAGAAAAATCGAGAGCGCTCTTTTCGAGCTATTTAATGCGAGAAACACGTTTTCTGGTGTTTTCAGCACTCCACAGTGCGTTTGATATGCAGAACCGGCGACATCTTGATGTTCGTGAGGTTTCAAGCTGAGATATGCATTTTCTGCGATAATATTGGTGAGACTTCTGTCCGAAGTATGCAGAATCATCTAGATCGCTCGTTTGGAGCTATTTAATGCGAGAAACACGTTATCTGGTGTTTTCACCACTCCACAGTGCGTTTGATATGCAGAACCGGCGACATCTTGATTTTCGTGGTGTTTCCAGCTGGGATATGCATTTTCTGCGATAATCTTGGTGAGACTTCAGTCAGAAGTATGCAGAAAAATCGAGAGCGCTCTTTTCGAGCTATTTAATGCGAGAAACACGTTTTCTGGGGATTTCACCACACCTCTGTTCGTTGGATATGCAGAACCGGAGATATCTTGGTTTTCCTGGGGTTTCAAGCTGAGATATGCATTTTCTGCGATAATCTTGGTGAGACTTCTGTCCGAAGTATGCAGAATCATCGGGATCGCTCTTTTCGAGCTATTTAATGCGAGGAACACGTTTTCTGGCGTTTTCACCACTCCACAGTGCGTTTGATATGTAGAGCCGCCGATAACTTGGTTTTCGTGGGGTTTCCAGCTGAAATATGCATTTTGTGCGATAATATTGGGGAGACTTCAGACAGAAGTATGCAGAATCATCGAGATCACACTTTTCGAGCTATTTAATGCGAGAAACACGTTATCTGGTGTTTTCACTACTCCACAGTTGGTTTGATATGCAGAACCGGAGATAATTTGGTTTTCGTGGGGTTTCAAGCTGAGATATGCATTTTCTGCGATAATCTTGGTGAGACTTCTGTCCGAAGTATGCAGAATCATCGATATCGCTCTTTTAGAGCTATTTAATGCGAGCAACACGTTATGTGGTGTATTCACCACTCCACAGTACGTTAGACATGCAGAACCGGAGGTATCTTCGTTTCGGTCGGGTTTCAAGCAGAGGTATGCATTTTCTATGACAATATTGGTGAGACCTCTGTCAGAAGTATGCAGAACATTCGAGAACGCTCTTTTCGAGCTACTTAATGCGAGAAACACGTTTTCTGGTGTTTTCACCACCCCACAGTGCGTTTGATATGCAAAACCGGAGATATCTTGGTTTTCGTGGGGTTTCAAGCTGAGATATGCATTTTCTGCAATAATCTTGTTGAGACTTCTGTCCGAAGTATGCAGAAAAATCGAGAGCGCTCTTTTCGAGCTATTTAATGCGAGAAACACGTTTTCTGGGGTTTTCACCACACCTCTGTTCGTTGGATATGCAGAACCGGAGATATCTTGGTTTTCCTGGGGTTTCAAGCTGAGATATGCATTTTCTGCGACAATCTTGGTGAGACTTCTGTCCGAAGTATGCAGAATCATCGGGATCGCTCTTATCGAGCTATTTAATGCGAGAAACACGTTATCTGGTGTTTTCTCCACTCCACAGTGCGTATGATGTGCAGAACCAACGATATCCTGCTTTTCGTGGGGTTTCAAGCTCAGATATGCATTTTGTGCGATAATATTGGGGAGACTTCAGACAGAAGTATGCAGAAAAATCGAGAGCGCTCTTTTCGAGCTATTTAATGCGAGAAACACGTTTTCTGGGGTTTTCACCACACCTCTGTTCGTTGGATATGCAGAACCGGAGATATCTTGGTTTTCCTGGGGTTTCAAGCTGAGATATGCATTTTCTGCGATAATCTTGGTGAGACTTCTGTCCGAAGTATGCAGAATCATCGGGATCGCTCTTTTCGAGCTATTTAATGCGAGGAACACGTTTTCTGGCGTTTTCACCACTCCACAGTGCGTTTGATATGTAGAGCCGCCGATAACTTGGTTTTCGTGGGGTTTCCAGCTGAAATATGCATTTTGTGCGATAATATTGGGGAGACTTCAGACAGAAGTATGCAGAATCATCGAGATCACACTTTTCGAGCTATTTAATGCGAGAAACACGTTATCTGGTGTTTTCACTACTCCACAGTTGGTTTGATATGCAGAACCGGAGATAATTTGGTTTTCGTGGGGTTTCAAGCTGAGATATGCATTTTCTGCGATAATCTTGGTGAGACTTCTGTCCGTAGTATGCAGAATCATCGCGATCGCTCTTATCGAGCTATTTAATGCGAGAAACACGTTATCTGGTGTTTTCAGCACTCCACAGTGCGTTTGATATGCAGAAACGGCGACATCTTGATGTTCGTGAGGTTTCAAGCTGAGATATGCATTTTCTGCGATAATATTGATGAGACTTCTGTCCGAAGTATGCAGAATCATCGATATCGCTCTTTTAGAGCTATTTAATGCGAGCAACACGTTATGTGGTGTATTCACCACTCCACAGTACGTTAGACATGCAGAACCGGAGGTATCTTCGTTTCGGTCGGGTTTCAAGCTGAGGTATGCATTTTCTACGACAATATTGGTGAGACCTCTGTCAGAAGTATGCAGAACCTTCGAGAACGCTCTTTTCGAGCTATTTAATGCGAGGAACACGTTTTCTGGCGTTTTCACCACTCCACAGTGCGTTTGATATGTAGAGCCGCCGATAACTTGGTTTTCGTGGGGTTTCCAGCTGAAATATGCATTTTGTGCGATAATATTGGGGAGACTTCAGACAGAAGTATGCAGAATCATCGAGATCACACTTTTCGAGCTATTTAATGCGAGAAACACGTTATCTGGTGTTTTCACTACTCCACAGTTGGTTTGATATGCAGAACCGGAGATAATTTGGTTTTCGTGGGGTTTCAAGCTGAGATATGCATTTTCTGCGATAATCTTGGTGAGACTTCTGTCCGTAGTATGCAGAATCATCGCGATCGCTCTTATCGAGCTATTTAATGCGAGAAACACGTTATCTGGTGTTTTCAGCACTCCACAGTGCGTTTGATATGCAGAAACGGCGACATCTTGATGTTCGTGAGGTTTCAAGCTGAGATATGCATTTTCTGCGATAATATTGGTGAGACTTCTGTCCGAAGTATGCAGAATCATCGATATCGCTCTTTCAGAGCTATTTAATGCGAGCAACACGTTATGTGGTGTATTCACCACTCCACAGTACGTTAGACATGCAGAACCGGAGGTATCTTCGTTTCGGTCGGGTTTCAAGCTGAGGTATGCATTTTCTACGACAATATTGGTGAGACCTCTGTCAGAAGTATGCAGAACCTTCGAGAACGCTCTTTTCGAGCTACTTAATGCGAGAAACACGTTTTCTGGTGTTTTCACCACCCCACAGTGCGTTTGATATGCAGAACCGGCGAAATCGTGGTTTTCGTCGGGTTTCAAGCTGAGATATGCATTTTCTGCGATAATATTGGTGAGACTTCTGTCCGAAGTATGCAGAATCATCGATATCGCTCTTTTCGAGCTATTTAATGCGAGAAACACGTTGTCTGGTGTTTTGACCACTCCACAGTGCGTTTGATATGTAGAGCCGCCGATAACTTGGTTTTCGTGGGGTTCCCAGCTGAAATATGCATTTTCTGCGATAATCTTGGTGTTTCATCTATGAGAAGTATGCAGAATCATCGAGAACGCTCCTTTCGAGCTAGTTAATGCGAGAAACACGTTTTCTGGTGTTTTCACCACTCCACAGTGCGTATGATGTGCAGAACCGACGATATCCTGGTTTTCGTGGGGTTTCAAGCTCAGATATGCATTTTCTGCGATAATATTGGTGAGACTTCAGACAGAAGTATGCAGAATCATCTAGATCACTCTTTTCGAGCTATTTAATGCGAGAAACACGTTATCCGGTGTTTTCACCACTCCACAGTGGGTTTGATATGCAGAACTGGCGACATCTTGGATTTCGTCGGGTTTCAAGCTGAGATATGCATTTTCTGCGAAAATATTGGTGAGTCTTCTGTCCGAAGTATGCAGAGTCATCGAGATCGTACTTTTCGAGCTATTTAATGCGAGAAACACGTTTTCTGGGGTTTTCACCACTCCACAGTTGGTTTGATATGCAGAACCGGCGATGTTTGGTTTTCGTCGGGTTTCAAGTTGAGATATGCATTTTCTACGATAATCTTGGTGAAACATCTGTCCGAAGTAAGCAGAATCATCAAGATCGCTCTTTTCGAGCTATTTAATGCGAAAAAACAAGTTTTCTGGTGTTTTCACCACACCACAGTGCGTTTGATATGCAGAACCGGCGACATCTTGATTTTCGTGGGGTTTCTAGCTGAGATATGCATTTTCTGCGATAATATTGGTGAGTCTTCTGTCCGAAGTATGCAGAGTCATCGAGATCGTACTTTTCGAGCTATTTAATGCGAGAAACACGTTTTCTGGGGTTTTCACCACTCCACAGTTGGTTTGATATGCAGAACCGGCGATGTTTGGTTTTCGTCGGGTTTCAAGTTGAGATATGCATTTTCTACGATAATCTTGGTGAAACATCTGTCCGAAGTAAGCAGAATCATCAAGATCGCTCTTTTCGAGCTATTTAATGCGAAAAAACAAGTTTTCTGGTGTTTTCACCACTCCACAGTGCGTTTGATATGCAGATCCGGCGACATCTTGATTTTCGTGGGGTTTCTAGCTGAGATATGCATTTTCTGCGAAAATATTGGTGAGTCTTCTGTCCGAAGTATGCAGAGTCATCGAGATCGTACTTTTCGAGCTATTTAATGCGAGAAACACGTTTTCTGGGTTTTTCACCACTCCACAGTTGGTTTGATATGCAGAACCGGCGATGTTTGGTTTTCGTCGGGTTTCAAGTTGAGATATGCATTTTCTACGATAATCTTGGTGAAACATCTGTCCGAAGTAAGCAGAATCATCAAGATCGCTCTTTTCGAGCTATTTAATGCGAAAAAACAAGTTTTCTGGTGTTTTCACCACTCCACAGTGCGTTTGATATGCAGAACCGGCGACATCTTGGATTTCGTCGGGGTTCAAGCTGAGATATGCAATTCCTGCGATAATCTTGGTGAGACTTCTGTCCGAAGTATGCAGAATCATCTAGATCGCTCGTTTCGAGCTATTTAATGCGAGAAACACGTTATCTGGTGTTTTCTCCACTCCACAGTGCGTATGATGTGCAGAACCAACGATATCCTGCTTTTCGTGGGGTTTCAAGCTCAGATATGCATTTTGTGCGATAATATTGGGGAGACTTCAGACAGAAGTATGCAGAAAAATCGAGAGCGCTCTTTTCGAGCTATTTAATGCGAGAAACACGTTTTCTGGGGTTTTCACCACACCTCTGTTCGTTGGATATGCGGAACCGGAGATATCTTGGTTTTCCTGGGGTTTCAAGCTGAGATATGCATTTTCTGCGATAATCTTGGTGAGACTTCTGTCCGAAGTATGCAGAATCATCGGGATCGCTCTTTTCGAGCTATTTAATGCGAGGAACACGTTTTCTGGCGTTTTCACCACTCCACAGTGCGATTGATATGTAGAGCCGCCGATAACTTGGTTTTCGTGGGGTTTCCAGCTGAAATATGCATTTTGTGCGATAATATTGGGGAGACTTCAGACAGAAGTATGCAGAATCATCGAGATCACACTTTTCGAGCTATTTAATGCGAGAAACACGTTATCTGGTGTTTTCACTACTCCACAGTTGGTTTGATATGCAGAACCGGAGATAATTTGGTTTTCGTGGGGTTTCAAGCTGAGATATGCATTTTCTGCGATAATCTTGGTGAGACTTCTGTCCGTAGTATGCAGAATCATCGCGATCGCTCTTATCGAGCTATTTAATGCGAGAAACACGTTATCTGGTGTTTTCAGCACTCCACAGTGCGTTTGATATGCAGAAACGGCGACATCTTGATGTTCGTGAGGTTTCAAGCTGAGATATGCATTTTCTGCGATAATATTGGTGAGACTTCTGTCCGAAGTATGCAGAATCATCGATATCGCTCTTTTAGAGCTATTTAATGCGAGCAACACGTTATGTGGTGTATTCACCACTCCACAGTACGTTAGACATGCAGAACCGGAGGTATCTTCGTTTCGGTCGGGTTTCAAGCTGAGGTATGCATTTTCTACGACAATATTGGTGAGACCTCTGTCAGAAGTATGCAGAACCTTCGAGAACGCTCTTTTCGAGCTACTTAATGCGAGAAACACGTTTTCTGGTGTTTTCACCACCCCACAGTGCGTTTGATATGCAGAACCGGCGAAATCGTGGTTTTCGTCGGGTTTCAAGCTGAGATATGCATTTTCTGCGATAATATTGGTGAGACTTCTGTCCGAAGTATGCAGAATCATCGATATCGCTCTTTTCGAGCTATTTAATGCGAGAAACACGTTGTCTGGTGTTTTGACCACTCCACAGTGCGTTTGATATGTAGAGCCGCCGATAACTTGGTTTTCGTGGGGTTCCCAGCTGAAATATGCATTTTCTGCGATAATCTTGGTGGTTCATCTATGAGAAGTATGCAGAATCATCGAGAACGCTCCTTTCGAGCTAGTTAATGCGAGAAACACGTTTTCTGGTGTTTTCACCACTCCACAGTGCGTATGATGTGCAGAACCGACGATATCCTGGTTTTCGTGGGGTTTCAAGCTCAGATATGCATTTTCTGCGATAATATTGGTGAGACTTCAGACAGAAGTATGCAGAATCATCTAGATCACTCTTTTCGAGCTATTTAATGCGAGAAACACGTTATCCGGTGTTTTCACCACTCCACAGTGGGTTTGATCTGCAGAACTGGCGACATCTTGGATTTCGTCGGGTTTCAAGCTGAGATATGCATTTTCTACGATAATCTTGGTGAGACTTCTGTCAGAAGTTTGCAGAATCATCTAGATCGCTCGTTTCGAGATATTTAATGCGAAAAAACAAGTTTTCTGGAGTTTTCACCACTCCACAGTGCGTCTGATATGCAGAACCGGCGATATCTTGGTTTTCGTGGGGTTTCCAGCTGAGACATACATTTTCTGCGATAATCTTGGTGAGTCTTCTGTCAGAAGTATGCATAATCTTCGAGATCGCTCTATTCGAGCTATTTAATGCGAGAAACACGTTATCTGAATGTTTTCACCACTCCACAGTGCGTTTGATATGCAGAACCGGCGACATCTTGATTTTCGTGGGGTTTCTATCTGAGATATGCATTTTCTGCGAAAATATTGGTGAGTCTTCTGTCCGAAGTATGCAGAGTCATCGAGATCGTACTTTTCGAGCTATTTAATGCGAGAAACACGTTTTCTGGGGTTTTCACCACTCGACAGTTGGTTTGATATGCAGAACCGGCGATGTTTGGTTTTCGTCGGGTTTCAAGTTGAGATATGCATTTTCTACGATAATCTTGGTGAAACATCTGTCCGAAGTATGCAGAATCATCAAGATCGCTCTTTTCGAGCTATTTAATGCGAAAAAACAAGTTTTCTGGTGTTTTCACCACTCCACAGTGCGTTTGATATGCAGAACCGGCGACATCTTGGATTTCGTCGGGGTTCAAGCTGAGATATGCAATTCCTGCGATAATCTTGGTGAGACTTCTGTCCGAAGTATGCTGAATCATCGAGATCGCTCGTTTCGAGCTATTTAATGCGAGAAACACGTTATCTGGTGTTTTCTCCACTCCACAGTGCGTATGATGTGCAGAACCAACGATATCCTGCTTTTCGTGGGGTTTCAAGCTCAGATATGCATTTTGTGCGATAATATTGGGGAGACTTCAGACAGAAGTATGCAGAATCATCGAGATCACACTTTTCGAGCTATTTAATGCGAGAAACACGTTATCTGGGGTTTTCACTACTCCACAGTTGGTTTGATATGCAGAACCGGAGATAATTTGGTTTTCCTGGGGTTTCAAGCTGAGATATGCATTTTCTGCGATAATCTTGGTGAGACTTCTGTCCGTAGTATGCAGAATCATCGCGATCGCTCTTATCGAGCTATTTAATGCGAGAAACACGTTATCTGGTGTTTTCAGCACTCCACAGTGCGTTTGATATGCAGAACCGGCGACATCTTGATGTTCGTGAGGTTTCAAGCTGAGATATGCATTTTCTGCGATAATATTGGTGAGACTTCTGTCCGTAGTATGCAGAATCATCGCGATCGCTCTTATCGAGCTATTTAATGCGAGAAACACGTTATCTGGTGTTTTCAGCACTACACAGTGCGTTTGATATGCAGAACCGGCGACATCTTGATGTTCGTGAGGTTTCAAGCTGAGATATGCATTTTCTGCGATAATATTGGTGAGACTTCTGTCCGAAGTATGCAGAATCATCGATATCGCTCTTTTAGAGCTATTTAATGCGAGCAACACGTTATGTGGTGTATTCACCACTCCACAGTACGTTAGACATGCAGAACCGGAGGTATCTTCGATTCGGTCGGGTTTCAAGCTGAGGTATGCATTTTCTACGACAATATTGGTGAGACCTCTGTCAGAAGTATGCAGAACATTCGAGAACGCTCTTTTCGAGCTACTTAATGCGAGAAACACGTTTTCTGGTGTTTTCACCACCCCACAGTGCGTTTGATATGCAAAACCGGAGATATCTTGGTTTTCGTGGGGTTCCCAGCTGAAATATGCATTTTCTGCGATAATCTTGGTGTTTCATCTATGAGAAGTATGCAGAATCATCGAGAACGCTCCTTTCGAGCTAGTTAATGCGAGAAACACGTTTTCTGGTGTTTTCACCACTCCACAGTGCGTATGATGTGCAGAACCGACGATATCCTGGTTTTCGTGGGGTTTCAAGCTCAGATATGCTTTTTCTGCGATAATATTGGTGACACTTCAGACAGAAGTATGCAGAATCATCTAGATCACTCTTTTCGAGCTATTTAATGCGAGAAACACGTTATCCGGTGTTTTCACCACTCCACAGTGGGTTTGATATGCAGAACTGGCGACATCTTGGATTTCGTCGGGTTTCAAGCTGAGATATGCATTTTCTACGATAATCTTGGTGAGACTTCTGTCAGAAGTTTGCAGAATCATCTAGATCGCTCGTTTCGAGATATTTAATGCGAAAAAACAAGTTTTCTGGTGTTTTCACCACTCCACAGTGCGTCTGATATGCAGAACCGGCGATATCTTGGTTTTCGTGGGGTTTCAAGCTGAGACATACATTTTCTGCGATAATCTTGGTGAGTCTTCTGTCAGAAGTATGCAGAATCTTCGAGATCGCTCTATTCGAGCTATTTAATGCGAGAAACACGTTATCTGGTTGTTTTCACCACTCCACAGTGCGTTTGATATGCAGAACCGGCGACATCTTGATTTTCGTGGGGTTTCTAGCTGAGATATGCATTTTCTGCGAAAATATTGGTGAGTCTTCTGTCCGAAGTATGCAGAGTCATCGAGATCGTACTTTTCGAGCTATTTAATGCGAGAAACACGTTTTCTGGGGTTTTCACCACTCCACAGTTGGTTTGATATGCAGAACCGGCGATGTTTGGTTTTCGTCGGGTTTCAAGTTGAGATATGCATTTTCTACGATAATCTTGGTGAAACATCTGTCCGAAGTATGCAGAATCATCAAGATCGCTCTTTTCGAGCTATTTAATGCGAAAAAACAAGTTTTCTGGTGTTTTCACCACTCCACAGTGCGTTTGATATGCAGAACCGGCGACATCTTGGATTTCGTCGGGGTTCAAGCTGAGATATGCAATTCCTGCGATAATCTTGGTGAGACTTCTGTCCGAAGTATGCTGAATCATCGAGATCGCTCGTTTCGAGCTATTTAATGCGAGAAACACGTTATCTGGTGTTTTCTCCACTCCACAGTGCGTATGATGTGCAGAACCAACGATATCCTGCTATTCGTGGGGTTTCAAGCTCAGATATGCATTTTGTGCGATAATATTGGGGAGACTTCAGACAGAAGTATGCAGAATCATCGAGATCACACTTTTCGAGCTATTTAATGCGAGAAACACGTTATCTGGGGTTTTCACTACTCCACAGTTGGTTTGATATGCAGAACCGGAGATAATTTGGTTTTCCTGGGGTTTCAAGCTGAGATATGCATTTTCTGCGATAATCTTGGTGAGACTTCTGTCCGTAGTATGCAGAATCATCGCGATCGCTCTTATCGAGCTATTTAATGCGAGAAACACGTTATCTGGTGTTTTCAGCACTCCACAGTGCGTTTGATATGCAGAACCGGCGACATCTTGATGTTCGTGAGGTTTCAAGCTGAGATATGCATTTTCTGCGATAATATTTGTGAGACTTCTGTCCGTAGTATGCAGAATCATCGCGATCGCTCTTATCGAGCTATTTAATGCGAGAAACACGTTATCTGGTGTTTTCAGCACTCCACAGTGCGTTTGATATGCAGAACCGGCGACATCTTGATGTTCGTGAGGTTTCAAGCTGAGATATGCATTTTCTGCGATAATATTGGTGAGACTTCTGTCCGAAGTATGCAGAATCATCGATATCGCTCTTTTAGAGCTATTTAATGCGAGCAACACGTTATGTGGTGTATTCACCACTCCACAGTACGTTAGACATGCAGAACCGGAGGTATCTTCGTTTCGGTCGGGTTTCAAGCTGAGGTATGCATTTTCTACGACAATATTGGTGAGACCTCTGTCAGAAGTATGCAGAACATTCGAGAACGCTCTTTTCGAGCTACTTAATGCGAGAAACACGTTTTCTGGTGTTTTCACCACCCCACAGTTCGTTGGATGTGCAGAACCGGAGATATCTTGGTTTTCGCGGGGTTTCTAGCAGAGATATGCATTTTCTGCGATAATCATGGAGAGACTTCTGTCCGAATTAGGCTGAATCATCGAGATCGCTCTTTTCGAGCTAGTTAATGCGAGAAAAACCTTGTCAGGGGTTTTCACCACTCCACAGTGCGTTTGATATGCAGAACCAGCGATATCTTGGCTTTCGTTGGGTTTCAAGCTGAGATATGCATTTTTTACGATAATCTTGGTGAGACTTCTGTCAGAAGTATGCAGAATCATCGGGATCGCTTTTTTCGAGATATCTAATGCGAGAAACACGTTATCTGGTGTTTTCACCACTCCGCAGTGCGTTTGATATGTAGAACCAGCGATATCTGGGTTTTCGTGGGGTTTCAAGCTGAGATATGCATTTTCTGCGATCATCTTGGTGAGACTTCTGTCCGAAGTATGCAGAAACATCGAGAGCGCTCTTTTCGAGCTATTTAATGCGAGAAACACGTTTTCTGGGGTTTTCACCACACCACAGTTCGTTGGATATGCAGAACCGGAGATATCTTGGTTTTCGTGGGGTTTCAAGCTGAGATATGCATTTTCTGCAATAATCTTGTTGAGACTTCTGTCCGAAGTATGCAGAAAAATCGAGAGTGCTCTTTTCGAGCTATTTAATGCGAGAAACACGTTTTCTGGGGTTTTCACCACACCACTGTTCGTTGGATATGCAGAACCAGCGATATCTTGGCTTTCGTTGGGTTTCAAGCTGAGATATGCATTTTTTACGATAATCTTGGTGAGACTTCTGTCAGAAGTATGCAGAATCATCGGGATCGCTTTTTTCGAGATATCTAATGCGAGAAACACGTTATCTGGTGTTTTCACCACTCCGCAGTGCGTTTGATATGTAGAACCGACGATATCCTGGTTTTCGTGGGGTTTCAAGCTCAGATATGCATTTTCTGCGATAATATTGGTGAGACTTCAGACAGAAGTATGCAGAATCATCTAGATCACTCTTTTCGAGCTATTTAATGCGAGAAACACGTTATCCGGTGTTTTCACCACTCCACAGTGGGTTTGATATGCAGAACTGGCGACATCTTGGATTTCGTCGGGTTTCAAGCTGAGATATGCATTTTCAACGATAATCTTGGTGAGACTTCTGTCAGAAGTTTGCAGAATCATCTAGATCGCTCGTTTCGAGATATTTAATGCGAAAAACAAGTTTTCTGGTGTTTTCACCACTCCACAGTGCGTCTGATATGCAGAACCGGCGATATCTTGGTTTTCGTGGGGTTTCCAGCTGAGACATACATTTTCTGCGATAATCTTGGTGAGTCTTCTGTCAGAAGTATGCAGAATCTTCGAGATCGCTCTATTCGAGCTATTTAATGCGAGAAACACGTTATCTGGTGTTTTCACTACTCCACAGTTGGTTTGATATGCAGAACCGGAGATAATTTGGTTTTCGTGGGGTTTCAAGCTGAGATATGCATTTTCTGCGATAATCTTGGTGAGACTTCTGTCCGTAGTATGCAGAATCATCGCGATCGCTCTTATCGAGCTATTTAATGCGAGAAACACGTTATCTGGTGTTTTCAGCACTCCACAGTGCGTTTGATTTGCAGAACCGGCGACATCTTGATGTTCGTGAGGTTTCAAGCTGAGATATGCATTTTCTGCGATAATATTGGTGAGACTTCTGTCCGAAGTATGCAGAATCATCTAGGTCGCTCGTTTGGAGCTATTTAATGCGAGAAACACGTTATCTGGTGTTTTCACCACTCCACAGTGCGTTTGATATGCAGAACCGGCGACATCTTGATTTTCGTGGTGTTTCCAGCTGGGATATGCATTTTCTGCGATAATCTTGGTGAGACTTCAGTCAGAAGTATGCAGAAAATCGAGAGCGCTCTTTTCGAGCTATTTAATGCGAGAAACACGTTTTCTGGGGTTTTCACAACAACTCTGTTCGTTGGATATGCAGAACCGGAGATATCTTGGTTTTCCTGGGGTTTCAAGCTGAGATATGCATTTTCTGCGATAATCTTGGTGAGACTTCTGTCCGAAGTATGCAGAATCATCGGGATCGCTCTTTTCGAGCTATTTAATGCGAGGAACACGTTTTCTGGCGTTTTCACCACTCCACAGTGCGTTTGATATGTAGAGCCGCCGATAACTTGGTTTTCGTGGGGTTTCCAGCTGAAATATGCATTTTGTGCGATAATATTGGGGAGACTTCAGACAGAAGTATGCAGAATCATCGAGATCACACTTTTCGAGCTATTTAATGCGAGAAACACGTTATCTGGTGTTTTCACTACTCCACAGTTGGTTTGATATGCAGAACCGGAGATAATTTGGTTTTCGTGGGGTTTCAAGCTGAGATATGCATTTTCTGCGATAATCTTGGTGAGACTTTTGTCCGAAGTATGCAGAATCATCGATATCGCTCTTTTAGAGCTATTTAATGCGAGCAACACGTTATGTGGTGTATTCACCACTCCACAGTACGTTAGACATGCAGAACCGGAGGTATCTTCGTTTCGGTCGGGTTTCAAGCTGAGGTATGCATTTTCTACGACAATATTGGTGAGACCTCTGTCAGAAGTATGCAGAACATTCGAGAACGCTCTTTTCGAGCTACTTAATGCGAGAAACACGTTTTCTGGTGTTTTCACCACCCCACAGTGCGTTTGATATGCAAAACCGGAGATATCTTGGTTTTCGTGGGGTTTCAAGCTGAGATATGCATTTTCTGCAATAATCTTGTTGAGACTTCTGTCCGAAGTATGCAGAAAAATCGAGAGCGCTCTTTTCGAGCTATTTAATGCGAGAAACACGTTTTCTGGGGTTTTCACCACACCTCTGTTCGTTGGATATGCAGAACCGGAGATATCTTGGTTTTCCTGGGGTTTCAAGCTGAGATATGCATTTTCTGCGACAATCTTGGTGAGACTTCTGTCCGAAGTATGCAGAATCATCGGGATCGCTCTTATCGAGCTATTTAATGCGAGAAACACGTTTTCTGGCGATTTCACCACACCACTGTTCGTTGGATATGCAGAAACGGCGACATCTTGATGTTCGTGAGGTTTCAAGCTGAGATATGCATTTTCTGCGGTAATATTTGTGAGACTTCTGTCCGAAGTATGCAGAATCATCGATATCGCTCTTTTAGAGCTATTTAATGCGAGCAACACGTTATGTGGTGTATTCACCACTCCCCAGTACGTTAGACATGCAGAACCGGAGGTATCTTCGTTTCGGTCGGGTTTCAAGCTGAGGTATGCATTTTCTACGACAATATTGGTGAGACCTCTGTCAGAAGTATGCAGAACCTTCGAGAACGCTCTTTTCGAGCTACTTAATGCGAGAAACACGTTTTCTGGTGTTTTCACCAACCCACAGTGCGTTTGATATGCAGAACCGGCGAAATCGTGGTTTTCGTCGGGTTTCAAGCTGAGATATGCATTTTCTGCGATAATCTTGGTGAGACTTCTGTCCGTAGTATGCAGAATCATCGCGATCGCTCTTATCGAGCTATTTAATGCGAGAAACACGTTATCTGGTGTTTTCAGCACTCCACAGTGCGTTTGATATGCAGAACCGGCGACATCTTGATGTTCGTGAGGTTTCAAGCTGAGATATGCATTTTCTGCGATAATATTGGTGAGACTTCTGTCCGAAGTATGCAGAATCATCTAGATCGCTCGTTTGGAGCTATTTAATGCGAGAAACACGTTATCTGGTGTTTTCACCACTCCACAGTGCGTTTGATATGCAGAACCGGCGACATCTTGATTTTCGTGGTGTTTCCAGCTGGGATATGCATTTTCTGCGATAATCTTGGTGAGACTTCAGTCAGAAGTATGCGGAAAAATCGAGAGCGCTCTTTTCGAGCTATTTAATGCGAGAAACACGTTTTCTGGGGTTTTCACCACACCTCTGTTCGTTGGATATGCAGAACCGGAGATATCTTGGTTTTCCTGGGGTTTCAAGCTGAGATATGCATTTTCTGCGATAATCTTGGTGAGACTTCTGTCCGAAGTATGCAGAATCATCGGGATCGCTCTTTTCGAGCCATTTAATGCGAGGAACACGTTTTCTGGCGTTTTCACCACTCCACAGTGCGTTTGATATGTAGAGCCGCCGATAACTTGGTTTTCGTGGGGTTTCCAGCTGAAATATGCATTTTGTGCGATAATATTGGGGAGACTTCAGACAGAAGTATGCAGAATCATCGAGATCACACTTTTCGAGCTATTTAATGCGAGAAACACGTTATCTGGTGTTTTCACTACTCCACAGTTGGTTTGATATGCAGAACCGGAGATAATTTGGTTTTCATGGGGTTTCAAGCTGAGATATGCATTTTCTGCGATAATCTTGGTGAGACTTCTGTCCGAAGTATGCAGAATCATCGATATCGCTCTTTTAGAGCTATTTAATGCGAGCAACACGTTATGTGGTGTATTCACCACTCCACAGTACGTTAGACATGCAGATCCGGAGGTATCTTCGTTTCGGTCGGGTTTCAAGCTGAGGTATGCATTTTCTACGACAATATTGGTGAGACCTCTGTCAGAAGTATGCAGAACATTCGAGAACGCTCTTTTCGAGCTACTTAATGCGAGAAACACGTTTTCTGGTGTTTTCACCACCCCACAGTGCGTTTGATATGCAAAACCGGAGATATCTTGGTTTTCGTGGGGTTTCAAGCTGAGATATGCATTTTCTGCAATAATCTTGTTGAGACTTCTGTCCGAAGTATGCAGAAAAATCGAGAGCGCTCTTTTCGAGCTATTTAATGCGAGAAACACGTTTTCTGGGGTTTTCACCACACCTCTGTTCGTTGGATATGCAGAACCGGAGATATCTTGGTTTTCCTGGGGTTTCAAGCTGAGATATGCATTTTCTGCGACAATCTTGGTGAGACTTCTGTCCGAAGTATGCAGAATCATCGGGATCGCTCTTATCGAGCTATTTAATGCGAGAAACACGTTTTCTGGCGATTTCACCACACCACTGTTCGTTGGATATGCAGAAACGGCGACATCTTGATGTTCGTGATGTTTCTAGCTGAGATATGCATTTTCTGCGGTAATATTTGTGAGACTTCTGTCCGAAGTATGCAGAATCATCGATATCGCTCTTTTAGAGCTATTTAATGCGAGCAACACGTTATGTGGTGTATTCACCACTCCACAGTACGTTAGACATGCAGAACCGGAGGTATCTTCGTTTCGGTCGGGTTTCAAGCTGAGGTATGCATTTTCTACGACAATATTGGTGAGACCTCTGTCAGAAGTATGCAGAACCTTCGAGAACGCTCTTTTCGAGCTACTTAATGCGAGAAACACGTTTTCTGGTGTTTTCACCACCCCACAGTGCGTTTGATATGCAGAACCGGCGAAATCGTGGTTTTCGTCGGGTTTCAAGCTGAGATATGCATTTTCTGCGATAATATTGGTGAGACTTCTGTCCGAAGTATGCAGAATCATCGATATCGCTCTTTTCGAGCTATTTAATGCGAGAAACACGTTGTCTGGTGTTTTGACCACTCCACAGTGCGTTTGATATGTAGAGCCGCCGATAACTTGGTTTTCGTGGGTTTCCCAGCTGAAATATGCATTTTCTGCGATAATCTTGGTGTTTCATCTATGAGAAGTATGCAGAATCATCGAGAACGCTCCTTTCGAGCTAGGTAATGCGAGAAACACGTTTTCTGGTGTTTTCACCACTCCACAGTGCGTATGATGTGCAGAACCGAAGATATCCTGGTTTTCGTGGGGTTTCAAGCTCAGATATGCATTTTCTGCGATAATATTGGTGAGACTTCAGACAGAAGTATGCAGAATCATCTAGATCACTCTTTTCGAGCTATTTAATGCGAGAAACACGTTATCCGGTGTTTTCACCACTCCACAGTGGGTTTGATATGCAGAACTGGCGACATCTTGGATTTCGTCGGGTTTCAAGCTGAGATATGCATTTTCTACGATAATCTTGGTGAGACTTCTGTCCGAAGTATGCAGAATCATCAAGATCGCTCTTTTCGAGCTATTTAATGCGAAAAAACAAGTTTTCTGGTGTTTTCACCACTCCACAGTGCGTTTGATATGCAGAACCGGCGACATCTTGGATTTCGTCGGGGTTCAAGCTGAGATATGCAATTCCTGCGATAATCTTGGTGAGACTTCTGTCCGAAGTATGCTGAATCATCGAGATCGCTCGTTTCGAGCTATTTAATGCGAGAAACACGTTATCTGGTGTTTTCTCCACTCCACAGTGCGTATGATGTGCAGAACCAACGATATCCTGCTTTTCGTGGGGTTTCAAGCTCAGATATGCATTTTGTGCGATAATATTGGGGAGACTTCAGACAGAAGTATGCAGAATCATCTAGATCACTCTTTTCGAGCTATTTAATGCGAGAAACACGTTATCCGGTGTTTTCACCACTCCACAGTGGGTTTGATATGCAGAACTGGCGACATCTTGGATTTCGTCGGGTTTCAAGCTGAGATATGCATTTTCAAAGATAATCTTGGTGAGACTTCTGTCAGAAGTTTGCAGAATCATCTAGATCGCTCGTTTCGAGATATTTAATGCGAAAAACAAGTTTTCTGGTGTTTTCACCACTCCACAGTGCGTCTGATATGCAGAACCGGCGATATCTTGGTTTTCGTGGGGTTTCCAGCTGAGACATACATTTTCTGCGATAATCTTGGTGAGACTTCTGTCCGTAGTATGCAGAATCATCGCGATCGCTCTTATCGAGCTATTTAATGCGAGAAACACGTTATCTGGTGTTTTCAGCACTCCACAGTGCGTTTGATATGCAGAACCGGCGACATCTTGATGTTCGTGAGGTTTCCAGCTGGGATATGCATTTTCTGCGATAATCTTGGTGAGACTTCTGTCCGAAGTATGCTTAATCATCGAGATCGCTCTATTCGAGCTATTTAATGCGAGAAACACGTTATCTGGTGTTTTCACCACTCCACAGTGCGTATGATATACAGAACCGACGATATCTTGGTTTTCGTGGGGTTTCAAGCTCAGATATGCATTTTCTGCGATAATCATGGTGAGACTTCTGTCCGAAGTATGCAGAGTCATCGAGATCGCTATTTTCGAGCTATTTAATGCGAGAAACAAGTTATCTGGTGTTTTCACCACTCCGCAGTGCGTTTGATATGCAGAACCAGCGATATCTTGGTTTCCGTGGGGTTTCAAGCTCAGATATGCATTTTCTGCGATAATCTTGGTGAGACTTCTGTCCGAAGTATGCTTAATCATCGAGATCGCTCGTTTCGAGCTATTTAATGCGAGAAACAAGTTATCTGGTGTTTTCACCACTCCACAGTGCGTTTGATATGCAGAAACAGCGATATCTTGGTTTTCGTGGGGTTGCAAGCTGAGATATGCATTTTTTACGATAATCATGGTGAGACTTCTGTCCGAAGTATGCAGAATCATCGAGATCGCACTTTTCGAGCTATTTAATGCGACAAACACGTTATCTGGTGTTTTCAGCACTCCACAGTGCGTTCGATATGCAGAACCTGCGATATCTGGGTTTTCGTGGGGTTTCAAGCTGAGATATGCATTTTTTACGATAATCTTGGTGAGACTTCTGTCCGAAGTATGCAGAATCATCGAGATCGCACTTTTCGAGCTATTTAATGCGACAAACACGTTATCTGGTGTTTTCAGCACTCCACAGTGCGTTTGATATGCAGAACCAGCGAAATCTTGGTTTTCGTGGGGTTTCATGCTGAGATATGCATTTTTTTACGATAATCTTGGTGAGACTTCTGTCCGAAGTATGCTTAATCATCTAGATCGCTCGTTTGGAGCTATTTAATGCGAGAAACACGTTATCTGGTGTTTTCACCACTCCACAGTGCGTTTGATATGCAGAACCGGCGACATCTTGATTTTCGTGGTGTTTCCAGCTGGGATATGCATTTTCTGCGATAATCTTGGTGAGACTTCAGTCAGAAGTATGCAGAAAAATCGAGAGCGCTCTTTTCGAGCTATTTAATGCGAGAAACACGTTTTCTGGGGTTTTCACCACACCTCTGTTCGTTGGATATGCAGAACCGGAGATATCTTGGTTTTCCTGGGGTTTCAAGCTGAGATATGCATTTTCTGCGATAATCTTGGTGAGACTTCTGTCCGAAGTATGCAGAATCATCGGGGTCGCTCTTTTCGAGCTATTTAATGCGAGGAACACGTTTTCTGGCGTTTTCACCACTCCACAGTGCGTTTGATATGTAGAGCCGCCGATAACTTGGTTTTCGTGGGGTTTCCAGCTGAAATATGCATTTTGTGCGATAATATTGGGGAGACTTCAGACAGAAGTATGCAGAATCATCGAGATCACACTTTTCGAGATATTTAATGCGAGAAACACGTTATCTGGTGTTTTCACTACTCCACAGTTGGTTTGATATGCAGAACCGGAGATAATTTGGTTTTCGTGGGGTTTCAAGCTGAGATATGCATTTTCTGCGATAATCTTGGTGAGACTTCTGTCCGAAGTATGCAGAATCATCGATATCGCTCTTTTAGAGCTATTTAATGCGAGCAACACGTTATGTGGTGTATTCACCACTCCACAGTACGTTAGACATGCAGAACCTGAGGTATCTTCGTTTCGGTCGGGTTTCAAGCTGAGGTATGCATTTTCTACGACAATATTGGTGAGACCTCTGTCAGAAGTATGCAGAACCTTCGAGAACGCTCTTTTCGAGCTACTTAATGCGAGAAACACGTTTTCTGGTGTTTTCACCACCCCACAGTGCGTTTGATATGCAGAACCGACGACATCGTGGTTTTCGTCGGGTTTCAAGCTGAGATATGCATTTTCTGCGATAATATTGGTGAGACTTCTGTCCGAAGTATGCAGAATCATCGATATCGCTCTTTTCGAGCTATTTAATGCGAGAAACACGTTGTCTGGAGTTTTGACCACTCCACAGTGCGTTTGATATGTAGAGCCGCCGATAACTTGGTTTTCGTGGGGTTTCCAGCTGAAATATGCATTTTCTGCGATAATCTTGGTGTTTCATCTATGAGAAGTATGCAGAATCATCGAGAACGCTCCTTTCGAGCTAGTTAATGCGAGAAACACGTTTTCTGGTGTTTTCACCACTCCACAGTGCGTCTGATATGCAGAACCGGCGATATCTTGATTTTCGTGGTGTTTCCAGCTGAGATATGCATTTTCTGCGATAATCTTGGTGAGACTTCAGTCAGAAGTACGCAGAATCATCTAGATCGCTCGTTTGGAGCTATTTAATGCGAGAAACACGTTATCTGGTGTTTTCACCACTCCACAGTGCGTTTGATATGCAGAACCGGCGACATCTTGATTTTCGTGGTGTTTCCAGCTGGGATATGCATTTTCTGCGATAATCTTGGTGAGACTTCAGTCAGAAGTATGCAGAAAAATCGAGAGCGCTCTTTTCGAGCTATTTAATGCGAGAAACACGTTTTCTGGGGTTTTCACCACACCTCTGTTCGTTGGATATGCAGAACCGGAGATATCTTGGTTTTCCTGGGGTTTCAAGCTGAGATATGCATTTTCAGCGATAATCTTGGTGAGACTTCTGTCCGAAGTATGCAGAATCATCGAGATCGCCCTTTTCGAGCTATTTAATGCGAGGAACACGTTTTCTGGCGTTTTCACCACACCACTGATCGTTGGATATGCAGAACCGGAGATATCTTGGTTTTCGTGGGGTTTCAAGCTGAAATATGCATTTTCTGCGATAATCTTGGTGAGGCATCTGTCCGAAGTATGCAGAATCATCGATATCGCTCTTTTCGAGCTATTTAATGCGAGAAACACGTTGTCTGGTGATTTGACCACTCCACAGTGCGTTTGATATGTAGAGCCGCCGATAACTTGGTTTTCGTGGGGTTTCCAGCTGAAATATGCATTTTCTGCGATAATCTTGGTGTTTCATCTATGAGAAGTATGCAGAATCATCGAGAACGCTCCTTTCGAGCTAGTTAATGCGAGAAACACGTTTTCTGGTGTTTTCACCACGCCACAGTGCGTCTGATATGCAGAACCGGCGATATCTTGATTTTCGTGGTGTTTCCAGCTGAGATATGCATTTTCTGCGATAATCTTGGTGAGACTTCAGTCAGAAGTACGCAGAATCATCTAGATCGCTCGTTTCGAGCTATTTAATGCGAGAAACCCGTTATCTGGTTGTTTTCACCACTCCATAGTGCGTTTGATATGCAGAACCGGCGACATCTTGATTTTCGTGAGGTTTCTAGATGAGATATGCATTTTCTGCGATAAATTTGGTGAGACTTCAGTCAGAAGTATGCAGAATCATCTAGATCGCTCGTTTGGAGCTATTTAATGCGAGAAACACGTTATCTGGTGTTTTCACCACTCCACAGTGCGTATGATGTGCAGAACCGGAGATAACCCGGGTTTCGTCGGGTTTCAAGCTGAGATATGCATTTTCTACGATAATCTTGGTGAGACTTCTGTCAGAAGTGTGCAGGATCTTCGAGAACGCTCTTTTCGAGCTATTTAATGCGAGAAACACGTTTTCTGGTGTTTTGACCACTCCACAGTGCGTTTGATATGTAGAACCGCCGATAACTTGGTTTTCGTGGGGTTTCCAGCTGAAATATGCATTTTCTGCGATAATCTTGGTGTTTCCTCTATGAGAAGTATGCAGAATCATCGAGAACGCTCTTTTCGAGCTAGTTAATGCGAGAAACACGTTTTCTGGTGTTTTCACCACTCCACAGTGCGTCTGATATGCAGAACCGGCGATATCTTGATTTTCGTGGTGTTTCCAGCTGAGATATGCATTTTCTGCGATAAGCTTGGTGAGTCTTCTCCCATAAGTATGCAGAATCATCTAGATCGCTCTTTTCGAGCTATTTAATGCGGGAAACACGTTTTCTGGTGTATTCGCCACTCCACAGTACGTTAGACATGCAGAACCGGAGGTATCTTCGTTTCGGTCGGGTTTCAAGCTGAGATATGCATTTTCTACGACAATATTGGTGAGACCTCTGTCAGAAGTATGCAGAATCTTCGAGAACGCTCTTTTCGAGCTACTTAATGGGAGAAACACGTTTTCTGGTGTTTTCACCACCCCACAGTGCGTTCGATATGCAGAACCGGCGACATCGTGGTTTTCGTCGGGTTTCAAGCTGAGATATGCATTTTCTGCGATAATATTGGTGAGACTTCTGTCCGAAGTATGCAGAATCATCGATATCGCTCTTTTCGAGCTATTTAATGCGAGAAACACGTTGTCTGGTGTTTTGACCACTCCACAGTGCGTTTGATATGTAGAGCCGCCGATAACTTGGTTTTCGTGGGGTTTCCAGCTGAAATATGCATTTTCTGCGATAATCTTGGTGTTTCCTCTATGAGAAGTATGCAGAATCATCGAGATCGCTCTATTCCAGCTATTTAATGCGAGAAACACGTTATCTGGTTGTTTTCACTACTCCACAGTGGGTTTGATATGCAGAACCGGCGACATCTTAATTTTCGTGATGTTTCTAGCTAAGATAGGCATTTTCAGCGATAATATTGGTGAGACTTCAGTCAGAAGTATGCAGAATCATCTAGATCGCTCTTTTCGAGCTATTTAATGCGGGAAACACGTTTTCTGGTGTATTCACCACTCCACAGTGCGTTTGATATGCAGAACCGGCGACATTTTGGATTTCGACGGGTTTCAAGCTGAGGATTGCATTTTCTACGATAATCTTGGTGAGAAGTCTGTCAGAAGTATGCAGAATCTTCGAGATCGCTCTTTTCGAGCAACTTAATGCGAGAAACACGATATCTGGTTGTTTTCACCACTCCACAGTGCGTTTGATATGCAGAACCGGCGATATCTTGATTTTCGTGGTGTTTCCAGCTGAGATATGCATTTTCGGCGATAATCTTGGTGAGTCTTCTGCCAGAAGTATGCAGAATCATCTAGATCGCTCTTTTCGAGCTATTTAATGCGAGAAACAAGTTTTCTGGTGTATTCACCACTCCACAGTACGTTAGACATGCAGAACCGGAGATATCTTCGTTTCGGTCGGGTTACAAGCTGAGATATGCATTTTCTACGATAATATTGGTGAGACCTCTGTCAGAAGTATGCAGAATCTTCGAGAACGCTCTTTTCGAGCTACTTAATGCGAGAAACACGTTTTCTGGTGTTTTCACCACTCCACAGTACGTTTGATGTGCCGAACCGGCGACATCTTGATTTTCGTGATGTTTCTAGCTGAGATATGCATTCTCTGCGATAATATTGGTGAGACTTCAGTCAGCAGTATGCAGAATCATCTAGATCGCTCTTTTCGAGCTATTTAATGCGGGAAACACGTTTTCTGGTGTATTCACCACTCCACAGTACGTTAGAAATGCAGAACCGGCGATATCTTCGTTTCGGTCGGGTTTCAAGCTGAGATATGCATTTTCTGCGATAATCTTGGTGAGTGTTCAGTCAGAAGTAATCAGAATCATCTAGATCGCTCTTTTCGAGCTATTTAATGCGGGAAACACGTTTTCTGGTGTTTTCACCACTCCACGGTGCGTCTGATATGCAGAACCGGCGATATCTTGGTTTTCGCGGGGTTTCCAGCTGAGATATGCATTTTCTGCGATAATCTTGGTGAGTCTTCTGTCAGAAGGATGCAGAATCATCTAGATCGCTCTTTTCGAGCTGTTTAATGCGAGAAACACGTTCTCTGGTGTTTTCACCACCCCACAGTGCGTTTGATATGCAGAACCGGAGATATCTTCGTTTCGGTCGGGTTTCAAGCTGAGATATGCATTTTCTACGATAATATTGGTGAGACCTCAGTCAGAAGTATGCAGAATCTTCGAGAACGCTCTTTTCGAGCTACTTAATGCGAGAAACACGTTTTCTGGTGTTTTCACCACCCCACAGTGCGTTTGATATGCAGAACCGGCGACATCGTGGTTTTCGTGGGGTTTCCAGCTGAGATAGGCATTTTCTGCGATAATCTTGGTGAGTCTTCTGTCAGAAGTATGCAGAATCATCGATATCGCTCTATTCGAGCTATTTAATGCGAGAAACACGTTATCAGGTTGTTTTCACTACTCCACAGTGGGTTTGATATGCAGAACCGGCGACATCATAATTTTCGTGATGTTTCTAGCTGAGATAGGCATTTTCAGCGATAATATTGGTGAGACTTCAGTCAGAAGTATGCAGAATCATCTAGATCGCTCTTTTCGAGCTATTTAATGCGGGAAACACGTTTTCTGGTGTATTCACCACTCCACAGTGCGTTTGATATGCAGAACCGGCGACATCTTGATTTTCGTGGTGTTTCCAGCTGGGATATGCATTTTCTGCGATAATCTTGATGAGACTTCAGTCAGAAGTATGCAGAATCATCTAGATCGCTCGTTTCGAGCTATTTAATGCGAGAAACACGTTATCTGGTGTTTTTACCACTCCACAGTGCGTTTGATATGCAGAACCGGCGACATCTTGATTTTCGTGATGTTTCTAGCTGAGATAGGCATTTTCTGCGATAATCTTGGTGTTTCCTCTATGAGAAGTATGCAGAATCATCGAGATCGCTCTATTCGAGCTATTTAATGCGAGAGACACGTTATCTGGTTGTTTTCACTACTCCACAGTGGGTTTGATATGCAGAACGGGCGACATCGTGGTTTTCGTGGGGTTTCCAGCTGAAATATGCATTTTCTGCGATAATCTTGGTGTTTCCTCTATGAGAAGTATGCAGAATCTTCGAGAACGCTCTTTTCGAGCTACTTAATGCGAGAAACACGTTTTCTGGTGTTTTCACCACCCCACAGTGCGTTTGATATGCAGAACAGGCGACATCGTGGTTTTCGTGGGGTTTCCAGCTGAAATATGCATTTTCTGCGATAATCTTGGTGTTTCCTCTATGAGAAGTATGCAGAATCATCGAGAACGCTCTTTTCGAGCTAGTTAATGCGAGAAACACGTTTTCTGGTGTTTTCACCACTCCACAGTGCGTCTGATATGCAGAACCGGCGATATCTTGATTTTCGTGGTGTTTCCAGCTGAGATATGCATTTTCTGCGATAAGCTTGGTGAGTCTTCTCCCATAAGTATGCAGAATCATCTAGATCGCTCTTTTCGAGCTATTTAATGCGGGAAACACGTTTTCTGGTGTATTCGCCACTCCACAGTACGTTAGACATGCAGAACCGGAGGTATCTTCGTTTCGGTCGGGTTTCAAGCTGAGATATGCATTTTCTACGACAATATTGGTGAGACCTCTGTCAGAAGTATGCAGAATCTTCGAGAACGCTCTTTTCGAGCTACTTAATGGGAGAAACACGTTTTCTGGTGTTTTCACCACCCCACAGTGCGTTTGATATGCAGAACCGGCGACATCGTGGTTTTCGTCGGGTTACAAGCTGAGATATGCATTTTCTGCGATAATATTGGTGAGACTTCTGTCCGAAGTATGCAGAATCATCGATATCGCTCTTTTCGAGCTATTTAATGCGAGAAACACGTTGTCTGGTGTTTTGACCACTCCACAGTGCGTTTGATATGTAGAGCCGCCGATAACTTGGTTTTCGTGGGGTTTCCAGCTGAAATATGCATTTTCTGCGATAATCTTGGTGTTTCCTCTATGAGAAGTATGCAGAATCATCGAGATCGCTCTATTCGAGCTATTTAATGCGAGAAACACGTTATCTGGTTGTTTTCACCACTCCACGGTGCGTCTGCTATGCAGAACCGGCGACATCTTGATTTTCGTGGTGTTTCCAGCTGGGATATACATTTTCTGCGATAATCTTGGTGAGACTTCAGTCAGAAGTATGCAGAATCATCTAGATCGCTCGTTTCGAGCTATTTAATGCGAGAAACACGTTAGCTGGTGTTTTTACCACTCCACAGTGCGTTTGATATGCAGAACCGGCGACATCTTGATTTTCGTGATGTTTCTAGCTGAGATAGGCATTTTCTGCGATAATATTGGTGAGACTTCAGTCAGAAGTATGCAGAATCATCGGGATCGCTCTTTTGGAGCTATTTAATGCGAGAAACACGATATCCGGTGTTTTCACCACTCCACAGTGCGTTTGATATGCAGAAACGGCGACATTTTGGATTTCGACGGGTTTCAAGCTGAGGAATGCATTTTCTACGATAATCTTGGTGAGACGTCTGTCAGAAGTATGCAGAATCTTCGAGATCGCTCTTTTCGAGCAACTTAATGCGAGAAACACGATATCTGGTTGTTTTCACCACTCCACAGTGCGTTTGATATGCAGAACCGGCGATATCTTGATTTTCGTGGTGTTTCCAGCTGAGATATGCATTTTCGGCGATTATCTTGGTGAGTCTTCTGCCAGAAGTATGCAGAATCATCTAGATCGCTCTTTTCGAGCTATTTAATGCGAGAAACAAGTTTTCTGGTGTATTCACCACTCCACAGTACGTTAGACATGCAGAACCGGAGATATCTTCGTTTCGGTCGGGTTACAAGCTGAGATATGCATTTTCTACGATAATATTGGTGAGACCTCTGTCAGAAGTATGCAGAATCTTCGAGAACGCTCTTTTCGAACTATTTAATGCGGGAAACACGTTTTCTGGTGTATTCGCCACTCCACAGTACGTTAGACATGCAGAACCGGAGGTATCTTCGTTTCGGTCGGGTTTCAAGCTGAGATATGCATTTTCTACGACAATATTGGTGAGACCTCTGTCAGAAGTATGCAGAATCTTCGAGAACGCTCTTTTCGAGCTACTTAATGGGAGAAACACGTTTTCTGGTGTTTTCACCACCCCACAGTGCGTTAGACATGCAGAACCGGAGGTATCTTCGTTTCGGTCGGGTTTCAAGCTGAGATATGCATTTTCTACGACAATATTGGTGAGACTTCTGTTAGAAGTATGCAGAACCATCTAGATCGCACTTTTCGAGCTATTTAATGCGAGAAACACGATATCTGGTGTTTTCAGCACTCCACAGTGCGTATGATATGCAGAACCGGCGATATCTTGGTTTTCGTGGGGTTTCAAGCAGAGATATGCATTGTCTGCGATAATCTTGGTGAGACTTCTGTCCGAAGTATGCAGAGTCATCGACATCGTACTTTTCGAGCTATTTAATGCGAGAAACACGTTTTCTGGGGTTTTCACCACTCCACAGTTCGTTGGATATGCAGATCAGGAGATATCTTGGTTTTCGTGGAGTTTCTAGCAGAGATATGCATTTTCTGCGATAATCATGGTGAGACTTCTGTTAGAAGTATGCAGAATCATCGAGATCGCACATTTCGATCTATTTAATGCGAGAAACACGTTGTCGGGTGTTTTCACCACTCCACAGTTGGTTTGATATGCAGAACCGGCGATATCTGGGTTTTCGTGAGGTTTCAAGCTGAGATATGCATTTTCTGCGATAATCTTGGTGAGACTTCAGTCAGAAGTATGCAGAATCTTCGAGATCGCTCATTTCGAGCTAGTTAATGCGAGAAACACGTTATCTGGTGTTTTCACCACTCCACAGTTCGTTGTATATGCAGAACAGGAGATATCTTGTTTTTCGTGGGGTTTCTAGCAGAGATATGCATTTTCTGCGATAATCTTGGTGAGACTTCAGTCAGAGGTATGCAGAATCTACGAGATCGCTCATTTCGAGCTAGTTAATGCGAGAAACACGTTATCTGGTGTTTTCACCACTCCACAGTTCGTTGTATATGCAGAACAGGAGATATCTTGGTTTGCGTGGGGTTTCTAGCAGAGATATGCATTTTCTGCGATAATCTAGGTGAGTCTCCTGCCAGAAGTATGCAGAATCATCTAGATCGCTCTTTTCGAGCTATTTAATGCGAGAAACACGATATCTGGTGTTTTCAGCACTCCACAGTGCGTATGATATGCAGAACCGGCGATATCTTGGTTTTCGTGGGGTTTCATGCTGAAATATGCATTTTCTGCGATAATCTTGGTGAGACTTCAGTCAGAAGTATGCAGAATCTTCGAGATCGCTCATTTCGAGCTAGTTAATGCGAGAAACACGTTATCTGGTGTTTTCACCACTCCACAGTTCGTTGTATATGCAGAACAGGAGATATCTTGGTTTTCGTGGGGTTTCTAGCAGAGATATGCATTTTCTGCGATAATCTAGGTGAGTCTTCTGCCAGAAGTATGCAGAATCTTCGAGATCGTTCTTTTCGAGCAACTTAATGCGAGAAACACGATATCTGGTTGTTTTCACCACTCCACAGTGCGTTTGATATGCAGAACGGGCGACATCTTGATTTTCGTGAGGTTTCAAGCTGAGATATGCATTTTCTGCGATAATCTTGGTGAGACATCATGTCAGAAATATGCAGAATCTTCTATATCGCTCTTTTCGAGCTATTTAATGCGAAAAAACAAGTTTTCTGGTGTTTTCAACATTCCACAGTGCGTTTGATATGCAGAACCGGCGATATCTTGATTTTCGTGGTGTTTCCAGCTGAAATATGCATTTTCTACGATAATCTTGGTGAGACGTCTGTCAGAAGTATGCAGAATCTTCGAGATCGTTCTTTTCGAGCTACTTAATGCGAGAAACACGATATCTGGTTGTTTTCACCACTCCACAGTGCGTTTGATATGCAGAACGGGCGACATCTTGATTTTCGTGAGGTTTCAAGCTGAGATATGCATTTTCTGCGATAATCTTGGTGAGTCTTCTGTCAGAAGTATGCAGAATCATCGAGATCCCTCTTTTCGAGCTATTTAATGCGAGAAACACGTTAATTGGTGTTTTCACCACTCCACAGTGCGTTTAATATGCAGAACCGGCTACATCTTGGCTGTCGTAGGGTATCAAGTTGAGATATGCATTTTCTGCGATAATCATGGTGAGACTTCTGTCAGAAGTATGCAGAATCATCGGGATCGCTCTTTTCGAGCTATTTAATGCGAGAAACACGTTATCTGGTGTTTTCACCACTCCACAGTGCGTTTAATATGCAGAACCGGCTACATCTTGGCTGTCGTAGGGTATCAAGTTGAGATATGCATTTTCTGCGATAATCATGGTGAGACTTCTGTCAGAAGTATGCAGAATCATCGGGATCGCTCTTTTCGAGCTATTTAATGCGAGAAACACGTTTTCTGGGGTTTTCACCACTCCACATTTCGTTGGATATGCAGAACAGCAGATATCTTGGTTTTCGTGGGGTTTCTAGCAGAGAAATGCATTTTCTGCGATAATCATGGTGAGACTTCTGTTAGAAGTATGCAGAATCATCGAGATCGCACATTTCGATCTATTTAATGCGAGAAACACGTTATCTGGTGTTTTCACCACTCCACAGTGCGTTTGATATGCAGAACCAGCGATATCTTGGTTTTCGTGGGGTTTCAAGCTGAGATATGCATTTTTTACGATAATCATGGTGAGACTTCTGTCCGAAGTATGCAGAATCATCGAGATCGCACTTTTCGAGCTATTTAATGCGAGAAACAGGATATCTGGTGTTTTCAGCACTCCACAGTGCGTTTGATATGCAGAACCAGCGATATCTAGGTTTTCGTGGGGTTTCAAGCTGAGACATGCATTTTCTGCGATATTCTTGGTGAGTCTTCTGTCAGAAGTATGCAGAATCTTCGAGATCGTTCTTTTCGAGCAACTTAATGCGAGAAACACGATATCTGGTTGTTTTCACCACTCCACAGTGCGTTTGATATGCAGAACGGGCGACATCTTGATTTTCGTGAGGTTTCAAGCTGAGATATGCATTTTCTGCGATAATCTTGGTGAGACATCATGTCAGAAATATGCAGAATCTTCTATATCGCTCTTTTCGAGCTATTTAATGCGAAAAAACAAGTTTTCTGGTGTTTTCAACATTCCACAGTGCGTTTGATATGCAGAACCGGCGATATCTTGATTTTCGTGGTGTTTCCAGCTGAAATATGCATTTTCTACGATAATCTTGGTGAGACGTCTGTCAGAAGTATGCAGAATCTTCGAGATCGTTCTTTTCGAGCTACTTAATGCGAAAAAACAAGTTTTCTGGTGTTTTCAACATTCCACAGTGCGTTTGATATGCAGAACCGATGATATCTTGATTTTCGTGGTGTTTCCAGCTGAGATATGCATTTTCTGCGATAATCTTGGTGAGTCTTCTGTCAGAAGTATGCAGAATCATCGAGATCCCTCTTTTCGAGCTATTTAATGCGAGAAACACGTTAATTGGTGTTTTCACCACTCCACAGTGCGTTTGATATGCGGAACCAGCGACATCTTGGATTTCGTCGGTTTTCAAGCTTAGACATGCATTTTCTGCGATAATCTTGGAGAGTCTTCTGTCAGAAGTATGCAGAATCATCGAGATCCCTCTTTTCGAGCTAGTTAATGCGAGAAACACGTTATCTGGTGTTTTCACCACTCCACAGTGCGTTTAATATGCAGAACCGGCTACATCTTGGCTGTCGTAGGGTATCAAGTTGAGATATGCATTTTCTGCGATAATCATGGTGAGACTTCTGTCAGAAGTATGCAGAATCATCGGGATCGCTCTTTTCGAGCTATTTAATGCGAGAAACACGTTTTCTGGGGTTTTCACCACTCCACATTTCGTTGGATATGCAGAACAGCAGATATCTTGGTTTTCGTGGGGTTTCTAGCAGAGAAATGCATTTTCTGCGATAATCATGGTGAGACTTCTGTTAGAAGTATGCAGAATCATCGAGATCGCACATTTCGATCTATTTAATGCGAGAAACACGTTATCTGGTGTTTTCACCACTCCACAGTGCGTTTGATATGCAGAACCAGCGATATCTTGGTTTTCGTGGGGTTTCAAGCTGAGATATGCATTTTTTACGATAATCATGGTGAGACTTCTGTCCGAAGTATGCAGAATCATCGAGATCGCACTTTTCGAGCTATTTAATGCGAGAAACAGGATATCTGGTGTTTTCAGCACTCCACAGTGCGTTTGATATGCAGAACCAGCGATATCTAGGTTTTCGTGGGGTTTCAAGCTGAGACATGCATTTTCTGCGATATTCTTGGTGAGTCTTCTGTCAGAAGTATGCAGAATCATCGAGATCCCTCTTTTCGAGCTAGTTAATGCGAGAAACACGTTATCTGGTGTTTTCACCACTCCACAGTGCGTTTAATATGCAGAACCGGCGACATCTTGGCTGTGGTAGGGTATCAAGCTGAGATATGCATTTTCTGCGATAATCATGGTGAGACTTCTGTTAGAAGTATGCAGAATCATCGAGATCGCACATTTCGATCTATTTAATGCGAGAAACACGTTATCTGGTGATTTCACCACTCCACAGTGCGTTTGATATGCAGAACCAGCGATATCCTGGTTTTCGTGGGGTTTCAAGCTCAGATATGCATTTTATGCGATAATCTTGGTGAGGCTTCTGTCCGAAGTATGCAGAGTCATCGAGATCGTACTTTTCGAGCTATTTAATGCGAGAAACACGTTTTCTGGGGTTTTTACCACACCACAGTTCGTTGGATATGCAGAACAGGTGATATCTTGGTTTTCGTGGGGTTTCAAGCTGAGATATGCACTTTTTACGATAATCTTGGTGAGACGTCTGTCCGAAGTATGCTTAATCATCGAGATCGCTCTATTCGAACTATTTAATGCGACAAAACGTTATCTGGTGTTTTCAGCACTCCACAGTGCGTTTGATATGCTGAACCAGTGATACCTCAGTTTTCGTGGGGTTTCAAGCTGAGATATGCATTTTCTACGATAATCTTGGTGAGACTTCTCTCAGAAGGATGCAGAATCTTCGAGATCGCTCTTTTCGAGCTACTTAATGCGAGATACACGTTATCTGGTGTTTTCACCACTCCACAGTGCGTTTGATATGCAGTACCGGCGACATCTTGGATTTCGTCGGGGTTCAAGCTGAGATATGCATTTTCTACGATAATCTTGGTGAGACTTCTGTCAGAAGTATGCAGAATAATCTAGATCGTTCTTTTCGAGCTATTTAATTCGAGAAACACGTTATCTGGTTGTTTTCACCACTCCACAGTGCGTTTGATATGCAGAAGCGGCGACATCTTGATTTTCGTGGGGTTTCAAGCTCAGATATGCATTTTCTGCGATAAGCTTGGTGAGACTTCTGTTAGAAGTATGCAGAACCATCTAGATCGCACTTTTCGAGCTATTTAATGCGAGAAACACGATATCTGGTGTTTTCAGCACTCCACAGTGCGTATGATATGCAGAACCGGCGATATCTTGGTTTTCGTGGGGTTTCAAGCAGAGATATGCATTGTCTGCGATAATCTTGGTGAGACTTCTGTCCGAAGTATGCAGAGTCATCGACATCGTACTTTTCGAGCTATTTAATGCGAGAAACACGTTTTCTGGGGTTTTCACCACTCCACAGTTCGTTGGATATGCAGATCAGGAGATATCTTGGTTTTCGTGGAGTTTCTAGCAGAGATATGCATTTTCTGCGATAATCATGGTGAGACTTCTGTTAGAAGTATGCAGAATCATCGAGATCGCACATTTCGATCTATTTAATGCGAGAAACACGTTGTCTGGTGTTTTCACCACTCCACAGTTGGTTTGATATGCAGAACCGGCGATATCTGGGTTTTCGTGAGGTTTCAAGCTGAGATATGCATTTTCTGCGATAATCTTGGTGAGACTTCAGTCAGAAGTATGCAGAATCTTCGAGATCGCTCATTTCGAGCTAGTTAATGCGAGAAACACGTTATCTGGTGTTTTCACCACTCCACAGTTCGTTGTATATGCAGAACAGGAGATATCTTGGTTTTCGTGGGGTTTCTAGCAGAGATATGCATTTTCTGCGATAATCTTGGTGAGACTTCAGTCAGAGGTATGCAGAATCTACGAGATCGCTCATTTCGAGCTAGTTAATGCGAGAAACACGTTATCTGGTGTTTTCACCACTCCACAGTTCGTTGTATATGCAGAACAGGAGATATCTTGGTTTGCGTGGGGTTTCTAGCAGAGATATGCATTTTCTGCGATAATCTAGGTGAGTCTCCTGCCAGAAGTATGCAGAATCATCTAGATCGCTCTTTTCGAGCTATTTAATGCGAGAAACACGATATCTGGTGTTTTCAGCACTCCACAGTGCGTATGATATGCAGAACCGGCGATATCTTGGTTTTCGTGGGGTTTCATGCTGAAATATGCATTTTCTGCGATAATCTTGGTGAGACTTCAGTCAGAAGTATGCAGAATCTTCGAGATCGCTCATTTCGAGCTAGTTAATGCGAGAAACACGTTATCTGGTGTTTTCACCACTCCACAGTTCGTTGTATATGCAGAACAGGAGATATCTTGGTTTTCGTGGGGTTTCTAGCAGAGATATGCATTTTCTGCGATAATCTAGGTGAGTCTTCTGCCAGAAGTATGCAGAATCTTCGAGATCGTTCTTTTCGAGCAACTTAATGCGAGAAAGACGATATCTGGTTGTTTTCACCACTCCACAGTGCGTTTGATATGCAGAACCGGCGATATCTTGATTTTCGTGGTGTTTCCAGCTGAAATATGCATTTTCTACGATAATCTTGGTGAGACGTCTGTCAGAAGTATGCAGAATCTTCGAGATCGTTCTTTTCGAGCTACTTAATGCGAGAAACACGATATCTGGTTGTTTTCACCACTCCACAGTGCGTTTGATATGCAGAACGGGCGACATCTTGATTTTCGTGAGGTTTCAAGCTGAGATATGCATTTTCTGCGATAATCTTGGTGAGACTTCAGTCAGAAATATGCAGAATTTTCTAGATCGCTCTTTTCGAGCTATTTAATGCGAAAAAACAAGTTTTCTGGTGTTTTCAACATTCCACAGTGCGTTTGATATGCAGAACCGATGATATCTTGATTTTCGTGGTGTTTCCAGCTGAGATATGCATTTTCTGCGATAATCTTGGTGAGTCTTCTGTCAGAAGTATGCAGAATCATCGAGATCCCTCTTTTCGAGCTATTTAATGCGAGAAACACGTTAATTGGTGTTTTCACCACTCCACAGTGCGTTTGATATGCGGAACCAGCGACATCTTGGATTTCGTCGGTTTTCAAGCTTAGACATGCATTTTCTGTGATAATCTTGGTGAGTCTTCTGTCAGAAGTATGCAGAATCATCGAGATCCCTCTTTTCGCGCTAGTTAATGCGAGAAACACGTTATCTGGTGTTTTCACCACTCCACAGTGCGTTTAATATGCAGAACCGGCTACATCTTGGCTGTCGTAGGGTATCAAGTTGAGATATGCATTTTCTGCGATAATCATGGTGAGACTTCTGTCAGAAGTATGCAGAATCATCGGGATCGCTCTTTTCGAGCTATTTAATGCGAGAAACACGTTTTCTGGGGTTTTCACCACTCCACATTTCGTTGGATATGCAGAACAGCAGATATCTTGGTTTTCGTGGGGTTTCTAGCAGAGAAATGCATTTTCTGCGATAATCATGGTGAGACTTCTGTTAGAAGTATGCAGAATCATCGAGATCGCACATTTCGATCTATTTAATGCGAGAAACACGTTATCTGGTGTTTTCACCACTCCACAGTGCGTTTGATATGCAGAACCAGCGATATCTTGGTTTTCGTGGGGTTTCAAGCTGAGATATGCATTTTTTACGATAATCATGGTGAGACTTCTGTCCGAAGTATGCAGAATCATCGAGATCGCACTTTTCGAGCTATTTAATGCGAGAAACAGGATATCTGGTGTTTTCAGCACTCCACAGTGCGTTTGATATGCAGAACCAGCGATATCTAGGTTTTCGTGGGGTTTCAAGCTGAGATATGCAATTTCTGCGATAATCTTGGTGAGACTTATGTCCGAAGTATGCAGAGTCATCGAGATCGTACTTTTCGAGCTATTTAATGCGAGAAACACGTTTTCTGGGGTTTTCACCACTCCACAGTTCGTTGGATATGCAGAACAGGAGATATCTTGGTTTTCGTGGGGTTTCTAGCAGAGATATGCATTTTCTGCGATAATCATGGTGAGACTTCTGTTAGAAGTATGCAGAATCATCGAGATCGCACTTTTCGATCTATTTCATGCGAGAAACACGTTGTCTGGTGTTTTCACCACTCCACAGTTGGTTTGATATGCAGAACCCGCGATGTTTGGTTTTCGTCGGGTTTCAAGTTGAGATATGCATTTTCTGCGACAATCTTGGTGAGACTTCTGTCCGAAGTATGCAGAGTCATCGAGATCGTACTTTTCGAGCTATTTAATGCGAGAAACACGTTTTCTGGGGTTTTCACCACTCCACAGTTCGTTGGATATGCAGAACCGGCGATATCTTGATTTTCGTGGTGTTTCCAGCTGAAATATGCATTTTCTACGATAATCTTGGTGAGACGTCTGTCAGAAGTATGCAGAATCTTCGAGATCGTTCTTTTCGAGCTACTTAATGCGAGAAACACGATATCTGGTTGTTTTCACCACTCCACAGTGCGTTTGATATGCAGAACGGGCGACATCTTGATTTTCGTGAGGTTTCAAGCTGAGATATGCATTTTCTGCGATAATCTTGGTGAGACTTCAGTCAGAAATATGCAGAATTTTCTAGATCGCTCTTTTCGAGCTATTTAATGCGAAAAAACAAGTTTTCTGGTGTTTTCAACATTCCACAGTGCGTTTGATATGCAGAACCGATGATATCTTGATTTTCGTGGTGTTTCCAGCTGAGATATGCATTTTCTGCGATAATCTTGGTGAGTCTTCTGTCAGAAGTATGCAGAATCATCGAGATCCCTCTTTTCGAGCTATTTAATGCGAGAAACACGTTAATTGGTGTTTTCACCACTCCACAGTGCGTTTGATATGCGGAACCAGCGACATCTTGGATTTCGTCGGTTTTCAAGCTTAGACATGCATTTTCTGCGATAATCTTGGTGAGTCTTCTGTCAGAAGTATGCAGAATCATCGAGATCCCTCTTTTCGCGCTAGTTAATGCGAGAAACACGTTATCTGGTGTTTTCACCACTCCACAGTGCGTTTAATATGCAGAACCGGCTACATCTTGGCTGTCGTAGGGTATCAAGTTGAGATATGCATTTTCTGCGATAATCATGGTGAGACTTCTGTCAGAAGTATGCAGAATCATCGGGATCGCTCTTTTCGAGCTATTTAATGCGAGAAACACGTTTTCTGGGGTTTTCACCACTCCACATTTCGTTGGATATGCAGAACAGCAGATATCTTGGTTTTCGTGGGGTTTCTAGCAGAGAAATGCATTTTCTGCGATAATCATGGTGAGACTTCTGTTAGAAGTATGCAGAATCATCGAGATCGCACATTTCGATCTATTTAATGCGAGAAACACGTAATCTGGTGTTTTCACCACTCCACAGTGCGTTTGATATGCAGAACCAGCGAAATCTTGGTTTTCGTGGGGTTTCAAGCTGAGATATGCATTTTTTACGATAATCATGGTGAGACTTCTGTCCGAAGTATGCAGAATCATCGAGATCGCACTTTTCGAGCTATTTAATGCGAGAAACAGGATATCTGGTGTTTTCAGCACTCCACTGTGCGTTTGATATGCAGAACCAGCGATATCTAGGTTTTCGTGGGGTTTCAAGCTGAGATATGCAATTTCTGCGATAATCTTGGTGAGACTTATGTCCGAAGTATGCAGAGTCATCCAGATCGTACTTTTCGAGCTATTTAATGCGAGAAACACGTTTTCTGGGGTTTTCACCACTCCACAGTTCGTTGGATATGCAGAACAGGAGATATCTTGGTTTTCGTGGGGTTTCTAGCAGAGATATGCATTTTCTGCGATAATCATGGTGAGACTTCTGTTAGAAGTATGCAGAATCATCGAGATCGCACTTTTCGATCTATTTCATGCGAGAAACACGTTGTCTGGTGTTTTCACCACTCCACAGTTGGTTTGATATGCAGAACCCGCGATGTTTGGTTTTCGTCGGGTTTCAAGTTGAGATATGCATTTTCTGCGACAATCTTGGTGAGACTTCTGTCCGAAGTATGCAGAATCATCGGGATCGCTCTTTTCGAGCTATTTAATGCGAGAAACACGTTTTCTGGCGATTTCACCACACCACTGTTCGTTGGATATGCAGAACCGGAGATATCTTGGTTTTCGTGGGGTTTCAAGCTGAAATATGCATTTTCTGCGATAATCTTGGTGAGACTTCTGTCCGATGTATGCAGAATCATCGAGATCGCTCTTTTCGAGCTATTTAATGCGAGAAACACGTTATCCGGTGTTTTCACCACTCCACAGTGGGTTTGATATGCAGAACTGGCGACATCTTGGATTTCGTCGGGTTTCAAGCTGAGATATGCATTTTCTACGATAATCTTGGTGAGACTTCTGTCAGAAGTTTGCAGAATCATCTAGATCGCTCTTTTCGAGCTATTTAATGCGAGAAACACGTTAACTGGTGTTTTCACCACTCCGCAGTCCGCTTGATATGTAGAACCAGCGATATCTGGGTTTTCGTGGGGTTTCAAGCTGAGATATGCATTTTCTGCGATAATCTTGGTGAGACTTCTGTCCGAAGTATGCAGAAACATCGAGAGCACTCTTTTCGAGCTATTTAATGCGAGAATCACGTTTTCTGGGGTTTTCACCACACCACAGTTCGTTGGATATGCAGAACCGGAGATATCATGGTTTTCGTGGGGTTTCAAGCTGAGATATGCATTTTCTGCGACAATCTTGGTGAGACTTCTGTCCGAAGTATGCAGAATCATCGGGATCGCTCTTATCGAGCTATTTAATGCGAGAATCACGTTTTCTGGGGTTTTCACCACACCACAGTTCGTCGGATATGCAGAAACGGAGATATCTTGGTTTTCCTGGGGTTTCAAGCTGAGATATGCATTTTCTGCGACAATCCTGGTGAGACTTCTGTCCGAAGTATGCAGAATCATCGGGATCGCTCTTATCGAGCTATTTAATGCGAGAATCACGTTTTCTGGGGTTTTCACCACACCACAGTTCGTTGGATATGCAGAACCGGAGATATCTTGGTTTTCCTGGGGTTTCAAGCTGAGATATGCATTTTCTGCGACAATCTTGGTGAGACTTCTGTCCGAGGTATGCAGAATCATCGGGATCGCTCTTATCGAGCTACTTAATGCGAGATACACGTTATCTGGTGTTTTCACCACTCCACAGTGCGTTTGACATGCAGTACCGGCGACATCTTGGATTTCGTCGGGGTTCAAGCTGAGATATGCATTTTCTACGATAATCTTGGTGAGACTTCTGTCAGAAGTATGCAGAATAATCTAGATCGTTCTTTTCGAGCTATTTAATTCGAGAAACACGTTATCTGGTTGTTTTCACCACTCCACAGTGCTTTTGATATGCAGAAGCGGCGACATCTTGATTTTCGTGGGGTTTCAAGCTCAGATATGCATTTTCTGCGATAAGCTTGGTGAGACTTCTGTTAGAAGTATGCAGAATCATCTAGATCGCACTTTTCGAGCTATTTAATGCGAGAAACACGATATCTGGTGTTTTCACCACTCCACAGTTCGTTGTATATGCAGAACAGGAGATATCTTGGTTTTCGTGGGGTTTCTAGCAGAGATATGCATTTTCTGCGATAATCTTGGTGAGACTTCAGTCAGAGGTATGCAGAATCTACGAGATCGCTCATTTCGAGCTAGTTAATGCGAGAAACACGTTATCTGGTGTTTTCACCACTCCACAGTTCGTTGTATATGCAGAACAGGAGATATCTTGGTTTGCGTGGGGTTTCTAGCAGAGATATGCATTTTCTGCGATAATCTTGGTGAGACTTCAGTCAGAGGTATGCAGAATCTACGAGATCGCTCATTTCGAGCTAGTTAATGCGAGAAACACGTTATCTGGTGTTTTCACCACTCCACAGTTCGTTGTATATGCAGAACAGGAGATATCTTGGTTTGCGTGGGGTTTCTAGCAGAGATATGCATTTTCTGCGATAATCTAGGTGAGTCTTCTGCCAGAAGTATGCAGAATCATCTAGATCGCTCTTTTCGAGCTATTTAATGCGAGAAACACGATATCTGGTGTTTTCAGCACTCCACAGTGCGTATGATATGCAGAACCGGCGATATCTTGGTTTTCGTGGGGTTTCAAGCTGAAATATGCATTTTCTGCGATAATCTTGGTGAGACTTCTGTCAGAAGTTTGCAGAATCATCTAGATCGCTCTTTTCGAGCTATTTAATGCGAGAAACACGTTAACTGGTGTTTTCACCACTCCGCAGTCCGCTTGATATGTAGAACCAGCGATATCTGGGTTTTCGTGGGGTTTCAAGCTGAGATATGCATTTTCTGCGATAATCTTGGTGAGACTTCTGTCCGAAGTATGCAGAAACATCGAGAGCACTCTTTTCGAGCTATTTAATGCGAGAATCACGTTTTCTGGGGTTTTCACCACACCACAGTTCGTTGGATATGCAGAACCGGAGATATCTTGGTTTTCGTGGGGTTTCAAGCTGAGATATGCATTTTCTGCGACAATCTTGGTGAGACTTCTGTCCGAAGTATGCGGAATCATCGGGATCGCTCTTATCGAGCTATTTAATGCGAGAATCACGTTTTCTGGGGTTTTCACCACACCACAGTTCGTTGGATATGCAGAACCGGAGATATCTTGGTTTTCCTGGGCTTTCAAGCTGAGATATGCACTTTTTACGATAATCTTGGTGAGACTTCTGTCCGAAGTATGCTTAATCATCGAGATCGCTCTATTCGAACTATTTAATGCGACAAAACGTTATCTGGTGTTTTCAGCACTCCACAGTGCGTTTGATATGCAGAACCAGTGATACCTCAGTTTTCGTGGGGTTTCAAGCTGAGATATGCATTTTCTACGATAATCTTGGTGAGACTTCTCTCAGAAGGATGCAGAATCTTCGAGATCGCTCTTTTCGAGCTACTTAATGCGAGATACACGTTATCTGGTGTTTTCACCACTCCACAGTGCGTTTGACATGCAGTACCGGCGACATCTTGGATTTCGTCGGGGTTCAAGCTGAGATATGCATTTTCTACGATAATCTTGGTGAGACTTCTGTCAGAAGTATGCAGAATAATCTAGATCGTTCTTTTCGAGCTATTTAATTCGAGAAACACGTTGTCTGGTGTTTTCACCACTCCACAGTTGGTTTGATATGCAGAACCGGCGATATCTGGGTTTTCGTGGGGTTTCAAGCTGAGATATGCATTTTCTGCGATAATCTTGGTGAGACTTCAGTCAGAAGTATGCAGAATCTTCGAGATCGCTCATTTCGAGCTAGTTAATGCGAGAAACACGTTATCTGGTGTTTTCACCACTCCACAGTTCGTTGTATATGCAGAACAGGAGATATCTTGGTTTTCGTGGGGTTTCTAGCAGAGATATGCATTTTCTGCGATAATCTTGGTGAGACTTCAGTCAGAGGTATGCAGAATCTACGAGATCGCTCATTTCGAGCTAGTTAATGCGAGAAACACGTTATCTGGTGTTTTCACCACTCCACAGTTCGTTGTATATGCAGAACAGGAGATATCTTGGTTTGCGTGGGGTTTCTAGCAGAGATATGCATTTTCTGCGATAATCTAGGTGAGTCTTCTGCCAGAAGTATGCAGAATCATCTAGATCGCTCTTTTCGAGCTATTTAATGCGAGAAACACGATATCTGGTGTTTTCAGCACTCCACAGTGCGTATGATATGCAGAACCGGCGATATCTTGGTTTTCGTGGGGTTTCAAGCTGAAATATGCATTTTCTGCGATAATCTTGGTGAGACTTCAGTCAGAAGTATGCAGAATCTTCGAGATCGCTCATTTCGAGCTAGTTAATGCGAGAAACACGTTATCTGGTGTTTTCACCACTCCACAGTTCGTTGTATATGCAGAACAGGAGATATCTTGGTTTTCGTGGGGTTTCTAGCAGAGATATGCATTTTCTGCGATAATCTAGGTGAGTCTTCTGCCAGAAGTATGCAGAATCTTCGAGATCGTTCTTTTCGAGCAACTTAATGCGAGAAACACGATATCTGGTTGTTTTCACCACTCCACAGTGCGTTTGATATGCAGAACGGGCGACATCTTGATTTTCGTGAGGTTTCAAGCTGAGATATGCATTTTCTGCGATAATCTTGGTGAGACATCAGGTCAGAAATATGCAGAATCTTCTATATCGCTCTTTTCGAGCTATTTAATGCGAAAAAACAAGTTTTCTGGTGTTTTCAACATTCCACAGTGCGTTTGATATGCAGAACCGATGATATCTTGATTTTCGTGGTGTTTCCAGCTGAGATATGCATTTTCTGCGATAATCTTGGTGAGTCTTCTGTCAGAAGTATGCAGAATCATCGAGATCCCTCTTTTCGAGCTATTTAATGCGAGAAACACGTTAATTGGTGTTTTCACCACTCCACAGTGCGTTTGATATGCGGAACCAGCGACATCTTGGATTTCGTCGGTTTTCAAGCTGAGACATGCATTTCCTGCGATAATCTTGGTGAGTCTTCTGTCAGAAGTATGCAGAATCATCGAGATCCCTCTTTTCGAGCTAGTTAATGCGAGAAACACGTTATCTGGTGTTTTCACCACTCCACAGTGCGTTTAATATGCAGAACCGGCTACATCTTGGCTGCCGTAGGGTATCAAGTTGAGATATGCATTTTCTGCGATAATCATGGTGAGACTTCTGTCAGAAGTATGCAGAATCATCGGGATCGCTCTTTTCGAGCTATTTAATGCGAGAAACACGTTTTCTGGGGTTTTCACCACTCCATATTTCGTTGGATATGCAGAACAGGAGATATCTTGGTTTTCGTGGGGTTTCTAGCAGAGAAATGCATTTTTTACGATAATCATGGTGAGACTTCTGTCCGAAGTATGCAGAATCATCGAGATCGCACTTTTCGAGCTATTTAATGCGAGAAACAGGATATCTGGTGTTTTCAGCACTCCACAGTGCGTTTGATATGCAGAACCAGCGATATCTAGGTTTTCGTGGGGTTTCAAGCTGAGATATGCAATTTCTGCGATAATCTTGGTGAGACTTATGTCCGAAGTATGCAGAGTCATCGAGATCGTACTTTTCGAGCTATTTAATGCGAGAAACACGTTTTCTGGGGTTTTCACCACTCCACAGTTCGTTGGATATGCAGAACAGGAGATATCTTGGTTTTCGTGGGGTTTCTAGCAGAGATATGCATTTTCTGCGATAATCATGGTGAGACTTCTGTTAGAAGTATGCAGAATCATCGAGATCGCACTTTTCGATCTATTTCATGCGAGAAACACGTTGTCTGGTGTTTTCACCACTCCACAGTTGTTTGATATGCAGAACCCGCGATGTTTGGTTTTCGTCGGATTTCAAGTTGAGATATGCATTTTCTGCGACAATCTTGGTGAGTCTTCTGTCCGAAGTATGCAGAATCATCGGGATCGCTCTTTTCGAGCTATTTAATGCGAGAAACACGTTTTCTGGCGATTTCAGCACACCACTGTTCGTTGGATATGCAGAACCGGAGATATCTTGGTTTTCGTGGGGTTTCAAGCTGAAATATGCATTTTCTGCGATAATCTTGGTGAGACTTCTGTCCGATGTATGCAGAATCATCGAGATCGCTCTTTTCGAGCTATTTAATGCGAGAAACACGTTATCCGGTGTGTTCACCACTCCACAGTGGGTTTGATATGCAGAACTGGCGACATCTTGGATTTCGTCGGGTTTCAAGCTGAGATATGCATTTTCTACGATAATCTTGGTGAGACTTCTGTCAGAAGTTTGCAGAATCATCCAGATCGCTCTTTTCGAGCTATTTAATGCGAGAAACACGTTAACTGGTGTTTTCACCACTCCGCACTCCGTTTGATATGTAGAACCAGCGATATCTGGGTTTTCGTGGGGTTTCAAGCTGAGATATGCATTTTCTGCGATAATCTTGGTGAGACTTCTGTCCGAAGTATGCAGAAACATCGAGAGCACTCTTTTCGAGCTATTTAATGCGAGAATCACGTTTTCTGGGGTTTTCACCACACCACAGTTCGTTGGATATGCAGAACCGGAGATATCTTGGTTTTCGTGGGGTTTCAAGCTGAGATATGCATTTTCTGCAATAATCTTGTTGAGACTTCTATCCGAAGTATGCAGAAAAATCGAGAGCGCTCTTTTCGAGCTATTTAATGCGATAAACACGTTTTCTGGGGTTTTCACCACACCTCTGTTCGTTGGATATGCAGAACCGGAGATATCTTGGTTTTCCTGGGGTTTCAAGCTGAGATATGCATTTTCTGCGACAATCTTGGTGAGACTTCTGTCCGAAGTATGCAGAATCATCGGGATCGCTCTTATCGAGCTATTTAATGCGAGAATCACGTTTTCTGGGGTTTTCACCACACCACAGTTCGTTGGATATGCAGTACCGGAGATATCTTGATTTCCTGGGGTTTCAAGCTGAGATATGCATTTTCTGCGACAATCTTGGTGAGACTTCTGTCCGAAGTATGCAGAATCATCGGGATCGCTCTTATCGAGCTATTTAATCCGAGAAACACGTTTTCTGGCGATTTCACCACACCACTGTTCGTTGGATATGCAGAACCGGAGATATCTTGGTTTTCGTGGGGTTTCAAGCTGAAATGTGCATTTTCTGCGATAATCTTGGTGAGACTTCTGTCCGATGTATGCAGAATCATCGAGATCGATCTTTTCGAGCTATTTAATGCGAGAAACACGTTATCCGGTGTTTTCACCACTCCACAGTGGTTTGATATGCAGAACTGGCGACATCTTGGATTTCGTCGGGTTTCAAGCTGAGATATGCATTTTCAACGATAATCTTGGTGAGACTTCTGTCCGATGTATGCAGAATCATCGAGATCGATCTTTTAGAGCTATTTAATGCGAGAAACACGTTATCCGGTGTTTTCACCACTCCACAGTGGGTTTGATATGCAGAACTGGCAACATCTTGGTTTTCGTGGGGTTTCCAGCTGAGACATATATTTTCTGCGATAATCATGGTGAGTCTTCTGTCAGAAGTATGCAGAATCTTCGAGATCGCTCTATTCGAGCTATTTAATGCGAGAAACACGTTATCTGGTTGTTTTCACCACTCCACAGTGCGTTTGATATGCAGAACCGGCGACATCTTGATTTTCGTGGGGTTTCTAGCTGAGATATGCATTTTCTGCGAAAATATTGGTGAGACTTCTGTCCGAAGTATGCAGAGTCATCGAGATCGTACTTTTCGAGCTATTTAATGCGAGAAACACGTTTTCTGGGGTTTTCACCACTCCACAGTTGGTTTGATATGCCGAACCGGCGATGTTTGGTTTTCGTCGGGTTTCAAGTTGAGATATGCATTTTCTACGATAATCTTGGAGAAACATCTGTCCGAAGTATGCAGAATCATCAAGATCGCTCTTTTCGAGCTATTTAATGCGAAAAAACAAGTTTTCTGGTGTTTTCACCACTCCACAGTGCGTTTGATATGCAGAACCGGCGACATCTTGGATTTCGTCGGGGTTCAAGCTGAGATATGCAATTCCTGCGATAATCTTGGTGAGACTTCTGTCCGAAGTATGCTGAATCATCGAGATTGCTCGTTTCGAGCTATTTAATGCGAGAAACACGTTATCTGGTGTTTTCTCCACTCCACAGTGCGTATGATGTGCAGAACCAACGATATCCTGCTTTTCGTGGGGTTTCAAGCTCAGATATGCATTTTGTGCGATAATATTGGTGAGACTTCTGTCCGAAGTATGCAGAATCATCGATATCGCTCTTTTAGAGCTATTTAATGCGAGAAACACGTTATCTGGTGTTTTCACTACTCCACAGTTGGTTTGATATGCAGAACCGGAGATAATTTGGTTTTCGTGGGGTTTCAAGCTGAGATATGCATTTTCTGCGATAATCTTGGTGAGACTTCTGTCCGTAGTATGCAGAATCATCGAGATCGCTCTTTTCGAGCTATTTAATGCGAGAAACACGTTATCTGGTGTTTTCAGCACTCCACAGTGCGTTTGATATGCAGAACCGGCGACATCTTGATTTTCGTGAGGTTTCAAGCTGAGATAAGCATTTTCTGCGATAATATTGGTGAGACTTCTGTCCGAAGTATGCAGAATCATCGATATCGCTCTTTTAGAGCTATTTAATGCGAGCAACACGTTATCTGGTGTTTTGACCACTCCACAGTGCGTTTGATATGTAGAACCGCCGATAACTTGGTTTTCGTGGGGTTTCCAGCTGAAATATGCATTGTCTGCGATAATCTTGGTGTTTCATCTATGAGAAGTATGCAGAATCATCAAGAACGCTCTTTTCGAGCTAGTTAATGCGAGAAACACGTTATCTGGTGTTTTAACCACTCCACAGTGCGTATGATATGCAGAACCGACGATATCCTGGTTTTCGTGGGGTTTCAAGCTCAGATGTGCATTTTCTGCGATAATCTTGGTGAGACTTCTGTCCGAAGTATGCAGAGTCATCGAGATCGTACTTTTCGAGCTATTTAATGCGTGAAACACGTTTTCTGGGGTTTTCACCACTCCACAGTTCGTTGGATATGCAGAACCGGCGACATCTTGGATTTCGTCGGGGTTCAAGCTGAGATATGCAATTCCTGCGATAATCTTGGTGAGAAATCTGTCCGAAGTATGCTTAATCATCGAGATCGCTCGTTTCCAGCTATTTAATGCGAGAAACACGTTATCTGGTGTTTTCACCACTCCACAGTGCGTGTGATATGCAGAACCGACGATATCCTGGTTTTCGTGGGGTTTCAAGCTCAGATGTGCATTTTCTGCGATAATCTTGGTGAGAAATCTGTCCGAAGTATGCTTAATCATCGAGATCGCTCGTTTCCAGCTATTTAATGCGAGAAACACGTTATCTGGTGTTTTCACCACTCCACAGTTGGTTTGATATGCAGAACCGGCGATGTTTGGTTTTCGTCGGGTTTCAAGTTGAGATATGCTTTTTCTACGATAATCTTGGTGAAACATCTGTCCGAAGTATGCAGAAACATCAAGCGCGCTCTTTTCGAGCTATTTAACGCGAGAAACACGTTTTCTGGGGTTTTCACCACTCCACAGTGCGTCTGATATGCAGAACCGGCGATATCTTGGTTTTCGTGGGGTTTCCAGCTGAGACATACATTTTCTGCGATAATCTTGGTGAGTCTTCTGTCAGAAGTATGCAGAATCTTCGAGATCGCTCTATTCGAGCTATTTAATGCGAGAAACACGTTATCTGGTTGTTTTCACCACTCCACAGTGCGTTTGATATGCAGAACCGGCGACATCTTGATTTTCGTGGGGTTTCTAGCTGAGATATGCATTTTCTGCGAAAATATTGGTGAGACTTCTGTCCGAAGTATGCAGAGTCATCGAGATCGTACTTTTCCAGCTATTTAATGCGAGAAACACGTTTTCTGGGGGTTTCACCACTCCACAGTTGGTTTGATATGCAGAACCGGCGATGTTTGGTTTTCGTCGGGTTTCTAGCTGAGATATGCATTTTCTGCGATAATCTTGGTGAGACTTCTGTCCGTAGTATGCAGAATCATCGCGATCGCTCTTATCGAGCTATTTAATGCGAGAAACACGTTATCTGGTGTTTTCAGCACTCCACAGTGCGTTTGATATGCAGAACCGGCGACATCTTGATGTTCGTGAGGTTTCAAGCTGAGATATGCATTTTCTGCGATAATATTGGTGAGACTTCTGTCCGAAGTATGCAGAATCATCGATATCGCTCTTTTAGAGCTATTTAATGCGAGCAACACGTTATGTGGTGTATTCACCACTCCACAGTACGTTAGACATGCAGAACCGGAGGTATCTTCGTTTCGGTCGGGTTTCAAGCTGAGGTATGCATTTTCTACGACAATATTGGTGAGACCTCTGTCAGAAGTATGCAGAACCTTCGAGAACGCTCTTTTCGAGCTACTTAATGCGAGAAACACGTTTTCTGGTGTTTTCACCACCCCACAGTGCGTTTGATATGCAAAACCGGAGATATCTTGGTTTTCGTGGGGTTTCAAGCTGAGATATGCATTTTCTGCAATAATCTTGTTGAGACTTCTGTCCGAAGTATGCAGAAAAATCGAGAGCGCTCTTTTCGAGCTATTTAATGCGAGAAACACGTTTTCTGGGGTTTTCACCACACCTCTGTTCGTTGGATATGCAGAACCGGAGATATCTTGGTTTTCCTGGGGTTTCAAGCTGAGATATGCATTTTCTGCGACAATCTTGGTGAGACTTCTGTCCGAAGTATGCAGAATCATCGGGATCGCTCTTATCGAGCTATTTAATGCGAGAAACACGTTTTCTGGCGATTTCACCACACCACTGTTCGTTGGATATGCAGAACCGGAGATATCTTGGTTTTCGTGGGGTGTCAAGCTGAAATATGCATTTTCTGCGATAATCTTGGTGAGACTTCTGTCCGATGTATGCAGAATCATCGAGATCGATCTTTTCGAGCTATTTAATGCGAGAAACACGTTATCCGGTGTTTTCACCACTCCACAGTGGGTTTGATATGCAGAACCGGCGACATCTTGATTTTCGTGGGGTTTCTAGCTGAGATATGCATTTTCTGCAAAAATATTGGTGAGACTTCTGTCCGAAGTATGCAGAGTTATCGAGATCGTACTTTTCGAGCTATTTAATGCGAGAAACACGTTTTCTGGGGTTTTCACCACTCCACAGTTGGTTTGATATGCAGAACCGGCGATGTTTGGTTTTCGTCGGGTTTCAAGTTTAGATATGCATTCTCTACGATAATCTTGGAGAAACATCTGTCCGAAGTATGCAGAATCATCAAGATCGCTCTTTTCGAGCTATTTAATGCGAAAAAACAAGTTTTCTGGTGTTTTCACCACTCCAGAGTGCGTTTGATATGCAGAACCGGCGACATCTTGGATTTCGTCGGGGTTCAATCTGAGATATGCAATTCCTGCGATAATCTTGGTGAGAAATCTGTCTGAAGTATGCTTAATCATCGAGATCGCTCGTTTCCAGCTATTTAATGCGAGAAACACGTTATCTGGTGTTTTCACCACTCCACAGTGCGTGTGATATGCAGAACCGACGATATCCTGGTTTTCGTGGGGTTTCAAGCTCAGATGTGCATTTTCTGCGATAATCTTGGTGAGAAATCTGTCCGAAGTATGCTTAATCATCGAGATCGCTCGTTTCCAGCTATTTAATGCGAGAAACACGCTTTCTGGTGTTTTCACCACTCCACAGTTGGTTTGATATGCAGAACCGGCGATGTTTGGTTTTCGTCGGGTTTCAAGTTGAGATATGCTTTTTCTACGATAATCTTGGTGAAACATCTGTCCGAAGTATGCAGAAACATCAAGAGCGCTCTTTTCGAGCTATTTAATGCGAGAAACACGTTTTCTGGGGTTTTCACCACACCACAGTTCGTTGGATGTGCAGAACCGGAGATATCTTGGTTTTCGCGGGGTTTCTAGCAGAGATATGCATTTTCCGCGATAATCATGGTGAGACTTCGGTTAGAAGTATGCAGAATCATCGAGATCGCACTTTTCGATCTATTTAATGCGAGAAACACGTTGTCTGGTGTTTTCACCACTCCACGGTTGGTTTGATATGCAGAACCGGCGATATCTGGGTTTTCGTGGGGTTTCAAGCTGAGATATGCATTTTCAGCGATAATCTTGGTGAGACTTCTGTCCGAAGTATGCAGAATCATCGAGATCGCTCTATTCGAGCTATTTAACGCGACAAAACGTTATCTGGTGTTTTCAGCACTCCACAGTGCGTTTGATATGCAGAACCAGCGATATCTTGGTTTTCGTGGGGTTTCAAGCTGAGATATGCATTTTCTGCGATAAACATGGAGAGACTTCTGTCCGAATTAGGCTGAATCATCGAGATCGCTCTTTTCGAGCTAGTTAATGCGAGAAAAACCTTGTCAGGGGTTTTCACCACTCCACAGTGCGTTTGATATGCAGAACCAGCGATATCTTGGCTTTCGTTGGGTTTCAAGCTGAGATATGCATTTTTTACGATAATCTTGGTGAGACTTCTGTCCGAAGTATGCAGAATCATCGAGATCGCTCTTTTCGAGCTACTTGATGCGAGAAACACGTTAACTGGTGTTTCCACCACTCCACAGTGCGTTTGATATGCAGAACCGGCGACATCTTGGATTTCGTCGGGGTTCAAGCTGAGATATGCATTTTCTACGATAATCTTGGTGAGACTTCTGTCAGAAGTATGCAGAATCATCGCGATCGCTCTTATCGAGCTATTTAATGCGAGAAACACGTTATCTGGTGTTTTCAGCACTCCACAGTGCGTTTGATATGCAGAACCGGCGACATCTTGATGTTCGTGAGGTTTCAAGCTGAGATATGCATTTTCTGCGATAATATTGGTGAGACTTCTGTCCGAAGTATGCAGAATCATCGATATCGCTCTTTTAGAGCTATTTAATGCGAGCAACACGTTATGTGGTGTATTCACCACTCCACAGTACGTTAGACATGCAGAACCGGAGGTATCTTCGTTTCGGTCGGGTTTCAAGCTGAGGTATGCATTTTCTACGACAATATTGGTGAGACCTCTGTCAGAAGTATGCAGAACCTTCGAGAACGCTCTTTTCGAGCTACTTAATGCGAGAAACACGTTTTCTGGTGTTTTCACCACCCCAAAGTGCGTTTGATATGCAGAACCGGCGACATCGTGGTTTTCGTCGGGTTTCAAGCTGAGATATGCATTTTCTGCGATAATATTGGTGAGACTTCTGTCCGAAGTATGCAGAATCATCGATATCGCTCTTTTCGAGCTATTTAATGCGAGAAACACGTTGTCTGGTGTTTTGACCACTCCACAGTGCGTTTCATATGTAGAGCCGCCGATAACTTGGTTTTCGTGGGGTTTCCAGCTGAAATATGCATTTTCTGCGATAATCTTGGTGTTTCATCTATGAGAAGTATGCAGAATCATCGAGAACGCTCCTTTCGAGCTAGTTAATGCGAGAAACACGTTTTCTGGTGTTTTCACCACTCCACAGTGCGTCTGATATGCAGAACCGGCGATATCTTGATTTTCGTGGTGTTTCCAGCTGAGATATGCATTTTCTGCGATAATCTTGGTGAGACTTCAGTCAGAAGTACGCAGAATCATCTAGATCGCTCGTTTCGAGCTATTTAATGCGAGAAACCCGTTATCTGGTTGTTTTCACTACTCCATAGTGCGTTTGATATGCAGAACCGGCGACATCTTGATTTTCGTGAGGTTTCTAGATGAGATATGCATTTTCTGCGATAATATTGGTGAGACTTCAGTCAGAAGTATGCAGAATCATCGAGAACGCTCTTTTCGAGCTATTTAATGCGAGAAAGACGTTTTCTGGGGTTTTCACCAAACCTCTGTTCGTTGGATATGCAGAACCGGAGATATCTTGGTTTTCCTGGGGTTTCAAGCTGAGATATGCATTTTCTGCGATAATCTTGGTGAGACTTCTGTCCGAAGTATGCAGAATCATCGGGATCGCTCTTTTCGAGCTATTTAATGCGAGAAACACGTTGTCTGGTGTTTTGACCACTCCACAGTGCGTTTCATATGTAGAGCCGCCGATAACTTGGTTTTCGTGGGGTTTCCAGCTGAAATATGCATTTTCTGCGATAATCTTGGTGTTTCATCTATGAGAAGTATGCAGAATCATCGAGAACGCTCCTTTCGAGCTAGTTAATGCGAGAAACACGTTTTCTGGTGTTTTCACCACTCCACAGTGCGTCTGATATGCAGAACCGGCGATATCTTGATTTTCGTGGTGTTTCCAGCTGAGATATGCATTTTCTGCGATAATCTTGGTGAGACTTCAGTCAGAAGTACGCAGAATCATCTAGATCGCTCGTTTCGAGCTATTTAATGCGAGAAACCCGTTATCTGGTTGTTTTCACTACTCCATAGTGCGTTTGATATGCAGAACCGGCGACATCTTGATTTTCGTGAGGTTTCTAGATGAGATATGCATTTTCTGCGATAATATTGGTGAGACTTCAGTCAGAAGTATGCAGAATCATCGAGAACGCTCTTTTCGAGCTATTTAATGCGAGAAAGACGTTTTCTGGGGTTTTCACCAAACCTCTGTTCGTTGGATATGCAGAACCGGAGATATCTTGGTTTTCCTGGGGTTTCAAGCTGAGATATGCATTTTCTGCGATAATCTTGGTGAGACTTCTGTCCGAAGTATGCAGAATCATCGGGATCGCTCTTTTCGAGCTATTTAATGCGAGGAACACGTTTTCTGGCGTTTTCACCACACCACTGTTCGTTGGATATGCAGAACCGGAGATATCTTGGTTTTCGTGGGGTTTCAAGCTGAGATATGCATTTTCTACGATAATCTTGGTGAGACTTCTGTCAGAAGTATGCAGGATCTTCGAGAACGCTCTTTTCGAGCTATTTAATGCGAGAAACACGTTATCGGGTGTTTTCACCACTCCACAGTGCGTTTGATATGCAGTACCAGCGATATCTTGGTTTTCGTGGGGTTTCAAGCTAAGATAAGCATTTTTTACGATAATCTGGGTGAGACTTCTGTCCGAAATATGCAGAATCATCGAGATCGCACTATTCGAGCTATTTAATGCGCGAAACACGTTCTCTGGTTGTTTTCACCACTCCACAGTGCGTTTGATTTGCAGAACCGGCAACATCTTGATTTTCGTGGTGTTTCTAGCTGAGATAGGCATTTTCAGCGATAATATTGGTGAGACTTCAGTCAGAAGTATGCAGAATCATCTAGATCGCTCTTATCGAGCTATTTAATGCGGGAAACACGTTTTCTGGTGTATTCACCACTCCACAGTGCGTTTGATATGCAGAACCGGCGACAGCTTGATTTTCGTGGTGTTTCGGGATATGCATTTTCTGCGATAATCTTGGTGAGACTTCAGTCAGAAGTATGCAGAATCATCGGGATCGCTCTTTTCGAGCTATTTAATGCGAGAAAAACGATATCCGGTGTTTTCACCACTCCACAGTGCGTTTGATATGCAGAACCGGCGACATTTTGGATTTCGACGGGTTTCAAGCTGAGGATTGCTTTTTCTACGATAATCTTGGTGAGACGTCTGTCAGAAGTATGCAGAATCTTCGAGATCGCTCTTTTCGAGCAACTTAATGCGAGAAACACGATATCTGGTTGTTTTCACCACTCCACAGTGCGTTTGATGTGCCGAACCGGCGACATCTTGATTTTCGTGATGTTTCTAGCTGAGATATGCATTCTCTGCGATAATATTGGTGAGACTTCAGTCAGCAGTATGCAGAATCATCTAGATCGCTCTTTTCGAGCTATTTAATTCGGGAAACACGTTTTCTGGTGTATTCACCACTCCACAGTACGTTAGAAATGCAGAACCGGCGATATCTTCGTTTCGGTCGGGTTTCAAGCTGAGATATGCATTTTCTGCGATAATCTTGGTGAGTGTTCAGTCAGAAGTATGCAGAATCATCTAGATCGCTCTTTTCGAGCTATTTAATGCGGGAAACACGTTTTCTGGTGTTTTCACCACTCCACGGTGCGTCTGATATGCAGAACCGGCGATATCTTGGTTTTCGCGGGGTTTCCAGCTGAGATATGCATTTTCTGCGATAATCTTGGTGAGTCTTCTGTCAGAAGGATGCAGAATCATCTAGATCGCTCTTTTCGAGCTGTTTAATGCGAGAAACACGTTCTCTGGTGTTTTCACCACCCCACAGTGCGTTTGATATGCAGAACCGGAGATATCTTCGTTTCGGTCGGGTTTCAAGCTGAGATATGCATTTTCTACGATAATATTGGTGAGACCTCAGTCAGAAGTATGCAGAATCTTCGAGAACGCTCTTTTCGAGCTACTTAATGCGAGAAACACGTTTTCTGGTGTTTTCACCACCCCACAGTGCGTTTGATATGCAGAACCGGCGACATCGTTGTTTTCGTGGGGTTTCCAGCTGAGATAGGCATTTTCTGCGATAATCTTGGTGAGTCTTCTGTCAGAAGTATGCAGAATCATCGAGATCGCTCTATTCGAGCTATTTAATGCGAGAAACACGTTATCTGGTTGTTTTCACTACTCCACAGTGGGTTTGATATGCAGAACCGGCGACATCTTAATTTTCGTGATGTTTCTAGCTGAGATAGGCATTTTCAGCGATAATATTGGTGAGACTTCAGTCAGAAATATGCAGAATCATCTAGATCGCTCTTTTCGAGCTATTTAATGCGGGAAACACGTTTTCTGGTTGTTTTCACTACTCCACAGTGGGTTTGATATGCAGAACCGGCGACATCGTGGTTTTCGTGGGGTTTCCAGCTGAAATATGCATTTTCTGCGATAATCTTGGTGTTTCCTCTATGAGAAGTATGCAGAATCTTCGAGAACGCTCTTTTCGAGCTACTTAATGCGAGAAACACGTTTTCTGGTGTTTTCACCACTCCACAGTGCGTCTGATATGCAGAACCGGCGACATCTTGATTTTCGTGGTGTTTCCAGCTGAGATATGCATTCTCTGCGATAATATTGGTGAGTCTTCTGTCAGAAGGATGCAGAATAATCTAGATCGCTCTCTTCGAGCTGTTTAATGCGAGAAACACGTTCTCTGGTGTTTTCACCACCCCACAGTGCGTTTGATATGCAGAACCGGAGATATCTTCGTTTCGGTCGGGTTTCAAGCTGAGATATGCATTTTCTACGATAATATTGGTGAGACCTCAGTCAGAAGTATGCAGAATTTTCGAGAACGCTCTTTTCGAGCTACTTAATGCGAGAAACACGTTTTCTGGTGTTTTCACCACCCCACAGTGCGTTTGATATGCAGAACCGGCGACATCGTGGTTTTCGTGGGGTTTCCAGCTGAGATAGGCATTTTCTGCGATAATCTTGGTGAGTCTTCAGTCAGAAGTATGCAGAATCATCGAGATCGCTCTATTCGAGCTATTTAATGCGAGAAACACGTTTTCTGGTGTATTCACCACTCCACAGTGCGTTTGATATGCAGAACCGGCGACATCTTGATTTTCGTGGTGTTTCCAGCTGGGATATGCATTTTCTGCGATAATCTTGGTGAGACTTCAGTCAGAAGTATGCAGAATCATCTAGATCGCTCGTTTCGAGCTATTTAATGCGAGAAACACGTTATCTGGTGTTTTTACCACTCCACAGTGCGTTTGATATGCAGAACCGGCGACATCTTGATTTTCGTGGGGTTTCCAGCTGAGATAGGCATTTTCTGCGATAATCTTGGTGAGACTTCAGTCAGAAGTATGCAGAATCATCTCGATCGCTCGTTTCGAGCTATTTAATGCGAATAAACAAGTTTTCTGGTGTTTTGACCACTCCACAGTACGTTTGACATGCAGAAACGGAGATACCTTGATTTCCGTCGGGTTTCAAGCTGAGATATGCATTTTCTGCGATAATATTGGTGAGACTTCAGTTAGAAGTATGCAGAATCATCGAGATCGCTCTGTTCGAGCTATTTAATGCGAGAAACACGTTTTCTGGTGTATTCACCACTCCACAGTGCGTTTGATATGCAGAACCAGCGATATCTTGGCTTTCGTGGGGTTTCAAGCTGAGATATGCATTTTCTGCAATAAGCTTGGTGAGACATTTGTCCGAAGGATGCAGAATCATCGAGATCGCTCTATTCGAGCTATTTAATGCGAGAAACACGTTATCTGGTGTTTTCATCACTCCACAGGGCGTTTGATATGCAGAACCGGCGATATCTTGGTTTTCGTGGGGTTTCCAGCTGAAATATGCATTTTCTGCGATAATCTTTGTGTTTCATCTATGAGAAGTATGCAGAATCATCTAGAACGCTCTTTTCGAGCTAGTTAATGCGAGTAATACGTTTTCTGGTGTTTTCACCAACCCACAGTGCGTTTGATATGCAGAACCGGCGACATCTTGGTTTTCGTCGGGTTTAAAGCTGAGATATGCATTTTCTGCGATAATATTGGTGAGACTTCAGTCAGAAGGATGCAGAATCATCTAGATCAGCCTTCTCGAGCTATTTAATTCGAGAAACACGTTTTCTGCAGTATTGACCACTCCACAGTACGTTTGACATGCAGAAACGGAGATATCTTGGTTACGGTCGGGTTTCAAGCTGAGATATGCATTTTCTGCGATAATATTGGTGAGACGTCAGTCAGAAGTATGCAGAATCATCTAGATCGCTCGTTTCGAGCTATTTAATGCGAAAAAACAAGTTTTCTGGTGTTTTGACCACTCCACAGAGCGTTTGATATGTAGAGCCGCCGATAACTTGGTTTTCGTGGTGTTTTCAGTTGAAATATGCATTTTCTGCGATAATCTTTGTGAGTCTTCTGTCAGAAGTATGCAGAATCATCGAGAACGCTCTTTTCGACTTAGTTAATGTGAGTAACACGTTTTCTTGTGATTTCACAACTCCACAGTGCGTCTGATATGCAGAACCGGCGACATCTTGATTTTCGTGAGGTTTCCAGCTGAAATATGCATTTTCTGCGATAATCTTGGTGCGACTTCTGTCAGAAGTATGCAGAATCATCGACATCGCTCTTTTCGAGCTATTTACTGCGAGTAACACGTTTTCTGGTGTTTTCACCACCCCACAGTGCGTTTGACATGCAGAACCGGAGATATCTTGGTTTCGGTCGGGTTTCAGGCTGAGATATGCATTTTCTACGATAATCTTGGTGAGAATCTGTCAGAAGTATGCAGAATCATCGAGGACGCCCTTTTCGAGCTATTTAATGCGAGAAACACGTTTTCTGGTGTATTCACCACTCCACAGTGCGTTTGATATGCAGAACCAGCGATATCTTGGCTTTCTTGGGGTTTCCATCTGAGATATACATTTCCTGCGATAATCTTGGTGAGACATCAGTCAGAAGTATGCAGAATCATCTAGATCGCTCGTTTCGAGCTATTTATTGCGAAAAAAGAAGTTTTCTGGTGTTTTGACCACTCCACAGTGCGTTTGATATGTAGAGCCGCCGATAACTTGGTTTTCGTGGGGTTTCCAGCTGAAATATGCATTTTCTGCGATAATCTTGGTGAGACTTCTGTCCGAAGAGTGCAGAATCATAGACATCGCTTTTTTCGAGCTATTTAATGCGAGAAACACGTTATTTGGTGTTTTCACCACTCCACAGTGCGTTTGATATGCAGTACCAGCGATATCTTGGTTTTCGTGGGGTTTCAAGCTGAGATATGAATTTTTTAGGATAATCTTGGTGAGACTTCTGTCCGAAGTAAGCAGAATCATCGAGATCGCTCTGCTCGAGCTATTTAATGCGACAAAACGTTATCCGGTGTTTTCACCACTCCACAGTGCGTATGATATGCAGAACCGACGATATCTTGGTTTTCGTGGGGTTTCAAGCTCAGATATGCATTTTCTGCGGTAATCTTGGTGAGACTTCTGTCCGAAGTATGCAAAAACATCGAGAGCGCTCTTTTCGAGCTATTTAATGCGAGAAACACGTTTACTGGGGTTTTCACCACACCACAGTTCGTTGGATATGCAGAACCGGAGATATCTTGGTTTTCGTGGGGTTTAAAGCTGAGATATGCATTTTCTGCGATAATCTTGGTGAGACTTCTGTCCGAAGTATGCAGAATCATCGAGATCGCTCTTTTCGAGCTATTTAATGCGAGAAACACGTTATCTGGTGTTTTCACCACTCCACAGTGCGTTTGATATGCAGTACCAGCGATATCTTGGTTTTCGTAGGGTTTCCAGCTGAGATATGCATTTTCTACGATAATCTTGGTGAGTCTTCTGTCAGAAGTATGCAGAATCATCTAGATCGGTCTTCTCGAGCTATTTAATTCGAGAAACACGTTTTCTGCTGTATTGACCACTCCACAGTACGCTTGACTTGCAGAAACGGAGATATCTTGGTTTCGGACGGGTTTCAAGCTGAGATATGCATTTTCTGCGATAAAATTGGTGAGACGTCAGTCAGAAGTATGCAGAATCATCTAGATCGCTCGTTTCGAGCTATTTAATGCGAAAAGCAAGTTTTCTGGTGTTTTGACCACTCCACAGAGCGTTTGATATGTAGAGCCGCCGATAACTTGGTTTTCGTGGGGTTTCCATCTGAGATATGCATTTCTTGCGATAATCTTGGTGAGACTTCAGTCAGAAGTATGCAGAATCATCTAGATCGGTCTTCTCGAGCTATTTAATCCGAGAAACACGTTTTCTGCTGTATTGACCACTCCACAGTACGTTTGACTTGCAGAAACGGAGATATCTTGGTTTTCGTGGGGTTTCCAGCTGAAATATGCATTTTCTGCGATAATCTTTGTGTTTCATCTATGAGAAGGATGCAGTATCATCCAGAACGCTCTTTTCGAGCTAGTTAATGCGAGTAACACGTTTTCTGGTGTTTTCACCACTCCACAGTGCGTTTGATATGTAGAGCCGCCGATAACTTGGTTTTCGTGGGGTTTCCAGCTGAAATATGCATTTTCTGCGATAATCTTTGTGTTTCATCTATGAGAAGTATGCAGTATCATCCAGAACGCTCTTTTCGAGCTAGTTAATGCGAGTAACACGTTTTCTGGTGTTTTCACCACTCCACGGTGCGTCTGATATGCAGAACCAGCGATATCTTGGTTTTCGTGGGGTTTCAAGTTCAGATATGCATTTTCTGCGATAATGTTGATGAGACTTCTGTCCGAAGTATGCTTAATCATCGAGATCGCTCTTTTCGTGCTATTTAATGCGAGAAACACGTTATCTGGTGTTTTCACCACTCCACAGTGCGTTTGATATGCAGTACCAGCGATATCTTGGTTTTCGTAGGGTTTCCAGCTGAGATATGCATTTTCTACGATAATCTTGGTGAGTCTTCTGTCAGAAGTATGCAGAATCATCGAGATCGCTCTATTCGAGCTATTTAATGCGAGAAACACGTTATCTGGTTGTTTTCACTACTCCACAGTGCGTTTGATATGCAGAACCGGCGACATCTTGATTTTCGTGAGGTTTCAACCTGAGATATGCGTTTTCTGCGATGATATGGGTGAGACTTCAGTCAGAAGTATGCAGAATCATCTAGATCGCTCGTTTCGAGCTATTTAATGCGAAAAAACAAGTTTTCTGGTGTTTTGACCACTCCACAGTGCGTTTGATATGTAGAGCCGCCGATAACTTGGTTTTCGTGGGGTTTCCAGCTGAAATAAGCATTGTCTGCGATAACCTTTGTGTTTCATCTATGAGAAGTATGTAGAACCATTGAGAACGCTCTTTTCGAGCTAGTTAATGTGAGTAACACGTGTTCTGGTGTTTTCACAACTCCACAGTGCGTCTGATATGCAGAACCGGCGACATCTTGATTTTCGTGATGTTTCCAGCTGAAATATGCATTTTCTGCGATAATCTTGGTGCGACTTCTGTCAGAAGTATGCAGAATCATCGATATCGCTCTTTTCGAGCTATTTAATGCGAGCAGCACGTTATCTGGTGTTTTGGCCACTCCACAGTGCGTTTGATATGCAGAACCGGAGATATCTTGGTTTCGGTCGGGTTTCAAGCTGAGATATGCATTTTCTGCGATAATCTTGGTGAGACTTCTGTCCGAAGTATGCAGAATCATCGACATCGCTTTTTTCGAGCTATTTAATGCGAGAAACACGTTATCTAGTGTTTTCACCACTCCACAGTGCGTTTGATATGCAGAACCGGCGACATCTTGATTTTCGTGAGGTTTCTAACTGAGATATGCGTTTTCTGCGATAATATTGGTGAGACTTCAGTCAGAAGAATGCAGAATCATCTAGATCGCTCTTTTCGAGCTATTTAATGCGAGCAGCACGTTATCTGGTGTTTTGGCCACTCCACAGTGCGTTTGATATGCAGAACCGGAGATATCTTGGTTTCGGTCGGGTTTCAAGCTGAGATATGCATTTTCTACGATAATCTTGGAGAGAATCTGTCAGAAGTATGCAGAATCTTCGAGGACGCTCTTTTCGAGCTATTTAATGCGAGAAACACGTTATCTGGTGTATTGACCACTCCACAGTGCGTTTGATATGCGGAACCGGCGCCATCTTGATTTTCGTGAGGTTTCAACATGAGATATGCATTTTCTGCGATAACCTTGGTGAGACTTCTGTTAGAAGTATACAGAATCATCGAGATCGCTCTTTTCGAGCTATTTAATGGAGAAACACGTTATCTGGTGTATTGACCACTCCACAGTGCGTTTGATATGCGGAACCGGCGCCATCTTGATTTTCGTGAGGTTTCAAGCTGAGATATGCATTTTCTGCGGTAATCTTGATGAGACATCAGTCAGAAGTATGCAGAATCATCGAGATCGCTCTTTTCGAGCTATTTAATGGAGAAACACGTTATCTGGTGTATTGACCACTCCACAGTGCGTTTGATATGCGGAACCGGCGCCATCTTGATTTTCGTGAGGTTTCAAGCTGAGATATGCATTTTCTGCGATAATATTGGTGAGAGTTCAGTCAGAAGTATGCAGGATCATCTAGATCGCTCGGTTCGAGCTATTTAATGCGAGAAACACGTTGTCTGGTTGTTTTCACCACTCCACGGTGCGTTTGATATGCAGAACCGGCGATATCTTGATTTTCGTGGTGTTTCCAGCTGAGATATGCATTTTCTTCGATACTCTTGGTGAGTCTTCTGTCAGCAGTATGCAGAATCATCGAGATCGCTCTTTTCGAGCTATTTAATGGAGAAACACGTTATCTGGTGTATTGACCACTCCACAGTGCGTTTGATATGCGGAACCGGCGCCATCTTGATTTTCGTGAGGTTTCAAGCTGAGATATGCATTTTCTGCGATAATATTGGTGAGAGTTCAGTCAGAAGTATGCAGGATCATCTAGATCGCTCGGTTCGAGCTATTTAATGCGAGAAACACGTTGTCTGGTTGTTTTCACCACTCCACGTTGCGTTTGATATGCAGAACCGGCGATATCTTGATTTTCGTGGTGTTTCCAGCTGAGATATGCATTTTCTTCGATAATCTTGGTGAGTCTTCTGTCAGCAGTATGCAGAATCATCGAGATCGCTCTATTCGAGCTATTTAATGCGAGAAACACGTTATCCGGTGTATTGACCACTCGACAGTGCCTTTGATATGCGGAACCGGCGCCATCTTGATTTTCGTGAGGTTTCAAGCTGAGATATGCATTTTCTGCGATAATATTGGTGAGAGTTCAGTCAGAAGTATGCAGGATCATCTAGTTCGCCCGTTTCGAGCTATTTAATGCGAGAAATACGTTTTCTGGTGTTTTCACCACTCCACAGTACGTTTGACATGCAGAACCGGAGATATCCTGGTTTCGGTCGGGTTTCAAGCTGAGATATGCTTTTCTACGATAATCTTGGTGAGACTTCTGTCAGTAGTATGCAGAATCTTCGAGAACGCTTTTTTCGAGCTACTTAATGCGAGAAACACGTTATCTGGTTGTTTTCACCACTCCACAGTGCGTTTGATATGCAGAACTGGCGATATCTTGATTTTCGTGGTGTTTCCAGCTGAGATTTGCATTTTCTGCGATAATCTTGGTGAGTCTTCTGTCAGAAGTATGCAGAATCATCTAGATTGCACTTTTCGAGCCATTTAATGCGAGAAACACGTTTTCTGGTATTCACCACTCCACAGAGCGTTTGATATGCAGAACCGGCGATATCTTGATATTCGTGGTGTTTCCAGCTGAGATATGCATTTTCTGCGATAATAGTGGTGAGACATCAGTCAGAAGTATGCAGAATCATCGGGATCGCTCTTTTCGAGCTATTTAATGCGGCAAACACGTTATCTGGTTGTTTTCACTACTCCACAGTGCGTTTGATATGCAGAACCGGCGACATCTTGATTTTCGTGAGGTTTCAACCTGAGATATGCGTTTTCTGCGATGATATGGGTGAGACTTCAGTCAGAAGTATGCAGAATCATCTAGATCGCTCGTTTCGAGCTATTTAATGCGAAAAAACAAGTTTTCTGGTGTTTTGACCACTCCACAGTGCGTTTGATATGTAGAGCCGCCGATAACTTGGTTTTCGTGGGGTTTCCAGCTGAAATAAGCATTGTCTGCGATAACCTTTGTGTTTCATCTATGAGAAGTATGTAGAACCATTGAGAACGCTCTTTTCGAGCTAGTTAATGTGAGTAACACGTGTTCTGGTGTTTTCACAACTCCACAGTGCGTCTGATATGCAGAACCGGCGACATCTTGATTTTCGTGATGTTTCCAGCTGAAATATGCATTTTCTGCGATAATCTTGGTGCGACTTCTGTCAGAAGTATGCAGAATCATCGATATCGCTCTTTTCGAGCTATTTAATGCGAGCAGCACGTTATCTGGTGTTTTGGCCACTCCACAGTGCGTTTGATATGCAGAACCGGAGATATCTTGGTTTCGGTCGGGTTTCAAGCTGAGATATGCATTTTCTGCGATAATCTTGGTGAGACTTCTGTCCGAAGTATGCAGAATCATCGACATCGCTTTTTTCGAGCTATTTAATGCGAGAAACACGTTATCTAGTGTTTTCACCACTCCACAGTGCGTTTGATATGCAGAACCGGCGACATCTTGATTTTCGTGAGGTTTCTAACTGAGATATGCGTTTTCTGCGATAATATTGGTGAGACTTCAGTCAGAAGAATGCAGAATCATCTAGATCGCTCTTTTCGAGCTATTTAATGCGAGCAGCACGTTATCTGGTGTTTTGGCCACTCCACAGTGCGTTTGATATGCAGAACCGGAGATATCTTGGTTTCGGTCGGGTTTCAAGCTGAGATATGCATTTTCTACGATAATCTTGGAGAGAATCTGTCAGAAGTATGCAGAATCTTCGAGGACGCTCTTTTCGAGCTATTTAATGCGAGAAACACGTTATCTGGTGTATTGACCACTCCACAGTGCGTTTGATATGCGGAACCGGCGCCATCTTGATTTTCGTGAGGTTTCAACATGAGATATGCATTTTCTGCGATAACCTTGGTGAGACTTCTGTTAGAAGTATACAGAATCATCGAGATCGCTCTTTTCGAGCTATTTAATGGAGAAACACGTTATCTGGTGTATTGACCACTCCACAGTGCGTTTGATATGCGGAACCGGCGCCATCTTGATTTTCGTGAGGTTTCAAGCTGAGATATGCATTTTCTGCGGTAATCTTGATGAGACATCAGTCAGAAGTATGCAGAATCATCGAGATCGCTCTTTTCGAGCTATTTAATGGAGAAACACGTTATCTGGTGTATTGACCACTCCACAGTGCGTTTGATATGCGGAACCGGCGCCATCTTGATTTTCGTGAGGTTTCAAGCTGAGATATGCATTTTCTGCGATAATATTGGTGAGAGTTCAGTCAGAAGTATGCAGGATCATCTAGATCGCTCGGTTCGAGCTATTTAATGCGAGAAACACGTTGTCTGGTTGTTTTCACCACTCCACGGTGCGTTTGATATGCAGAACCGGCGATATCTTGATTTTCGTGGTGTTTCCAGCTGAGATATGCATTTTCTTCGATACTCTTGGTGAGTCTTCTGTCAGCAGTATGCAGAATCATCGAGATCGCTCTTTTCGAGCTATTTAATGGAGAAACACGTTATCTGGTGTATTGACCACTCCACAGTGCGTTTGATATGCGGAACCGGCGCCATCTTGATTTTCGTGAGGTTTCAAGCTGAGATATGCATTTTCTGCGATAATATTGGTGAGAGTTCAGTCAGAAGTATGCAGGATCATCTAGATCGCTCGGTTCGAGCTATTTAATGCGAGAAACACGTTGTCTGGTTGTTTTCACCACTCCACGTTGCGTTTGATATGCAGAACCGGCGATATCTTGATTTTCGTGGTGTTTCCAGCTGAGATATGCATTTTCTTCGATAATCTTGGTGAGTCTTCTGTCAGCAGTATGCAGAATCATCGAGATCGCTCTATTCGAGCTATTTAATGCGAGAAACACGTTATCCGGTGTATTGACCACTCGACAGTGCCTTTGATATGCGGAACCGGCGCCATCTTGATTTTCGTGAGGTTTCAAGCTGAGATATGCATTTTCTGCGATAATATTGGTGAGAGTTCAGTCAGAAGTATGCAGGATCATCTAGTTCGCCCGTTTCGAGCTATTTAATGCGAGAAATACGTTTTCTGGTGTTTTCACCACTCCACAGTACGTTTGACATGCAGAACCGGAGATATCCTGGTTTCGGTCGGGTTTCAAGCTGAGATATGCTTTTCTACGATAATCTTGGTGAGACTTCTGTCAGTAGTATGCAGAATCTTCGAGAACGCTTTTTTCGAGCTACTTAATGCGAGAAACACGTTATCTGGTTGTTTTCACCACTCCACAGTGCGTTTGATATGCAGAACTGGCGATATCTTGATTTTCGTGGTGTTTCCAGCTGAGATTTGCATTTTCTGCGATAATCTTGGTGAGTCTTCTGTCAGAAGTATGCAGAATCATCTAGATTGCACTTTTCGAGCCATTTAATGCGAGAAACACGTTTTCTGGTATTCACCACTCCACAGAGCGTTTGATATGCAGAACCGGCGATATCTTGATATTCGTGGTGTTTCCAGCTGAGATATGCATTTTCTGCGATAATAGTGGTGAGACATCAGTCAGAAGTATGCAGAATCATCGGGATCGCTCTTTTCGAGCTATTTAATGCGGCAAACACGTTATCTGGTGCTTTCAGCACTCCACAGTGCGTATGATATGCAGAACCAGCGATATCTTGGTTTTCGTGGGGTTTCAAGCTGAGATATGCATTTTTTACGATAATCTTGGTGAGACTTCTGCCCGAAGTATGCTTAATCATCGTGATCGCTCGTTTCTAGCTATTTAATGCGAGAAACACGTTATCTGGTGTTTTCACCACTCCACAGTGCGTTTGATATGCAGAACCGGCGACATCATGGCTGTCGTCGGGCATCAAGCTGAGATATGCATTTTCTGCGATAATCTTGGTGAGACATCAGTCAGAAGTATGCAGAATCATCGAGATCGCTCTTTTCGAGCTATTTAATGGAGAAACACGTTATCTGGTGTATTGACCACTCCACAGTGCGTTTGATATGCGGAACCGGCGCCATCTTGATTTTCGTGAGGTTTCAAGCTGAGATATGCATTTTCTGCGATAATATTGGTGAGAGTTCAGTCAGAAGTATGCAGGATCATCTAGATCGCTCGTTTCGAGCTATTTAATGCGAGAAACACGTTGTCTGGTTGTTTTCACCACTCCACGGTGCGTTTGATATGCAGAACCGGCGACATCTTGATTTTCGTGACGTTTCTAGCTGAGATATGCATTTTCTGCGATAATATTGGTGAGACTTCAGTCAGAAGTATGCAGAATCATCTAGATCGTTCGTTTCGAGCTATTTAATGCGAAAAAACAAGTTTTCTGGTGTTTTGACCACTCCACAGTGCGTTTGATATGTAGAGCCGCCGATAACTTGGTTTTCGTGGGGTTTCCAGCTGAAATAAGCATTGTCTGCGATAACCTTTGTGTTTCATCTATGAGAAGTATGTAGAACCATTGAGAACGCTCTTTTCGAGCTAGTTAATGTGAGTAACACGTGTTCTGGTGTTTTCACAACTCCACAGTGCGTCTGATATGCAGAACCGGCGACATCTTGATTTTCGTGATGTTTCCAGCTGAAATATGCATTTTCTGCGATAATCTTGGTGCGACTTCTGTCAGAAGTATGCAGAATCATCGATATCGCTCTTTTCGAGCTATTTAATGCGAGCAGCACGTTATCTGGTGTTTTGGCCACTCCACAGTGCGTTTGATATGCAGAACCGGAGATATCTTGGTTTCGGTCGGGTTTCAAGCTGAGATATGCATTTTCTGCGATAATCTTGGTGAGACTTCTGTCCGAAGTATGCAGAATCATCGACATCGCTTTTTTCGAGCTATTTAATGCGAGAAACACGTTATCTAGTGTTTTCACCACTCCACAGTGCGTTTGATATGCAGAACCGGCGACATCTTGATTTTCGTGAGGTTTCTAACTGAGATATGCGTTTTCTGCGATAATATTGGTGAGACTTCAGTCAGAAGAATGCAGAATCATCTAGATCGCTCTTTTCGAGCTATTTAATGCGAGCAGCACGTTATCTGGTGTTTTGGCCACTCCACAGTGCGTTTGATATGCAGAACCGGAGATATCTTGGTTTCGGTCGGGTTTCAAGCTGAGATATGCATTTTCTACGATAATCTTGGAGAGAATCTGTCAGAAGTATGCAGAATCTTCGAGGACGCTCTTTTCGAGCTATTTAATGCGAGAAACACGTTATCTGGTGTATTGACCACTCCACAGTGCGTTTGATATGCGGAACCGGCGCCATCTTGATTTTCGTGAGGTTTCAACATGAGATATGCATTTTCTGCGATAACCTTGGTGAGACTTCTGTTAGAAGTATGCAGAATCATCGAGATCGCTCTTTTCGAGCTATTTAATGGAGAAACACGTTATCTGGTGTATTGACCACTCCACAGTGCGTTTGATATGCGGAACCGGCGCCATCTTGATTTTCGTGAGGTTTCAAGCTGAGATATGCATTTTCTGCGGTAATCTTGATGAGACATCAGTCAGAAGTATGCAGAATCATCGAGATCGCTCTTTTCGAGCTATTTAATGGAGAAACACGTTATCTGGTGTATTGACCACTCCACAGTGCGTTTGATATGCGGAACCGGCGCCATCTTGATTTTCGTGAGGTTTCAAGCTGAGATATGCATTTTCTGCGATAATATTGGTGAGAGTTCAGTCAGAAGTATGCAGGATCATCTAGATCGCTCGGTTCGAGCTATTTAATGCGAGAAACACGTTGTCTGGTTGTTTTCACCACTCCACGGTGCGTTTGATATGCAGAACCGGCGATATCTTGATTTTCGTGGTGTTTCCAGCTGAGATATGCATTTTCTTCGATAATCTTGGTGAGTCTTCTGTCAGCAGTATGCAGAATCATCGAGATCGCTCTTTTCGAGCTATTTAATGGAGAAACACGTTATCTGGTGTATTGACCACTCCACAGTGCGTTTGATATTCGGAACCGGCGCCATCTTGGTTTTCGTGAGGTTTCAAGCTGAGATATGCATTTTCTGCGATAATATTGGTGAGAGTTCAGTCAGAAGTATGCAGGATCATCTAGATCGCTCGGTTCGAGCTATTTAATGCGAGAAACACGTTGTCTGGTTGTTTTCACCACTCCACGTTGCGTTTGATATGCAGAACCGGCGATATCTTGATTTTCGTGGTGTTTCCAGCTGAGATATGCATTTTCTTCGATAATCTTGGTGAGTCTTCTGTCAGCAGGATGCAGAATCATCGAGATCGCTCTATTCGAGCTATTTAATGCGAGAAACACGTTATCCGGTGTATTGACCACTCGACAGTGCCTTTGATATGCGGAACCGGCGCCATCTTGATTTTCGTGAGGTTTCAAGCTGAGATATGCATTTTCTGCGATAATATTGGTGAGAGTTCAGTCAGAAGTATGCAGGATCATCTAGTTCGCCCGTTTCGAGCTATTTAATGCGAGAAACACGTTTTCTGGTGTTTTCACCACTCCACAGTACGTTTGACATGCAGAACCGGCGATGTTTGGTTTTCGTCGGGTTTCAAGCTGAGATATGCATTTTCTACGATAATCTTGGTGAGACTTCTGTCCGAAGTAAGCAGAATCATCGAGATCGCTCTTTCCGAGCTACTTAATGCGAGAAACACGTTTTCTGGTGTATTCACCACTCCACAGTACGTTTGACATGCAGAACCGGAGATATCCTGGTTTCGGTCGGGTTTCAAGCTGAGATATGCTTTTCTACGATAATCTTGGTGAGACTTCTGTCAGTAGTATGCAGAATCTTCGAGAACGCTTTTTTCGAGCTACTTAATGCGAGAAACACGTTATCTCGTTGTTTTCACCACTCCACAGTGCGTTTGATATGCAGAACCGGCGACATCTTGATTTTCGTGACGTTTCTAGCTGAGATATGCATTTTCTGCGATAATATTGGTGAGACTTCATTCAGAAGTATGCTGAATCATCTAGATCGCTCTTGTTGAGCTATTTAATAAAAAAAAACAAGTTTCCCGGTGTTTTCAACATTCCACAGTGCGTTTGATATGCAGAACTGGCGATATCTTGATTTTCGTGGTGTTTCCAGCTGAGATTTGCATTTTCTGCGATAATCTTGGCGAGTCGTCTGTCAGAAGTATGCAGAATCATCTAGATTGCACTTTTCGAGCCATTTAATGCGAGAAACACGTTTTCTGGTGTATTCACCACTCCACAGAGCGTTTGATATGCAGAACCGGCGATATCTTGTTTCGTGGTGTTTCCAGCTGAGATATGCATTTTCTGCGATAATAGTGGTGAGACATCAGTCAGAAGTATGCAGAATCATCGGGATCGCTCTTTTCGAGCTATTTAATGCGAGAAACTCGTTATCTGGTTGTTTTCACCACTCCACAGTGCGTTTGATATGCAGAACCGGCGTCATCTTGATTTTCGTGAGGTTTCAAGGTGAGATATGCATTTTCTGCGATTATCTTGGTGAGACTTCTGTCCGAAGTATGCAGAATCATCGAGATCGCTCTATTCGAGCTATTTAATGCGGCAAACACGTTATCTGGTGCTTTCAGCACTCCACAGTGCGTATGATATGCAGAACCAGCGATATCTTGGTTTTCGTGGGGTTTCAAGCTGAGATATGCATTTTTTACGATAATCTTGGTGAGACTTCTGCCCGAAGTATGCTTAATCATCGTGATCGCTCGTTTCTAGCTATTTAATGCGAGAAACACGTTATCTGGTGTTTTCACCACTCCACAGTGCGTTTGATATGCAGAACCGGCGACATCATGGCTGTCGTCGGGCATCAAGCTGAGATATGCATTTTCTGCGATAATCTTGGTGAGACATCAGTCAGAAGTATGCAGAATCATCGAGATCGCTCTTTTCGAGCTATTTAATGGAGAAACACGTTATCTGGTGTATTGACCACTCCACAGTGCGTTTGATATGCGGAACCGGCGACATCTTGGGTTCCGTCGGGGTACAAGCTGAGATATGCATTTTCTGCGATAATATTGGTGAGACTTCAGTCAGAAGTATGCAGAATCATCTAGATCGCTCGTTTCTAGCTATTTAATGCGAGAAACACGTTATCTGGTGTTTTCACCACTCCACAGTGCGTTTGATATGCAGAACCGGCGACATCATGGCTGTCGTCGGGCATCAAGCTGAGATATGCATTTTCTGCGATAATCTTGGTGAGACATCAGTCAGAAGTATGCAGAATCATCGAGATCGCTCTTTTCGAGCTATTTAATGGAGAAACACGTTATCTGGTGTATTGACCACTCCACAGTGCGTTTGATATGCGGAACCGGCGCCAGCTTGATTTTCGTGAGGTTTCAAGCTGAGATATGCATTTTCTGCGATAATATTGGTGAGAGTTCAGTCAGAAGTATGCAGGATCATCTAGATCGCTCGTTTCGAGCTATTTAATTCGAGAAACACGTTATCTGGTGTTTTCACCACTCCACAGTGCGTTTGATATGCAGAACTGGCGACATCATGGCTGTCGTCGGGCATCAAGCAGAGATATGCATTTTCTGCGGTAATCTTGATGAGACATCAGTCAGAAGTATGCAGAATCATCGAGATCGCTCTTTTCGAGCTATTTAATGGAGAAACACGTTATCTGGTGTATTGACCACTCCACAGTGCGTTTGATATGCGGAACCGGCGCCATCTTGATTTTCGTGAGGTTTCAAGCTGAGATATGCATTTTCTGCGATAATATTGGTGAGAGTTCAGTCAGAAGTATGCAGGATCATCTAGAACGCTCGGTTCGAGCTATTTAATGCGAGAAACACGTTGTCTGGTTGTTTTCACCACTCCACGGTGCGTTTGATATGCAGAACCGGCGATATCTTGATTTTCGTGGTGTTTCCAGCTGAGATATGCATTTTCTTCGATAATCTTGGTGAGTCTTCTGTCAGCAGTATGCAGAATCATCGAGATCGCTCTATTCGAGCTATTTAATGCGAGAAACACGTTATCTGGTGTATTGACCACTCCACAGTGCCTTTGATATGCGGAACCGGCGCCATCTTGATTTTCGTGAGGTTTCAAGCTGAGATATGCATTTTCTGCGATAATATTGGTGAGAGTTCAGTCAGAAGTATGCAGGATCATCTAGTTCGCCCGTTTCGAGCTATTTAATGCGAGAAACACGTTTTCTGGTGTTTTCACCACTCCACAGTACGTTTGACATGCAGAACCGGCGATGTTTGGTTTTCGTCGGGTTTCAAGCTGAGATATGCATTTTCTACGATAATCTTGGTGAGACTTCTGTCCGAAGTAAGCAGAATCATCGAGATCGCTCTTTCCGAGCTACTTAATGCGAGAAACACGTTTTCTGGTGTATTCACCACTCCACAGTACGTTTGACATGCAGAACCGGAGATATCCTGGTTTCGGTCGGGTTTCAAGCTGAGATATGCTTTTCTACGATAATCTTGGTGAGACTTCTGTCAGTAGTATGCAGAATCTTCGAGAACGCTTTTTTCGAGCTACTTAATGCGAGAAACACGTTATCTGGTTGTTTTCACCACTCCACAGTGCGTTTGATATGCAGAACCGGCGACATCTTGATTTTCGTGACGTTTCTAGCTGAGATATGCATTTTCTGCGATAATCGTGGTGAGACTTCATTCAGAAGTATGCAGAATCATCTAGATCGCTCTTGTCGAGCTACTTAATGCAAAAAAACAAGTTTCCCGGTGTTTTCAACATTCCACAGTGCGTTTGATATGCAGAACTGGCGATATCTTGATTTTCGTGGTGTTTCCAGCTGAGATTTGCATTTTCTGCGATAATCTTGGTGAGTCTTCTGTCAGAAGTATGCAGAATCATCTAGATTGCACTTTTCGAGCCATTTAATGCGAGAAACACGTTTTCTGGTGTATTCACCACTCCACAGAGCGTTTGATATGCAGAACCGGCGATATCTTGATATTCGTGGTGTTTCCAGCTGAGATATGCATTTTCTGCGATAATAGTGGTGAGACATCAGTCAGAAGTATGCAGAATCATCGGGATCGCTCTTTTCGAGCTATTTAATGCGAGAAACTCGTTATCTGGTTGTTTTCACCACTCCACAGTGCGTTTGATATGCAGAACCGGCGTCATCTTGATTTTCGTGAGGTTTCAAGGTGAGATATGCATTTTCTGCGATTATCTTGGTGAGACTTCTGTCCGAAGTATGCAGAATCATCGAGATCTCTCTATTCGAGCTATTTAATGCGGCAAACACGTTATCTGGTGCTTTCAGCACTCCACAGTGCGTATGATATGCAGAACCAGCGATATCTTGGTTTTCGTGGGGTTTCAAGCTGAGATATGCATTTTTTACGATAATCTTGGTGAGACTTCTGCCCGAAGTATGCTTAATCATCGTGATCGCTCGTTTCTAGCTATTTAATGCGAGAAACACGTTATCTGGTGTTTTCACCACTCCACAGTGCGTTTGATATGCAGAACCGGCGACATCATGGCTGTCGTCGGGCATCAAGCTGAGATATGCATTTTCTGCGATAATCTTGGTGAGACATCAGTCAGAAGTATGCAGAATCATCGAGATCGCTCTTTTCGAGCTATTTAATGGAGAAACACGTTATCTGGTGTATTGACCACTCCACAGTGCGTTTGATATGCGGAACCGGCGACATCTTGGGTTCCGTCGGGGTACAAGCTGAGATATGCATTTTCTGCGATAATATTGGTGAGACTTCAGTCAGAAGTATGCAGAATCATCTAGATCGCTCGTTTCTAGCTATTTAATGCGAGAAACACGTTATCTGGTGTTTTCACCACTCCACAGTGCGTTTGATATGCAGAACCGGCGACATCATGGCTGTCGTCGGGCATCAAGCTGAGATATGCATTTTCTGCGATAATCTTGGTGAGACATCAGTCAGAAGTATGCAGAATCATCGAGATCGCTCTTTTCGAGCTATTTAATGGAGAAACACGTTATCTGGTGTATTGACCACTCCACAGTGCGTTTGATATGCGGAACCGGCGCCAGCTTGATTTTCGTGAGGTTTCAAGCTGAGATATGCATTTTCTGCGATAATATTGGTGAGAGTTCAGTCAGAAGTATGCAGGATCATCTAGATCGCTCGTTTCGAGCTATTTAATTCGAGAAACACGTTATCTGGTGTTTTCACCACTCCACAGTGCGTTTGATATGCAGAACTGGCGACATCATGGCTGTCGTCGGGCATCAAGCTGAGATATGCATTTTCTGCGGTAATCTTGATGAGACATCAGTCAGAAGTATGCAGAATCATCGAGATCGCTCTTTTCGAGCTATTTAATGGAGAAACACGTTATCTGGTGTATTGACCACTCCACAGTGCGTTTGATATGCGGAACCGGCGCCATCTTGATTTTCGTGAGGTTTCAAGCTGAGATATGCATTTTCTGCGATAATATTGGTGAGAGTTCAGTCAGAAGTATGCAGGATCATCTAGATCGCTCGGTTCGAGCTATTTAATGCGAGAAACACGTTGTCTGGTTGTTTTCACCACTCCACGGTGCGTTTGATATGCAGAACCGGCGATATCTTGATTTTCGTGGTGTTTCCAGCTGAGATATGCATTTTCTTCGATAATCTTGGTGAGTCTTCTGTCAGCAGTATGCAGAATCATCGAGATCGCTCTTTTCGAGCTATTTAATGCGGCAAACACGTTATCTGGTGCTTTCAGCACTCCACAGTGCGTATGATATGCAGAACCAGCGATATCTTGGTTTTCGTGAGGTTTCAAGCTGAGATATGCATTTTCTGCGATAATATTGGAGAGAGTTCAGTCAGAAGTATGCAGGATCATCGAGATCGCTCTTTTCGAACTACTTAATGCGAGAAACACGTTTTCTGGTGTATTCACCACTCCACAGTACGTTTGACATGCAGAACCGGAGATATCCTGGTTTCGGTCGGGTTTCAAGCTGAGATATGCTTTTCTACGATAATCTTGGTGAGACTTCTGTCAGAAGTATGCAGAAT